>OX465291.1:77564318-78764318 GCA_949987695.1 Merzomyia westermanni
GATTACTCAGTACATAATACACCTATAAGGATAAATCAAGAAATGTTTGAAAATGGGCGTGGCAACCCCCACTTTTGATTAAAACAAATTTAGAAATTTTATTAATCATAAATCAAACACCGTTCAAGATAGCGAAACGACATTCAGCACGCAGGTTTCCAGGTGTGCAAGGTATGTTCCAGAAAAAATGGGCGAAATCGGTTACGGTCCACGCCCAATTTTAAACGAAAGATTTTGAAAGTGATCATGACACTGCCCCTTTTATAGTGTATTATTCCACAAAACTCTTTATGCCATAACTCCGCCAAAAATTGATTTATCGAAACGATATTTGGCGAAATGTTCAATCGAAAAACTTTTAATAATTAATTAAAATGATTATTAATAAGTAAAAACAATAATAATTTTCACTAAAATTCAAAAAAGTGAAAAATTATTATTCTTGGCCTTGAGCTCGTTTCATGAATACTATATAAAGAAAGGTAAATGTTTGTTGTAAACGTGGGCGAAATCGGCCAACGGCCATGCCTAGGTTTTTAACATGCAATGCAAGCTATATAAATAAGATCTGGCACACATAATAAACTTTCTAAGCAAAACTCAACCGCAAAAAAATTTTGTGAATTTTGCTTAAGTAGGCGTGGCGGCGCCCACTTCTCAGCATAAAAATTCTGCTACTTTCAAAGGCGATTGCTTGTAGCTTTAACTAGATATTTTAATCAAAAGGTCAGCTGCATCTTAATAGTATGAACTTTACCCCTGCCAAAAATTAAGCAAATCGGATAACACACAAGTAAAATACAGCACTGCAATAGGGAAGTTATATACCTTTTTGGAATTCATACCTTTAATGAACATGAAATGTTTGTAAGTATGAGAAGAAGAAGATATGGGCCCATCAATAAGTAAACTGACATAATAAGGATGATAAGCTGAGTCGATTTAGCACTGTCCGTCTCTCCGTCCGTCTGTCTATTTGAATGCCAATTTTTCAAACATAAAATGTGCATGTATTGGTATTTTGAAAAAATGTTGTAGGGAAGCTATTTATATACAAATTAATTAATGGCGGCCGCCGTGGTAGCGGTAATGTTGCGGGCCTCCACAAATTTTAGGTTTCGAGCTCTTTAATGGCAGCCGGTTCTATCGCACCGGAATTACCCGGGGTTTTTCACCCGGCCAAGGGCTGTTATTTCAGTGTAACCCTGTCCAATCTGGGGCAGGGCGAAGCAATGTTAACAACAACAACAACAACAGGATGTATAGGTCAAACCCCGTGTATCGGAACAATCGATTGTAAGGGAGCTATGAGTTGTATTGGTCCAATCTGGCTGATTGCACTACACACATTACATATATAATAAGTACCAAACCTGCAAAAAATTTTACGTTCCTAGCTTTTTAATTGCTAGATTTATGGGTCAATACCCGTTTATAGGAACAATCGATTGTATGGGAGCTATGCGTTGTATTGGACCGATCTTGCTCGTTACATACATACTTGTTATGAACTTTATAAAAATGTCATTATTCTACATCTATTTTAATTTTATCGGCCTGATACGCATTTTTTTCAGAAAAATTATGTTTACCAAAATGACCCAATGAAAATGATGATTAAAATATAAAAGAAATTCCTTAACAATTCGTATCAAAAGTTCCAAACTTTGCGAAATGTAGGTATCTATGTACGAGTATAAACGAAATAACTTTCTTTTTAAATTAAAACCTGTATTAAAAATCCAATTATTTGTTGTGTATTTTAGAGTCAGATAGTTTCTCAAACAATGTTCTCACTTTTTTCAACCTGAACAGTTGAAAAATAGCGAATACCCAAATCAAGGGAACTCGGGTTGTAATGTATTGTGATTGTTGTATGTAAGAGTTGCCGGATGTGTAGAAAGTAATCTAGGAAAATGTATACTTCACCAATGCCAATTTACGGGCAATTTAACGTATACTCTGTAAGGGACCTGTCTAGTTTTTCCACGATGGTTCACTTTGCATCCAATATGCCACAAATCCTGTAAAAGGTCCTGCCTAGTTTTTTATAGCTTGCACCTTGCTTAGTTTTCGCTCCTAGTGTTGCATTAGCCAGAGCCTGCGATGCAACTATACCAATACCCTTGCTATGTATATTCCAGTGTTTTCTTTTCACCAGCGGTGCGAGACTTGAATTCTCCGGTGTTATTCCCAGAATCTTCACTCGAATCGCTCATTCACTTCTTCCAGTTCTCTCGATGGATTAGACGGTTATCTTTCTAGTTGGATTATTTTTGAGCTCACAGCTTAGTGTACTTTTCCAATTGGATTTTCGCTACCAAAAAGGCTGAAATAGCTCACTATTCTTTTATCATTCGTATTCTTTAATTCTTTTCAGACAATGTTCGGAAAGCAACTTCCTAACATAAGACACAGGATGGCATTTTCTACAGCTGTGTTTATTATTTCTGCCTATTCAGGTCGTCTTCTTATGACCATACTCTTTTCAGCTGACCACCCATGCAGGTAGGATCAGTCAACCCATTCTGCCAGTCTTCTTATATGTAAATGCCTTAACTGCCTCGCTCGTAACACTAGGGCCTGATCATTCTTTCCTCGATTACTAAATTTATATGCACTTAATTCAAGTTGTTTATTTGTTGAATATACTTCATTGATTTTAAAAGCGCAATGGGTGGAGAAGACCACTGTGATATGGAGCTGGCCGTGCTCGATGCGTGCCGAGAGTAATTCAATTTCCTTTTAATTTGCATTGCCGTTGGAAAAACTAGTCAGGGCCGAGATAGGCATTACTAGCCAGACCCTGTTTCAAAAGCAATTAACCAGCTGGCTATGTTTTCGTTGGCAGGCCTATGATTTTAAAATCAAAATTCTAGCCAGCCTCTAGCAAAATTTTCTACCCGGAAATTTTTCCTAGGCGCAAAGCTTCCCCTTAAAGTTAACTATAACACGCGGACCGCCTGGTTGCAATTTAACATGTTTCTACTTCAATGACATAATGCAAAAAACGTATGTTTGCAAAACAGAACCAACCTATGTACAAAATATACTCAATAAGCCGAATAAACATTTCAAAAGCGCATATGCTGCAATGAATCGGAATATAACTATGATTATTCTTTTCTCTTCTCACTAAAACTTATAGATGGTTTGAAATGTATTTTAGAAATCTAGCTTTGTAGGTATTTATCCCACTAGATAACGGTTCGTGTTGAAAAAAAACATAGCATACGCGGTTTCGCGTATGCATGTGCGATAAGTGAGCTAGCAGTTTCACCGAAGATATTTGTAATATTGAGAGCGCTTATAATTTTTTCTGCTTGCTTATATTTTTGTTGTTTGAAATGACGAATAAAGAAATAATGTACATAAACTGCAAAAACTTTGTGTTTTTATATGTAAATACTGCCGCGTTGTAGCGTGCTGGCCCGGTCACCGGGACCTTCATGGGTGTTTGGCAACTCTCGCTTTAACGTCAATACTGTTCTGATTACGTTTTGTCAGTTGTGGTGGCATTGTGCTTGTTTTCCTCAATACTCTACCTCAAAAGTGCCAACTCCAACTGGCTATCATGTAATGCTTCAGCTCCAAAAAGAAGTAAACAATTTAAGCCGTTCAAAATCTTACGTTCAGACGTCAAAGGCGGTAGCTGCATTGGTTTGAACAGATAAGTGCAAGTACCTGGGACTGAGGTAACCACTTGATTTTGGCCCGCCCGCGGATGTGTGCCACTTAAAGCAGCTTATTTTATAACTGCTGTATGTGCAGGAAGACGCAATTGCTGCACCACTTGAGCTGCGATGTTGCAAGAGTACTCAGCACCGCTTGATGACTCAATGTTTGCTACATGCAACGGAGTATTTTTTTTATGACGTATACCTTTTCGTACACGACTTATCCAGACATAATTTGTTTACAAACTCAATCAAAAACGGATGGCCCGCTTTAGAGTTTGCGTTAACACTACAAGATTCATTGCATCCGCTCATAAAACTGGAATTTTCTGGGACCACTTACAACATATCGATGTACTCACATACCTACATACATAAATATGTATTTACCCAAAAACTTGCGCCTCATACAGGCATCGACTGCTTACTTAGTCCAAGGAATAATATCAGTGTTCGGGCTTCTACCACTTTAGTGTAGATCTACCAATTTTTAAATGCCGACCACGCAGGCTTGAAAACCGACCACATCCCTTTGTACAACTTAAATTGCTCCCAGTTTAGATTGAAGCTCATTACTATGTACTCGCTTAATTTTTGTATAAAAAACACATTCAAGACATCGCATAAAAACAAAATCTATATTTTTGCTAATGAAGCATATGACGGATGTTCCTTCCCCCGATACAATTTTATAACAAATTAAAACTGAAAGACAGAGATTTTTTTTTGTTAGCAAAAGCCGTGTCTAGCTTAACATATAAGTATGTATGTGTCTTTACAACAAATAATTACAAAAAAAGGTATGAATAAGAGTTTTTATTAAATAAATACCATTTCTGTATTTAAAACAATAATCTACCGCTTATTTATGCAATCACTACCGCCTAATAAAATATTAAAGGCCGGACACTGAATAGGCTACGTTTATTGCACTACGAGTATCTGTTTGCTCGAGTGTCTGAGATGACCGGGGTAATTTCACCACTGATATGACTTGCATCTTCTTGAATATACGTAAGCAGTAGAAGATGAGCGTATTCAGACTCAAGTAAGAATGTATCGGAAAGAGTTAAATAAAGAGTTTATTGGAAAATTGTTCCGTGGTGGCGCCCTGTTATTTACAATACCAAATGTACTACATATACATGTATATAAGCAAGAATGTGTATGTATGCAAGTAGATTTGCAAAATTATCCCCTGCAGTAAATGACGCTGGTTCAAAACTAAGACACAACTATCGCATTGTGAGGCGGTACTGGTTCGCCGTTTATCCCCACGCAATGCTTTCAACTAAGACTTTTAACATTGTGATGTCCTACGAAGAACTTTAGAAGTTGAAGTTGCTTAAGGAAACACCATATTTTTCAAAAGTTTAGTTATATATTATTATACCTGCTACCGCGACCTGTCTTTTGTCACTGGAAAGACATGTTTTACATAGCTTTGCTGTTTCTAACAAGAAACTCTTATAAAGCTAAAGTATGCTGGCTTTGATATTGTGGTTTTCTACCTCTTTTGTTGCGACAAATACCTTCACTTATGACCAAAGTTTATTGTCGTTCTCTATGAAAGTTTCACGGTAGGTTCAGGAGTTCGCTGGGTACGACACAGCCTATGTATAGTTTTTGGAAAAGTGGGCAGTGCCAAGCCTATCATTTTAATTTGTCATAATTTAACTCTGTTTTGTCGAAATTTTTGATATATATGTCCTTTAGTCAATCTTAACATGATTTTAAAAAATTGGTGGTGCCACGCCCACAAATTTTTGTGTGTTGTTCGTCCTTCATGCATGTCCAAAGTTTATTATACCTTTCATGAACTAGAAATGGTATTATAACTTTGGTCCGACGTTTGTAAGTATGAGAAGAAGAAGCGATATACCCACCAATAAGTATACCAAAATTATCAGGGCGATGAGCTGAGTCGATTTAGCCATGCCCGTCTGTCTGTCTGTTTGAAGGCAAACTAGTCCCTCAGTTTTTGAGATATCTTGATGAAATTTGGATTGGGGTAGCTATTTTATAATATACTCGTATTAATCATTTGTCGGAACCAATAAGATCGCACCAATACAACGCATAGCTCCCATACGATCGATTATTTCGATAAACGGATTGACCCATAAATCTTGCAATTAATGAGCCAGGAACTTAAAATTTTGCAGATTTGGTACATATTATATGACAAATGAAAATCAGCCAGATCGGACCTACATAACATGTAGCTCCCATACAATCGATTGTTTAGATAAATGCGGTTTGGGCTATAACTATTGCAATTTAAGAGCGAGGAACACAATATTTGGCAACTACAGTACTTATAACATATGTAATGTGTTTAGTGAAAATCATCAAGATTTGACAAATAATCGTACAGCCCCCTTACAACACATTTTTCAGATTAACGGGGTTTGGGATATGTATCTTTAAATTAACAGGGTAAGACCATCAAATTTTGCAGAGTCTGTAGTTATTGTAAGTAAGGAAAGGTATTAGTCGTTCAGCACAGCCGAAGACAGCGCTTTCCTTAGTAGTTTTCTATTTCTATGAAAGTTTCACAGAGCGCTCAGGTGTCCGCTAGGTATGACACAGGCCATATAAAGTTTTTAGAAAAGCCCGCAGCCTATATAAAGCTGCAATTTGGCATAGATATGGGTTTATTTGATGCAAGTTAATGAGTTTTTATATAATGTATCAAAAAAACCTTCGAAAATGTTAATTCGCTATATCTTCGAAGCTAAGTACAGTACCTGAAGAAGAAAAATGAGAACAAGGGAAGTTGGACCAGTAAATTTAAGATGCTGAGGAGGTGTTAGAGGAAAATAAAGGGGATAAAGAATAGGAAGGGGACATGGGGAAAGAAAGAAAGAGGAAGCGCTAAATGGGGAGGGAAGAGAGTACAATTTGTCAAATGTAGGCAAGTCAAATCTTAGGTGGAACAACGTCTGGCGGGTCTTCTAGTATTTACTAAAGGAATGAAAGATATTCCCAAAGCGCATATATCTGTTTCTGTCTGATATGTATGCAAGACCAAATAAAGCTAAAGCCTATCTTTTATGATTTTTCAAACATTGTATTACTAAAGACCCCGGTATTGACCAGCTCGAAATTTATGCTCGATTTTGCAAAGGGCTTGTCAAGTTTTGCCCTGTTATGTCTTGGGTATCGATTGGATCTTACATTATTATTAAATAGATAATCTTATAACTTTAAACGCGCTATTCTTGTATTTTTATCTATCCAGACCATCTCGAAAACGGCTCAACCGATGTGGATGAAATTTGGTATGTACGTAAGAAGTTTTACCTAGGTGTTGCCACAAAGGATATTTTGACGGGGCCCCCACCTATCTGAGTTCATTAAATTAAATTAAATATGCCAATATAAATTGACTGTTAACTGTTAAAATATAGATGTCGCCATGGGAAGTTAATTGAAGCAACTTTAGTCTCCTTCAAGCAACCGCCTCCATGTAATGGTATCAACAATGCTTTCTAGGGTGAAAAGTTCAACCGGCTGTTCATCAAATACAATTTTAACACTTAACTGGTGTACGTTCAACAGTATTGTTATTTGAAAAATGTATTAATTGTCGATATTTAAGAAAAAAGTGAGCACTTAAAAGTACATATGTATAGCTAAAAAAATTTCTGAAGCTAATAAAAATTCGAGTGGAGATGTTTGGAAATTATATCTAAGCGAAGAAGTGTCGCATATTTTAAATGTTGTTAGACAACAAAGCCGTTTGCATGCAGCACAACGACTAGCAAACGCATCTTTCGACCAACGCACATAGCGTTTCAACATACAGGGCACTTGCATTTCAAACGGAATTTTTAAATACCATAAACATTTCAGATTTGGCACCACACGAATTAAAGCTAAAAAAAATTCCCTAATAATGTTGCTGCAGACCTTAGATGTAACCGAAAGTCTATGTAATAGAGTAAGACTTATTGTAACAGGCTGTTGTGATAATATAATAAAAGCTAACATAGTTACGGGTGAACAATCCGGCAAAGGAGTATATATACCGAGATTCACACTCATCCTACGGGCCGCCAGGGTGTGCCATGCAACGGAATAAATTTCCAGTAAGCTCAGCATTTGCCACTTTTGAGCTTGTCGGAGTAGACGTTAATTCGTCGGTGTTCATGCATGGTATGTTATATATGTAGTTTTCAAGAGTAATACGTTAAAATTAATGCTTCCGAAAGAAAATCGTACTCGGAACATTGTATGGAAGAAAGTGAACCGAACAATATATACCTAGTCGTGATCTATTATGGCATACGAATTTACGCAGGGCTAGTTTAATACTTTTTAGTTCCAACCGATTGTTTTCAATAAAACACTTCTGTCATGAGGGGTAATTTAATTTATTTGTATATAAATAGCTTCCCTACCAAACACACCTAACCACATTTTTTCAAAATACCAATACATGCAACTTTTATGTTTGAAAAATTTGCTTTCAAAAAGATAGACGGACAGACAGACATGGCTAAATCGCTTCAGCTCATAGTCCTTATTATTTCAGTTTACTTATTGATGGGCCCATCACTTCTTCTTCTCATACTTACAAACATTTCATGTTCATTAAAGGTATGAAAATCAAAAAAGGTATATAACTTCCCTATTGCAGAGGGGTATTCAAAACTTGCCCGGATATTTTACTTGTGTGCTATCCGATTTGCCTAATTTTTGGCAGGAGAATACTACATACTAATGAGCAGCAGCTGACAAATTTTGATTGAAATGTCTATTTGAAACTACAAGCAATCGCCTATGAAAATAGCAGAATTTTTATGCTGAAAAGTAAGCGACGCCACGCCTACTTCCACAACATCCCCAAAGGGGTCGAGTTAAGCTTGAAAAGCTTATTATGTTAAGCTTGAAAAGCTTATTATCTTATTGATATAGCTTGCATGATTATAAAAATATCGCGTTTTACTTTACAAACAAATTTTTCAGAACTATGTGAAAAAACTGCGCGTGGCCATTGACCGATTTCGCCCATTTTTACAAAAAACATTTATTTTTATATGTACAACATTTTCGCTAAATATTGTTTCGATAAGTCTATTTTTCCGGAGTTATGGCATAAAAAGTTTTGTGAATTAATCCACTATAAAAGGGGCAGGGTTTGGGCCATTTTCAAAAATTTTTATTTTTCGACTTTCTTCGTTCACGTACACTTATAAAGTGAAATGGAAATGATATAAAGCTATTTTACGCAAAGTTATTGCCTATTAAATATATCTTTGAGCCTTTTCAAAATCTTTCTTTTAAAAGTTGGCGTAGACTTTAACCGATTTCGCCCATTTTTTTCGGAAAATTCCTTGTATTAATATTTATTTATTTATTTATTTATTTATTTCAGTCTATTGATTTATAAATCTTACAGACTAGACAGTTTATCACATTTATATACATAAATAAATAAAGCAAACTTAATTAAATATTGTAAACAAACATAATTTAAATGTATAAAAACTCGAACTTAGATCAATAACATTTGCGTAACTATTACAAATACGGATACATCTATTAATGGGTTCATTGAACGAGTAATTAGTTGTATTTACTAGTTGAATCAGCAAATAAACGGTTAGACCTCAGCGTTCTTGGGGGTATATAAACATTGAACAAAGCCTTTAGGTCAGCACAATCAGTATTATGGTTAATCACATTATACACAAATAACAATGCACAGCAAATTCTACGGTCATGTAAAGATTGTAAGCCAAGAAGCTTCCGCCTGCTAATGTAAGGCAGAGGACCGCCTTCAAAGTTAGTATTATATAAAGCAAACTCCGTGAAGACTCTATGAACTCTTTCAATTTTTGCGGAGTATATATCATAGTACGGACTCCACACCAAAGAACAGTATTCTAACCGACTCCGTACAAGAGAAATAAACAAAGATTTAAGGGTGTTCGGGTCCTTAAAGTCCCTAGTATTCCTTTTGATGAAACCTATCAATGCAAATGATTTCGATGTAATGAAATCGATATGTTTATTGAAGGAAAGCTTGGCGTCAAATATCACACCCAAATCCTTCAAGTCAACGAGACGATTGAGCACATTAGTATCCAAATAATAGTCGAATAGGATTGTATCCGACTTCCTAGCATACGTGACTATGGAGCATTTGTTAATATTTAAATACAAGTGATTTAGACTACACCACGTTTCGAAAGACGTTAAGTCAAGCTGCAACTTTTCGCTATCGGAGATGCTATCAACTTTCAGAAAAAGTTTGACATCATCAGCAATATATTTCGACATCTTGAACGGTTTTTGATTTATGATTAATATTATTTTTAAATTTGACCTAATCAAAAGTGGGCGGTGCCACACCCATTTTCAAAAATTTTTTGAAAAATTTAACTTAAATACACACACCAAATTTTATCCTTATAAGTGTATTCTCTCTATCTCTATGGCGCGATATACAACAGGTATATCATCATAAACCTCCTAAGAGATTTTTGCGCCAAGCTTCTCTTCCAATTTGTGGTGTGCCGATTTGAATTTTTCCCTACAAATTGGTGGGACCTACAGTTTTCTGCCGACTCCGAACGGCATCTACAAAGGAGACGAATTTTTGCTGAGAAGCCTGTCATGGCAGAAATACACTCGGAGAGTTTGCCAAACCACTGCCGAGGGGCGACCCCGTTTTGAAAAACTTTTTTCAAATCACTTTTTATGTTACCTGTACCAGGGCTCGAACCATGGACCTTCGGTGTGGTAGGCCGGCAACACTACCTTCACACCACGGAAGAGAAGCTTGGCGCAAAAATCTCTTAGGAGGTTTATGATGATATACCTGTTGTATATCGCGCCATAGCGATAGCGATAGGTCTTCTATAGAGAACTATCGTGGCATCGCAAAGCTTTCTGCCATCCCAAAATTGTTTGAAGCTATTGTTAGAAATCAACTTACGGGTCCGATCTCTACTTTGATAGCTCACTGCCAACACGGGTTCAGTAAGGGAAAGTCCACAGTTACGAATTTACTTGAGTTTACCAGTCATGTCTCAAATGGCTTTAGAAAAAATCTGCAAACCGACGTTATTTATACGGATTTCAGCAAAGCTTTTGACAAAGTGTGTCACTCATTACTTATTCATAAACTCGATCAGTTGGGCTTCCAGCCGGGTCTCAATCGCTGGATCTCTTCTTACCTTAGTGACAGGACACAAGTTAGAGTAATGTTCAAAAATTTGGTATCCGATGTCATTTATGTCTCTTCGGGGGTTCCTCAAGGAAGCCATCTTGGCCCGATTCTGTTCTTGTTGTTTATAAATGATATTTCTACAATAATAAAATTTTCAAAAATGTTAATGTATGCCGACGACGTAAAGCTTTTCATGTCATTCGCGTCATTTGAAGATAGAAATAAGCTACAATCAGATCTAGATGCACTAGTTACTTGGTGCGATTTAAATTATATGCCACTTAACCTTAAAAAATGTAAACACATGGGTTTTTCGCGTGGAATTTCTCAGCCGGCTTCCTATACAATTAAAAATTATAGTCTTGAGCAAGTGTATGATCTTGTTGACCTGGGGGTTACTATGGACTATAAACTCAGTTTCAACCGCCATATTAATACAACAGTCAATAAGGCTAGAGGTGTCCTAGCATTCGTTAAACGATGGTCTAAAGAATTTAGCGACCCTTATGTAACTAAAGCCCTCTTCACTACATTAGTCAGACCGATACTTGAATATGGTTCTATAATTTGGAACCCGCGTTACCAGGTTCATGTAGATCGCCTTGAATCAGTTCAAAAACAATTTTTACTATTTGCCTTAAAAGATTTTCATTGGGATCCCTCGTACAATCTGCCACCCTATATAAAACTCATTAATCTACACACACTTTCTAGTCGGAGGGAAATGCTTGGAATTATTTTTATGATTAAATTGCTAAATGGTTCACTATCCAGCCCATTTCTTCTAAGTGAAGTGAACTTCAATGTACCGTCTCGTCCTTCAAGGCATTTTAAACCTCTAGTCTTAAAACAGTGCCGAACCAATTTTCAGTTAAATGAGCCTTTTCGCTGTTTGTGTCAAGATTATAACTCTCTTTCTGGTAGATTTGATATTTCAGACTCGCTTTTCAGCATAAAAAAATCAATTCTTTCTGCCCTAAATTCATAGCTACTAATTGTTTTTTATTCTTTGACTTATATTTTAACTTTTAACAATAATTTTATTCTGTTAACTAGTTATTTCTTAATGTATAATCTATCCTATATCTACTTTACTTAGCTGATGAGGTTTTCTCTGTAGCTGAGCAGTTTTAGATCTCGACGATTAACAAACCAAAGCCTTTCAACGACTCGGCACGAACGAATAATCCGCGCGTTATGCGGATGCGCCCCTCGCGCCGGTCGGGCGGGATATGGTGGGTAATCCGTTGGGAATTATTATTATTATTATCTTCGAAAAATATTCTATACATAAAAGTGGGCGTGGCTATCATCCGATTTCGCCCATTTTAAATAGCACTCTGAGATGAATGCTAAGGAGCCTGCATACCAAATTTCATTGAGATATCTGAAAATTTACTCAAGTTATCGTATTAACAGACGGACAGACGAACGGACACGGCTTATTCAATTTATCTTTTTTCCTGAACATTTTGGTATATAAAAGTCAATATCTATCCAGTTACATACTACCGTTAGGCGAATTAAATTAATATACCGTGTGACCGTAGCTCTACTAGGTATAAAAATAAAGCATAAACAAAAAAATGTTGATCGATATAGAGAGCACTAACTGAGAAATATGTGTTTATATTCTTTACCGATTAGTTTATAACAAGCGACAGTCTAACCATCAATTCAGCAAGAAATCTTGTAAAAAGTTGCGAAAATATATGGAAATCTTTTTTGAGCAGCCATCAATTAGTAATTGTGCAAAATCAAGGCATAAATGAATAAATAATAAACATGTGTATTCAAGTTTTGTTATCAATAAAAAAAAAATATTGAACATTTCCATTATCACTGCTCCACTGTTGGCAAGTAAAATTATACATACAAACAACCAGAATATCTTTACTGATAAGTATCTAAAGGAAACTAAATTGTATGGCAACCTACGAAAATGCTGAGCGAAGTTTGGTCGCCCAGGTACTAAACATATAAAGCCTCAAACAAATTTTTTTCTTCACTTTGTTTTGGAAAATTTATAAGATTTGAAAATTTACCTGACAGTCTTTAATTATCAGGAGAGTTTTTATTGCTAATCTAACTGCTATTCACTGCTATCCCTCAGAGTGATGCAGTTGTACCAAATTTAACAATTTTAGGTTTTATATATATTTTAGATACTTGTAATATTACAGTAGACTATGGTATTCATAAAATGTATCGATATAGTGACACTGCAATACCGCTTAAAGCATATGTAAATGCAAAACCCCGTAAGTGATATCTGAGTTTGGCTGGTTTTCAACTACCGTGGGTGTACCTATGGAGAAGACTACTTATATCCTGGGAGGCGGATTTTCGTCGAGCAGGCGCCTGTTCGGGTGTTGCGGTTTGCTACAAATGAACAGGAATGGTTATGCTCTTTAACTCCGAGAATTTTTGCTGGGGAGGTGGTGTTCAGGTGACATAAGGAGGCATCCCGTGTCAGTTCTGAGTGAGGTGTTTTGACAGGCCTGCAACCTCATCCAGTGTGTGTCTGCTAGCCCCGGCGACCATATAGGCGTCGCGTAGTTCAAACGCGGCTGGCCAATTGCCTTGTACGTTCCCAGCAACATCTCTATGTCTTTTCCCCAATTCCTGCCAGTGACTTGAGAATTTTGTTGCGGCTTTGTACTTTGGTGGTAATCGCGGCTGCATAAGCACAGTAGTTGAGCATGTTATCAAACGTGATCCCTAAGATTTTGGGGTGTGTGACAGTCGGAAGTCTGGTACTGTTTAGGTGGGCACCATAATGCCCCATCGCCACTTGTAGGTGTCGCTGTTAAGTAAGCGGGTACCGGGTACTCGGTACTGGAAATCCTGCTGAATTCCTTTGGATTACTTGTTCCGAGTCCCGTTGCCCGAATCGGTTGATCGGTTTCGTCTTCTGCGATGACCCAGCTCTCTTCCACTTTGGAAAAGAACACAATCCGAGTAAGTACTGCCATCCTTTTGTATGTAATATTATTCTGTTTGTATATATATATACAGGGTGTTTTTTTTACAGGTTTGTTTTTCGAATAGAGATAAAACTGGCATTTTGTGGTCAAATCTGGCAACTCTAATGTCATTTATGTTCAGTTTGGTTTGCCATTTCATCATGAACAGGTTGACAAAAGAACAACGCTTGCAAATCGTGCAAATTTATTTCGAAAATAATGGTTCAGTTCGCGAAGTTTACCGTGAGCTCCGTCCATTTTATGGTCGACATAATCGTCCATCAGAGCAATTAATTCGGTTAACCATGGATCGTTTTCGCACTACGTTTACTCTATGTGATAATACGCATCCGCAGAGACGTCGAACAGTGCGCACCGAAGAAACAATTGCCGCTGTAGAGCAAAGTGTTGAAGAGGACCCGAATGAATCGATTCGCCACCGTGCACAGCAATTGGAGCTTTGTCCATCAACTTTATGGAAGATTTTGCGCAAAGATCTTGGCTTGCGACCTTACAAGATCCAGCTTGTGCAAGAATTAAAGCCGCGAGACCATGCAATGCGTCGTGATTTTGGTGTATGGGCCGAAAATGAGATTGATTTCGATGCTGATTTTCATCGCAAAATTTTGTTCAGTGATGAGGCTCATTTTTGGTTGAATGGCTACGTCAACAAGCAAAATTGCGGCATTTGGAGTGAAGAGAATCCACATGAGACCCTTGAAACGCCATTACATCCACAAAAACTGACTGTTTGGTGTGCTCTATGGGCTGGTGGAGTCATTGGGCCATACTTCTTCCGCAATAATGCTGGAGAGGCAGCTACCGTTAATGGAGACCGGTATAGAGCCATGATAACCGACTATTTTGTTCCCGAATTGGATGGCATGAATGTGGATGAGTTGTGGTTCCAACAAGACGGCGCTACATGCCACACAGCGCACGTCACAATCGATTTATTGAAGGAAACATTCGATGAGCGCATAATTTCGCGGAATGGACCTGTCAATTGGCCACCAAGGTCGTGTGATTTGACACCATTGGATTATTTTCTTTGGGGATATGTGAAGTCGCTCGTCTACACCAACAAACCAGAAACGTTAGGGGAATTGGAAGCCAACATTCGTGGCGTTATTGCCGACATACGGCCCCATATGCTCGAAAAAGTGGTTGAAAATTGGACCTGTAGAATTGGCTTTATTCGAGCCAGCCGCGGCGGCCACATGCCCGAAATCATATTTAAACATTAATGGCATAAAATTATCCTTCCAATAAAGCCAAATTGATGGACCTTAAAACGATTTTCTTGTGTTTTATTACCATTCGAAGTTCTATACCCCTAAAAAAAACACCCTTTACATAGCGATTTATGATTTTGTTTGTATATATATACACATAGCGAGTTATTATTCTGGTTGTATATGTACATACACATAGCAATTTATATAGGCCCTTTATCACCATTCGCAGCATTGAACGGAGTGGGAGCGTTTAAAATAAATTTTCTTCCAGCAAACGCAGCAGCTCCAGTCTCTTGATCCCGAGTTGGGTTCGACAACAGCAAGAGGGTATTGAGCAGCTCTGCTGCAGGGATCTGCTCGGAGGATGACAGTTATAGGGGGGGAAATGATTAGTTAGCCAGGTTACATTAACCTTGCTCTGGAGTAATTCCGGTTCGATAGAACCGACGGTTGTGATGATATATCGAGGACTACCCTGTTTTAATGTGTGTTCATGTGACATGCGGAAGTATCCACTCCTGGCACAAAAATATTTGATTTAAAAAAAAATATGGAAATAGATTGCTCTCATTTTGTATCATATCGAAATACAAAAATTATACTTTGTACTTCCTTGCAAAACAAACCAAACCGTAAAATTATTAAGGGAATTAACCCTTTGAGTACATTTGACGAGTGAGACTCGTCATGTGTTTACTTGGGCGAAGTTACGGTGGACGAGTCTGACTCGTCATCTGAGTACAAAATTATTAGATTTAAGTTATTAAGTTATTCCAAATAAAATGTATTACTCTTACATATTAATCCATATAGCAAAAAATTAAATCCGTTCCATATGCATAAAAGTCTCCAAATAATTCCATACTCAAAGGGTTAACCACGGACTAACAACCCTGCAAGAAATGATCGATCGCTTGCATCTAAATTTTCACATTGCTCTTAATATCTTGAAACAAAATTTGACACTTTAGAACTGCTGATAGTCATATGATATATCAAATAAGTGTCACTGTTCTTGTTGGGCAAATTGAAAGATCATTAAGAGCCCTTTTACAAAAGGAAATTTTTGAATTGAATTCGTCTGCGTTCTGGAAAGCAATTGTGAAACAAAAAACCGGAGTACAAGTAGGAGTGAAAGAGATAGGAAGACAGACTTGAAACGACTTGACTTGAGTTCAAGACTTGAAGCGTGTAAATTGGCTACAACTCCTCTCAGCAAATTTCATAATTTTTTTAATAAGAAAATAAAATTCGTTTTTATAAAAATATGTGCGTTTGTTTAATAAATTATGTTTAGAACAGATTTAATAATACTATATGGCTGCGTATTAATCGGAATCATTTTTCTCAGCCATAAAATGAGGTGAGCAAATTCGATTTTTCGACAAAACAAGTCCCAAAACCCGAAAATAAAATTTTTTTTCAAAAAACCGTTATCGCCAACGACAGGGTATACATGTACATTTTAAAATCAAATGAAAATTTTTTTAGTAGGTCATGAAAATAACTTTAAAAATCAAAGTCGAAAAAAGTCAAAAAAATTAAATTTCGCAGGCTCAAAAATAATTTTTTTGGGTATGAGTAGTAGAACTTTTTTTCCTGAGCCCAAAACGTATCGAACAATCGATGGCGCGATATCGGTTAATAAATCGACTGTATGTATGTCTGTGCTATCAAAAAATCTACTACAAAAAACCAAACGAACGGAGCTTCTATACGGATGCGAAATTCATCCAGATAAATATCAAGACCGCAACGTTGTTGTTGCATTTGCATGCAAAATTTCTATCTGGATCTGGATCACTCCTGATTAGAACGCGCCTATAATGAGCATGATAACCATCAAGTATATCTGTCTCACATGCATAACGACGTCTACAGTTTGTGCTGTTGTTATGGCACAGACAGCTTCGGGCGGCCCAGTTGTGTTCTGTCTCATGGTTATAAGTAGGTCTTGGGTACCAGCCGCCACTCGTGTGGGAACAAAAGAACATACTTTTAATTGAGTTTCAGTATTTTGGTCAATATGGCATCAGCAATGTCGATTTAGAGTGTGCGTGTGTTTTTTAATATATTGCTTTTTCGAAATTTTTTTCATTTTCCGAAGGGGTACAAATTATAATTTGTATATATTTGGATGGTACAAATTGAGGAGAATCTATATCCATTATTTTTTTTAGCGATTTCTTGATAAAGGTGACTCGCCTCTCGAAAATAGGCGCGGAAGTCACCCTATCTATGTTACAAATTTAAGAACTTGGTAAGTAATCCCGCCAAAATGAGAACGGATTTGGATAGAAATTTACAGCTTCATTGCCTAATATGCGTTAGCAAATATTGGGTATATTCTAAGAGAGATGCCAAACGTTTAAAAATAATTTTGAGGTGATAGCTTAACAAATTATGAAATTATTAACATAGGTCGGGTGGCTGCTACGCCCATTTTGGAGGAGTTAGTCACCTTTAGCAAAAAACCGCTAGAACAAATATTCATAGTAATTTAATATTCTACCTAAATCTGTAAAAAAAATTAAATTTTGCAAACAAAATGTTTTTTGCCCCATACAAAATGCATCACAAAAGTTTACTTGTTTGCATGTTTTTTATAATAATGCATAGGGAAAAAGTGATTATAGCCAGAAAACTGTAGAATTTACAAGAATAACTGAAAGACACCTTCGATGGGTAATCACCTCACCAGTAAACTGTGGAAGAAAAATTTCTGACAGATGTTACAATTACCGAAATAATAAAAACAAAAAAAAAATCCATTTAAATGGCTGCAGAAAAGTATGCTTTGCATATTTTTGAATTATTTTCCTACCCTTTCATGTCCACTAGTAGGAGAGTTAGATGAACCAAATAAACCTATGGTCCGCGCCACTTCCGTGTTAAATCCCTGTCGCCTGGACTGGATTTTTCCATTTTCTTAAGGGTTACACATATTTTCCAAATTTATCTTGACTGTTAACATAATTTTTGTTTTGAAAACTAGTGTTCAAGCAGTGTATATGCTTTCAAATCCTTTTTATATACTCAAAGGCCACATTTCTAGGGAGAGTTTGTATATTTTCTTAATTAGCTGACCCGACAGACGTTGTCCTGCCAATCTACTGTCAGCAAGCAGTAAGCAATGTCAAAAACACAACTGTAGTGTGTTTTTAAAATTAAAACACCGTCTTAGACATAAAATGTATTTTCAGCTGACTATGACAGACATGAAATGATGTTTATTTTAAAATCATATGTATATACAGGGTGGATGATGAATTTTGCTACATTAAGAAATTCAAATAATTTTTTTTTCAGTGTATGGAATTCATTTTTCTTTTATTCATGTTAAAGCTCATTAAATTTTATTAAATATAGCTTAATTAGTTTTAAAAATAATGGAATTTAAATGCCCCCCCTGCTCGTCGATGCATGTGCGGCATCTTACCAAAAAGTTGTTCATTACTGCTTGGAGAGTTGAGACAGGAATAGCCGCAATTGTTTCTCGAATGGATTGCCTTAGTTCATTCAAATTTGTTGGTTTTGCTTTAAAGACTTCCTGTTTGCAATAACCCCACAAGAAAAAGTCAGGTGCAGTGAGGTCAGGCGACCTGGGTGGCCAACGGAATGTGGAGGTTGGGCTATATGAGGAGCTGCACCATCTTGCTGAAACCACACAGAGTTGAAAGAAATTCTCATTCGGCGTAATTCTGGATAGAAAAACTCTCTCAACATGCTCAAGTAACGGTCTCCAGTAACCGTAACGGTGTGACCGTTTTCTTCGAAGAAGTAGGGCCCGACAATGCAGCGTGATGAAACTGCACACCACACTGTGACACGAAGTGGATGCAATTCCGTCTCATGGAGTAGCTGTGGGTTGGAAGCACTCCATATTCGACAATTTTGTTTGTTTATGTTGCCGTTTAAATCGAAATGGGCCTCGTCAGACATGAAAAGACAGTTCAACATGTTTCCATCCTCTTCCACCATTTGAAGCATCTTTTGGCAAAATTCCAAGCGAATCGGCAAGTCTGCAGCGTTCAGTTTGTTGGCCATTTGAATTTTATATGGGAATAAGTCCAAATCTTTGTGCATTTTTGACTGTAATGACTGTCTGCTTACACCCATTTGAGCAGATAAGCTTCTTGTCGAAACACGTGGATTGTTTTGTATGGCAGCAGCTACAGCACCGATTGTTTCCTCCGTTCGAACTGAAGGGTTTTGATGGTAAGGTCTTCTGTTGACTGTCCCATGCTCGGCAAAATTGTTTACAAGTCTTATTATGGTCCATCTGCTCGGAGGATTACCGCCAAACGTGCGCCTATACTCTCTTTGAACCGAAACTACGGACTCCAGTGCGTGATAGCGGCGGACAATCCAAATTCTTGTTTCAGTGTCCCAGTTATCCATTTTTGTTAAATGTAAAAGTCAATCTGCAAAATAAAAAAAAAATTAACCAGATGCATTAAATAGAAAAAAAGTTATTTAATTTTTTTTTGGTAGCGGCTTTCATCAGCCACCCTGTAGATAAAACTCTATTTTAACTTTACTATGAATACGGGCCAGTGAATTCAAGAAATCTACATTCAGTTACAGTGGTGAATTACCTACCATTGGTCTGACAGCAGCTACTTATGTATATTCGCTGTTTGAACTCCTTATTGTTTAACGTTCTTTGTATTTTGAGGCGATCACATTATTTCCCCCATCACATCTCTTTAGTGTAATAGTCCAATTACCCACCGACGTGTGTAACGTACGTTTACGTATCCCGTACGTACGTACGTTTGAGAGAATCTTATGCCCGTGGCGCCAACGGAGAAATCAGCCATTTTCGGTTGTTTACATTCAATACAATGTTGCCATTGATCAGTTTTCATGCATGCTAACTCAAACGTGTACTTTTGAAACAATTATTTTTCATTTCATGAGTACCCGAAATTAATACTAAATAATTATAGCCAGTCAATTTATTTAAAAACAACAACTTAATATCGTAATTTCAGGTTATTTCAACATTATTACGAAAATTAAAAAGGTATATATAGAAGTATTTTTGTAAAGCAACTGCAAACGATCCATAATCAGCATACACACGTATGCATAGGCAACACTGTTATATGAGAGAGCAATCAGCTGACATGTTCTTACGGAAAAAATCAAAATTTCTTTGATTTCTACGGAACGTTCTACGTATACGGAAAAATTGAACGTCGACGCGTCGGTGAGCGTTCGTTTACAGGGCACTCTCATAAGACAGGTCGTGTCAGCTTCGTACGTGCGTCGGTGGGTAATTGGACTATAACTTATAAGAGGTGTTATCCGGTCGTCGTGATCCTGGGCCAGATAAAAAATGTTACGTGTAAATGCAACAACAACGATTTGAGCTAGATAGATTCCTATAGATGTCTGGTACAATTTGTGAGCAAGATAATTTTGTTTGATTCTTATCTTTATTATGGACACACTACCTTTTGATAAACCTAATTTTTCAATAATAGATGCCGCTGGTGCGTTATGATTAACATGTTTCATCACAGAGTGTTCATATTGTAGTTTTTTTTTGGGGTTTGTGCTAAACGCATTCATATTTTATGAAGTTGCTAGGTTCAAAAGAACATGAGATTTAATATTGACTTCATTTATGTGTATATTATTAACTGGAATATATATACACTAGCAAGTACCCGGCTTACTTCGTTACGCCGCAAAAATTAAATTTTCCGATGTTTAGCTTTGAGGAGAGTGTAAAAATGGGTTACACATTCATATTTTGTATTTGTCAAAATAAAAATCAAAGCCAAACGCAATTTTGTTTGCCAAAAACAATAAAGAATGCGAGTTAATAGGAATTAAGAGGCATAAGGTAAAAGAGACTTTGATTTTGCCGTCCATGCTTCCATATGTATGTACCATTATTGTACGTGAGATTATTGCGCAGCAAAAAAATGGAAAGAGCGCGCTCATTGCATTCTTAAAATACATACATATATGTGTTTGTTATTATAATTTGGGGAATCACCAAAAATGCTCTTTATATTTGTTATCTTTTGTCGAAGGCTTATGCTTCTCTTAGTCAAAATACATTTTCTCTACGTTGAGTTCATACACACCCACACATACATACATTTTTGTTCCGCTGTAGCTTGAGTTTGACCTATGAAAATTCTTATGCCTTGTTTGAAGCTTTTATAAATTTCATCCTAGAAATAAGGGGGCTTTAAGTTTTGAAAATGGAAAAAATGAAAACGCCATCTGGTTTATTTTTGGGAAAACTTGCCTCTTAAAAAATTTCATAAAAATTGGGCCTTTACTTTTCGAGATTAGCCGTTACAAATATTTTCATATAAGCCATTTTATATAATTAGTATCTTTTTTTATATTATTAGTAATAGATATAATTTAAATTATCATATTACCATCGTATCCTTAAACGAATATCATGATCTTTAGGACTAAACTAAGATATATCGGGTATTTTTTAATGTTGTGGATACCCTGGCTCTACATGAAATGAAAAGCAATCGCGCTGCCATATGTTTCTGGTGTTTACTTATAATCGGGGGTGTTCCATTGAACACTGAGCGTGATCTTGAGCTTGAACTGCCACCGGAAAACGCCTAAGGTTACCATTCCCATCACACATAGTAATTTTTATAAATATATGTATGTAGATTACTTCACAGTTTCACTTTTTCACCATGTAAATTGGCATGTTGGAAAAACTTTGTAAATCAAAATGGTGACGTGGTTGGTAAGACTAAACATTGATCTAAACTAACTTCAAACACGTTAAACGTTAAACACTCAACTCGACTTTTGTTGTCAGTTTGTATCCCACGTAAAGTTGTAGTAGCTAAAATATTATTCAATTGAGGTTTTAAAAAAAAAATTCTCATACATGAGCCCTAAATCAGATCGAATATCATCATCATTTATTGGCAAGGCATTAGTACAATAAGATCTAACATCTTTTATAGTACAACAAAAGTTACAATCAAATAAGGTACATTTGAAAAAAGAAAAACAATAATAATAATCGTAATAAAAAGAAAAATAACAAAAACATATATGTATATGTATATAACGAAGGAAATCAAATATAAGAACAAGGATTAACAAAAATTAACCATCATTAAAGCAAGACTTAAAGTTAAATCAATCTTCCATAACGCAAACCGTAACACAACCAAGTAAGACAGCCGATCCAACAACCTTACAGAAATCAATGCATTCGATATGGCGTTGTGGTATGGCACCAGCAATCGATTACATTGATTTCCATAAGGTTAGTAGGATCAGCAGCCCCAACCGGCAATGGTAGAGTTATGATTATGGAAGATTAACTGATATAACAGAAATTACAAACTTAAGCTTAAAATAATATAATATAAAAATAGAAATAATATATGTAGCTCTTAGGTGGTAGATAGGCAAGATCACAGGTTTTTAACAAGCTTAACTAAAATGAGTATATATATAGAACGTTTTTAAAGTTGCTTTTATTTAAACTACTTCTAATGGATACTGGAATAGAGTTCCAAGTACGAATGGCATTTACAAAGAATAGCCGCCCGGAGGTTAAGTAATTATACCTTGGTACAATCATATCGCTAATCCGAAGAGACTTGGGAAAAACTAGTTTGTCGTACAAATAACTGGGCTCCTTATACATGATGAGTTTACATAGGAAAATGCAATTCCTGGCGTTCAAGTAATCAAAAATTTCACAGCCTAATAAACTTGATTTCCAGCGAGATATATGGTCAAACTTAGCTAAACCGAAAACATAACGTGTAACATGGTTAAATACCACATCAATTTTATGAGCTGACTGGGAACTCAGTTTACTGTAGACTAGTTCAGAGTAACATATGATTGGCATGATTAACTGTATAGCAAGCTTGCTCCTAACATTGATGGGAGTATAAGTTGCTGACATACGTAAGTTTCTGAGGATGTAGTACACTTTACTAACCACTGAGTTCACGTGATCATCGCAAGATAAAGTCGTATTAATAATGAAACCAAGGTTATTTACCTTTGGTACTAGCTTCAGGCACTTATCAGCAATGTATAAACCCGGAAAATTTGAGAGATTTATTCGTTTTTTAGCTATAGGTAATACAAAAGACTTATCACTATTAAGACATAATTTATTTCTCCTCGCCCATGCAGAAATAGATGCCAAGTCATTGTTTAACTTTGTGCATGCCCTATTTATCTCCTCATGATTTCCTGATAGATATAGCTGGACATCATCAGCATATGCATGCATATGTGCATGTTGGCACACGTCAAAAATGTCATTAATAAACATGCTGAATAATATTGGACCCAAGATGGAACCTTGTGGTACCCCGGCCAGAAGTGATTTCAGACCAGAAGATTCGGAGCCAACTTTGACACGCTGAGATCTACCCGTCAAATAGCTTCGCATGAGTCGCGCTGCAGAGTCACGAAACCCAAAATAATTTTTAAGCTTCATGGCAAGCAGGTCATGATTCACGGAATCAAAAGCTTTTGAGAAGTCTAGTAGGCATAGAAAGGTCAATTGATTTTGGTCAAACGGTCCCCTTATGTCGTCTAAAATCTTTAATACAGCCGTGGAGCAGCTATGCTTTTCTCTGAAACCTGATTGATAAGGGGATAGCAGGGTGAACTTATTAAGGTGGGTATGAATTTGTTCAGACAGCAAGATTTCGAAAACTTTCGAAAGTGCAGGCAATATGCTAATAGGTCGAAAATCCGAAGGACATTGCGGGGACTTGGTTTTAGCGATAGGGCGCACCGTCGCAATTTTCCACGTATCAGGAAAGCATGAAGTTGTGATGCTGTGATTGAGTACATGTGTTAAAGTAGGCAAAATGTACGGTGCAATTATTTTCACAAACTTTATCGGTATGTTATCCTCCCCGATTGCATTTGATTTAATTTTATAAATGCCCCTTGCCACATCTAACTCTGTCACGGATTGGAACTCGAAAACTTGACAAGCAGAGACCATCGACGAAGAGTGCGTTGTAAAACAGTTATTGGCACAAGAAGGGATAACACGACTCACAAAAGCATCATTAAGTTCTTCAGGGCAGAAGGAGCAATCCGTGCTGTCACTTACATGTACGCGCAGGTTTTTTAAGTTACGCCACAGAACATTATTTGGTAACGACGTATCTAGCATTCTACTGTAATATTTGCATTTTTCACGCTTTATGCAGGCTGTGGTCTCATTACGAACTAGCTTATATGCGCTCCAATTTGATTCGTTCCGATTCCTTTTCCAGAGGGAGTATTGCTTATTGCGCTTCATTATCATTGCACGAACCGATTTGTTGAACCATGGACAAGAGGTAGAGCTACCACGATAGCGACGGAACGTGAGCCGTATACAGGTAGAGAATTGACTCATTTAAAAATCCTAATTTATCGTGCACCGAGCTCAGTCCCCAGCACGTAGACCAATTTATTTGGGATGTGTCACTTAAGAGATTATTTAAGTCCAATAGACGGTAATCTGGCAAAAAGGACGGGCTAGGCATAACATTATGGTCATGAAGTTGTATATCAAAAGAACAGAAGATTAAATCATGGTCTGAAATAAAAGACATTTGGTCAAACTTGAAAACAGAAGACATATCAGACACAATGAAATAATCTAGAAGGCTAGGACAGCAATTTTGTCCATACCTTGTTGGAATAGCCATATTAACCACATCAAGGCCAAAGCCGGAAATATCATCTAACAATCTGGAGCTATAAGAGTCATTACATAACAAGTTTATATTAAAGTCACCACATATAATAATGTCAGAAAAGTCAACAGCTACAGAGGACAACATTGAGAAATAATCCTTTATATTACAAGACCTATTCGGACTATACACGCATGACAGAAGGACTTTCGACGATGGACTAGAAACTTCAACCAGCAAGTGCTCAACACAACTACCAGTTATACCAGATATTAGCTGAGATTTAAGTCGCTTTTTGCAATACATTGCTACACCACCACCTTTTTTGACCCTTCTATCCATCCTATATAAAACGTAACCCTTAATATCAAAGTGTGAGTCCATCACTTCTGGTCTAAACCAAGTCTCGGATACGCAAATCACATCAACCAACGATTGTTCAAATATAGCTCTTACTACATCCATCTTCTCACCATTTAAACTGCGCGCGTTAAAGTGTACTACATTGAAACTATTATGACGCTTGCATAGGACGTTAAGTAAAGCTAGGCTATTATCCTCACTGCCATTCGCATTCCTATTGTTCCCAAACATTGATAACAATAGGAACAAAAGCAACTTTAAGGAAAAATTATTAAAATCGGTCAAGCGGTTATTGAGTATTAGCTAAAATATTATCAAATTGAGGTTTTAAATTATTTTTTTTAGTTATATATGAACACTAAGTCTGATCGAACAAAGAAAAAAAATTGGAGTGTTGGAAAAACTTTGTGATTATGTTGGTATCAGAGTGGTGCCATGGTTGGTAAGGCTAAACATTGAACTCAACTCTCATTGTTAAACACTCAACTCGATTTTGGTTGTCAGTTTGTATCCCAGGTTAAGTTGTACTAGCTAAAAAATCGAATATATTAAAGAAAAAACTATTAAAATTGAGTTTTGAACATATTCACGCACATAAATTCATTTTTATATATATAGATTATAGTTTTAATCAAGACGGTGTCACAATGAGTAGTTTATCCGAATTTCGACGTAAAGATTGGCTGTAGTTTTGTTTCAGTTAGAATATATATGCTGAATAGTTCTTTCTTTTGCTGAACTACAGAAGATTATTTAACATAGTCGACGCACAAAATATTCAACGCAATAAAACGGCAATTAGCAATCGTTACGGTTTGGAATTGCACTAGCATACAATATTTTTTTTAAGAATTTGGTTTACTAGGTAGTTGCATACTCAACAGAGACGAGCAAAAAAAAGAACAGTTATCCATAAAATAAGAATACGAGTTGCCATGTTGTTGTTGTTGTTAACAGTGCTTCGCCTGAGGCCGAGATCTGAGGGATCTATCTACCGACCCAGTGTGGAGGTCATTTAGAGCCCGCCTATGGTTCCGCAGATCAAACGGCAAAGAGATGTAGTGCTTACGAAGAGGTTTCCTTATGTCTCTGTGGGGCGGGGCTACATCCAATAGATGTCGATTTGGATGACAGGGTTTATGACAGTTCAGAAGGAACTGTCTACTCAAGAGTTCCGCGTGCTCCTGAACATTGAGCAATTTTGCCTCTTGATGGAGGTGAGACTCAGATGACATAAGCAGACATCCCGTGATGGCGGTGTTTTGGCATACTTTCAATTTCCTCCAATTGGTGTCACCAAGATTGGGCGACCATATGGGCGCAGCGTAGTCAATAACCGTTCGGCCAATAGCCTTATATGTGGCAAGCAATGTTTCTTTGTCTTTTCCCCAACTTGGCTTGAGGATCTTATTGCGGCTCTGTACCTTCGAAGCTATTGCGGTGGCATGACCAGCGAAGGGAGTCTCGAAATATAAAAATTAAACAAACGGGCAGAGATAACACCACATTGCGGAACCCCTTGTTTTATTCTTCGTGGCCTAGATTTCTTGTTCCTGAATTTGACTGATGCCTGTCGACCATTGAGGTTATTAGCGGTCCACCTTTTAAGGCCGGCAGGGAGCGTTGTCTCTTCCAGGTCTCGAAGGAGGGTGGCGTGGTTGACCGTCCTATGGTTTGGTGGGTGTTTATCAAACCATAGTTTATCTGCGTTGTAATGGCATTCAAAGCGGATGTAGTGCTATGAGATTTACGGAAACCATGCTGGTGATCGGCCAATTTCAGATTTTCAATAAAGTAAGTGTTTACGCGACATCGGTAGCCATACGTCCCAATCCCAAACCCATAATATTCATTATATACATATTTCATGAATTGTACATAGAATAATACTCATCATATAAATATTTGTCATGAATTGTATATAATATCATTATAACGCATGGATTACATTATATTTTATGATTATTACATTAGATTTACTCATCACAACTTATGAACTCACCTTAAGGTTTAAGTGTTAAAATTGGAACGATTTGGGACGTGTGGCAACCACGCGTAAATCACCCCACACCAATTCGCCGCACAGCTGACAGCTGGTCGGCCATCATTTTTTCTATTTATCATTGTCATTGTTTTCTTTTCTTTAAAAAACACCGGCTCCTTTTTTATTACCTTTTGATACTTTTTATATATGCGGAAAACGAAAACCTAAAAAATATCAATAAATACTGTGCTGCATAAAAGAAACTAAAGTGTATCCTATTGTTTTGATACAAAGACTAAGGGCCGGTTTCACCAACTCGACTAAGACTAAAACTAAGTCGTGACTTAAGTTAGCACAGATTCGAGACTAACTTATTTTTGGGTTTCACCAACAGAGCGACTTAAATAATTTTGAACACAACAACCCGATCAGCTGTTTTATCTGCGCATCCCAATACCCCCGTGCGAAATGGGCATGTATGGCCATACACGAAGGAATGTATTGATATTACACCCATTTCTCTTTAGTTGGAAGGTACTAAAATTAGCGCTTAATTGAAAACGATAGTTTCGTAATGGTTGCATGCTAGAAAACAAGCGTTCACATGCATCTACGCATACGGCGTTAAAGTCATGCTTGATGAATTTTCCGGCTGGGACATTGTACAAAACAAATTAGGGGCATTACTGACATTTAGGTTTTGAACGACAGCAACACTGACTTAGTCGAGAATAAGTCAGCTGGCAGGTTGACTAATGTGTGACTTAGTTAAGTTAGATGGTGAAACTGAAAAACGGAAAAACTCGACTTAACTTAGTTAAGTAGAGTTGGTGAAACCGGGCCTAAATCTTGCGGTTTATTTAAGCTATTTACTGTGCAAATTCGATAAGTTAATTATTATAATTAGATCTGTGCAACTAGTTGCGGAATCTTAACCATCCCCGAAGTCTAGCTATAAAGTCACGCAATACAAAGAAATAGTACCCCAATCTCAAGGCCAGGATTCCCAACAACCGTGAGTATTACATGAAATTATACATGGTCCTTCTTCGCCATTGAAGAAACCAGCCCCTGCCCATATAATATATAATATATAAAATTATAATCTCCAAATAAATTGTCCCGCCAAAAGTGTCAAGAAAGTCATAGGCAAATCCCATAAAGTGAAATTTTACATACATATATGTACATATTTTCACAAAGCTAAGACATTGCCCTTTATAAACCTGTGTCCCTTGCGGTATAACTTGGACATATATATACATAAGTTTACATTATTGGCGACAACCCAGCAGTAAATTGCCACGTGCATTCCAAAGTTGCGAGACCCAGTAGTAAAAAATTCTCGTCCGGCCAAACTAGGCCCAGACTACTCCCTTTTGGACCATAGGGAAAAAAAACTCCTTTTATCACTTCCTTTCAAAAAAAAAAAGCAGCGGTAGCTAACAACTAGCCCCAAACTAATCCATTTGACCAATCTCTTGTGAATATAATTAGCGGCAGCTAAAAAATTTCCCAAAATTCCAAAAATTAAATTAAGCAAGTCCCTATTTAAAATGACTACCGTGGCTGAAAATAAGTTTATATCCGAAACCGATAATTTTACGGATTACTGTACTCGGTTCCGCTCAACCCCTATACAAGATAATACCGAGGCAGCCCTAAAATTGAAAGACAAGAATATCGATATATTTTGGTCTAGAGTACAGAGCGCCTACGATTTGGTAGTAGAAACCGACGACCAGGACCTTCCCGACGACTTCAAGTCCGCCGCTTTCGGTAAATACCGAGCCTGCCTCATAGCTTATGAGGACACTAAAGCACAAATAGGCGACCAACTCCAACTCAAGGAATTGAGTAATCCCGCGCCTCCTGTGCAAACCCAACCCCCCTCAGAGTCCTCCCATATGAACCTGAAAGTCCCCCCATGTGATACAGAAGTATTTTATGGAGGGTATGATCAATGGCCGTCTTTCCGTGACATGTTCACGGCGGTGTATATCAACCACTCCAAACTCTCAAGTGCCCAAAAACTGTATCACCTCAGACAGAAGACTAAAGGTAAGGCAGGCCAAATAGTGGAACAATTCCCTCTAAGTGACGACAACTTTGCCCTAGCATGGGA
Source organism: Merzomyia westermanni (assembly GCA_949987695.1). Taxonomy (NCBI): domain Eukaryota; kingdom Metazoa; phylum Arthropoda; class Insecta; order Diptera; family Tephritidae; genus Merzomyia; species Merzomyia westermanni. Next base: position 77,593,538 of record OX465291.1, read on the forward strand.
AGCCCTCAAGTCACGTTATGAAAACAAAAGAGTCCTGGTCGATAATCAAATCCGAGTCCTCATGAATCTAAAAGCGATTCAATCGGAGAATAGTGAGGATATTCAAAAATTACAATCCTCTGTAAACAACGCTCTCCAAATCTTAGCGACACAACAAGTCGAGACCTCTAGTTGGGATCCCATATTAATATATCTGGTAACCTCAAAGCTTCCAGAAAATACAGTTGCCCTGTGGGAGCAATCATTAAGCTCTAGAAGAGACCTTCCGAACTGGTCCCAAATGAACCAGTTTCTGACTACTCGCTACGAGATAGTGGAAAGGATGGATCAATGGCGCCCGGCCAAACCCCGATACAATCCACCCTCCACAAACTTCTCAAGGCCTCTCCCCAGTCAGAACAACCCCCAGTTCAGGCAGTCTCAACCCCAAAACCACAGCAACAAACCTCCGACACATACAAAATCCCACGCTACAGAACAGCAGCGATTTTATAACTGTAAATTATGCAGACAGTCCACTCATACCCTACAAAGCTGTTTGCGGTATAAAAAGTTGCCAATCTCAGAACGCAGAAAATTCGTAAGAGACAATAATATCTGCGAGAATTGTTTAGCCCAAACCCATCTCTCAAAAGACTGCCAAAGCACGAGAACGTGCATGCACTGCCAAGGCCGGCATAACACCACCCTTCACGACACAGCAAACCCCAGTACCAGTTCCGGAATTCAAAGAACCAGATCCCAGGTAGCAACGATAGGAGCCAGCACTCCAAGGCTTCAGGACGTCAGCCAAGCGGTACCCCAGGAAGGAGATCCCTCTGCACCCAACGCATCCCAAGTACAATCATTCCATGCTGAAAATGATAGCAAAATTATACTCCCTACAGCAATTGTCTTGGTAGAACATAGAGGGGACCTATTCAAGCTTCGAGCCTTAGTTGACCAAGGCTCCGAAAGAAGCTTCATATCCGCCAAAGCTCAGACGAGACTCGGGCTTCCCTATACCCACTCCCTGTTTGAAATATCGGGTATGGGAGGCGGAGTGGTACAGACCTCTAATAAGCTGTGCTCGTTGACCCTCGTCTCAAATGACAATAAGGTGAAGATAAACGCCCAGGCAATAGTGCTACCCCGGCTAACTAGGCAACTCCCAACCCTCAGGCTAAATGAGAACGAAATGCGCAAATGGTCCCATCTCAAACTAGCGGACCAGAACACTCAGAACCCATCCCAAATCGATCTGGTATTGGGCAGTGATCTAATCCCACAAATAATGCTGAATGGCATCGAAAAGATCTCTCCCAGCCTGCTAGCCCAAAACACAATCTTTGGATGGATTATAAGTGGCCAAACTCCCGAAAAGGTTGGAGCACATTCCTCCCAAGTGTGGGAAATCTCAAACGTTCAGCTGAATGAACAGCTTAGACAGTTCTGGGAAATCGAGGAGATACCCAGAACCCGAGTGGAAACCCCCGAAGATCAAATGTGCGAAGAGTTTTATAAAAGCACAACCACTCGAATGGATGACGGTCGATATATGGTTCGGCTTCCTTTTAAACCATCATTCCCGAACGATATCGACCTAGGCCAATCTCGTACTGCTGCCCTACGACAGTTCCATGGCATGGAACGCTCTCTCTCAAAAAAGGGCGAGCTCAAACAGCAGTACGACCAGGTACTCGAAGAATACCTGTCCCTAGGCCACATGGAAGAATGCAGTCCCAATGAGATGGAATCTCGAGGAAAATACTGCTCTTTCTATCTCCCTCACCATGCAGTCGTAAGGCCAGACAAAAAGACAACAAAAGTCAGAGTTGTGTTCAATGCTTCTAAGAAGTCAGGGTCCGGTCACTCCCTTAATGATGTTCTATGTACCGGCCCAACCCTCCAACCCGATCTCCGACTTATGTTGCTCAAGTGGCGGACATATAAATATGTGTTTAATGGCGATGTTGAGAAAATGTACCGCCAGATTCTCTTACACCCCGATGACCAAGACTACCAACGGATAATATTCCGAACTCCCGAAACCAGTCCAATAAAGGACTTCAAATTGAAAACGGTCACCTTTGGGGTGAACTGCGCTCCCTTCCTGGCTATTCGCACTCTACACGAGCTGTCGAAAGACATAGCCGACTCCCATCCCCGCGCAGCCCCAATACTAAAGTCCGAGACGTATGTAGACGACATTTTATCCGGCAGCCATGATCTCCCATCAGCCGAGCAATCCCTAAACGAGACTAATAATGCTCTCAACTCAGCCGGCTTCCCCTTGAAAAAGATCACGGCAAACCATCCGGAAATACTCAGGAAAATTCCCAAGGCGGACTTACTTGAAACCGACTTCCTCGAATTCGAGAAAAGTAGTACCGCCAAAACCCTTGGAATTCAATGGAATGCGCTCTCGGACACATTCTCATATACTGTGGACTCAGATCCAGCCTCAACGGCAGCCACCAAGCGGCAGATACTCTCCTCTATTGCGAAACTTTTCGACCCCGCAGGGTGGCTGACGCCAGTCATGATACAGGCAAACATCCTGATGCAAGAATTGTGGTTGGACGGAACTGATTGGGATGAACGGGTCAAACCGATACGGCTCCTAAAATGGACGCAATTCTCAACAAATCTGCAGTCAATCGCAGAGATACAAATCCCCCGATGGATTAATTTCGCCCCGGCCCACATAGTCGAGCTCCATGGCTTCTGCGACGCCTCGGAAAAGGCTTATTGCGCAACCCTTTATGTGCGAACTACTGTCGGCACCCAAGTTTTCTCTCACCTCCTTGTGTCCAAAGGCAAAGTGGCTCCTCTCAAAACTATAAGTCTGCCACGCCTGGAACTATGCGGAGCTCTCTTATTAGCCAAATTAATCGCGGTAGTTCAACCCCATCTCGGCCTCACTCGAAGAAAGTTGACTATGTGGTCTGACTCTGAAATCGTGTTAGCCTGGCTCGAAAAGCCACCTCACTCATGGAAGACCTATGTCTCCAATCGAACCGCCCAGATTATAGACCTCGTAGGTAATGTCCCGTGGCGGCACGTACGAAGCAAAGATAACCCCGCGGATCTGGGAACCCGAGGTTGTACGCCAGGCGATCTCGCCAAGTCTGCCCTCTGGTGGAATGGTCCAGAGTGGCTTTCACAACCCCCCGAAGCCTGGCCCCAACCAACAGTTCGCAACGTCGCCCCCCCAGAGGCACGTAAAATAGAAGCCCTCTATGTTACGGAAGAGAGTGAGGATCTCTTAGATCGATTCTCTTCCTACCCTCGTGCTTTACGTGTCATAGCGTATGTTCTCAAGTTTGTACGTCGGCTAAAAGACGCGGTGAACGGTATTAATGACCCCACCGAACCCTTTCTAACTCATGCCGATCTCAAAAGATCGAAACATCGTCTCATCATAATGGCCCAAACTCGATACTTCGCTCCTGAAAAATCATGTCTGGAGGACTCAAAACACGTTCAGAACGCTGGATCTCGAAACGAAGCTCCCTACTCGTACTCAATCCCTTCCTAGACAAGAGTGGAGTCCTACGAGTAAATGGCCGATTAGCCCACGCAACCCTCACTTACAATGAGCGCCATCCCATTATCCTACCCGAAAAGTCGCGCCTCTGTACTCTATATATGCGATTCCTTCACGAAATGCTCCTACATGCGGAGGCTCGTCTCATGCAACAAATGTTAAGGCAAGAATTCTACATTGCCCGTCTCAAACCCCTTATCAAAAGGTGCATTTTCCAGTGCAAAGTCTGCATCACTCACAAACAACAAACGCAATCCCAAATAATGGCGGCCTTGCCCCCCGAGAGATGTGGATTCGCGCCCCCCTTCACCACGAATGGTGTAGATTTCGCTGGCCCCTTCCAACTTAAAGCATCCATGCTCCGATCCCATACCCTCGTAAAGGGCTATGTGGCCGTCTTTGTCTGTTTTACCACCAAAGCGGTCCACCTGGAATTATGCTCAGACCTCACCAGCAAGGCTTTTCTTGCCGCCTTCGCCCGATTTGTAGGACGCCGAGGATACCCGAATCAGATGATGAGCGACAACGGCAAAACATTCATCGGCGCCAAGCGTGCTACCGAACTGGAATTCGTAACGTTCCTGAAAGAAGTATCGACGGATATCGTACAGAAGTACGCCCCCCAAGGAATCAATTGGAAGTTCATACCCCCCGGCGCACCTAACATGGGCGGATTATGGGAATCCGCTGTCAAAAGCTTTAAAACACACTTTAAAAAGGTCGCCGGAACCCACAGCTTTACCTTCGAGGAGTTCTCGACTTTATTAATTCGGATAGAGGCCGTACTTAACTCTCGTCCCATCTCCCAGCTTTCTCAGGACCCGAATGACCTCACCGCCCTCACGCCAGGTCATTTTCTTCGAGGAGCACCAATGCTCTCGCTTCCCGAACCGAATCACGAAAATCTCTCTCTGATAAATAGGTGGGAACGACTGAAAGTTCTGCATCATCAGTTCAGCAAACGCTGGAAAACTGATTACCTCACCGACCTTCAAAAGCGTTACCGTTGGAAAAATGCTCAAACTCCCCCGAAAATTGGCGACCTAGTCATCATTAAAGAAGACAACTTACCTCCCATCGAGTGGCGACTAGGTCGACTGGAAACCTTACACCCAGGACGAGACGGACACATTCGTGTCGTAGACGTCCGCACCCAGAACGGAATTCTCACAAGACCTCTCACGAAACTATGCTTTCTACCGTCGTCTGAGAGTGACGAGGGCCCTCAGTGCCCACTCCCAGCTCCCTAACTTAATACAGTCCATAAAGCTCATACTATCGTTAGCACTCAGGCAACAACTTAGTCACTCCCCAAACATATGCTTAATCCCAGGCGTATAACTAATATGCATATATTACTCTCTCCTTTCAACAGATGGATCGTCAACGCCCTCCGGTCCCAACACCACGCCGCTCATTGGCATAGCAAGTGACCCTGCCCGCAGCCCGTCCGCGCCGTAGCGAACCCGTACCGGATTACCGGAAATGTAAATTGTGCATGCGTCATCACGCGCTGCTGATGTGCCCTGTGTTCACGGCCATGCAGCCGCAACAACGCTTCTTGGTCGCTAGGGCACATCAGTATTGCACCAACTGCTTAGCGCTGTCCCATCGCACCAACCAGTGCACCTCCACAGAAAGCTGCCGGGTCTGCGGGCAGCATCACCACACATTCCTTCATCGGGACACCGGAGGTCGCCAACCCGCGTATGTCGCACCACCTGTGGCGGAGGTACCTCTCCCACAACGCCGCCAGGAGCCGCGCCGCCGAACAGCAACTCATCGTCGTCGCCCTCAACAGCAGCCTCCACGGTCTCCTGGTCGCGCTCCCATCGCACGCCAACCAGCACGACCAACCAGCGTCGGCGATCGCACCATCCGGTGCACCGCAACCGGTTTACGCACAGCCACGTATAAAAATAAGGTGGGGCGGATCCTTATTCAGGAAGCAGTTCGGGCCTTGCAGGAGTTGCAGCATACACTAGGCGCTTAGTACGCCTAGGGGAGGCAGAATGTTTACGCGACATCGGTAGCCACACGTCCCAATCCCAAACCCATAATATTCATTATATACATATTTCATGAATTGTACATAGAATAATACTCATCATATAAATATTTGTCATGAATTGTATATAATATCATTATAGCGCATGGATTACATTATATTTTATGATTATTACATTAGATTTACTCATCACAACTTATGAACTCACCTTAAGGTTTAAGTGTTAAAATTGGAACGATTTGGGACGTGTGGCAACCACGCGTAAATCACCCCACACCAATTCGCCGCACAGCTGACAGCTGGTCGGCCATCATTTTTTCTATTTATCATTGTCATTGTTTTCTTTTCTTTAAAAAACACCGGCTCCTTTTTTATTACCTTTTGATACTTTTTATATATGCGGAAAACGAAAACCTAAAAAATATCAATAAATACTGTGCTGCATAAAAGAAACTAAAGTGTATCCTATTGTTTTGATACAAAGTCTAAATCTTGCGGTTTATTTAAGCTATTTACTGTGCAAATTCGATAAGTGAATTATTCTAATTAGATCTGTGCAACTAGTTGCGGAATCTTAACCATCCCCGAAGTCTAGCTATAAAGTCACGCAATACAAAGAAATAGTACCCCAATCTCAAGGCCAGGATTCCCAACAACCGTGAGTATTACATGAAATTATACAGTAAGGGAGCAGAATGGTCTTTAGTAGTTTCGCAACCGGCGAAAGGAGGGATATCGGAGGATAAGAATCTCCTTGGTTCGCCGGCTTCCCTGGTTTTAGTAGATGAACTACAATCGGCTTTTTACATATCTCAGGTATGACGAAAGTAGTTAGAGAGAGGTTGAAAAGAGCTGCTAAATAACTCTGTCCCTCGTCGCCTAGGTGTTTGATCATCTTCATGGCGATTCTGTCGGGTTCGATGGATTTTGAGGGTTTCGCCTTAAATTTGGCTTCCTGGACCTCTGCGTCAAAGACGGCCATATTCGCAGTGCAGTGTTTGTGTGTGTGCGCACGTCGGATGACTCTTTTCTTAGTCCTATCCGCAGGTGGATGCATTATCAACAGCCGGCAAAAGAAGCTCGCGCATTTCCTGGCGTCCGATTTGACGCTGTCGCCGAATGCATTGGATTGGATAGCGCCTTGACAGTCAACCATAATTTGCCGACTCCGCCGGAGAGGCTCCATGCCTCGAGGTGTTGTTTCCACTTGGTCAGTTTGTGTCCGTTGAAAATCCTACGAATTTCCGCATTGAGATCTTTGATTCTATTACCTGCGGGAGATGAGTCTCACTTGGTCACGTTCTTTTGCCATCGCCGCAGCTTCTGCAGGAAAATTCGGACCAACTTCTGGTATTCCACCAGCAGGAATAAAGTGGCCTGAGGCTGAATCAATGACCTTGCGAAACTCTCCTGCACCTTTGCGTACGTCTGTCGGAGTGGGTAAGGCAGCGAAAGAGCGCTCTGTATAGTCCGTAAAGCGGTCCCAGTTTGGAGAAGTTAATGTATGTTAGTTTATCAGTAGCTATGAAGTCGGTCGGTCGTTCAACGGGGAGTAGGATGGGTAGCTGTTCTAAAGCTAGCGTAAGCATCGGTCGCCAGATGACAAAGTTAATTAGGCCCGCGCTCGCTATGGAGATGTCTGGCGAACTGTGGCAGTTACCTGCCACCCTGGTGGTGGCATCTCCATTGACTGTACAGAATGCTGAGTTGTCTAGTTGATCTGCAATTGCGTATCCTCTGCTGTCTGTTGGCAAGTTGGAGTGCCAGAGATCGTTATGTGCGTTGAAGCCGCCTAGGATTAGACGATTATCCCCCCTTAGCAACGCACTAATGTCGGGATGATAATCTCTAGGACAACACGTGGCAGGGGGAATGTAGATGTTTATGATTTGCAGGTCGGCGTCTCCTGACCGGACTGCTATGCCTTGGCATTCTAAGGTAGAGGCCCTGGGGTCGACGTCAGGGGAAAATAGATTATATTGTACCGAGTGATGCGTAATGAACGCAAGGCCACCCCCATGACCGCTGGGACGGTCTTTTCGATTATACCCATCACAAGTTCGTAAGTCCGATCTTGTGTTCAATTTTGTCTCTTTTATCGCGGCAATTTTAATGTTGTGCGACTTCATAAAGTCAGTTATCTCCGCGATGTTTCCGTTACAGTTCAGCTGTAAAATTTTTAAGCGTGTAGGAGGGGAGAGGGGGGACATGCTAGGCGTGAGGGACGGATGCACTTGCCTATGCGGAGGTAGGCTAAGGCCTAAGCTATGTCGCAGTCTAGAGTTGACAGCGCCATGGCCGTTGTTATCTGGCGTGGAAGGCGGCTGTGTATTGCAACAGGGGGCTATGAACGTATCCGTCCAGAGGTTCCCGTTTGCGAGCCCAGAGCACATAAGGGTGTGACACAGGCCAAAGCAATTGTTGCACTTGATCGATGTCGCAGGCGTATATAATCTTTGCCGACAAACGGTGCACGTAGTGAAAGGTACGAGGAGGTGGTGGTCCTGGCCCACGTGCAAGCTGGAAGCAGGGGTAGGCATTGGGGACAGAGAAAGGGGGGATCCTCGGCGATGCTCATATCTGGCCTATTCCGAAGGGGATAGGAGTGTTGAGCGGCCGTGCGAGATGGAGACGCTGGTGTGCGTGAGCGACAGTCGGGAGTGGGTGAGGCGGGAATGGCAGCAGTGCTGCCAGTCGTGTAGACTGAGCCACCATTGTGGCTACTTGAAGTTGGTAGGGGCGATAGGGGAGCATAGGGGTGTACAGCATGGTGCCTCGAAAGTACTACGGAAAGTACGGGGTCTGTGGATGGCAGGGTTAAGCCCTGAGCATCCAGATTTTTGTAGCCATCTCTTACACTTGGCGCATTGAACTGAATGCGACCGTTTAATATAAATTTTCTTCCAGCAAACGCAGCAGATCCAATATCTTCGTCCAGGGTTGGGCTCGACCCCAGCCCGTAACAAGAGGCAATGGAGCAACCCAGCTGCCAGGGTTTGGTCCGAGGATGACAATTTAAGGGTGGGACGAAACAGATTGGACAGGATTACACTGAAATAACAGCCCTTGGCCGGGTAAAAAACCCGAGTCATTTCGGTACGATAGAACCGGCTGTTGGGGGAATGTCGAGTTGCCATCAAGTAGGTTAACAGCCCTATTCCCAATTTGTTATACCAAACAATAGTTATACTTCAATAGACACAATTTTGTCATTCGAAATTGTTATAGGTAAGCACGGCCAACAATGACAACGGAGAAGCTTTTCTAGTTCAACATATAAAAGGCACAAGGCGCCCAAAAAACTAATTTATAAAAAAAATGTTATATGTAAAAACAATGTACAATTCTTAGTTTTTTTATATAAACACATCACAATCGCCTAACAAATGTTCCGGAACAGGTGCGTCAAAGCACAAACTTTAAGGATTCGACATACTTAAATGTAGGGGGGCCAGAGGAACACTTTACATGACAGAAATAGCCCTTGTACAAGGGCTCGCTAACCCAGAAGATTACTGCAACTGTTATTCCCAGGGATGCAAGCATATTTTCGTGTATTTTACGATTTGATGATTAAATTTATTTTACAAGTTAATGGTCCAGTCCCTGCATTCGCCAACCATGCTGGCCCTAGAGCGCAAAGAGCGTAGATAGCATTGATATCGGAATGAAGACGATTATAGGATATATTTTGGCAAAGATTGTAGCACCTACTAGTACTAGGCTGTTACACATGCCATCTAGAACTCTTGAAGACATTACACATATTTTCACTACTTCTGCGAAAAGAAGCTAGCCTTTAAGCTTGCATCAGACAGCAAAAAAACAAAGAATGCAAAAGTCTTCCACCACACCACTGCCCCCAGGCTAAGGTGGGTCGAGTGACTGCTTTCTATACCCATGCTATGGCTTCAGGGCTAAGATCCAAGTGTTTACCTACCATTATTTTGCAGGTGTAAAGAGCTGCATACGAGTATACCTGATTGACTCTGTTCTCTATATTACCCTTTTAGTTTAAGCTTCCCCAATGCTTTCTGCATGATACCTGCATGATTACGAGCCGGCAGAAACCAGATAATTGTAGTTTACGTATTAATCTGTCGAAAGAACAGAGCCAGAATAGGGGTAAGATAACACCAACCTCCCACTGACGTTCTATTGATCCCCTCACTGCCAAAATTACCCTTTCTACTTCGAAACCCATCCTATCCAGTTTATAATAGAGGCTTGAATACCAATGGCATAGAGCGCAACTTATAATGCTGTCAGAATCTCACAAAATCTATTCTCCTTTTTGAAAATATTTATTTCAGCACGTTACCTACTCTATAGATCATACCAGTTGATATGAAAAGAGCTTTAGTATTTTTCCAGGCATACCTAAATATAACTTCTTCTTTAAATTGTCATCTAACCGCCTGGGCGATTTTGACCGTCCAACATAGCTCGCCAGTCGTTTCTTCGTTGCGCCAACTGGTGCCAATTGGAAACACCGCGGAATCGCAAATCGGTCCCCACTTGGTCCTTCCATCGGAGTGGTGGTCTCCCTCTTCCTCTGCTTCCACCGGCGGGTGCCGATAAGAATACCTTCTGGGATGGACCATCTTCGCTCATTGGCAATAGCCAGCGAAGCCGCTGTGTTTTAATTCGCTGAACTATGTCGGCTTCTGCGTAAAGTTCAGACAGCTCATCATTAAATCTTCTTTGGTACTCGCCGTCGCCAACGCGTAGAGGTCCACAAATCTTTCGAAGAACCTTTCTCTCGAGTACTCCCAGAGCCGCCTCATCAGATGTTGTTAGTGTCCACGATTCTGCACCATATAGCAGGACGAGTGCGATGAGTGACTTATGGAGTGTTATTTTCGTTCGAGAGGACTTTACTTTTCAATTGCCTACTCAGTCCGAAGTAGCATTTGTTTGCAAGAGTAATTCTTCGTCGTATTTCTAGGCTAACATTATTGTTGGTGTTAATGCTGGTTCCCAGGTAAACGAAGTCCTTTACTATTTCAAAATTATTGCTGCCAACAGTGGCTTGGTTGCCAAGGCGTGAATGCGCTGACTCTTTGCATAATGACAGCAGGTACTTCGTTTTGCCCTCGTTCACCACCAAACCCATTTTTCCGCTTCTTTTTCTAATTTGGAGTAAGCAGAAGTTACGGCGCGGTTGTTAAGGCCAATGATATCAATATCGGCAGCATATGCCAACAGTTGCACGCTTTTATAAAATATTGTTCCAGCGCGGTTAAGTTCTGCAGCTTGTATTATTTTCTCCAGCATTAAATTAAAGAAATCGCACGATAGGGGGTCACCCTGCCTGAAACCTCGTTTAGTTTCGAACGGCTCGGAGAGGTACTTCCCAATTCTGACCGAGCTGGCGGTGTTGCTCAAGGCCATTTTGCATAGCCGTATAAGTTTTTTGTCACAATTATAACAATAGTAATTGAGTTGAATTTTGTTATAGTTCAAGTGAGTTTCTAAGTTATAGAAACTAAAGAAAGTGAGCTAAATATAGCAATATATGCACCAATCTGAAAAGAAAAGCAATTTTAATCATTTACAAACACAAGCGTATGTCACCACTTCAATCCTAGACATAATAGGTCTTTGTGATGCATTCTTCGCAATGGTTGACCTCGAATGATTTGCTCTTTTATTTTATTTGTTAGCATTTGATGAAAAATCAAATGAAAAGATTTTTTCTGGTAGCACGAAATCCTTTAATCGCGAGCTAGTTAACATGGCGACCAAAAATTGACAATGGAACTAGCTCCTTTTCTCTGACATGGTTGCTATTACAAATTCAAGCGTTGAGCGTTTTCTTGCTATCTGGATACGGCTCCTAAATCGAGAAAAAGTTGATATCTTTCGCACCGTTTCACCAGTTGTAGTCTAAAGTGAAGCATCACCAAAATTATATTTTTGTTTTGCCGGCTCTAGGTCCAAAAGTAATGAAAAACAATTTTCTTTATTTTCCCATTATTTTCCCATTAAGAAAATTGTTTTTCATTACTTTTGGACCTAGAGCCGAATACACATTTGAACAAATAAAGGTCGCTAAAAATAAAAAACTTATCACCAAAATTATTTTAACTCGTCTCAAGATAAACGTAAACATTTCATGGCTTCATTTTTAATTCAGTGTAATCGGACGTGAACGTGAGTTCTCTTTTTTAATTTTTATCATTTAAATAATAATTTCGCTACAAATTTTGTGAAAGTGAAAAGTAGCAGTGAAACTAAATACACACCCAAAGCAAAACATTTGCTCCATTTTAGTAAGTTTTTTCTTGCTCGCGTGTTGTTTGTAATTTCTTGAACTTCATTTAATGTTCCTTCTCACAGTTTGCTCAAAATTTGATATTCCCTACAATAACACTATCAAATCGTTGGACCGTAATAAAGTTGCTATAGGGGAAAACCCATTAATAGACACAATTAATCAGTTTGGAAGTTGCTAAGGCTTAAGTGAAGAATACATACATTTCGCAAATTAAAAAAATGTATACAGGAATGTTGTTGTTGTTAACAGTGCTTCGCCCTGCCCCAGATTGGACAAGGTTACACTGAAATAACAGCCCTTGGCCGGGTGAAAAAACCCGGGTCATTCCGGTGCGATAGAACCGGCTGTTGTGGGAATGTGTATACAGGAATCGATAGCAGTACTTGTGGTGGTAGAAGCTGTGTATTTTTTTTGTGCAAATAAAAACTTTTGGGGTTGTTCCATGACAAAAGGTAAATTTTGCATTTTTTTAATCAAAATATTTTCAAAACTAATGGGAGGATTTAAAAATCGATAATACCGATAAGTAGGTATAAAACTAGATTTCATTTGGTGTGCACATTTTGTATCCTTATGTAAACTATTTGTAAGAAAACTATATTTTTATGGTAAAAATTAAATAAAATTGAATAAAACTATTCACAAAGCAAAAAAATCCGTATTAGCGGTATTATTAAATATTAAAATATTGTAGATGGTGCAATTACTTTTAATTTGATACCTTTATTTCTATATGGAAATTGGTCAATTCCACAATTAAGGCGTAAGTAGCATTTTTTTTCTGAAGGGTGTTTTGTGCAGAAGTACTGTGGATAGCGTAGCCGGTGTTAGGTTTTTAGTACATATGGACCCAAAGGGTTAGCAAACTATGCATTAACTGAAAGGTATTTTAATTTGGGAATGGCTCACATAGTTCTAATTAACGGAAGATAGACATTTTGCAAGAATATAAATATTTCATACAATTTTTACAAAATGTGATTTTTGCCCATTTTCTGTTCACATGGACCTAAAGGGTTAATAAATTGCACATTAAATGAAAAGTATTTTTATAAGAAGAAAAAGTTTTTCTTTGTGTAATTAATTGTTTCTTACTTTTATGGAATAAAAAAATGTTTTTGGGAAATTTTTATATACAGAGGTGTTCTAGCCTTTAGCAGTACGTTTTGGAGCTAAAATTAAACTGTTATGTTTAAAGAATTTTAGAGTTAAAACCACACTTTTTTGGAGTATTCCTATTACCACCCTTTTGGAGTTAAATTTACACTTCCAAGTGTTGTTTCCAAATGCTCCTTATACGTGTCAAACTTACATTATCGAAGTGTTTATATTTTAGCTTAGGTATTGAGATAACAGTTTAGATTATACATATATACAGCAACACCTTAGAAGGTTGTTTTGACCCCAACTTTATGGAAAAGTTCCCTTCAAGATCGGTTCTTCTAATTATTTTCCTAACCAACATTAAGTTTTCTTGCGAATAAATAAAAGATCTTGATGGCAGGGGTCTCTGAAAGTTCTTAACACAAATGTAGCTTACGCGGTTTTGCATTTGTACGGTACGCGGTTTTTCAGTGTCACTGACATTGTGCGCTAAATGCCACAAATGTATTATAACTTTGGTCTGATGTCTGTAAGTATGAGAAGAAGAAGAGATAGAACCACCAATAAGCATACCGAAATTATAAGGGCGATGAGCTGAGTCGACATAGCCCATGTCCTTTCATCCATTTGAACGTAAACTAGTCCCTCAGGTTAAGAGTTATCTGGCTGAAATTTAGTATGGGCCGCTATTTTGTAATATATTGTGACGAATTCGATTATTCCTTGATTATCAATCCTGGGTTCGATCACTATAAAGTCGAATAAACACACGCACAAATAATGTAAGTAATAGCTAGTTTTATTTACTAGTAATAAACGCAAAACAATTTTAAGAGTTTGATAACTTTACAGTAGTTCACTATTGAACGCTTGCCTTGCTTGGTCACCGCCTTATATAGTCCAACAGGGTACTTGCCTACGCACCGAGAACTTTCTTGGTTATTCGCTTTTCGTGTTCTGGAAGGGTCGTCCCGATCAGACACATTTCCCAAACCAAACGCTGCTAGACGCTCAATGGTTGGCACTGCTTTACTAAACCTCATTTCCTCCAGGGATTGAAACTCCGACATCAATCCTCTCCTGCAGGGATTTCCGCAATGCATTACAGTGTCCCATATTCCAACCATTTTGTCCGCTCTTAATCCCGAATGGATTTGTGCATTCACTTTCTTTCCCAGTGGTACCCGGCAAACATTCCTGCAACTCGTTTCTTCAGGATTCCGTTCCGTTCTCTCATGCCCATTGCACTGTTCCACATTATCCACTAAGTTGCGTTGCTTCCTCGGAACATGACCACCAGATGTTCGTCTTTTATCCTCAGAACACTCTGCACACTTAGTAATCCATTTCCTCACAGTTTGCTTGCAACCGATCCAATAGAACCGCCGCTTTACCTCTTGCAGCGTTTTCTTTATTCTGGGCACCTATGCGACGCTTTGATATCATCTGGAATTCTTGCCTTGGGAACAACAATAAGTGATCGATGATTCTGGCCATCTTCACTTTCCCATATCCGATGCAAACAACCAGATATTAGCTTCAAACTACTCCATTGTGCCCAGTATGCTTTTGCAATACGACTCTCCGCTACCATCTCTTCTCTTCCTGGCTGTTTGTTTTTCTTTATTCCTTTCAACACACGTGCCAAATCTGGATCTTTCTCCTGGTCTTGCCGAATCTTCTTCAGGAGGTACTTGTCCGCGAAAGCCTTTGCTCGAGGATCTACCTCTGCTTTACGAGGCTCCTGTTGCTTCATCTTCAAGATCACTCCCTTGGTAGTATAGCCTTTATTGTGTCCAAAGACCAGAGGTACTTCTTGGCCGTTGTAAGTCATAACCCTGTTCCTTACGTTGATGTGAATGTCTCTCTCAGCCAAGAAATCGACGCCAATGATGACTTCGTCGACAATATTCGCTACCAAGAAGTTGTGATACGTGGCCACATTCCCAATCACAACCTTGCATTTCACTTCTCCCAGGACTTGCTTGCTGTCACCAGTTACTGTCCACAATTTAGCTTTCCGCAATGGTCCCACCTTTCCCCTGACCAAGTCAGTCCGAATGATGGAATGTGATGCACCAGTATCGACAGTCACCAAGCGCTCTTTCCCGTCCACGTAGCCTTCAACAGTAACATTACTAGCTTTCCTTCCGATCTGTGAGACAGAGATTACGGGGCATTCAGTTGCGGGAGCCAGTCCACGCCCCTTTCGGCTGGCTCGATTTAGTTTAACGACTGATTTGGTTGGGAGGTTAGCTCATCTCCTTCAGTTTTGCCTTTACGTCCACTTAAATTGCCAGGATTACTGGACCCAGTGCCGCAATAACGTGCTATATGACCAGATTTTCCACACCTAAAGCATTTAATGGCACCATCACTTTTTTTCTGTACTCCGTTCAACGCTTCCAAAATTTTGTCAACCCAAGCCGGAGTGTCCACTTCTACGCGATGAGCCTTGTATGCAGGTTTACTCAAAAGCGAGGCTGTTTCCTGCGTCAGAGCATGCGATACCGTTTCAGCAAATGTCCTTTTCGGGTTTGCATATGTGGCCCGCTTCGTCTCCACATCGCGTATTCCATTTATGAAACACTGGATTTTTACCCTCTCCGTATACTCTACAGGTGCCTCTGCATTTGCTAGATGGGCCAACCTCTCGATATCCGATGCAAATTCCTGTAAAGTCTCATTAGGTTTCTGGAAGCGATTCTGTAGCTCTATTTGGTATATCTGCTTCCGATGTTCGCTACCATAGCGTCTCTCAACTGCACCCATTAATGCCTCATAATTGTTCCGTTCTCCGTCAGGAATAGTCTGCAAAATTTCGGCTGCAGGTCCCTTCAATGCCACGAATAATGCAGCAACTTTGTCTTCCATGCCTCAATTATTCACAGCTGCCGTCTTCTCAAACTGTAGCTTAAATACCTGAAAAGGAACAGAACCATCAAAAGATGGGGTTTTTACCTTCGGGACACTCATTGAAGTAGTTGGACGATTCAGTTGTAACTCCTGGATACGACCTCTCAGTGCGTCTACTTCAGCATCGATTTTATTCTGTAGCTGTGCAATTTTCGCATCCTGCACTTCTAGCTGCGAAGACATTCGTGCCACCTGCATAGATATACGCTCCTCTTGTTCTTCCAATTTTGATGTTATACGTGTCTCCTGGTGTTCCATCTGAGATCTCATGTATGCCTTCTGTTCGTCTAGTTGAACTGAAATCTGAGATGCCATGCTAGTCTTCTGTTCTTCCAGCTGAGATGCCATGTGTGCCTTTTGTTCTTCCAACTGAGATGCCATGTGTGTCTTTTGTTCTTCCAACTGAGATGCCATGTGTGTCTTTTGTTCTTCCAACTGAGATGCCATGTGTGTCTTTTGTTCTTCCAACTGAGATGCCATGTGTGTCTTTTGTTCTTCCAGCTGTGTTGAAATGCTAGATGACATCTGAGTCAATGCAGTCAACAACGCGTTAGTGTCCACACTTGCGGCTGGAATTGTAGACTCCTTCTCTTCCATTTTTGTCGATGCTTCTTCCACAAGATGAAACACATGATCGTCAACGTTAATTCCTTCAGCTTCCATAGCCTCTCGCAATCGTGACTGTAGCTCGGATTTATTGCCTGTTGTATTCAATCCACGCTGTTGCAGCTCATTTTTGAGTTGCTGGATCTTCAGCTCATTCAACTTTGCCATGCCTTTGTTATCCTTGAAAACTCTCGGTATTTATTTAACAATATCACTTCTGACACCAATTGTGACGAATTCGATTATTCCTTGATTATCAATCCTGGGTTCGATCACTATAAAGTCGAATAAACACACGCACAAATAATGTAAGTAATAGCTAGTTTTATTTACTAGTAATAAACGCAAAACAATTTTAAGAGTTTGATAACTTTACAGTAGTTCACTATTGAACGCTTGAAAATAAACTGAACAACCTGCCTTGCTTGGTCACCGCCTTATATAGTCCAACAGGGTACTTGCCTACGCACCGAGAACTTTCTTGGTTATTCGCTTTTCGTGTTCTGGAAGGGTCGGTGTTATTTATTGGAATCTCCTCTTTGCATCGTATTCGCAAACACTCGCGCCATCTCTCTTCCTCTTCCTAGTTATACGCTTGCATGCATAAGCGTAGCCATCGTTATCTATGTTGTGGTTTAACTAGTGGTGGGAGTGTTATTGAGTTAGGGATGGTACATGCTTGAGAATAATCGCCACAATATTATTCATTTGTCGGAACCAACAAGATCGGGTCAATACAACGCATAGCCCCCACACAATCGATTGTTCCGATATACGTGTTTTGGACTATAACTTTTGCAATTTAATATCTAGGAACATAAAACTTAAATATCTAATGTGTGCAGTGAAAATTACACTGGTCTACAGCCAAAACCATCAAAAACGCGAATATGAAATTCGTATGTAAAACCACTCCCTGATTCCGAAAATTGAGGTTATTTTTGATTTCATGGTACCGTTTTTGAGGTATTTACGATTTACCGTTATTTAAAAAAAAAAAGATGGCTCCACTTAATCATGTATATCTCAAGAAAAAAATTAAGCAATTCCAAAACGGTTTAAAAAAATTTAAAAGCTAATAAAATTTGCTATAAAGAATGAATATAAAACTGTAGGTTCGAAGATAATGAACAATCAATACGGATTTTTACCTTTTTTTGTAAAAATATAAAAAAATTCTACTTTGCGAGGAAGGATATCGAACAATTTTTATTTTTTTCCAGATATTTTTTTTTCTCTGTAAGCTCTGTTTTATTGCAAAAAAAACTAAGCTTTCATTCAATAAAATCGATGGACTAATACAAAAGTTATAAGCATTCAAATAAATATAGCCATATAATACTGAACTACCCTACACGTACATACAGGGTGGCTGATGAATTTTGCTACATTAAGAAACTCAAATAATTTTTTTTTTCAGTGTATGGAATTCGTTTTGCTTTTATTCATGTTAAAGCTCATTAAATTTTATTAAATATAGCTTAATTAGTTTTAAAAATAATGGAATTTAAATGCCCCCCCTGCTCGTCGATGCATGTGCGGCATCTTACCAAAAAGTTGTTCATTACTGCTTGGAGAGTTGAGACAGGAATAGCCGCAATTGTTTCTCGAATGGATTGCCTTAGTTCATTCAAATTTGTTGGTTTTGCTTTGAAGACTTCCTGTTTGCAATAACCCCACAAGAAAAAGTCAGGTGCAGTAAGGTCAGGCGACCTGGGTGGCCAACGGAATGTGGAGTTTCTGGATACCAGCTTATTGGGAAATTTTCGTCGCAATTCTGTCATAACAGGTTGGGCTATATGAGGAGCTGCACCATCTTGCTGAAACCACACAGAGTTGAAAGAAATTCTCATTCGGCGTAATTCTGGATAGAAAAACTCTCTCAACGTGCTCAAGTAACGGTCTCCAGTGTGACCGTTTTCTTCGAAGAAGTAGGGCCCGACAATGCAGCGTGATGAAACTGCACACCACACTGTGACACGAAGTGGATGCAATTCCGTCTCATGGAGTATCTGTGGGTTGGAAGCACTCCATATTCGACAATTTTGTTTGTTTATGTTGCCGTTTAAATCGAAATGGGCCTCGTCAGACATGAAAAGACAGTTCAACATGTTTCCATCCTCTTCCACCATTTGAAGCATCTTCTGGCAAAATTCCAAGCGAATCGGCAAGTCTGCAGCGTTCAGTTTGTTGGCCATTTGAATTTTATATGGGAATAAGTCCAAATCTTTGTGCATAATTGACTGTAATGACTGTCTGCTTACACCCATTTGAGCAGATAAGCTTCTTGTCGAAACACGTGGATTGTTTTGTATGGCAGCAGCTACAGCAGCGATTGTTTCCTCCGTTCGAACTGAAGGGTTTCGATGGTAAGGTCTTCTGTTGACTGTCCCATGCTCGGCAAAATTGTTTACAAGTCTTATTATGGTCCATCTGCTCGGAGGATTGCCGCCAAACGTGCGCCTATACTCTCTTTGAACCGAAACTACGGACTCCAGTGCGTGATAGCGGCGGACAATCCAAATTCTTGTTTCAGTGTCCCAGTTATCCATTTTTGTTAAATGTAAAAGTCAATCTGCAAAATAAAAAAAAAATTAACCAGATTCATTAAATAGAAAAAAAGTTATTTAATTTTTTTTGGTAGCGGCTTTCATTAGCCACCCTGTATGTATTAGTATTCATATACAAGGTGGCGCAAAAGTAACCCTCCTTTCAGAAAATGCTATACATTTTGCGATTGGCCCCTAAAGTCAGTTCTGTTTTGACATTTGTGTAGTAAACACATGCGAAATACACGTTAATAAACAATGTTACGCTGCACTACTCCAGAACGCGCAATATTGCTGACTATTTATTTGACCAATAATCGGTCGGTGAAAAACGGTTACTGCGCAAAAGTAATCCTCCTATCAGAAAATGCTATAAATTTTGCGATTGGCCCCTAAAGTCAGTTCTGTTTTGGCATTTGTGTAGTAAACACATGCGAAATACACGTTAATAAACAATGTTACGCTACACTGCTCCAGAACGCGGAATATTGTTGACTATTTATTTGACCAATAATCGGTCGGGGCCAAACGGTTACTGTGAATGGTGAGCGCTACATAGCAATGATCAACGAGTTCTTTTTGCCGCAACTTGATGAATTGGGATTGGAAAACATGTGGTTCCAACAAGACGGTGAACAGCACACACTGCGCGTGCCACAACCGATATGCTGAACATCGGAAGCTTACTTTTGCGCCACCTTGTATTAGTTAGTACTTAGATAGATTTTCGAAGGGTTATTAGATACAAAAAACTGTTAATGCCGTTTCCTCAATTAGGTAAACTTTAAAATTTCAAACCCAGGTACATTTGAAGCAAGACAAAATTTTTTAAAGCTGTTAGTGTTTTCTTTGTATAACTAAGGAAACTTTTTGTCTAGGTAGGCTTCGATTTTTACTTGATCTCAGTATAAATAGGAGTAAATGCGAATTGTTCCTTCATAATATCTGCAAGGCTCACCGGATACAGTTCAGTCTATAAGTGCCTTTTATAACCCGCCATTTACTTAAAAAAATAATAGTATGACGAGTTCGATGATTCCTTGATTATCAATCCTGGGTTCGATCACTATAAAGTCAAATAACACACGCACAGATATTGTAACTAATAGCTAGTTTTATTTACTAGTAATAAACGCAATACAAATTTAAGAGTTTGGTAACTTCGCAGTAGTTCACTGTACAATACTTGAAAATAAACTGATCAACCTGCCTTACTTGGTCACCGCCTTATATAGTCCAACAGGGTGCTTGCCTACGCACCGAGAACTTTCTTGGTTGTTTGCTTTTCGTGCTCTGGAAGGGTCGGTGTTATTTATTGGTATCTCCTCTTTGCATTGTATTCGCAAACACTCGCGCCATCTCTCTTCCTCTTCCTAGTTACACGCTTGCATGCATAAGCGTAGCCAGCGTTATCTCAGTTGTGTTTAACTAATGGTGGGAGTGTTATTGAGTTATGGATGGTACATGCTTGAGAATAATCGCCACACTGCCCTCCACCTAAGTCTGATCGTCCCGATCAGACACATTGCCGGAACCAAATGCAGCTAGCCTTTCCAAATGGACCACCTTCATCTTATTCCTTGGCCTTCCCATAGTTTGTATGGGATATACCACATCGTTGATCCGTTTTATGACTTTGTATGGGCCTTCCCAGTTACATTGTGGTTTTGGGGACAAACCTTTCTTACGCTGTAGGTTGTATAGCAGCACTAAATCTCCTTCTATAAAACCTTCCGAATTTATTTCTTTGTCGTACCTGGCCTTCATCTTATCGCTCATGATCTTAGTCCGTTGTCTCACAAGGTCGTGAATTTCTCTCATTTCTTCTTCCGCTAGTAGATTTCTGAGCTCCTCCTGCGTCAGCGTTTATCCCAAACTTCACATCAGCTGGCAATCGAAGATCATTCCCGAAAATTACCTTTGCAGGAGTCTGACCAGTTGTTTCATGTACTGCAGAGCAATATGCCATTAGGAATAAGGAGATATGAGTATCTCAATCCTTCTGGAACTTATCCACTACTTTCCTCAGGTGCTCTTCCAAGGTTCTATTGAATCGTTCCACCATGCCATCTGACTGAGGATGCAGTGCAGTTGTTCGAATTTTCCGAATGCCCAATGTCTTGCACATTTCCTGGAACACAGCTGATTCGAAATTTCGGCCTTGGGCAGAATGTATCTCCATCGGTGCACCAAACCTAGCTACCCAATTGTTAGTAAACACTTCTGCTATGGTTTCTGCCTCCTGATTTGGAATAGGGTACACTTCTGGCCATTTGCTGAAATAGTCCATAACTACCAGTACATATTTGTTTCCGAGTTTGCTAGTAGGAAATGGACCAGCTACATTCATGGCTATCCTCTCAAATGGCGCACCTGAGTTATACTGTTTCATTTGGCCATGGCTCCTTGACTTCGGTCCTTTAGCTTTGATGCATACTTCACAGTTCGCAATCCACTCCGCGGCCGATTGACGGCAACCAACCCAATAGAATCTTTGTTTGACTTTTTCCAAGGTATTGGTGACTCCAAGATGACCTCCGCCTGGACCGTTATGTAAATTATTGAGTACATCAGGGATTTTCTTCCTTGGGACGACTATCAGCTTTCGAACGCATTGACCATCCTCACTCTCCCATGTTCGATGCAAACAACCGGATTCTAATTGCAAACTATTCCACTGTGCCCAATATGACTTGGCAACAGGACTTCCTGCTGACATCTCCTCTCTTGATGGTCGCTCGTTTCGTTCGATTCCTTGCATTACACGTGTAAGATCTGAATCTTCGTGCTGAAACCTCCTTAATTGATCCATGTCCCATTCGTCCGAAGATGTTATAGTCATGAGCCACACATCTATAATGTCTTCCTTGGTCTCAGCTTTGGAACAATGCTTGCATTCCAAGTTACATGGTCTTCGTGACATTGCATCAGCATTTCCGTGGGTGCTACCTTTGCGATGCTCTATGGAAAAGTCATAACTTTGCAGTCGCTCTATCCACCGTGCCAATTGACCTTCAGGATTACGGAACTGTAAGAGCCATTTCAACGCTGCATGGTCTGTCCTGACGTGGAATCGCTGCCCATAGAAATACTTGTGGAAATGCTTAACGCACTCTACCAATGCCAACAGTTCTCTCCGGGTTAAACAATAGTTCCTTTCAGGCTTTCCAATTGTTCGGCTATAGTATGCAACTACCTTCTCCTGTCCATCAACAATCTGGGACAAAACACCTCCTATAGCATAACCACTCGCATCTGTATCCAGAATAAACTTTGAACCTGGAATTGGATATGCTAACATCGAGGCAGTGCATAGTTGTTCCTTCAATGTTTGAAAAGCCACCTCCTGTTCCTTCTTCCATTCAAATCTCATATTCTTCCTGGTAAGGTCATGGAGACTACTAGCTACGCTGGCAAAATTCGGTACAAATCGGCGATAATACGTGCACAGCCCAAGGAAGCTCCGTAACTCATGCGAATTTCTCGGTCTTGGCCAATCCTTTACGGCTTCGATCTTTTTCTTAGCAGTGCAGATTCCCTCCGTAGTTACCTTGTGACCCAAATAACTTACTTCCTTTTTAAACAAGGAACATTTCTTGGGACTTAGTTTCAGACCAGCACCAGCTATTCTTTGGAAAAATTCCTCCAAGTTCTTTAGGTGTTCCTCAAAGCTTTTTCCCAGCACGATGATGTCGTCGAGGTACACCAAACATGTTTGCCAGTGCAATCCTTTTAGTATCTGGTCCATGAGTCTCTCAAAAGTAGCTGGAGCATTGCATAGCCCGAAGGGCATTACCGTAAAATGCCAAAGTCCTTCTCCAACGCTGAAGGCTGTCTTCTCTTTATCTTCATGCTTTACCTCCACTTGCCAGTAGCCGCTTTTCAAGTCCAGTGTGGAAAACCATTTCGTGCCAGATAACGAGTCCAGAGTATCGTCGATTTTTGGCAATGCATAACCGTCCTTCTTCGTTACGTCGTTCAATTTCCGGTAATCCACACAGAACCTAATTTTTCCATCTTTCTTTTTCACTAGTACTACCGGTGAGCTCCATGGACTAGCTGATGGTTCGATCACGGCGCTGTCACTCGTTTCCTGTATAATTTCTCTTACTACTTGGCGTTTGGCCAATGGAATACTAGGAGGAGCTTGGCGGATTGGTCTTGCATCACCAGTATCAATTTGATGCTTCACAACTTTGGTCCGACTTGGTTTGGAACCATCCTTGTAAAATATGCTCGAGTACTTTGATAGAAGTTCCTTTGCCTTTTTCTGATGATCTTTTTCGAGGCCTGCCGTCCACGACGTGATATCATCTGAAAGACTACTCTTGGTAGAATCCTTTTCCTGAAGCTGTTCACAATTGATAACTACCTCGACCTCTTGGCATTGTCCCAATATTGCTCCTTTAGAAAGTTTAATCGGCGATTTGCACTCATTAAGTACTCTTACCGGTACGCGTCCATCTTGTTTTGTCATGGCCAGGGTTTTTCCTACTAATATGTTCGTCCTTGATTTGTTTGCTGCCTCGACAACCCACAATTTGTTTGTCCTATAATCTCCATTAATCTTTGCCCATATGATTGCTTCCGACTTCGGTGGAATTTGTTGGCATTCCTCCACAAGCACTCGCTTACTAACGTATTTGTCTTCGTAACCAAAATTTAATGGCATATCCATGTTCTGGTAATTCATAATCCTGTTTTGCATGTCAATCTTGATGCCTTGCTCGCTTAAGAAGTCCACACCAACTATGATTTCGTCAACAATATCTGCTATTATAAAACTGTGTAGAACGGCCACGTTCCAGATTGCGATTTCACATGTTATTTCTCCTAGGACATGGGTGTCCTTACCAGTGGCCGTACGTAACTTTGCTCCATGCAATAGTCTCACCTCCTTGTTGACTAAATCAGATCGAATTATGGAATGCGATGCGCCTGTATCCTCCATTAGTAAGTGATCTTTTCCATCCACATATGCTTTCCTTCCGATCTGTGAGACAGAGATTATGGGGCATTCAGTTCCGAGAGCCAGTCCACGCCCCTTTCGGCTGGCTCGATTTAGTTTAACGACTGATTTGGTTGGGAGGATTGCTCAACTCCTTCAGCTTTGCGTTTTCGTCCACTTGAATTGCTAGGGTTACTGGAGCCAATGCCGCAATAACGTACTATGTGACCTGGTTTTTCGCACTTAAAGCATTTAATTGCACCATTACCTTTTTTCTGTACTCGGTTCAACGCTTCCAGAATTGTGTCTACCCAGTCTGGCCGTTCTACCTCCACGCGGTGAGCTTTGTACGCCGGCTTACTTAATAGCGAGGCTGTTTCCTGTGTTAGAGCATGTGATACCGTCTCAGCAAATGATCTCTTGGGATTTGCATATGTGGCTCGCTTCGTCTTCACGTTACGTATTCCATTTATAAAGCTTTGGATTTTTACCCTTTCTGTGTATTCTATGGGTGCGTCTGCATTTGCTAGATGGGCCAACCTCTCGATATCCGATGCAAATTCCTGCAAAGTCTCATTAGGTTTCTGGTAGCGATTCTGTAGCTCTATTTGGTGTATCTGTTTTCGATGCTCGCTGCCATAGCGTCTCTCAACTGCTCTGATCAATGCCTCATAATTATTGCGTTCGCCGTCAGGAATAGTCTGCAAGATTTCAGCTGCAGGCCCTTTCAATGCCACGAATAGTGCAGCAACTTTGTCTTCCGTGCCCCAATTATTTACAGCTGCCTTCTTCTCAAACTGCAGCTTGAATACCTGGAAAGGAACAGAACCGTCAAAAGATGGGGTTTTTACCTTGGGAATACTCGTTGAAGCAGTTGGACGATTTAGCTGCAACTCCTGGATGCGACCTCTCAATGCATTTACTTCGGCCTCAATTTTGTCTTGCCGTTCTCTGAATACCTCCTGCACTTCAGTTATTTTTGCGTCCGGCATTCTTAGCTGTGATGCCATTCGTTCTTCCTGTGCCTCCAGCTGCAATGCAATTCTCGACGACAAGCGAGCCTCCTGTTCCTCTAGTTGAGCTGAAATCTGAGATGTTGTCCAAGTATTCTGTTCTTCCAGCTGAGATGCCATTCGAGATGTAATACGCGTCTCTTGTTCTTCCATTTTAGTCGACATCTGAGTTAATACAGCCAATATCATGTTTGTGTCCCCGGTTGCTACTGGATTTGGAGACTCCTTTATTTTTTCCATTTTTGTCGATGCCTCCTCCACAAGATGATCATCAACGTTGATTCCTTCTGCTTCCATAGCCTCTCGCAATCATGACTGTAACTCTGATTTATTGCCTGTAGTGTTTAGCACGCGTTGTTCCAACTCATTTTTGAGTTGCTGAATCTTTAATTCATTCAGCTTCGCCATGTCCTTGTTAGCCTTAAATTCACTGGTATTTATTCAACAATACCGCTTCTGACACCAATTGTGACGAATTCGATGATTCCTTGATTATCAATCCTGGGTTCGATCACTATAAAGTCAAATAAACACACGCACATATATTGTAACTTATAGCTACTTTTATTTACTAGTAATAAACGCAATACAAATTTAAGAGTTTGGTAACTTCGCAGTAGTTCACTGAACAACACTTGAAAATAAACTGATCAACCTGCCTTACTTGGTCACCGCCTTATATAGTCCAACAGGGTGCTTGCCTACTCACCGAGAACTTTCTTGGTTGTTCGCTTTTCGTGTTCTGGAAGGGTCGGTGTTATTTAATGGCATCTCCGCTTTGCTCTCTTTCTCTTCCTAGTTACACGCTTGCATGCATAAGCGTAGCCAGCGTTATCTCAGTTGTGTTTAACTAGTGGTGGGAGTGTTATTGAGTTATGGATGGTACATGCTTGAAAATAATCGCCACAATATGAATAAAAGGGCGCGAAATTTTGAGTGAAAAAATGATCCAGATATGGTTTGTTTCATCTGCGATCAATATATTGTTAAAAGCATGCGATGTGTGTTTTCAAATCCTTTAAAAGTTACATACATAAGTATTTTGGCATTCAGCCTAAAAATCATGGACACTGAATGCCGTGTGCGCCACATGTCGAATCGAATTGATTCATTGGAAATCGGGAACAAAAAGGTGTGTAGTAAAATTTAGGAATTTCCTACTTTTTAATGCATATCTGAATAATTTCTGAAACTATTTACTTAGGCAACATATGAAATTTAGTACACCAATGAAGTAGAGGGAACCAATTTGCCATTCGACGGACTGCTATATTCGTACTACAGAAGTATTTGGGGTTGGAAAGTCAAGAAAAGTAACGCATGCCAGCGTCATTTGCCAGTGCCAAATTCAACGGAAGTTGCTCATCTAACTACATTGCCATTACCACATTCAACTTCAGTTCCGGGTCTAGTTTCATTGTCAACAGCAGCATCTGATTACGCGGTATCAAGTTGTACTGAACTTCACACGGAAAACGAAAGAAATGCTTTGTCACAAGCACAACTCAATGATTGGATAAGAGATTTGGAATTGTCCAAGGTAAACTCGTCACGAACCATTTTCCAAGTTCTATACGAAGGAGGACATTGTTTGTTACTGCAAAGACTTTACTGGCTTATTCAAACAGTTTGATTCCAAAGAGTGGCGATTGTTCATAGACGGCAATAAACTAAGTTTAAAGCCCGTATTATTACATATTGGCAACCATGCAGTAAATAAGAAGGAAACCTACCAGATAATGCAAAAATTACTTAAACTTATCAAATATGAAGGGCATGATTGGGAAATACGTGCCGATCTTAAAGTCGTTGGAATGCTATGCGGTCGACAAAGTGGGTACACAAAATACTGTCGAGCTCGTCAAGACAACTACATCATAAAGGATTGGCCAGACCGAATCGAATTCAAAGTTATTGTGGATAACATAAAATACTTCCCTCTTACAAAGAAAAAAAACATTATTTTACCCCCACTCCACATCAAGCTCGGCCTTATCAAAGACATTGTTAGTTCTTTGGAAAAAGAAGGCGAAGCCTTCCGTCATTTAAAAACCATCTTTCCAGAGATTTCAGAAGCCAAGATAAAGGAAGGCATTTTGGTTGGGCAGCAAATAAGAAAGATGCTTAACAATAACCAATTCAAAGAGCTATTGTCACCAGTGGAGGCAGCAGCGTGGGATTCTTTTGAATAGGTCGTTGCTTCTTTCCTAACTTCGAGATGATATTGAATGACTGAATCAAGAACTATGCGAAAATGGGTAAATAGAAAAACATATCTAAGGCCGTTTTCTAAAGTAAACTTTAAAACCTATCTACCCGATAAACAAAAAATTTGTATGAAAATTTGAAAGTTTACATGAGAAAACTGTCCTTAAGCTGAATTCATCGTTCAGTTCCGTATCAAAGAAGTGGAAAAAGAACGAATAAAATGTAAACAAAAAATTTCTTCGGAACTTAACGATGAATCCAGTTTAAGAAAATTACACACAAAGGTGTCACTTACACTACTCAACAAATTTTGATCAACTTTAGTCTCCAAGAATAAAATAGGCCTTTCCTGAAGTGAAATTTTCTCCTGATTCCGAATATGACTTCCATTTTCCTGTGGCAGATCTAGTTTCCGAGATATCGGCAAAAATATGAAAATTCCCATTTTTGCAGAACACTACTTCATATAGGTACGGCAAAAATTTGAGTTTCCGGGGGCCATAGTCTCAACGGCACGTCCGATTGTTGTACTGATATGCTTAAAATTTTCGTAATTAAATTACCTACAACATAGGAGGGCTAACTTTTTCTCGTCAATAGAATTTTTCCGATTTTAAAGTGGTTAAATCTGAAATTTTGTAAAAAATTTCGTTTTTTTTTTTCAAAATTTTTTGAACGTTTTTTGGCATAGTGGCCAAACTACTGAAGATACTTAAGGGAGGTGAAGGCAATACATTTTTATGGGAATTAGTATAATGCATAATTCAACAATTTAAAACGAAAAAATTAAAAATACAAATTTTTGCTGTACTTATATGAAGTAGTGTTCTGCAAAAATGGGTATTTTCATATTTTCGCCGATATCTCGGAAACTAGATCTGCCACAGGAAAAATGAAGTCATATTCGGAATCAGGAGAAAATTTCACTTTAGGAAAGGCCTATTTTATTTTTGGAGATTTTTTCTGTCGAGTAGTGTTATTTATCTAATTTATTTATTTATTTTCTTTTCAGGAGAAAATATGTCTTTAAAATTTAGTTTTCTGCACTCCCATTTAAATTTTTTCCGCAAAATCTTGGTGACGAAAGTGACGTGCATGGCGAACGGTTTCATCAGTAAATGAAGTTAATTGAAAGTCGGTATCAAAGATTCTGGGATGTCGCAATGATGGGTGACTACTGTTCGTTTCTCATAAGAGAAACCGATCCTAATCTTAATATATACGTCAAAACAAAGTATAAAATAAGATCATAGATTTAAGATAAAAGTTACATACATTGTTATCGTCTCATATGTAGATATGCTAATATTTGTAGGGTACTTAATTATTATATGGCTATATTTATTTGAATGCTTATAACTTTTGCATTAGTTCATCGATTTTATTGGATGAAAACTTATTTTTTTTGTAATAAAACAGAGCTAACAGAGAAAACAAAATATCTGGAAAAAAAATAAAAAGTTTTCGATATCCTTCCTCGCAAAGTACACATTTTTTATATTTTTACAAAAAGAAAGGTACTCGTAAATATCCGTATTGATTGCTCATTATCTTCGAACCTACAGGGCCTAGAGAAAAGTTTTGTATTCATTGTTTATAGCAAATCTTATTAGCTTTAAAATTTTTTGAAACCGTTTTGAAATTGCTCAATTTGTTCTTGAGATATACATGATGAAGTGGAGTCATCTTTTTTTTTTTTGAAATAACGGTAAATCTCTCAAAAACGGTACTATAGAATCAAAAATAACATCGACTTTCGGAATCAGGGGGTGATTTTAAATATGAATTCTATATTCGGGTCTCTGGTGGAGAAAAAAAGTTCGAATTTGTAGACCAGTGTTATAAAGATTGGACAAATGTGTCGTATATCCCCCCTATAACCCATTTTTGCGATGAACGGGTTTTGTGCTATGTATATTTCAATTAAGGGAGTAAGACCTCAAATTTTTCCACAGTTTTTACTTATTGTAAATAAAAATCGGACACTAAACCGTGATGCGTTTTCATGTTAAATTACTTCTAAAGCTTTTTTTTCTGAAGCGCAACCATGAGTGTAAGAAATTACGTACCACAATGAATTTCAGCTCTAAAAACTTCACCTCCACGAAGGATTTTCGCTATGGTTGAAAAAGTGAATTCCGTGCAAAGCATCATACCTGGACACAGGCATATTCTTCATTTCACTTTCACTCGGATTCGTTTGCTTTGTATAGAAAATTTACATAGGTTGGACACACAATTTCACTCAAAAGTGATTTGCAATGTCGGTATCATCATATTTTAAAATGAAATGTCACGTAGATGTTCCGTTGTAGAATAAATTGGATATGCAAATATTTTTGCAAACTTCGCTGTATATTATATGATTCTGAGCTGTAAAGCATTGAATTCAGGTTTCAAAATATTTGGTTTCAAATTAAAAGGTGCCTAAAGCAAAATCGTACTTACCCAGATCGTTGTTTTACTATTACTATGAAGGAAGTGCAATGTTTTCCCAAGATGACATGTTTTTTTGTCACGAACTGATACGCCACTGAACCAAACTTTTCTCTTTCCTGGAAATTTCTTGCAGCGTTAAGGAATTTAAAAGTGTTCGCACGGCATCCAAGTTCTGTATCCGTTGATGCTTGGTTTTGTTAAATTGTTGTAATTATATATAATATATGAGCTTGACGAGCTCAATACTCCTCAATGGGTTTGGTGCCCGGCTAGTTGATGGTCTCATGAAGACAAAGGCTGACATCACCGCCATACAAAAAATGCGATGTACTCGTACAGGGCAAGGAAATACTGCCCTTTCACCTTGCGACTTCTACTGTATTGGTTGCGCAGATTCTACGACGGATTTGTGGGGTTAGAGAGAACACTGTCCTTCACACCTGTGAATAATTCGCATAAAAGCAAAATTCTTCAACATCTCTTTTATCTGCGCACATGCGCCGACGGAAGAAGAGGGCAACATGGAAAAGGATGCACTCAACGAGCACTTATCAAAGTCGCCAACCCCTTGGTGGGTAAATGGTTTTAGGCTGATGGACTGAGCCGGTGCCTGAAACATGGTCATATGAAGCACCAGGTTTATGCATAAAAAGATCCATCAGGCTACCCTCAACCAGAACGACCATATTGCGACAGACGGGCGCACCATTCGAGGACCTAACATCGACTCGGATCACTACTTAGTAGCAGGTAGATTTCGTACCCTCTGTACGCCATAAAAAGTAGAAAAGTTGCAATCGCACAGTCAACCAAGTGAAATGCATGACTAGTGGCAGCACATCTATAGATCTCTCCGTACCGACGATGTAATTAGATACAGGCGATCTCGAAGAAACGTCTGGTACGATGAAGAGTGCCGCGCTGCAATGGAAAGACGGTGCATACAAGGCCACGTTGAGGGCGAATACAACGAGGAGTTGAGGAGAGAGGTCAGACAGCGAAAAAAATGTAGGCAGAAAAGCGTGAATGTGAAGAGCTTTAAATGCTAGCCCACAGAATGACGGAAGGTTTCAAGCCGGGGTGAAATCCTGTAAAAATGGCGACCTGCTGACCAATGTTGCGAAAGTACTAAGATTATAAAGGGATCACTTCTCTGCCCTATTAAACGGGGAAATCGTACAAGAACGTAGAGAAGATGTCGAACCCGACTACCCAATCAAGATCATGGAATTGATGTTACTCAACACCGACTTTGACGAGGTGCGAATATCAATATCCCGATTGAAAAACAATAAAGCAGCAATCGCGTATGGATTGCCTGCTGAGTTATTCATGCACAGTGCAGAATATGGTCGGATTAATGTATGCCTAGTAAGTAATTAAAAAAGAATGCATGTCTCAAGATAGGAATCTAAGTGTTCTCTGCCCAATCCACAAGAAAGGAGAACTGCGCCAAATATCATGGAAGCAGCCTTTAAAATATCGCATATAAGGTTCTATCAACCGTATGACTGATTGGTAAATCCACCATCGATAATATTGTTACAATACCCCAAATCTTGGAAAAACTCGTGAGAAAAGAATTGACGAACCAAACAATTTGGTTTCCCCTCAAAACTGATGTTGCTATGCAAAATGACGTCGAGCAACACCGCCAGCTCAGTCAGAATTGGTAAGGCGTCCTCCGAGCCGCTCGAAACTAAACGAGGTTTCAAACAGGTCGACTGATGGTGGAGAAAAAGAATACAAGCTGCAGAACTTAACCGCCCCTGGAACAATATTTTACAATAGTGAAATTGTTGGTGTATGCTAGTGACATTGCCATCATTGGCCTTGACAACCGTGCCGTAAATTCTGCTTATTCCAAACTAGAAAAATTAGCGGAAAAAATGTTTTTGGTGGTGAACGAGGGCAAAACGAAGTACATGTTCCCATCAGGTAAGAGTCAATGTACTTGCGTTTTGGCAAAACACTCTATAAGTCATTTATCGTACCCATCCTGCTGTATGGTGCAGACTGAGAACATCTGATGAGGCGGCTCAGGGAGTATTCGAGGGAAAGTTTGTCGATATTGTTCAGCGAATCAGATATCGGAGTTTCCGCTGGCTAGGCCAGGATTTGAAAATTAACGAAGATGCTCCGGCCCAGAAGGTATTCTTATCTACATCCGCCGGTGGAAGCAGATGAAGAAGGAGACCACCACTCCCATGGAAAGACAGTGGATCCTGTACTGACACCAGTTGGAGGAAAGCAGAAACGACTGGCGCGCTATGTCGGAAGGTCAAAATCGTGTATACAGCTAAGTGCCCTTTATAGAAAAGAAATAAATAATGGTACATAAATTTTTTCAGTGACTCGGTTAAAAAAGCGCTTACCATTTCAAGTTTGCAATAACTTCAATGAACCTGAGAACATAGGTTACCATAACCTAGATCCCAAGCTTGAAGCTTGAACTCATGCATTGAGTTAGAGCTATAGAAAAAAAGTTCTTGCTGTTTGAACACAAAATCATATGTACAAAAACGATATTTTGATATCTGGTGTGAGCTTAAGCTCACATTTTGCTGAAACAGAATTTCTTCAGGTTAGTTGATATTCAAATGACGGAATTTGTGCTAGAGGGTAGAAAATTAAAAAAATGCTTATCGGCTGGAACTTTTCGACGAAAGAAAACTTCGAGTGGTAGAAAACTTATTTTCTAGGCGAAATAGAGGAAACACCAATTACAAAGGATGTGAGAATACCTACGTTTTATGTCTGACGAAGGTTCCAAGCCCCAATTGCTGAAAATATAGGTATTCACCAGTAAGAGGTGTCCAGAACTGTTTCAGAAATGTTAAATAAGTGGATAAGGTTTCCATCCACATCTGACGATATCAAAACTGCGCAAGAAATGTGTTTTGGAAAATATAAACTTTCTTTTGCAAAAGCAGCAATCGGTTGCACACATTTTAAAATAAATAAAAACCACTGTTGAATACGTCTGTCGAAAAATTTACCATTAAAAGGCAATCTGCTCATGACGTGAAAGGCAAATTCACCTTTGTAGACTTTTCACTACCTGGGTCGGTCTATAACACTGCGCTACAAAAACGAGCTTTAGTTTGCTCCTATGAACCAAATATACTTTTTCGGAAAGGGGAGAAAAAATAAGAATACACGTGTATCGGCGGTATAATTATACAATAAAAAAAAATTCTGACGTGTACATGAAAATCGCCGATACACGTGTATTTTTATTTTTTCTCCCTTTCCGAAAAAGTATATTTGGTTCATAGGATAGAATGTGTGTAACGCGGTGTAAGGAAAGCGAATGTTACCTTGTATCCAGTTGCCTCATGCCGAATTTTTAGAACTGAAACGGTGGCCTGAGATTAAACTCAGAGCTCGAACTCGGAGCTGATGACAATTCCAGAAAGGTGAGGCAACTTTTTCCATTACAAGTAAAGTTCCGTACTTATGGAAGATAAGTATTGATTGTAATTGTTTCTTACTGGTCAATTCTAAGCGTAACTGGCAATTTTGTACCTGGAAGATAATCTATCCGAAATTCGTAACCGTTGTCAATGCAGTTCTGCAACCGCGATTCTAGCGTACATGGCAACGCTGTCAAAAACAAACAATGCGCAATTGAGAATAAAATGGGAACGTGAACGAAACTTCGTGTAACAAAGTGCTTATATTGTTTATTAATTCTTGTGAACTAGTATGTGTACAAAATTTGTGGTATTTTCTGTCCACAAAAATATTTACAAAACACGTGCAATTTTTCGCGGTTACGCCACGTTACCACCTATTTCGATGGTTACGAATTTGAACTGCAATTTAAGCTGGCAGAATATCAAAAGGGTTTCCAAATAATTTATTTGCCGGTAAAACGAATGTTGTTACCACACTAGAATTAGGGCGGTAGAAGTAAACTCTCAGCGAGGTGTTGACGAGTATTGGATTTTGTAATGTGGAATTTCGCCGCCGGGATGTATTACTTTAGCCTGATATATTTGCAATCCAACCATACATACATACGTGTGTATTTGTCACAGCAATTAAGTACGTGTTGGTATTAATCCTTTACCTAATTTGGCAACAGGGGCTAGAATTGAAAGTTACGCTACAGACATATCTACATATGTACGCATATACTGTGCCTTTTCCTATGATTACATTGCGATTGCGGACTTAATTGACATTGTGGACAAATAATATGCTCCTTTAAAATGTCGTCAGTGTTTGCAACTTAATCCAGGCGCCTTACACTACCGGCCTCCAACTAAAATTCCGATTGTAAAGTTAAATGTAGTAAAACACAACTGCAATATCATAATCAATTGCGATTCCGCCACCTGCTTGTTTGAAAAAAGTATGTGCAACTTGTTTATCCGACATTACACGGCATCAATCACGTATCTCATCTTCTTTTGTATGAAGCTCAACTTTTATCAACATACATTTTTATGCCTTTCACGAACATGAAATGGTATTATAAATTTGGTCCGATGTTTGTAAGTATGAGAAGAAGAAGAGATAGACCCACCGATAAGTAAACCGAAATGATCAGGGCGATGAGCTGAGTCGATTTATTCATGTCCGTCGTTCCGTCCGTCGCAAACTAGTCCCTCAATTATATAGATATCTCGATGAAATTTGACGGAACCAACAAGATCGGACCAATACAACGCATAGCTCCCAAACAATCGATTGTTCCGATAATGGGGTTTTGGCTTATAACGGAAAACTATCCTAATTGATAGACTAGATTGGATGGGGTTTCCAGCGCTCCTCCTGAGCTGGATTTCCTCTAACTTAAAAGGAAGGAAACAAAAGGTTATCTTTAAAAATAGATCATCTCAATTCATCAATGTTACATCTGGAGTGCCGCAAGGAAGCCACCTTTTTAATTGTTTATCAACGATCTGCCAAGTGTATTCATTCACTCAAAGGTTCTAATGTACGCTGATGATGTAAAGCTTTTTAATTCCATTGTAACTTCAGAAGACAGATATTTGTTAGTAGCAATGTGAATGCTATGAGCCTCAACCTAAAAAAATGCTAAGTCATGAGGTTTACAAGAAAAGCACTTCAGGTGCAAATTATATGATTCATGGCTATCAGATTGAGCGAGTCACTACCTTCATTGACCTCGGTATTACAATACACACTAAACTTGACTTTAACGCCCTAATTCTAGTGTGGTAACAACATTCGCTTCACCGGCAAATATATAATTTGGAGACTTTTACCTACATCCTTTTGGTATTCTGCCGCCTCAAGTTGCAGTTCAATTTCGTAACCACCAAAATAGGTGGTAACGTGGAGTAACCGTGAAAAATGCACGTGTTTTGTAAATAGTTTTGTCGACAGAAAATACCAAAAATTTTGTACACATACTGCATAGTTCACAAGAATCAATAAACAATATACCCGAAGTTTCGTTCGCGTTTACAATTTATTCTCTATTTTTTTTTTTATTGGCAACGTTGCCATGTGCGTTAGAATCGCCGTTACGTGAACTGCATTCCCAACGGTTACGATTTTCGGTAAGATAATCTTCCAGGTACAAAATTACCGGTTACGAACAGAGTTGACCCGTGAATTGCACATTGAAACTTTCGTGAATCCATCAACGGGAGCCTTTATTAAAATATGGTCTAAGAAATTTAACGATCCTTACATTACAAAATCGGTTTTTACGGCCTTGATGAAACCTATATTAGAATATGCATCAATCGTTTGGAAGCCTCGATATCAGATTTATCGTGACAAACTTGAGGCGCTCCAAAAACAATTTTTGATTTTTGCATTGAGAAACTTACCGTGGAATCAAACAGAGAATCTTCCACCCTACAAAAGTTGATTGAAACTGATAAATAAACTCTTCCTTGAGTAGGGAAATACTTAGAGTATTGTTCTTGGTACAATTAATAAGAGGCATGGTGAATTGCACATTTTTACTGGGAGAGATAAGGTTTAACGTGCCTATGAGGCCATCAAGGCATTTTCTTCGCGTTTCTTGAGCATATGCAGGCCAAATTTCGAAATGCACGAAGCTTTTCGTTGCTTGTGTCTGGACTTTAACAAACATTACAATAACTTTGATACCTCAGCCTCACTTTTTCCAATAAAAAAATTTATTCTTATTAACTTAAATTAGAAGTTGAGAAATTTTATCGATTAAGGAATAATTTGTAACAATGTAATAAATAAAAATAAATGCTCGGAATCGCGTCCATTCCGACAACGTCACAACAGTCATGAAATTCAAACTCTTGGTCTAAACCTCATTTTTCGCAGAATTCTGATGAGTCCTTCCTGGCTCATGCGCCCCTTTCTGGGCATTACGCATCAGCTGCGTACTGAGCTTACATATAATAATCATACTTATTTTACACCAATACATGCTTTTGAACTACTACGAGTATGTTAAGAAAAGTAAAGTTTGTATTTTTTATACTTTATAAACGTGTAATATTTTTTTGTTTTAATTCATAAGCTGCAACTAATCGATTTTAAACTTCAGACACATACTGTACTTTATGTTATTCTGTACAGTACCCTCATGCTGTTTTTATGTACACTTTCAAATTTAGTCTGTATAAATTATTAAATTTCTAGACTATTCAATAAATAAATGAATAAATAAAAAAAAAACTCGTGCAGGTTTCATACAATTTATATACGTAATGTGACTAGTGTAAATGAGCCAGATCGAACCAACATAACATATAGCTCCCATATAATCGATAGTTCCGATAAATAGGTTTTGGGCTGTACAGTTTGCAATTAAAAAGCTAGGAACGTAAAATTTTGCAGGTTTGGTACATATTATATACCTAATGTGAGAAATGAAAATCAGCCAGATCCGACTTACAATAGCAAGGAACACAAAATTTTGCAGCTACATTACTTATTACATGTGTGTAGTGAAAACCATCAAGATTGGACCAATATATCGTATAGCCCCCATACAACACGTTTTTCGGATTAATGGGGTTTGGGGTATGTGTCCTTAAATTAACAGGGTAAGACCATCAAATTTTGCAGAGTTTGGACTTAAGTATTGTAATTAAGGATTGGACACTTAAAAGCGTGATGCGTATTCTTGAAAGGTATAAAGTCTTTGGCACAGCCAAAGACAGCGCTTTCCTTACTTGTTCTTTTTTATTTTTGGTTGATTGTGGGTTGATGTCTTGTCGCCTTGTCTGACGGTCATCTGGTCGCCATGTTCCATGTCGCCAAGGTCTACGTGGCTATGTTGAGTATTCCATATAAAATAATTAATGAATTTCAAAGCAAATTTTTTGCATTAGTGCATGCAGCACGCAGGTAACACGCACCTCATCGTTTACCACGCAGTAGTAAGGAAAAGCAACTGTGGAAGAACAAATATACTTTAGTGTACAAGCAAAATTCATAAAATGCTGTCTGTAGATATTTGACTGTCAGCTTTGGAGCTAAAACACCAAATAAATATAGAGAAGAGCGCGTGTAGCCGTAACTAGCTTTTACCAGCGGATAAGCCTTCTCAGGTACTGTTCCAGCAAGTTTTATACTCAACTGAGCATAGCTTACAGGATATGTTAATTGTTTTCGGCTAACGGTAGGTCATAACGGCATGAAGAAGTCGAGATAGATATAAACTAACATAAATATATATATATATCAACATGTCCAGGGGAAAAAAAGTAATTGATTAACCCATGTCCATCCGTCAGGCTGTAAGCACGGTAACTTTGAGATTCCTTGGCAGCATTTACGCTTATTTTTACATATTCAATATTTTGGAAAACACAAAAAAGTGAATATATAAAACCAACCCCCACTATTGTAAAAATTATGTCGGCCTGCATTATCAAAAGCTCATGCGCAATGATCAGAGACTTCCTATCATTGTAAACTTTAAGTCGGGTTATTATTATTAGCTTTACATTTTCTGATTTTGGATACAATGGTTGGCCTTAAGTGCTACCTTTAGGCGACTGCACATGAGGTGAATCGTCATAGACGTATCAAGATCTACACGCGAAGCGACATTTTTGGGAATATTCAGTTAAATAATTATTGCACAAACAACTATAACATAAAAAAAAAATATTCATTTAAAAATATAAAATAAATAATATTTTAATAAAGCAGAGGCACATGCAAGTTTTGCTAATGAGAAATGTAAATAACTTCTTCTCCTTCCTCTATTCCAAGCGTAAATACGCCTAGTGACCAGCAATATTGTACGCTGGGGGACTCAAAGCTTTTGCCTTGCCGGTTTCGTGTATCTTACCATATAAATACATAGTATGTTTAGCAGCAATGAGTACAAATTCGGTAGGTAGCGTCTAATAGGCGTCTTCGACGATAGGCCCCGTGTGAACCCTGACTTACCTACCTTCTCCAGTAGGAAGTTTAATAAAAAGCGGACTTTTTTAAACTTGTGCCATTATATGATTGGCATTACATCCATTTCAGAATGCCAAGCACTACTTTTCATAATAGTCTTGCGCTCTTTTACCTAGAAATTTCGAAGAATGATAGTTTTGAGTAGACATTACATCAAAAGCAAATTTAAATTATTGTAAATTTAGTTTTACATAAACGTTGACCATAGTTTTTGTAATTTGTTTTCCTGATGCTGAGTACCGTTTCTCTTAAAAAGTGTCAAAATTAAGCCGGTTTTTATCACAAGATGAAACTTTCGACGAGCATAAAAAAAATATCTTGCCCGCACTGACCTACACTTTTAAATAAGACTAGTGGGAATTTGTTCAGAGGTTTGTAAATTATACTTTCCACCACGGGTGGCAATGTCGACGAGACGTGGCTCTTCTTTTACTGAGAAATACGGCTTAAAAAATATCGCAAAATTCCATACTTTTAAAAGAAGACAACACAATTCCTTTAGGTTTGGGCTATTCCGATAGTGAAAGTGAATGAGTTGTGCTTGTATCTATGAAAACGTGTTTAGCAATAACACTGAATTCTCTTCTAATACTCGTACATACATTATTACATTCTTTAATATTTTATCTTTGCCAGAAGGTGTAAAATTTTACTGAAAAGGTTTATTCGATTTCGAAATAAAAAAGATTAAAGATCGAGTCTTTAATATAAATTACATACAGAACAGTATGTACATATGACAACTCTTTCGATCACCTTGAGAATTTTTAATCGGTTGAATGTAGACAGAATGACGAGCTCACGCATGCTTTAGAAGCGAATGGTCAAGAGTAGTCACTGCCATCATTGGAAGGACAATTGGTAAGACAATTGCTTGTTGGTTTGGCTCCTGCTGAATATCGTCCGTCAGCATTGCCTGCATATTTGGCGTCAATATTAAGTGAAACTGATGGATGACGTTACAAACGACGCATACACTGATGCTTCTACTCATGTCCAGCTGCAAGTAAAACCTTAAGTTCGAATGTTAATGTTTGCTTCATTGGCAAGTAGATAACATAGTTGGGTATAGCGTCCTGAATTTCTAGTGCACTAAAAATTTCATTTTGACTCACGATATAAATAATAAAAATTTGGTACTAAGTAGAACCTCCAAAGAACTTAAAGCCAATCTTCTCTTCCAATCTGTGGTGTGCTAAGTCTAATGCTTTTTACAAATTGGAGGGCCTCTCTTTTTTACTTCTTCTCACTTTTAAATAGGCTAAAGATTCTGTAAATATAATTCATGATGCCCAACTGTGGTTGATAAATAATATTTGTCAGATGTATATACATTTGTAGGTATGTATTTAAGGTTGAGGAGGTTCTTGGAGTGAATGATATTGAAACAAAAAAATTTTATTTGAAATTGGCTGGTATTCGGGTAATGACAGTGGGTAGGATCGTGAAAGAATTTGTGCGTTGTATGGACGTTGTAACACATCAGTGGCAGCTAAACACATAGGATTTTCTACAAACTAAATACAACATTTCGTTTTAGCTGTTGGCTGTGTCCATCCAGAACTTCATAAACGTGCAGTCTAACTTATAAAATAGTTTATTGTTACTACAAATATGTGAAGTGCACGTGTGTAAGCTTGCATGTAATTCTGTGAATGTAATGGACTTAACGCTTATGTTGAATTAACATGGCTACGAATTATATCCAATTCAGTCTATTGACACAATTAAATTTTGATTTGGTAAAACATTTGTCAACACGCGAGAATAGGATAGTCAAGAAATCTAAAACGAATGCGATAAATTACTTAATTTTGTTTCAAAATTTTTCCGGAAAAAATCCGTACTTTGTGCTTTAAAGGCGCAACTGTAACATGCGTTGGGTAAACCAACTTTACAAATAACTAAAAAACGTTCAAGATAAGGTAGCGAAGATCTTGAAATGATTAACCGGGGAGAAAACGCGGCTACATTTTATTAATTCTAGAAGTATAACAAAAACGAATAATTACTCTAAATTTGTATATTTATTCAAAACGATGGAATAAAGGCTGAATAAATCAAAAGTAATTGTTCTATGACTGAAAGCCATTGGATTATTCCCGCAGGAGTTCGCTTTGGCTTTGCAGCCTTCAATGTTGAATTAATGACTGTCTACCTGGATTCAAAGCCTGAGAAACCTTAAACTAAGAATGCGCGATTTTTATACCCAGCTAATCTAGTACAAGGATATTACAGTTTTGTCTATATGGCGGTGGTTTGTAACGGTATAAAATAATCGAGACAGACGTAGAGTGTAGAAAAGTTCTTAGAATGAATCGACTAAGACATATCCGTCCGCCCATAAACACGAAAACTTGAGTAAAAATTTAGATATGTAGATGAAATTCGGCATACAGGTTACTCTCCCGCCAAGATAGGTTGCTATTTAAAATGAGCGAAATCGAAATATAACCACGGCCGTTGTTTCGATAAAAAAAATGAAGTGTTGTAACTTTATTTAATTAATTATTCTATTGACAATTTTACAACGTTTTTGGAAAAGAAGATGGGCACCGCCCACATATGTGTAAACAAATTTTCAGACTTGGTCTGTTAATAACTTCTGAACCCTTTATGCTAGAATAAATACTATGGACGTGTAGAGTACACTGACGGAAAATGGCAAACTCGGTGGACGACCACACCCTCTTTTGTACTAAAGTTTTCTAAAAGGGAGGTAGGAGCACAGCGCATGCCATATCTCCTTCCCTGGTGCAGATAGAATGCTAGAAGTTGGTAGTTACAATGACCTGATGATCTTATTAATGATTTTTTTTTTTTAAATAAAGTACCGCCTACTTTTTCGAACTACTGTGGAAATTTCATACAGATCGGCCAAGTACTTTTGCCGCCCATAAAATACACACCTTAATTTTTATACCTAGCTGTACTAATTATTAAAAAAATATATAAATAAATAATTGGAGCTATATATACCTCCGAGGAGATTAAGGCCGAGCTTATCTACCAAATTCTAATGTGCCGCCTCTAATTTTTCCTACAAATTGGCGGGACCGACAGTTGTTTGACGATTCCGAGCGGCATCTGCAAAACAGATGAATTTTTGCTGGGAAGCCTTCCAGGTAGAAATACAAACGGAGAGTTTGCCAAACCACTGACGCAGGGCCTCCCGTTTTGAAAAAACTTTTTCTAACCACTTTTGATGTTACCTGTCCCAGGGGTCGAAGTTAGGATTTTCGGTGTGGTAGGAATTAATATTTATAAGATTGTGAAATTAAGTGTTGCCATTATATAAATACTTTTAATTATACTTCCTGTCCCACATTGCACATCTATGTAACGCCTGTTTTTGTACCTATGTCGACCATTTCGAAAAACACATAAAATTAGGTATTTAAGTAGCTGATTTAACTAAATAAAAAATTTTGGTAAACAGAATGAGCCTGGTATTGCTCACGGCATAACTCCACAACAATGTACCAATTTACCAAGACCACCTTTTGACAGCTGGGTATTTAACGTTCGGTTCCATCCGAACTCAGACTTCTTTACTTGTTTTATATAAATACTAGCATTTACCCGCGGCTTCGCTCGCATCAAAGAAATAAGCAAAATAACTAAGCTTCTTTTGAAAACATTTTTATTTATCAAACATATAAGTTTTAAGGTTTACATGTTCCTTAAAATAATGATAAAGTTTACATAAGAAAATAGCCCTTATATTTATCACAATTTAATGTTAAATGTATTTTTTACATACCTAAATTAATTTTTCAGGCAACCATGTCTGGAAACAGAATTTTTTGATAAGTTAGGCAGCTAGTTATTATATAAACACTCATAAAAGTTTAATTTTTACGAAACAGTGAAGCAACCAAAATATGAAGAACTGCACAACTTACTAAAAGGATATTTTCCGCAGAAACGATATAAATATCTTTAAAATGCACAACTATTTTGCTCAAACGTTACAAAAAATTCATTCAAAATATTTGATTTTATGTTTGACAGGTGACGATTTACTCATATTTATTAACGACGACAATAGCCCGGCCCACATTCAAAACGACGACTGCGAACGACAACGGCGAAAAACCGAAGCTTGACGATAATTGCCGCCAAGCACCGACGACATGATAATAATAAAAGCGACGACAGTTCTGCATTAGCTCAAACAACAGCAAAAAAATTTAGAAAAAAGAATTGCATGTGTAAAAAAAAACATAAAACTAATCAATTTCAACACATATTTAAAGCAATTTGCATATATTTTCGATTTAATTCACAAAAAGAAAAAAGGACGCCACGACCGTCACTGTCAAATTAGAAATAGACGTAATCTGGCGACAGCGGCATTCATGATTGATTGCCGCTTTGTCGTGTCGTTCCCAAAAAATTCCTCCACATAAGAACATGTGTAAAAATAATTTGACAGATGCCGCACCGTCGTTGTCGTCTTGAATCTGTTTTCCCTAAATGACAGAAAAAGTACCGAAAACGCAAAATAAAATTCATTACATGAACGTTATTTTCTTTTGATCTGACATTTCTGAACATGCTAAATTCGCCTTGCTCTCACCTTATATGAATTCGCCTTGATGTATAGTAACTAAACTTATTAAAATCATAGCAATTAGTTTATAAAAGTATTTTTGTAGATATGGCGATGAACTTTTTAGTCACGTTTTGACCGATAACTCAGTTATCGATTAACTTATATAACGAAACATAGCAGTATCGGTTAGTTTATTGAAATATCGAGAAGTCCATATAAATCTTTGGCCTTTCCGTTTCGTGTCATATCCATATTTAATGCAAATTTAAAGGTTTCAGGGCTTTTACATTTTGACCGATAGGTCAGTTATCGATTAATTGATCGAAATATGGCAATGTCCAAACGAAACCTGTGGCCTTCCCCTTTCGTTTGATACCCATATTGTATGCAAATTTAGGCGTTTTGGAGCAACCACATTCTGACCGATAACTCAGTTATCGATGAATTGATCGAAATATTGCAGAGTCCCAAATAACCCGGTGGCCTTCCCCTTTCGTTTGATATCCATATTGTATGCAAATTCAGGGGTTTTAGGGTAACCACATTCTGACCGATAAATCAGCTATCGATTAATTGATCGAAATATTGCAGAGTCCCAAAGAACCCGGTGGCCTTCCCCTTTCGTTTGATATCCATATTGTATACAAATTCAGGGGTTTTAGGGTAACCACATTCTGACCGATAAATCAGCTATCGATTAATTGATCGAAATATTGCAGAGTCCC
This sequence comes from Merzomyia westermanni, assembly GCA_949987695.1. NCBI lineage: Eukaryota > Metazoa > Arthropoda > Insecta > Diptera > Tephritidae > Merzomyia > Merzomyia westermanni. The sequence continues at coordinate 77,636,812 of OX465291.1, forward strand.
AAAGAACCCGGTGGCCTTCCCCTTTCGTTTGATATCCATATTGTATGCAAATTCAGGGGTTTTAGGGTAACCACATTCTGACCGATAAATCAGCTATCGATTAATTGATCGAAATATTGCAGAGTCCCAAAGAACCCGGTGGCCTTCCCCTTTCGTTTGATATCCATATTGTATACAAATTCAGGGGTTTTAGGGTAACCACATTCTGACCGATAAATCAGCTATCGATTAATTGATCGAAATATTGCAGAGTCCCAAAGAACCCGGTGGCCTTCCCCTTTCGTTTGATATCCATATTGTATGCAAATTCAGGGGTTTTAGGGTAACCACATTCTGACCGATAAATCAGCTATCGATGAATTGATCGAAATATTGCAGAGTCCCAAATAACCCGGTGGCCTTCCCCTTTCGTTTGATATCCATATTGTATGCAAATTCAGGGGTTTTAGGGTAACCACATTCTGACCGATAAATCAGCTATCGATTAATTGATAGAAATATTGCAGAGTTTAAAAGAATCCTGTGGCCTTCCCCTTTCGTTTGATACCCATATTGTATGCAAATTTAGGCGTTTTGAAGCAACCACATTCTGACCGATAACTCAGTTATCGATGAATTGATCGAAATATTGCAGAGTCCCAAATAACCCGGTGGCCTTCCCCTCTCGTTTGATATCCATATTGTATGCAAATTCAGGGGTTTTAGGGTAACCACATTCTGACCGATAAATCAGCTATCGATTAATTGATCGAAATATTGCAGAGTCCCAAAGAACCCGGTGGCCTTCCCCTTTCGTTTGATATCCATATTGTATACAAATTCAGGGGTTTTAGGGTAACCACATTCTGACCGATAAATCAGCTATCGATTAATTGATCGAAATATTGCAGAGTCCCAAAGAACCCGGTGGCCTTCCCCTTTCGTTTGATATCCATATTGTATACAAATTCAGGGGTTTTAGGGTAACCACATTCTGACCGATAAATCAGCTATCGATTAATTGATCGAAATATTGCAGAGTCCCAAAGAACCCGGTGGCCTTCCCCTTTCGTTTGATATCCATATTGTATGCAAATTCAGGGGTTTTAGGGTAACCACATTCTGACCGATAAATCAGCTATCGATTAATTGATAGAAATATTGCAGAGTTTAAAAGAACCCGGTGGCCTTCCCCTTTCGTTTGATATCCATATTGTATACAAATTCAGGGGTTTTAGGGTAACCACATTCTGACCGATAAATCAGCTATCGATTAATTGATCGAAATATTGCAGAGTCCCAAAGAACCCGGTGGCCTTCCCCTTTCGTTTGATATCCATATTGTATGCAAATTCAGGGGTTTTAGGGTAACCACATTCTGACCGATAAATCAGCTATCGATTAATTGATAGAAATATTGCAGAGTTTAAAAGAATCCTGTGGCCTTCCCCTTTCGTTTGATACCCATATTGTATGCAAATTTAGGCGTTTTGAAGCAACCACATTCTGACCGATAACTCAGTTATCGATGAATTGATCGAAATATTGCAGAGTCCCAAATAACCCGGTGGCCTTCCCCTTTCGTTTGATATCCATATTGTATGCAAATTCAGGGGTTTTAGGGTAACCACATTCTGACCGATAAATCAGCTATCGATTAATTGATCGAAATATTGCAGAGTCCCAAAGAACCCGGTGGCCTTCCCCTTTCGTTTGATATCCATATTGTATACAAATTCAGGGGTTTTAGGGTAACCACATTCTGACCGATAAATCAGCTATCGATTAATTGATCGAAATATTGCAGAGTCCCAAAGAACCCGGTGGCCTTCCCCTTTCGTTTGATATCCATATTGTATACAAATTCAGGGGTTTTAGGGTAACCACATTCTGACCGATAAATCAGCTATCGATTAATTGATCGAAATATTGCAGAGTCCCAAAGAATCCTGTGGCCTTTCGCTTTCGTTTGATACCCATATTGTATGCAAATTCAGGGGTTTTAGGGTAACCACATTCTGACCGATAAATCAGCTATCGATTAATTGATAGAAATATTGCAGAGTTTAAAAGAACCCGGTGGCCTTCCCCTTTCGTTTGATATCCATATTGTATACAAATTCAGGGGTTTTAGGGTAACCACATTCTGACCGATAAATCAGCTATCGATTAATTGATCGAAATATTGCAGAGTCCCAAAGAACCCGGTGGCCTTCCCCTTTCGTTTGATATCCATATTGTATGCAAATTCAGGGGTTTTAGGGTAACCACATTCTGACCGATAAATCAGCTATCGATTAATTGATAGAAATATTGCAGAGTTTAAAAGAATCCTGTGGCCTTCCCCTTTCGTTTGATATCCATATTGTATGCAAATTCAGGGGTTTTAGGGTAACCACATTCTGACCGATAAATCAGCTATCGATTAATTGATCGAAATATTGCAGAGTCCCAAAGAACCCGGTGGCCTTCCCCTTTCGTTTGATATCCATATTGTATACAAATTCAGGGGTTTTAGGGTAACCACATTCTGACCGATAAATCAGCTATCGATTAATTGATCGAAATATTGCAGAGTCCCAAAGAACCCGGTGGCCTTCCCCTTTCGTTTGATATCCATATTGTATGCAAATTCAGGGGTTTTAGGGTAACCACATTCTGACCGATAAATCAGCTATCGATTAATTGATCGAAATATTGCAGAGTCCCAAAGAACCCGGTGGCCTTCCCCTTTCGTTTGATATCCATATTGTATGCAAATTCAGGGGTTTTAGGGTAACCACATTCTGACCGATAAATCAGCTATCGATTAATTGATCGAAATATTGCAGAGTCCCAAAGAACCCGGTGGCCTTCCCCTTTCGTTTGATATCCATATTGTATGCAAATTCAGGGGTTTTAGGGTAACCACATTCTGACCGATAAATCAGTTATCGATTAATTTATCGAAATATTGCAAAGTCCAAAAGAATACTGTGGCCTTCCCCTTTCGTTCAATACCCATATTGTATGCACATTTTAAGGTTTTAGGGCACCAAATTGCATAAATTCATTGGATAAAATAAATTTTTGGGTTAGTTGGGTTACATTAGTGCCCATAACTCCATAACCATGTGAGGTATTGAGATTTCATGAAACTTGTTACCTCTCCGAGACATCGGGAAATAAGTGTGCAAAATTTCGTACAGATCGGTGCTGTAGTTTGGGCGTGAAAACATTTCAAACACACTCACAAACTTACGCATTTATAATATACATAAGTAAGATGAGAACAAGAAGAGAAAAGTTCGCTAAAATGATCAGCACGATGAGCGGAGTCGACTTGGCCATGTCCGTCTCTCCGTCCGTCTGTCTGTCTGTCCGTCTGTCTATTTGAACGCAACCTAGTCTCTCAGTTTTACAAAAGAATGCTGAAATTCGTTGTTTGCTATTTGCCATTTTATAATATACTAGAAAACCCGGTAGACGTTGTTTTGACGTTTTGATACATAGAACACATCTATATATAAAATGTCATTAACTTGAAATAAATAAACTCCTAACTATACCGAAATGCAGCTTTATATAACCTGGGGGCTTTTCCATAAGCTATATACAGACTGTGTCGTGCCCAGCGAACTTCTGAACCTATCGTGAAAGTTCAAGAGCAAAACAAAACACAAAATATTTGTTCGATGTAGCCATGTCCGTCTCTCGATACGTTTATCTGTCTGTCCGTCTGTCTATTTGAACGCAAATACGAACTGAAAGTATTAAAATAGACCTGCGTAAATTGAGATGACATAATAGACCACTACGGCGGGCGGCAACAATTTGAAACGAAAATAGTTTTCAATCAATGAAATAAGGTAACTAGATTTTTCTAATCTCTTTGTCGGAGTGCACAATTTAAACATGTTAACGATTGAAAACTATTCTCGTTTCAGGTACAGAGGAAAGAAATCTTCAGATGCAATACTCGCTGCAATTTGTTGGTGGCATGAAAACACCTTTGAAGAAGAGGAAGACGAGGAAAAAGAGGAAGAAGGGGAAGACAAAGATGAAATTCCAGAATATCAGTTGGACGAATTTATCGACCTTTCTGATGATGATGACGATGGCCAGGATATTAGAGCGAGCAGTGATGTTGATCCACAGCCGCCCGCAACTGTAACATGCGTTGGGTAAACCAACTTTACAAATAACTAAAAAACGTTTAAGATAAGGTAGCGAAGATCTTGAAATGATTAACCGGGGAGAAAACGCGGCTACATTTTATTAATTCTAGAAGTATAACAAAAACGAATAATTACTCTAAATTTGTATATTTATTCAAAACGATGGAATAAAGGCTGAATAAATCAAAAGTAATTGTTCTATGACTGAAAGCCATTGGATTATTCCCGCAGGAGTTCGCTTTGGCTTTGCAGCCTTCAAGGCTGAATTAATGACTGTCTGCCTGGATTCAAAGCCTGAGAAACCTTAAACTAAGAATGCGCGATTTTTATACCCAGCTAATCTAGTACAAGGGTATTACAGTTTTGTCTATATGGCGGTGGTTTGTAACGGTATAAAATAATCGAGACAGACGTAGAGTGTAGAAAAGTTCTTAGAATGAATCGACTAAGACATATCCGTCCGCCCATGAACACGATAACTTGAGTAAAAATTTAGATATGTAGATGAAATTCGGCATACAGGTTACTCTCCCGCCAAGATAGGTTGCTATTTAAAATGAGCGAAATCGAAATATAACCACGGCCGTTTTTTCGATAAAAAAATGAAGTTTTGTAACTTTATTTAATTAATTATTCTATTGACAATTTTACAACATTTTTGGAAAAGAAGATGGGCACCGCCCACATATGTGTAAACAAATTTTCAAACTTGGTCTGTTAATAACTTCTGAACCCTTTATGCTAGAATAAATACTATGGACGTGTAGAGTACACTGACGGAAAATGGCAAACTCGGTGGACGACCACACCCTCTTTTGTACTAAAGCTTTCTAAAAGGGAGGTAGGAGCACAGCGCATGCCATATCTCCTTCACTGGTGCAGATAGAATGCTAGAAGTTGGCAGTTACAATGACCTGATGATCTTATTAATGATTTTTTTTTTTTTAAATAAAGTACCGCCTACTTTTTCGAACTACTGTGGAAATTTCATACAGATCGGCCAAGTACTTTTGCCGCCCATAAAATACACACCTTAATTTTTATACCTAGCTGCACTAATTATTAAAAAAATATATAAATAAATAATTGGAGCTATATATACCTCCGAGGAGATTAAGGCCGAGCTTATCTACCAAATTCTGATGTGCCGCCTCTAATTTTTCCTACAAATTGGCGGGACCGACAGTTGTTTGACGATTCCGAGCGGCATCTGCAAAACAGATGAATATTTGCTGAGAAGCCTTCCAGGTAGAAATACAAACGGAGAGTTTGCCAAACCACTGACGCAGGGCCTCCCGTTTTGAAAAAACTTTTTCTAACCACTTTTGATGTTACCTGTCCCAGGGGTCGAAGTTAGGATTTTCGGTGTGGTAGGAATTAATATTTATAAGATTGTGAAATTAAGTGTTGCCATTATATAAATACTTTTAATTATACTTCCTGTCCCACATTGCATATCTATGTGGAAAATCAAGTAATTTTAGTAATAAATATTGGCACTTTAATGTAACGCCTGTTTTTGTACCTATGTCGACCATTTCGAAAAACACATAAAATTAGGTATTTAAGTAGCTGATTTAACTAAATAAAAAATTTTGGTAAACAGAATGAGCCTGGTATTGCTCACGGCATAACTCCACAACAATGTACCAATTTACCAAGACCACCTTTTGACAGCTGGGTATTTAATGTTCGGTTCCATCCGAACTCAGACTTCTTTACTTGTTTTACTCGTATATAAATACTAGCATTTACCCGCGGCTTCGCTCGCATCAAAGAAATAAGCAAAATAACTAAGCTTCTTTTGAAAACATTTTTATTTATCAAACAGATAAGTTTTAAGGTTTACATGTTCCTTAAAATAATGATAAAGTTTACATAAGAAAATAGCCCTTATATTTATCACAATTTAATGTTAAATGTATTTTTTACATACCTAAATTAATTTTTCAGGCAACCATGTCTGGAAACAGAATTTTTTGATAAGTTAGGCAGCTAGTTATTATATAAACACTCATAAAAGTTTAATTTTTACGAAACAGTGAAGCAACCAAAATATGAAGAATTGCTCAACTTACTAAAAGGATATTTTCCGCAGAAACGATATAAATATCTTTAAAATGCACAACTATTTTGCTCAAACGTTACAAAAAATTCATTCAAAATATTTGATTTTATGTTTGACAGGTGACGATTTACTCATATTTATTAACGACGACAATAGCCCGGCCCACATTCAAAACGACGACTGCGAACGACAACGGCGAAAAACCGAAGCTTGACGATAATTGCCGCCAAGCACCGACGACATGATAATAATAAAAGCGACGACAGTTCTGCATTAGCTCAAACAACAGCAAAAAAATTTAGAAAAAAGAATTGCATGTGTAAAAAAAAACATAAAACTAATCAATTTCAACACATATTTAAAGCAATTTGCATATATTTTCGATTTAATTCACAAAAAGAAAAAAGGACGCCACGACCGTCACTGTCAAATTAGAAATAGACGTAATCTGGCGACAGCGGCATTCATGATTGATTGCCGCTTTGTCGTGTCGTTCCCAAAAAATTCCTCCACATAAGAACATGTGTAAAAATAATTTGACAGATGCCGCACCGTCGTTGTCGTCTTGAATCTGTTTTCCCTAAATGACAGAAAAAGTACCGAAAACGCAAAATAAAATTCATTACATGAACGTTATTTTCTTTTGATCTGACATTTCTGAACATGCTAAATTCGCCTTGCTCTCACCTTATATGAATTCGCCTTGATGTATAGTAACTAAACTTATTAAAATCATAGCAATTAGTTTATAAAAGTATTTTTGTAGATATGGCGATGAACTTTTTAGTAACGTTTTGACCGATAACTCAGTTATCGATTAACTTATATAACGAAACATAGCAGTATCGGTTAGTTTATTGAAATATCGAGAAGTCCATATAAATCTTTGGCCTTTCCGTTTCGTGTCATATCCATATTTAATGCAAATTTAGAGGTTTCAGGGCTTTTACATTTTGACCGATAGGTCAGTTATCGATTAATTGATCGAAATATGGCAATGTCCAAACGAAACCTGTGGCCTTCCCCTTTCGTTTGATACCCATATTGTATGCAAATTCAGGGGTTTTAGGGTAACCACATTCTGACCGATAAATCAGCTATCGATTAATTGATCGAAATATTGCAGAGTCCCAAAGAACCCGGTGGCCTTCCCCTTTCGTTTGATATCCATATTGTATGCAAATTCAGGGGTTTTAGGGTAACCACATTCTGACCGATAAATCAGCTATCGATTAATTGATCGAAATATTGCAGAGTCCAAAAGAAACCTGTGGCCTTCCCCTTTCGTTTGATACCCATATTGTATGCAAATTTAGGCGTTTTGGAGCAACCACATTCTGACCGATAAATCAGTTATCGATTAATTGATAGAAATATTGCATAGTCCAAAAGAATCCTGTGGCCTTCCCCTTTCGTTTGATACCCATATTGTATGCAAATTTAGGCGTTTTGGAGCAACCACATTCTGACCGATAAATCAGTTATCGATTAATTTATCGAAATATTGCAAAGTCCAAAAGAATACTGTGGCCTTCCCCTTTCGTTCAATACCCATATTGTACGCACATTTTAAGGTTTTAGGGCACCAAATTGCATAAATTCATTGGATAAAATAAATTTTCGGGTTAGTTGGGTTACATTAGTGCCCATAACTCCATAACCATGTGAGGTATTGAGATTTCATGAAACTTGTTACCTCTCCGAGACATCGGGAAATAAGTGCGCAAACATTTCAAACACACTCACAAACTTATGCATTTATAATATAAGTAAGATGAGAACAAGAAGAGAAAAGTTCGCTAAAATGATCAGCACGATGAGCGGAGTCGACTTGGCCATGTCCGTCTCTCCGTCCGTCTGTCTGTCTGTCCGTCTGTCTATTGAGATTTCATGAAACTTGTTACCTCTCCGAGACATCGGGAAATAAGTGTGCAAAATTTCGTACAGATCGGTGCTGTAGTTTGGGCGTGAAAACATTTCAAACACACTCACAAACTTACGCATTTATAATATAAGTAAGATGAGAACAAGAAGAGAAAAGTTCGCTAAAATGATCAGCACGATGAGCGGAGTCGACTTGGCCCTGTCCGTCTCCCCGTCCGTCTGTCTGTCTGTCCGTCTGTCTATTTGAACGCAACCTAGTCTCTCAGTTTTACAAAAGAATGCTGAAATTCGTTGTTTGCTATTTGCCATTTTATAATATACTAGAAAACCCGGTAGACGTTGTTTTGACGTTTTGATACATAGAACACATCTATATATAAAATGTCATTAACTTGAAATAAATAAACTCCTAACTATACCGAAATGCAGCTTTATATAACCTGGGGGCTTTTCCATAAGCTATATACAGACTGTGTCGTGCCCAGCGAACTTCTGAACCTATTGTGAAAGTTCAAGAGCAAAACAAAACACAAAATATTTGGTCGATGTAGCCATGTCCGTCTCTCGATACGTCTATCTGTCTGTCCGTCTGTCTATTTGAACGCAAATACGAACTGAAAGTATTAAAATAGACCTGCGTAAATTGAGATGACATAATAGATCACTACGGCGGGCGGCAACAATTTGAAACGAAAATAGTTTTCAATCAATGAAATAAGGTAACAACTAGATTTTTCTAATCTCTTTGTCGGAGTGCACAATTTAAACATGTTAACGATTGAAAACTATTCTCGTTTCAGGTACACAGGAAAGAAATCTCCAGATGCAATACTCGCTGAAATTTGTTGGTGGCATAAAAACACCTTTGAAGAAGAGGAAGACGAGGAAAAAGAGGAAGAAGGGGAAGACAAAGATTAAATTCCAGAATATCAGTTGGACGAATTTATCGACCTTTCTGATGATGACGGCGGCCGCCGTGGTGTGAAGGTAGTGTTGCCGGCCTACCACACCGAAGGTCCATGGTTCGAGCCCTGGTACAGGTAACATCAAAAGTGATTTGAAAAAAAAAAAAAAAAAAAAAGTTTTTCAAAACGGGGTCGCCCCTCGGCAGTGGTTTGGCAAACTCTCCGAGTGTATTTCTGCCATGACAGGGTTCTCAGCAAAAATTCGTCTCCTTAGTAGATGCCGTTCGGAGTCGGCAAAAAACTGTAGGTCCCACCAATTTGTAGGGAAAATTCAAATCGGTACACCACAAATTGGAAGAGAAGCTTGGCGCAAAAATCTCTTAGGAGGTTTATGATGATATACCTGTTGTATATCGCGCCATAGAGATAGAGAGATGATGATGACGATGGCCAAGATATTAGAGAGAGCAGTGATGTTGATCCACAGCCGCCTGCTAAACGGCAGCTGGCCAAATCATTAATTTAATTTATTTCCTTTTTTTACTTCAAACTTTTTATAACTAACATTTCAAAATTCTACTTTTTTCCGTATTTGTATAATTTATTTTTCAATGTTTCTGCAAAACCAACATTGAAAAAATTAAGAAGCATATTATAGATCAAACAGAAAGAAAAAATACTTAGTTTTATGGAAAATATGTTCAAAGAGCATGAAAAAAAAATTTGCAACATTTTGCTTCATAAGCACTGCAAAAAATTTATAAATCAATTTTTTTTTACTAATTTTAATTGTTGCACAGGTCTCTAGCAATAATTTGGCTTTAACAGATTGAAAAAATATCAATTAGTCGACGAGTTATAGCCAAAAAACCATACAAGCAATATGCTGAAAATCGGCATTTGACTGCAAAGTTCTAAGGTCGATTAAAAACAAATTCGAACTAACATAAACAAACTCCGCGATACGGGTCTTCTATTTTTTCACCCCCCACTCGCAGAATCGACCTAACTTTTGCTAACCTGAATTTGTTCCACAGTGTAATCGTAATTGGAAAAAACATGATTACAATTACAGTAATTGTAATCAAGTATTCATAAAAAGAGCTCAATTCCAAGAATAATAATTTTTCACTTTTTGAATTTTTATGAAAATTATTATTGTTTTTTTTTTAATTGTAAAATGATTATTATTATTATTATATAATAATTTTCATAAAGATTCAAAAAGTGAACAATTATTATTATTGGCCTTGAGCTCGTTTCATGAATACTTGAAAATGTCCGTAAATCAACAAAAATTGTTGGTATGAAAAGGCAGTAATTGTAATCGTAAAGGTTATAGATTACAATTAGAGTAAGCGTAATCATAAAAATTTCAATTACGATTACAGTAATTGTAATCTAACAAAAACATGATTACGATTATTGTAATCGTAATCGTATGAATGTAGAGATTACAATAACATTAATCGTAATTGAAATGTAATCGTAATCCTAAATTCCCCAGCTTTGCTCTGTGTCACGATGAGAAAAAATATTTATGTATATTGACAGCTTTCGAGTAGCATTTGCTTTCGCTTCGCGATAAAGAATTGCCTCTTTATTTCTCTGGCAAGTATGCGGCACTCGGGTCAGCAACGACAACATAGAGTATGCTTTCGAGAGTGGATTACGAGCCTGGCAAGTTGAGTTGTAGTTTATCTTATATGTGTGTCTGGGATCGCAAAATACATAGTAAAGCGATGGCCGATGAGCTGGTTCGCTGAGGAACGGGTCTTGATTTCATTGAACTATTGTGGCGCATGCAGAATGGACTGTTCTGCAGCATAATATCTCGTGCCTCAGCTGTAATATTAGGGCGGAATAGACGAGCGAACACAAGATGTCAGATTTTCCAGCTCAACTCCACAACAGAACAAAACTTCCTTAACAGCATTTTATGTATATATTAGTTTTGATTCATTTATCTATAAATAAATTAACCTTTATCATATTATTTGACAATTTTTTCCTACACCATACACGGTGATTTAAAAAGGCTTTCTTTTTGTCATTCATGGCTGTACATACCTACAACAATTTCGAATGACAAAACTATGTCTATTAAACTATAACAATTGTTAGGTATAATAGGCTGTAAGATATATGAAAAGAACTTCGTTCCGAAATGGCTCGATGAGCTCAAAAGAACCTTTCTCAAATCAATATTTTTTGTTCGCATAAATTTCTCGTAATTTTTCTATCAAATCAAGATCATACTGCACCTAGAATGCTAAAATGTTTCTGAGGTTTCGTTACTGCGGTAGCGTTAATAGTTTTGTTTCTATATCACGTGTTCTATATCACGAATAGAACTCTTGTGATCATCGATGTGGGCAGCTTCGGCTTGTTTCCGCTGAAACCGTTCCGAAGAAATTTTTACTAGTTTTGTTACACAGTATAGCACATATCAATACAGTTTTGTTCTGTTACTTAAATGAATAACAATAACGAAAAAGAAACACGTTACAAGTCTCTGGTATTGATCGAACGTGGGAATTGTTTGACTGGGCAGCGGCTGCATGTGTTAACTTGTACAATACGCCATTTTTGTAGCAACCCATTAGAGGCCACAATATCATTAATCAGTTTCAAATGTTATGTAAACCCATATCCTGCTGTCTATAAAGAGCTCGTGGCCTAAGAGAGGTTCTTGTACGACTTGCTATGGAATAAAATCTCCTTGTGCAGTGAGAAGAGGTTCGCGTTCGATTTTATAGCAAATGGCTGTCCACGTCCGACTAGAGACAGTAATTCCAAGGCATTTGTTGTAAGAATTTTACTTTGAGCTTGTTGCATGAAATAATGTCCGCAGAGAAAATTTGTTAAGAAACATTTCCCTGTATTCCACGTATCATATGCATCAATTCCGTAATATGAACGTTGGCAAATGCATCGATGCCAGAGCTGCAAAACTATCGATGGTTCCCTCATTCGATGTTTTCGATAGTTTGCACCAAAACCATCGATAGCATAGGCAAAGGACTGCCACTTTTGACAACACTCGCCAAAGCCTTCGGGGAGTGTTTTTGCCGTTACTTAATTCAGTTTAGCAAAAACGGATTATACCTATTACCTTTCATTGCATAAACTTGAATGGACTTATTTATACTTGAATCGTGTTATTTATACCTGAAAATGATCATGGTATAAACAACAATTATTCCTTCAGACAATAGAGGAAAGTAGAATTATTGAAAATTATGAATTCAATAATATAATTGGGTCAGCCAAAAATTTTTGGTTTATAAATAGAAGCCTATCCACATTTTTTTTATCTATTGAGGATCTTCTTTGGGATATAATTAATCCTGCTTTACTGAACAGGCGTTCCGACTCTGTTGATTTTGCGGGGATGCAAAGGTAGCGCATGATGCAAGCTCTGAGTGGCTCCATATTCATATTTTCCTGCGCAAAATAGTTGAACCATATTCAGTATTATATAAAATTTTAAATTGAACTTGTTACGCACTACCTGCCAGTACTGCAAAGGATCACATTTTTTGATCAATATTTGCCATTTAAATATATTAGCGAACGCATACAATGGCATCTGCTCTGTTCGATCTTATTTAGTTGGCGATTTTGTTGCTCAAAAATGTAAAACGGTTCATTAATGTCGGGTAATTTTTCCTCTGCTTCAAGCAGATCTGCTTCAAGCAGAGTGTAATGTCGGGTAATTTTTCCTCTGCTTCAAGCAGATCTGCTTCAAGCAGAGTGTATTTTACGGTTCTCGTTTCGTTGCTTATCGTTAAACTACCCTGGTACATGTTGAGAAAAAGTATTCCTGGGGCGATTAGGTTATCTCTTGGTGATGGCAATTTATCATGTGTCACGTGGGAATAGGGCTTCTAATTAAGTTAGTTATGCACTTGCATTGCTTCTTAAGCTTCATACCGTCCGTCCGTCTTTTAACACGATAACTTGAGTAAATTTTCAGATATCTTAATGAAATTTGGTACGCAGGTTCCTTGGCACTCATCTTCGAGCGCTATTTTAAACGCCACGCCCACTTTTTATATATAGAATATTTTCGAAAATACAGAAAAAGTGATTATTCAGTACATAATGCACTAACAAGGATAAAATTTGGTGTGTACATTAACGTTAAGGCCGATTTTTTAAAGACATTTTTGAAAATGGGCTTGGCACCGCCCACTTTTGATTAAGTCAAATTTAGAAAAAATATTAATCATAAATCAAAAACCGTTCAAGATATCGAAACCAAATTCGGCACACATATTTATATTAATACAAGGTATGTTCCGGAAGAAAATGAAATCGGTTAAGGTCCACGCCCACTGTTATACGAAAGATTTTGAAAAGGATCATAGATATATTTAATAGGCAATAACTTTGCGTACAAAAGCTTTATATGATTCATATTTCACTTTCAAAGTTTGCATGAAAGAAGAAAGTCGAAAAATATAGATTTTTGAAAACGGGCGTCGCCCCGCCCCTTTTATAGTGGATTATTCCACAAAACTTTTTATGGCATAACTACGGCAAAAATTGATTTATCCAAACGATAGTTGGCAAAAATGCAGAATGAATAAAGGTAAATGCTTGTTGTAAAAATGGGTTAAATCGGTTAATGTCCATGCCCAGTTTTTTAACATAGTTTTGAAAAATTTGTTTGTAAAATGTAAAACGCGATATTTTTATAACCATGCAAGTTATATCAATAAGATCTTGCACACATAATAACCTTTTTAAGCAAAACTCTACAGCAAAAAAATTGTGGGACTCTTGGAACGCAAATTTTTCAAACATAAGATGTGCATGGATTGGTATTTTGAAAAAATGTGGTAGCAGTTGTTGGTAAGGAGCTATTTATATACAGATAAATTAATGGTGGCCGCTGTGTTGTGGCGGTAGTGTTGCCGGCCTACCACATGGAAGGTCCAAGGTTCGAGTCCTAGGACAGGTAACATCAAAAGTGGTTTGAAAGGGTTTTTCAAAACGGGCTCGCCCTTCGGCAGTGGTTTGGCAAACTCTCCGAGTGTCTTTTTGCCATGAAAGGCTTTTTAGCAAAAATTCATCTTCTTTGTAGATGCCGTTTTAAGTCGGCAAAAATCTGTGGGTCCTGCCAATTTGTAGAAAAAAATTCGAAACGGCACACCACAAATTGGAAGGGAAGCTCGGCGCAATTTGAGGAGGTTTGTGATGATATACCTGTTGTATATTAAATAATTTTACCGCTCAAAACTCATAGTAGAAGTTTTTTCATTGAAAACAATCAGCTGGCTTTACAATACAAACTGAAAAGTATTAAAATAGACCTGTGTAAATTGGTATGCCATAATAGATCACTACTAGGTATATAATGGTCGGTTCCACCCGAACTTAGACTTCCTTACTTGTTTTTAATAGCGTTTCTGTGGGCTCTATTGTGTTCCCTTATAATTTCTGTGTCCTGATCTGTTTCCTGTGCCAAATATTTAACTATTGTCCTGGAATATCTAGCTCTATATCGGCTAAAGTGGGCAGAATAAATTGTCTGTATTTCGCTAGGATAGAATCGTTAGCAACGGTGACATTTGTTACTGATGGGTTTAGGTAATGTTTTAAAATACTTACTAACTTTTCTTCTACTCTGGTTCAACTATTAGATGTATATGTAAAGTGGGGAAAATTATCTTGAATTGATAGGAACTGGTTTCGTCTATCGAAAAAATAAGTTGGTTCTTGAATGCGTTCACGAGGGATCCGTGTTTGGCATAAATGTTTGGGAGAACCGTTCAGCGCTGTGTTGTGTTGCGGTCAGGGAATTTACCTTTGCGTTTTAAGGTATTATAGATAGTGCGTCTGCCAAAACGTTGGGTTTTCCGGGCTTGTAGCTTAGCTCGCAATTGTACTCTTCTATCTCTTGAGATTACTATTATTGTTTTTATTACTGAGGGCATATGTCAAGAAGATTGGTGATTCTTGAAATATTTGACTGCAGCAGAGCCGTAAAGGTAGCTTCTCAATAACTTCAGGGACCAAATTACCGCTAACATTTCTTTTTAATTGGTGGTGTAGTTTTCCTCGGCCTTTGATAGGGTCCTTGATATAACACTGCTCCTATTGCGTGAAACTCCTTACTAAAATTGGAGTATTGCAGCATCACATTGTTGGATACGAGTGTCCTTTTTATTTTATTCCATCGTTATTGCTGTTTTCTCGGATAACCGTTTGCTCATTCGTTCTTCCTCCCCTAGTCAAATAAAAGTTTGGCTATCTTAGCGTAATCCTTAATAAAACGTCTGTAGAATCCAGACATTCCCAAAGAACGACGTTGGAAGTGTTTTTGGTAAGGATACCTTTTCTGTTGCATCTAATTTAGATGGGTTTGCTTTTATACCATTTGAAGTGACTATTAAACCTAAAAACTCGACTTCCTATGCAAAGAATTTACTTTTGTCCAACTGGATTTTTAGGTTGGCATTCTCAAGGGTTTCAAAAACTACTTGTATGCCATTGAAATGGGCTTCTTGATCCCTACTAAAGTTAACAAGATTATCTATGCAAACGAAGCATATCTTGCTAATGTTATCCCTGAGAATATCACCGAGGGCTCTCTGGAAAATTGAGGGTGCATTTTTCACTCCAAAAGCAGGTCGGGAAAACTCGTATTTTGCGTTTTTTATGGAAAATGCCGTTTTTTCAACATCGGACTACTAGAAGGGTACGCTATTACGTCCCAATTGCGCAAGTACCTCGTTGATTTCAGGGATATGACATCGATATGCGATTGTGATAGAGGTAAGATTTCGGTAGTCAATTACCAGTCTATACTGTTTGTTTCATGCGGAATCCGGCTTCTTCTTTATGATCTAAACGGGATGGTCGGATAATACCGTCCTCTACGAGTTTGTTGACTTGCTTCTCAACTTCGTTCTTTAAAGACATTGGATATGGATAATATTTGGAGTAAAATAATGAGTCATTGGTTGTACGGATTTCACCTGGTGATATACGTTAGTTTTGTATCGGCAAAAAGCGTAGAAAATTGTTGTAATAAATTTCCTATATCAACTTTTTGTTCTGGACTCATATGCTCAATTTGTATTTCTATGTTGTTTACTGACTCGGAGATTTGTGGGCAGTTTGATTTTATTTTCCATGAGCATGTAGTCGTTTGAAGTAAAAATAACAGCTTTGAGTTGTACTAACTTATCGATGCCTATGATGACATGGAGAGATTTTAGCGTCGGTAAGATAAAAAATTTGAGCTACTTGTCTTTGAGACCAAAAAGGTTCAGTTCACTGTGATGTGATACATTTATTTTTCCTCCTATGGAGTTTGCGAAGAATGTGTTGTCATTTAAATTGGGATTTACAACCAGTGAAGGCTGACTATAATTCTTAATTGGCTACATATAAGTTTGGAAAACGTAGATAGTATACCCAGTAACATGTTTCGTAAGTTTATCTAACGCGGTTCAGAAGTTAAAATTAGCTCAAATTTGACATTTTGTTCATTCATACTAGGGCGGTGCCACGCCCATTTTCCAAAATTTAGGAAAGTCATTAATAAGATCAATAGATCATTGTAACTAGGAAGTTCTAGGATTCTTTCTGGGTCGGTGAAAGAGATATGGCATGTTCCGGTTTCCTACCTCTCTTTTAGAAAACTTTCGTCCAAAAGTGAGCGTGGTCGTCCACCGCTTTTGCTTATTCTCCGTGGGCGTACTCTACATGTCTACAGTATACCTCGCATAAAGTTTCGTAATTCTATCTTACACCGTTCTGAAGTTATTAACAGTCGAATTTGAATTTTCAAAATTTTGCAAAAATCGTATAAAGAATGAGAAAGGTGAGGTAACTGCCAAATTATATTATTCTACCTGTATCAGTCAATGAGATATGGGCAGTTCAGTATTTCTACCTCTTTTCAGACAACTTTTATGAAAAAGTAAGCGTGGTCGAAAAGAGATTTCGCTTATTTTCTATGGGTATATGTACCACAACCATAATATACATACATCCCACAAAATCTCGTTAATCTAGCATAAACGGTTCTGTACTTATTAACAGTCGAAGTTTTAAAATTTCTTCACTCATATGTGGGCGGTGGCACGCCCCTTTTCCAAAACTTTGCTAAAATCGTCAATAGGATGATCAACTAAATAAATATACCAAATTTCATTATTTTAGCTGCTTTTCTTGTCGAATTATCTCAATTTAAACGTTTTTCGAAACTTTCGATATCGAGAAAAGGGGCGTGGTTGTGGTTCGATTTCGTTCATTTTAAATACCAACCTACCTTGTTCAGAAAGCAACCTCTTTGTACAAAATTTCATTCAAATATTTCCATTTTTACTCAAGTCATCGTGTCCACATGTCTTAATGGATTCCTTTGTTGATTCTAAGAACTTTGATATGTGGAACTCTCTATCTATGTCTATTATTTTGTACCATTACAAGCCACCGTTATATGACCAAAACTATAATACCTTGTATACTAGTACACGCTGGCAATATATTTGTAAATATACCCATGATACTTACAAGAAATTACTTGAATATATATGGTCAATACAATTGGTTTGTTCTTATTAACGAGATCGAAACCACTTATGTGCTGCTCAAGTAGGCTCTTATAGAAGGCATTATAAACTTTAGCCCAGAAAATAACCTTTCTACGCTAAGTTCCAAGAACCGCTAAAACTATTTTAGCAAGCCTTGCGGTTCTCACAATTACTCGTTTTTCCAATATTGCATAACATCATTGATTCGCTCTTGTCGTTTCTGATTCGAAAACGAGAGGTCGAGTGATTTCATAACTTTCAGGTCCATGAGCACCATCATAGTTACGACTAGCATCTAATTTAAACAGCATTAATTCGAAATCGGCCGAATCATCTTCAGAGTTTTCATCATTTTGATTACGCAAAGAGCTTTTATTACCACTTGTACTTAAATTGTAAAGTTATAGTTTGTTCTCTCTGATCAGCCGATGCAATGATATTATAACTCACATCCAAAAAAATAACCATTGAATTTATTCAACTACTTACAGTGAATTCTTTCTTTGAAGTCTTAATTAAGAGTAAAATATCTAACATGCAATCCTTAACCGTAATCTCGTATTTATCTAAAAAAAAGCTCTCACACTTCATGCCCCAAACTACTAAATACGCCCGTAATTCACTCACACCTGTATCAATCATTGCGATCTGCCCTAAATTACATTAACGCCCCCATTGTTTGTAGTTGAGCAGTTTAACAGCTTGTACATATGTACAAGGAGTAAGTCTTTGATTTTCATTGGTGTGCGACAACAAACACTTAGCAGATTGCAGTTATCAGCAAATAAATATTTCAACTGTGGTGAGCTTGTTGTTATTCGTTTTTATCATTGACTCTAGCCCACAATCAATTTGCTACATGTGAGTTTTGACCGCTACGTCCCCATCATGCAAGTTGTACAATCATGTACATATGTACAACATTTTATCTTCATTACGGCATGCCAATGGTCATATCAAATCTCTCTAATACGTATTTTCTACCCAAAGGAATTGACAAATCCATTACAAAGGGCGGGAGTTCTTTTGATAACGCATTCACACACGAAGAAGCTTCCGGTAGTAGTTGCTGGGGGCGTGTCAGTAATGCCACTTTTGCTGAAACTAGTTGACCCATTGTGGCTTTCAATGCAACAGCTTGTTCCATGCAGTGACAAATTGGCTCCCTCTAAAACTACTGGTTTTTTGTTTTTAAGAAATACCTGGTCGTATTCTTGAACTTTTAATATCTTTGGAACACGTACAACTGTTCAAGGAATCGTGAAAATAAACTTAATTGAAAAACTGTTCGATCTCCACAAGATCCTCTGAAAATAGCAAAACTATACGAATTAGTCTGACGAGAAATCGTGGCTGTTTTCGAAATAGTACTATAACTATAGCCTGTATATGTTTGTTGCTTTCAATTTTTCCTCTAATCAAAAAATAATAATAATTAACTAAGAATTATTATCAACTGGTCTTGAGCTCGTTATACTTACAAAAATATGTAAAATGAACAGACCGTAAACCAACAACAAAAATACATTTATACCGGAGCACGCCGTTATGTACAATAACTATCTTCTAAAAATAGAAAGAAGAATGTACACAAACAAAGTCCAACATACACGATTTACATATAGACAGAATGTCTAAAATATTGTGTATACCGTTGGCAAGATAACAAACAACAATTAGAGGAAAACGTGAATTAAGCAGCTTGCAAAACTACACGCAGCATAGCCTATGGGTTAGGCGGCTGCGCTGGCAATCAGAGTGAGTGGGTTCGATCTCCACAAGATCCTCTGAAAATAGCAAAACTATACGAATTAGTCTGACGAGGAATCGTGGCTGTTTTCGAAATAGTACTATAACTATAGATTGTATATGTTTGTTGCTTTCAATTTTTCCTCTAATCAAAAAATCTTATATATAAATAGACAAGATGAATGCAATGTAGAACCGTTTTCTGCTAAACTATAATTCTAAGGTATACAAATTATATATGTATAGATAGGAAGTTTTGAGGTGTACTTTTATCCGTAAATAAAAAAAATTTAAAAAATCATTTTAATATAAAAAATTTTACATAAAAGTCACACCACTACACATTCACTTATTCACACTATAGACACGCTGTGTGTGTGTGTACTTTGCTTTTTGTGTACTATGCTGAATCGTGAGCATGGCCGAGGAGCTGCTTTGTAGGAAAAAATTAAGAGCCGTAGTAGTGTGAGTAGACTTGCCATGCATGTTTTTGTTATTCGTGTGGTCGGCTCTCACTGTGAGTGCGAAGAGTTGGTAGTGGACCAATGAAAAATAAGTATTCGTACTATAGATACTCTGTTGTGTCATGCATTTTTGCTTTAGTTGTTGTTATTGTATTGATTACTGGCTACGATGCCCAGTGTCAGCTGCTCTCCTGAGAGCACGAAAAGTTGCTTTGTTGGATACATTAAGCAAGCAATGTAAAATATGAGCAAATATGTAAAATTCATTGCTGATACCTACAAACAGGGCTTACAAAAATAAAATAAATGATTACTCATAAAGAGTATGAAACACCGAAGAAAATTAAAGGAAAATAGAGGAAAGGAAAAGAATTGAAAGGAAGGAAAATTAAAGGAAAGAAAGGAAAGAAAAGGAAAAGGAAAGGAAAGGAAGGAAAGGGAAGGGAATGGAAAGGATAGGAAAGGAAAGAAAATTAAAGGAAAGATAGGAATGGTAAGGAAATGAAAGGAAGGGAAGGGAAAGGGAATTAAAGGAAAGGTAAGAAAACGAAGGGGAAAGAAAGAAAATAAAAGGAAGGGAAGGGAAAGGAAAAGAAGTTTGAGGAAAGTAAAAAATAAAATAAGAGAGTAAAAAAGAAATCAAGGAAAATAAAAATATGTTAGAGGAAAGGAACGACACAGAAAGGAAGGAAAAAAGGCGGATAAAACATACATACAGCAAAAAAATAAAATAAAATAAAGTTTATTGGTTGAATTTCAACCACTGGGCGAACTCTAGTAATAATAATTAACTAAGAATTATTATCAACTGGTCTTGAGCTCGTTTTACTTACAAAAATACTTAATTGAAAACAATAAAAAATTAAAAATTACTTTAGTTGTGTACTAAATAATTATCAACTGTACCCCATAAAAAGATATACTGGATGACTCACGTCGAATTTGGGTCTAACAATCTCTTTGCAGGGTTGCAAATATATACATCCATATGTATGTAATGACACAAGCTCAAAGAATCGATAAATAATAAAATTACAGCCGGTGAAATTACACAAGAAAAATAAATAGCAAGTTCGGTCGAGAAAACTATGGTCGAAGTGGGGTGTTAACATCCAAACACATAGTCAATAAGCTGCTTATGAGCAAGCGGTTGCTCGAAAACATATGTAAACTTCATTTGTGGCCATTTTCCCAGTAAGTAATATGTAGGATTTTTTAACCAGTCAATACGCAACTGCGTCAAATATAAGCCTAAACAGGTTCCTAAGTTTTAAGCAAGAGATACATAAGTGAAAACTTCATTCAGTCTTATGAAACAGATTTTGTGTGATACGTATACAAACTTACAGGCAGACATGCAGACAAATGTTAGCCTTGTTACAATTTTATTATATGTTTTTATAGTTTTGCTCTCTAGAAAACATTTATCCTGTATCAGCGAGTTTTAACTACAAAATGTAAGCAACAGGTTTAATGAATCAATAACTATGCTATAGCTAAAGAAAAACGTTAACTTGAGAGGGAGACCCGAGCCACTCTATTTGAATAAAGTTTTGGATACTATAATGGATTAAACTTCTACCTATTCATAGTAAACACATAAAATATATTTCACAAGTCCAGAGAGTTCTTGCACTGCAAGTTTTAACTTTTAAACTGTTCACTGAAACAAACTCTTCAATAAAGATATTTCTGTTGTAAAACCCTAGCTAAGAAATCCCCTGTTTCCATGTATTGCTTGTCGTGAGGCTATTGGCCCTCGCTGGGGTATCTCTCCAAGGGTGGTACATTGGCTGTACGGCGCCGTTGTTAAGCCGATTCTCCTCAATGGGGTTGTGGTTCGGTTGAAGGCGCTGGTTGGAATCGGGATACAGACTTCCAAACCAGGGGCATTCCAGCATTTTAGCCAAATTTGAATTCGTCCCTTCTGAGATAGACTACTGTGAGCCGGTCTCTGCCCCAGTTGCCAGTTTTGACACTATCATACTCTCGAGAGAGATGTGGGATGGAGAAATTATCTGCTTCATGAGTCTGGTGAACTTGTTCACGGACAGGTTCAAGCTAGAAGAGAAGGTCGGGGCTAGGATCTTCTGTGAAGAGCTGGGTATCAACCACAAATTTAAGCTGCAGTTGATGAAATGCCATTACTGATACGAAATTGAAAGTTTAGTCGGATAGTCAAGCAGCTATAAGAGCGCTGTCTTGGGCCACATTGCGTTTAGGGGCAAAGAGGAGCTTGGGTGCCAGGGCACAAGTACATCTCTGGTAACTGTACGTATTCCGTTGGCTACGTAAAGTCTGCTCCTGACCAGGTGCACCTGGGATCAGCTAAGCAAGCTGGGCTGACACCATCTTTTGTCAGGTGTGGACTCCAAACGGTAGGCGGAACTCTTACGATTTACCAATACACATAAAGGGTGTTTTTTTAAGGGGTATAGAAATTTGAATTGAAATAAAACACAAGAAAATCGTTTTAAGGTCCATAAATTTGGCTTTATTGGAAGGATAATTTTATGCCATTAATGTTTAAATATGATTTCGGGCATGTGGCCGCCGCGGCTGGCTCGAATAAAGCCAATTCTACAGGTCCAATTTTCAACCACTTTTTCGAGCATATGGGGCTGTATGTCGGCAATAACGCCACGAATGTTGGCTTCCAATTCCCCTAACGTTTCTGGTTTGTTGGTGTAGACGAGCGACTTCACATATCCCCAAAGAAAATAATCCAATGGTGTCAAATCACACGACCTTGGTGGCCAATTGACAGGTCCATTCCGCGAAATTATGCGCTCATCGAATGTTTCCTTCAATAAATCGATTGTGACGTGCGCTGTGTGGCATGTAGCGCCGTCTTGTTGGAACCACAACTCATCCGCATTCATGCCATCCAATTCGGGAACAAAATAGTCGGTTATCATGGCTCTATACCGGTCTCCATTAACGGTAGCTGCCTCTCCAGCATTATTGCGGAAGAAGTATGGCCCAATGACTCCACCAGCCCATAGAGCACACCAAACAGTCAGTTTTTGTGGATGTAATGGCGTTTCAAGGGTCTCATGTGGATTCTCTTCACTCCAAATGCGGCAATTTTGCTTGTTGACGTAGCCATTCAACCAAAAATGAGCCTCATCACTGAACAAAATTTTGCGATGAAAATCAGCATCGAAATCAATCTCATTTTCGGCCCATACACCAAAATCACGACGCATTGCATGGTCTCGCGGCTTTAATTCTTGCACAAGCTGGATCTTGTAAGGTCGCAAGCCAAGATCTTTGCGCAAAATCTTCCATAAAGTTCATGGACAAAGCTCCAATTGCTGTGCACGGTGGCGAATCGATTCATTCGGGTCCTCTTCAACACTTTTCTCTACAGCGGCAATTGTTTCTTCGGTGCGCACTGTTCGACGTCTCTGCGGATGCGTATTATCACATAGAGTAAACGTAGTGCGAAAACGATCCATGGTTAACCGAATTAATTGCTCTGATGGACGATTATGTCGACCATAAAATGGACGGAGCTCACGGTAAACTTCGCGAACTGAACCATTATTTTCGAAATAAATTTGCACGATTTGCAAGCGTTGTTCTTTTGTCAACCTGTTCATGATGAAATGGCAAACCAAACTGAACATAAATGACATTAGAGTTGCCAGATTTGACCACAAAATGCCAGTTTTATCTCTATTCGAAAAACAAACCTGTAAAAAAAACACCCTGTATATCCATGGTTATTGGAGTGCTAGGAGTGGATGCTTAAATAATCCCATTTTTAAATAATTTTGGTACAATTCTTCTTTAAAATACGTAATAAAATGCAATTTTTCTAATAGTTCTAATTAATTTAGCTATACGAGTACATTTCTTCTACAGGTCTTATCTGCATGTGTATGCATGAACACAATGACGTTATTTTTATACACAGCTATGCGATGTCCTAGGCGGTGGAGATTGTTCCCCTTGCATTACCTTTCCGACAATTCCGAAATAGTTAAAAATGCTACCATTTCTATAGTTCTTACCAACTAAGGTAGTAGACACAATTTTTATATTAATACGTGCCTGTGTTGGCTTTGAGGTACATATAAATGCTCTACTTATTGTAAAATTAAAAAAAAATAAAACTTGAATTTAAACAATAAATGTTTTTCGTTATGCATGATTACTAAACTGCTGGTTTCAAGCTAGTGAAAATATAGTTACTATCGTACTAGTTCTTATTAGCCACTTTTGTTCTGAACCAGATATGTTCTCACTAGTTACTGACTTCCCCAGAGGGATATGTAAACAGACGCTGCTATCCATCATAAAAAAATATAGAAGGAGTTATTTTAATAAAAATAATAGGCATAAAAAAATTCTAAGACATACACATTACTCAATTACAATACTATAATAATTAGTATATAGTAGTACTTAATCAATCATAAACATTAAAAGTAAGAAAGTTTGAGTTTAAATACCCAGCTGTGTAAGAGTGCTGGTGGTAAATCGGTAAATTGTTATTAAGTTATGACCTCTAGGGGTCGTAAACTTTTCTACTACCACCTGAGCAATACCAGGCTCATTCTGTATAGCTAAATTTTAATTTTATAAATAAAAATGATTTTGTGTCTTCTGTCCGAAGTACTCAACCGATCTTAGTGTAGGCTTTATATAATATTGGAAAAGTGCGAGGCGCTCCAAAGCTATATAAAAATACAATTCGTCAAAACTATCAATGTACCTGGTTTAAATTAATGATATTTGGAGGTATGCGTCCTCTATCCATAATTTACACAATTTTAGAAAAGTGGACGGTGGCATGCCCACATATTTTTGTGGTTGTTTGTCCTTATTGACGTCCACACTTCATCACCGATCTTTATGATACTTTTACAGTAGGTCCAGGGGCATTTCCCGGAAAAAAAAATTCTCAATTTTAATAGAGGCAGAGGTCTACCAAGGTACCGAACTTCAAGCAAATCGCATCATAAATCAGATTTTTTGTAGTAAGTCGGTCCCTGGTCCTCTTTTCCGGAATCGCATGAATCTGTTACCTATTATATGCTCCTGAGAATAAGTGCACAAAATTTCGTAGAGATCGGTTAAGTAGTTTAGACGTTAAAGACCCACAAACAAACTCACAAACTTACGCATTTATAATTTTAGTAAGCCTCATATCAAATTTCAGTCAGATTACTCTAAAACTGAGGATGTGCCAATTGTACACAAGTTAAAAGAAAAACATTTAACTGTATACCATCCAGGCAGGTATAAGGTAAAATAGGGTGCACAACTATTTTCACATAGTGTAGCTAGAGCAATCCGAAGATACCATTCGTTTGGATTGGAACGTTGAGGGAAAAATTTAACCTTCAATATATTCTTACTTACCGGTTACATCGGGCTTACTCATGCAGACACGAAACACAAATAAGAACTTATATATTTTTAACAGCTAAGAACCTCGATTTTTTTGCACTTTTGCCAAGAATGGTTTTGTTTACGCCTGAATATAAAGCATTTTTTTTCCTGATCGTTGCACAAATATATGGAGTTGCTGCAGTTACTGAAGGTGCAGATCATTTCAAATCTTTTCAAAATTTTTCGATTTTCAAATATTTTTGAGTCGTTTTAAAAATATTTCTTTTTTTGGGTCTGGTAGCTTGGTTTTCATTATAAAGCCATAATGCCAGCAAAAGTAAAATGACGAACATGGTACTATTTCATCATTCAAAAATGTTCTCTTTGAAATGAGAAGAAAAATATTTTGAAATGAAATAATTACAGTAAAAAGAAACAAAGTATTTACATGTAAGTCGTTGAATAAAGAATTTATTACAATAAACCCTACTGTTATGATCCGATATCGTTTATATATAATAGCACCTACCTTGACTAGAAAGTATTCTGTGTGCCAAATTTCAATAAAATATCCCAATTTTTACTCGGTCGTGTGCACGGCCGGAAGCACATGGCTCAATCGAACTCTATGGCTACCTCGACTGCTTTATCTCGTTGGAAGCTCCCATTACTTAGATAAAAAAATAATACAATAATTCCCTGTGCACTAGTACAGCTGGGTATAATAATATGAAAATATGTTCCAAAAGAGTTGCCACCTGTAAAAAAAACAAGTAAGGAAGTCTAAGTTCGGGTGGAACCGAACAATGTATACTTAGTAGTGATCTATTATGTCATCCTAATTTACGCAGGTCTATTTTAATACTTTCAGTTCGTATTTGCGTTCAAATAGACAGATGGACAGACAGATAGACGTATCGGGAATCCCACAACAGCCGGTTCTATCGCACCGGAATGACCCGACTTTTTTTACCCGGCCATGGTCTGTTATTTCAGTGCAACCGTATCTAATCTGTCCCGTCCCAGCATTAAATTGTCATCCTCGAAGCAAACCCTGGCAGCTGGGTTGCTCCATTGTCTCTTGTTATGGGCTGGGGTCAAACCCAACCCTGGACCAAGAGTTTGGATCTGCTGCCTTTGCTGGAAGCAAATTTATATGAAACGGCCGCATTCGGTACAATGCGCCAAGTGTAAGAGATGGCTACAAAAATCTGGATGCTCAGGGCTTTACCCTGCCATCCACAGACCCCGTACTTTCTTCAGTACTTTTGAGGCACCATGCTGTACACGCCCAAGGGCGTCCCCCGGTAGTCGCCGCTCTCATACTCCCTTATCGCTTCTACCTACTTCTAACAATAGTGGCTCAGTCTACACGACTGGCAGCACTGCTGCCATGCCCGCCTCACCTACTCCCGACTGTCGCTCACGCACACCAGCGTCTTCATTTCAAACGGCCGCTCAACACTCCTATCCCCTACGGAATAGGCCAGATATCAGCATCGCCGAGCGTCAGTCTCCTCCTTCTCTGCCCTTAATGCCTCCCCCCCTGCTTCCAGCCTGCACGTGGGCCAGGACCACCATCTCCTCGTGCCTTTCACTACGTGCACCGTTTGTCGGCAAAGATTATATACGCCTGCGACATCGGTCAAGTGCAACAACTGCTTTGGCCTGTGTCACACCCTTATGTGCTCTGGGCTCGCAAACGGTAACCTTTGGGCGGATTCGTTCATAGCCCCTTGTTGCAGTACACAGCCGCCTTCCACGCCAGACAACATCGGCCATGGCGCTGTCAACTCTAGACTGCGACATAGTTTAGGCCTTAGCCTACCTCCACCTAGGCAAGCGCATCCGTCCCTCACGCCTAGCATGTCCCCCGTCTCCCCTCCTACGCGCTTCAAAATTTTGCAGCTGAACTGTAACGGATTAGCTGGAAAGATCGCGGAGATAACTGACTTTATGAAATCGCACAACATCAAAATCGGCGCGATACAAGAGACAAAATTGAACACAAGATCGGGCTTACGAACTTGTGATGGGTATAATGTACATCGAAAAGACCGTCCCGGCGGTCATGGGGGTGGATTTGCGTCCATTACACATCACTCTGTACAATATAATCTATTTTCCCCTGAAGTCGGCCCCAAGGACTCTACCTTAGAATGCCAAGGCATAGTAGTCCGGTCAGGCGACGCCGACCTGCAAATCATAAACATCTGTATTCCCCCTGCCACGTGTTGTCCTAGAGATTATCATCCCGACATTAGTGCGTTGCTAAGGGGCGATAACCGTCTAATCCTAGGCGACTTCAACGCGCATCACGATCTCTGGCACTCCAACTTGCCAACAGACAGCAGAGGACACGCAATTGCAGACCAAATAAATAACCCCCACCAGGGTGGCAGGTAACTGCCACAGTTCGCCAGACATCTCCATAACGAGCGCGGGCCTTATTAACTTTGTCATCTGGCGACCGATGCTTACATTAGCTTCAGACCTCCTACCCATCTTACTCTCTGTTGAACGACCGACCGACTTCATAACGACTGATAAATTAACATACATTAACTTCGCCAAAGCGGACTGGGACCGCTTTACGGACTAAACAGAGCATTCCTTCGCCGCCTTACTCACTCCGACAGACGTACGCAAAGGATATAGAGAGTTTCGCAAGGTCAATAACTCAGCCTCAGGCTGCTTTATTCCTGCTGGTAGATTACCAGAAATTCGCCCGAATTTCCCTGCTGAAGCTGCGGCGATGGCAAGAGAACATGATCAAGTGAGACTCATCAATCCTGCAGATCCCAGAATCAAAGAGCTCAATGCGGAAATTCGTAGGGTAGTCAACGAACACAAGCTGACTAAGTGCAAACAACACCTTGAGACATGCAACCTCTCCGGCGGAGTCGACAAATTATGGTCGACTGTCAAGGCCCTATCCAATCCGACCAAACACAAAGACAAGGTAGCCATTGCTTTCGGCGACAGCGTCAAATCGGACGCCAGGAAATGCGCGAGCTTCTTTTGCCGCCTGTTTATAATGTATCCACCTGCGGATAGGACTAAGAGAAGAGCCTTCCGACGTGCGCGCAAACACAAACACTCTACTGCGCCCATTGCCGTCTCAGTCGCAGAGGTTAAGGAAGCCATAATGAAGGCCAAACTCTCAAAATCCATCAGACCCGACGGAATCGCCATGAAGATGATCAAACACCTTGGCCACGAACGACAGAGTTATTTAGCGGCTCTCTTTAATCTCTCTCTAACTACTTTCGTTATACCTGAGATATGGAAACAAGCGATTTTGGTTCCCCTACTAAAACCAGGGAAGCCGGCGAACCTAGGAGAGTCTTATCGTCCGATATCCCTCCTTTCGCCGGTAGTGAAATTACTAGAGTCCATTCTGCGTCCTTACTTCATTACAAATCTAAAATTGGCCGATCATCAACATGATTTCCGCAAAAATCACAGCACGACATCCGCTTTGAACGCCATTACAACGCAGATTAATAACGGTTTGAATCAACACCCACCAAACCATAGGACGGTTCTCGTGGCACTTGACCTATCAAATGCATTCGACACGGTCAATCACGCCACACTCCTTCGGGATCTGGAAGAGACACCGCTCCCTGTCGGCCTTAAAAGGTGGACCGCTAATTACCTCAATGGTCGACAGGCATCAGTCAAATTCAAGAACAAGAAATCTAGGCCACGAAGAATAAAACAAGGGGTGCCCCAAGGTGGTGGTTTCTCTCCCCTTCTGTTTAATTTCTATATTTCGAGACTTACCCCCCACCAGAGAGAGTCTCCATTGTTTCCCACACTGACGACTGCACTATAATGGCCTCGGCCAAGGGTCCCTCCATTGACGAACTCTGTACTAGAATCAACAGTTGCCTCCGTGACCTTTCCAGCTTCTTCACCGAGCGAAATCTTACCCTATCTCCGACTAAATCGACGGCGACCCTCTTTACGACATGGAATGCGCAGATGGGGCAAGAGTTAAATGTCCACGTAGTAGAGTACCTCTACCTACTGTCAACTACCCGAAGATCTTGGTTGTGACATTTGACAACGGCTTCACCTTCGCTGGTCATGCCACAGCAATATCCTCAAAGGTACAGAGCCGCAATAAGATCCTCAAGTCACTGGCCGGCAGTACTTGGGGAAAAGACAAAGAAACATTGCTTGCTACATATAAGGCTATTGCCGGGCCGGTTATTGACTTTGCTGCGCCCATATGGTCGCCTAATCTTGCTGATACCAATTGGAGAAAATTGCAAGTCTGCCAAAGCACCGCCATCAGAACTGCTACGGAATGTCTGCTTATGTCATCTGAGTCTCACCTCCATCAAGAGGCAAAACTGCTCAATGTTCAAGAACACGCGGAACTCTTGAGTAGACAGTTCCTTCTGAACTGTCATAAACCTAGTCATCCAAATCGGCATCGGATGTAGCTCCGCCCCCCAGAGACATAAGGAGACATCTTCGTAAGCAATACGAGGAGATCCGGCACCATATCACTTTGCCGTTTGTAAATACCGTTATTAATACTCAACCACCTGAATTGGCTGAAGAGGAGCGTGTACTTCCGAGGGAGACTAGAGTCATACTAGCACAACTTCGTTGTGGATATTGTAATAGGTTAAACTCTTACTTATCCAGACTGAAAGCCAACATACCAAACACATGCCCTGCATGTGGTATGTCCCCTCATGATACCAAACATCTCTTCTCCTGTTCAGTTCAACCCGCTCTTCTAACACCTACATCACTCTGGTCCAACCCTGTGGAAACTGCGCGTTTCCTCGGACTTCCGTTAGAAGAGCCTGATGACAATTTAGAGTGATCGAGCCCATTGGGCAGGGCGAAGCACTGTTAATAACAACAAGATAGACGTATCGAGAGACCGACATGGCTACATCGACTCAGCTCATCCTCCTGATCATTTCAGTATACGTGAAACATTTCATGTTCATGAAAGGTATGAATATCAAAAAAGATATATAACTTCGCTATTGCAGTGGGCTATTAACTACGTGCCCGAATATTTTGCTTGTGTGTTTCCTGATTTGGCTTATTTTTGCAGGATACATACTACTACATACTACTGAGAAGCAGCTGATCAATTTTCATTGAAAAATCAAGATTGAATTATAAGCTATTGCCTTTGAAAATAGCAGAAATTTCAAAATTGACAATATTTTTTTGCGGCCGAGTTTTTCTTAAAAAGCTTATTATGTGTGCAAATTCTGATTTATATAACTTCCTTAGTTGTAGAAATATCGCTTTTTAAATTTTCCAAAAAATTTTTCAGAACTATTTTAAGAAACTGGGCGTGGACATTAACCAATTTCGCCCATTTTTACAGCAAACAGCGACCGCCGTGGTGTGAAGGTAGTGTTGCCGGCCTACCACACGGAAGGTCCATGGTTCGAGCCCTGGTACAGGTAACATCAAAAGTGATTTGAAAAAAGTTTTTCAAAAACGGGGTCGCTCCTCGGCAGTGGGTTGGCAAACTCTCCGAGTGTATTTCTGCCATGACAGGCTTCTCAGCAAAAATTCGTCTCCTTTGTAGATGCCGTTCGGAGTCGGCAAAAAACTGTAGGTCCCACCAATTTGTAGTGAAAAATTCAAATCGGAAACTTTAAAAGTGAAATATAAATGATTTAAAGCTATTTTACGCAAACTTCTTGCCTATTTAATATAACTACGATCATCTTCAAAATCTTTCATATAAAAGTGGGCGTAGACCTTAACCGATCCCGTCCATTTTTTCCTGGAATATTCCTTGCATACCTGGAAACCTGCGTGCTGAATTTCGTTTCGATATCTTGAACGGGTTTTAATTTATGGTTAATATTATTTCTAAATTTGACTTAATCAAAAGTGGGCGGTGCCACTCCCATTTTCAAAAATTTCTTTAAAAATGTATTTTGTGCCTCAATTTCAATGTACTCACCAAATTTTATCATTGTAGCTGTATTATGTACTGAGTACTCACTTTTTTGGTATTTTCAAAAATATTCTATAAATAAAAAGTGGGCATGGCTATCATCCGATGTCGCCCATTTTAAATAGCGCTCGGAGATGAGTGCCAAGGAATCCGCATACCAAATTTCATTAAGATATCTCAAAATTTACTCAAGTTATCGTGCTCACAGACGGACGGACGGACGGACTCTTTTCGTCCTGAACATTTTTATATACAGGGTGGCTGATGAATTTTGCTACATTAATAAACTCAAATAATTTTTTTTTCAGTGTATGGAATTCATTTTGCTTTTATTCATGTTAAAGCTCATTAAATTTTATTAAATATAGCTTAATTAGTTTTAAAAATAATAGAATTTAAATGCCCCCCTGCTCGTCGATGCATGTGCGGCATCTTACCAAAAAGTTGTTCATTACTGCTTGGAGAGTTGAGACAGGAATAGCCGCAATTGTTTCTCGAATGGATTGCCTTAGTTCATTCAAATTTGTTGGTTTTGCTTTGAAGACTTCCTGTTTGCAATAACCCCACAAGAAAAAGTCAGGTGCAGTAAGGTCAGGCGACCTGGGTGGCCAACGGAATGTGGAGTTTCTGGATATCAGCTTATTGGGAAATTTTCGTCGCAATTCTGTCATAACAGGTTGGGCTATATGAGGAGCTACACCATCTTGCTGAAACCACACAGAGTTGAAAGAAATTCTCATTCGGCGTAATTCTGGATAGAAAAACTCTCTCAACATGCTCAAGTAACGGTCTCCAGTAACCGTAACGGTGTGACCGTTTTCTTCGAAGAAGTAGGGCCCGACAATGCAGCGTGATGAAACTGCACACCACACTGTGACACGAAGTGGATGCAATTCCGTCTCATGGAGTATCTGTGGGTTGGAAGCACTCCATATTCGACAATTTTGTTTGTTTATGTTGCCGTTTGAATCGAAATGGGCCTCGTCAGACATGAAAAGACAGTTCAACATGTTTCCATCCTCTTCCACCATTTGAAGCATCTTCTGGCAAAATTCCAAGCGAATCGGCAAGTCTGCAGCGTTCAGTTTGTTGGCCATTTGAATTTTATATGGGAATAAGTCCAAATCTTTGTGCATAATTGACTGTAATGACTATCTGCTTACACCCATTTGAGCAGATAAGCTTCTTGTCGAAACACGTGGACTGTTTTGTATGGCAGCAGCTACAGCAGCGATTGTTTCCTCCGTTCGAACTGAAGGGTTTCGATGGTAAGGTCTTCTGTTGACTGTCCCATGCTCGGCAAAATTTTTTACAAGTCTTATTATGGTCCATCTGCTCGGAGGATTGCCGCCAAACATGCGCCTATACTCTCTTTGAACCGAAACTACGGACTCCAGTGTGTGATAGCGGCGGACAATCCAAATTCTTGTTTCAGTGTCCCAGTTATCCATTTTTGTTAAATGTAAAAGTCAATCTGCAAAATAAAAAAAAAATTAGCCAGATTCATTAAATAGAAAAAAAGTTATTTAATTTTTTTTGGTAGCGGCTTTCATTAGCCACCCTGTATTATAAAACAAAGTCATAGGGATGTCCCCTTAATGCTTAAATCTTGAAAACTAAGCAACGGATTTTGATGCGGTTTTTTTTAATAGATAGATTGGTTGAAGAGGAAGGTTTATGTCATTATAATGTGAAGAAATATATAAAGGGGGCGTGGCAATCGGACAAAATGTGGTAAAAAACCATACATTTTTTGTTTACATAGCCATAAATCATAAAAGAATCCACCGATTAAAATGAAACTTGCTTGAAGTTAAACTTTGAAATATTTACTTTCGTTCTGCATCAAAAAAATAGTTGATTCAATCTTATTTAACCAAAATTGTTTAAACAAAAGCAGCTCTTGTTCCAAAAAAAGCTGTTTGTGTGTTTGTTCGCTGTTAACCGAATGAAATATTAGAAGTTATGCGGGAATCTTACCCCATTCATTCATGTTGAATTAGATCGTATGGTGAAAGAACTCGGTACGTATGTATGTAAGTACATATGTACGAATCTCTCGCATAATTAAATTTCGGACGTATATATGTATGTATGTATTTTCAATTCATGTCTTTAGGCAGGACGAAGTCTGCCTGGTCCTCTAGTTTGATATACTCGTACATATATGAAACTACAAATCGGACCCAGCCGAGAATAATTTGCGATGCTCTCGCAAAATGTTCAGAAATAAACCCTAGCTGCGAAGATTCACATTACAAAATGCAATACTTCTCCAACACTTTGCAGAAAGTTTCCCTTAAAGAATCAATTACAACTAATGTTACTTTCCCATAAGCATGCCGTTTTGTAGGCAAAGTACTTGTAAGGGTTTCGTAATGCATTATGTGGAAGGACTGAAAACCCACTTCGCCGCTGGGAAACTGATATGTCAACCAAGAGAAACACAGTGCAAATACAAAATGATGTAATTTTCTGTTTGGTTCATATGTATACCAAAGTTAAAAGTTGAAGTAACTATTGGAGAAATTGTAGTCCTTTCATGGCGATGCCAATTTTTTTTTTAAATAGACCAAATTAACAGTAAATGAAACGAATGAAATTCCCAGTAATTTAAATTCAAGAGTTTTGTCGGGTTAAATATCACATCTCGCTCTTATGTGCCATCTTTAACGACCATTTAGTCTACTGGGTAGCACTACCCCATTCAAACATATATCTTCTGCACTACATAGCATGACGTGGACAATAAGAGACATATATAGTGATATAACACGAAGTAGCATTACATTGGTGCGTTATGGCTAACCTTATAAACCAGTTGGTAAAACCAACATTATGAGAAACAATGGAATCGATTATTGGTGCTATATCGTAATTCCCTATCCGTAAAGTAACCTTACCGACCAACTAAATGTTGGTTTTTCACTTACGTTAAGGATACGACTATAGCGATACGCCAAGGGCACCAATGCTTTGAACTTTACTACTTCGAAATGATGGCTGCCAACAGTGGCGTGGTTGTCAAGACGCATATGCGCTATTTGCTTGATGACTTGTCCTTCTTTTTACCCTCTTTTACCACCAAACCAATTTTTTCCGCTTCTTTTTCTAGTTTGAACTACGGAGATGTTACGGAGCGGTTGTTAGAGCCAATTATGTATACGTCCTCGGCATACTCCAAGAATTGTACACTCTTGTAAAACATAACGGGGTCAAGTTCTGCAGCTTGTATTATTTTCTCCAACATTAAATTAAAGAAATCGAACGATGTGGAGTCACCATGTTTGAAACCTCGTTTAGTTTCGAACGGCTCGAAGGAGTCTTTCCCAATATTGACAGAGCGGTGGTATTGCTCAAAATCACTTTGCACAGTCGCATAAGTTTTGCGGGGAAACCAAATTTAGGCAAAGGGACCTATAGGCAGCTCCCTTTCGTTCTATTGAAAGCGGCTTTATAATCAACAAAGAGGTGGTGTGTGTCAATTCTTCTCTCGTGATTTTTGTGAAGGTCTGGTACATGGTAGATTTACCGGGTATAAAACCACACTGATAAGGTCCATTAAGTCGGTTCACGTTTTTTGCACATTCAGGCATATATCCATGATTTAAGATTTTCTTTTTTTTTTAATGTGTGTCCCTATATCCCTATATCCCTGTAGGTAACGTCTTTCTTTCCTTTGCAACGCGTCACTCTTCATCGTACCAGACGGTTTTACATCTTCAGCAGCGGGCTCCCGTGACATGCTCCCACTGCTCGTGCTGTCCTAGGGGTTGGCAGCAGCAGGCGATGCAGCTTTCCTTGCATGTTTGGATGACCATTTTTTGTCGTACAGAGGCTAGTGGGAATCTTGGTTGCTACTAGGTAGTGATCCGAGTTGATGTTAGGTTTTCGAGTCATGCGATATTCAACGCGGTCGACGGAAGCTTGCCATCCAAATTGTAACGCGAATATCAAGAAGGGGAGAAATAGTTACACTGGGAGTCAAGGACTGGTGCCTATACCTAGGTCGTAAACAGGTGACATGAGCCAAGGCATGAGTGGCATTTGACTGATGCCTCCGGTGAATATAATCTTAACCGACAAACAGTGCACATGGTGTAAGGGACCATATAAACGTTAGACATAAATCTTCTTCCAGCGCAACAGATCCAGTATCTTGGTCCCGGGTTGGGTTCAACACTTGCCAGGAGTAAGAGAGTGTTGAGCAACCCTGCTGCAAATGGATATACTAGGAGGAGGACAAGTTTAGGGGGAAATGTGACGAGTTAGACAGGGTTACATAGAAATAACCGCCCTTTGACTTGGCGAAGGTCGATTGTGAGGACTGAAGTTTCCGACTGACGGGGCCGAAAACACTACCTTGAATTTGCCAAGCACGACTTTGATATCATGATGAAGGAATCGCTCGTATGATGTACATTTGTGTATGCGCAGATGAACAAGACGTTGAAAAATCTTGCTTTTATGCAGATTGCATCGAGAAGCTTATCCACAGGTTTCAACAACAGTACTTTCCGATGAATTTTCTCTCCCTCCATCTACGTGACCTTCCAGTAGACGTCGAAAGGTTGCCCATGCGGGTTAGGGGCTTAGAATATGCCCGGTCGTAAGGGGCGACTAATATGCACAAAGGTAATGACATGCAACTCGATGGTTGATCTACGGATATGATGCCTCTCACCTCTTACTACCCACCTTATCCTTCCTTACGGAAGGAGGGGTGACATGACCTAGAAGGTTTCACTGGTCATAAATCGCTACCACGACAGTCGGGCAGTACCGCAAGGGAGTACCGGAGCGTACCGGGTTCAAATCCGGCCAAGGAGTGTTAATTCGACAAAACTCCCCAAAACCTTCGCGGAGTGTTTTTGTCGTTACCACAACAACAACAACAACCAAAATTCACTACTGAGTTTCTCGTTCCGACGGGACAGGGATGTGATATATAAAAAAATTATAATATTATTACATATGGGCTACATATATGTTCACCTTAAGTCAAATATTATTGAGAAAAAATTTAATTTCTTAAAAAATTCATGAAGCTACGTAGGTATTTTTTAAAGTATTTTGTATTGATAAACTGGAAACATTTTCTGGCATTTTTTTTTGCGAAATTTGTTTTTTTCACTCCAAGATAGAGGTCATACACAGAAAAATATTGGGTTGAAAATATAATAAATTTAAAAAAAATCATGATAAGAAGTTTTCATATACATATTTAAAAACAAATTAAATTTAACAAAAAAAAAAAAGTTGTCCGGAGCCTGGGCTTGAACCTTGGAATGTAAACGTCATAGTCTACTTTAAATTGCTCTATCTTAGCGAAAAAAAAAGATATTTGAGCAAACTCAACGCCATTCGTAAGAGAAAGTCTTCTTCTTTAAGATGCTATGTGTGCTTTAAAAAAAAAAAATCTGTCGTTTATATACGAGTATAACCTCAAAAATAGGCAAAAACTGTGTTTTTTGCACATTTAGGTTAGGATATCTCAAAATCCTGACGTGATAGAGCGTCCAGATTTGAATTCAGCGTATCGAAAGCCTTTAGGAAAGTATGGTCTGGTTTATGGTTAAATTTCTTGTCGGCCTGTATTATCGGTGTAATGCATCGTAGCAATATTCTGGAAACAGTCTGTGTAAATGGTATAGCTGAAAAGCGAGTTGAAGTGTGGAACGACTAAGAGGCTAGTCAGGGAGTTCCATCTTAAAGCGACAGCTATTTCACAACTCCTGAAACATCTAGGAGGCTAGGTGTGGACCTGTAGTTTTATTGCTTTAATTTTATATATTATGTGAAACAGAGACTAAGGAACGCTTTCGCCAAATCCAGTCAGAACGATTTATATCAATTAAACCCCGGTTAGCGTTAACCGAAGATTGTAAAACGGCCCTAAAACTTGTCGAGCTTTTAGCTAAAAATCTATGTATTCATAAACAATCCGCTTCAATCCGCTTCAAAATTCATAATTTTCCAACAAACTTACCAAATTCAACTATATCAATAAAATTTAAATTATCAGAATGAAAGCAAAATAAGAACCGGTTTTGCTGCAATTTTTTTTGTATTGAGATTTTGGCATTTTAGTACAATTTTCAAACTTTATTGTAAAGAAGCAACACAGTCGATGAATGCCAATCAGATGACATTTAATAAGAAGGCTTCAAGTCGCCAACTGGCAAAAACGTCAATGGCTGAAAAACCTTGTATAATTCAACAATGATCATAACTAGAACACTCTCTGCTCTGTGATTTTTAAACCAAAATTAATTTTTTATTCATAATTCTGTAAGAATCTTTGAGTTAGATACAGCGTTCTGCTGGAATAATTATGTGTAAAAAAGTAAGGAAAGCGCTATCTATATTCGGCTTTGCCTAAGGCTTTATGCCTTTCATGAATACGCATCACGGTTTTAAGTGTCCGATACTTACTTGCAATAAGTACAAACTGCAAAAATTTTACGGTCTTACAATGTTAGTTTAAAGATACATAGCCCGTTTCTCGGAAAAATGTGTTCTCATAACCGATCGGCAAAGCAGTTCGGAAATAAAAGTAAAGAACTGCGTTGTCAGTTCGTGAATTCACTGCATTCCCATAACCGGAAGCGGATCGCAGGAGCTGTCATTTGTTTCAACTGCGATTCGCTGAATATCTGATGCGTATTCGACATATGTAAATTCTTCTAAATTGTGAATTAAAGTAAATTAAGATGAAATTGTTTTTGAATAAAATTATATGCACTAACAGGAAGTTGTTAAAATACTTTCGAAACTGTTGGTTAACATTCCAAGTATATATTCTTTGCCAACAGCATTTTTGTAACTTCCTTCAGCTAAGACTCGAAGGCATAGATACAGATTTAGTTGACTACTCTCGATATAATCACTGAAGGAATTTTATTGCGAATTAAGCCTAAAATGTGCATCTATGCATTTTCATTTAATGGAAACTGCCTATCAAAAATTTGGAGCAAAAAATTTGTGAATTTAATTTGTACTCTTACTTTATTATTCATTCCACTTACTCTACCTCTAAATTTTAAATTCTCTATCCCTCACAAAACCGGCTAACACATGCTACATATTTTTTCGCTTCATTTTAGTTGAAATAAATTGAAATTAAATAAACTTCTCCTCAAATTAATTTTTTCCAAACAAATGAATAATAACTGACAATGCAGTCAAACGTCAAAAATATTTTGACACAATCCGCTGCGTGAGTCGGTAAAGCAGGTATCCGACGGTTAGGGTAATAACGTTAACTTCGCCAAACGAGGGGATTGCGAATCGGATGGCATTCGCGGGAGTGGCATTCGTCGGTTACCGTAATAGGCATGAATATTTTAGGTTGTAGGACAGTATCGGCAACGGCGTGGTGTATGTAGGTATTTCTTTTTACTTGGTATTTCACGAGCTGACTAAGGCATGCTAATTTGCCTTTTGTAGAACTCATTGGCTAACCACAGATTTGCTTTGAACTAATGGGGAAGAATGTTCCCAGAATGAATGTGAAGACCTTACTTCTTGGCCTATCTATAAACTGTTGCTGAGGGATGTTTGGCGGCCGTTTGACTTCAGTCGCTTACTCCTCCCCGTGCCCCTGCGGATACTTGCCTGATCTTTTATAATAATAACCACTCGACTTCGGTACCCATCCACTAAACTCAATGGCTTTCGCTCCGCTAGATCGGGGAATCCGAATTCTCAGGCGATTTTTTTATCTCTAGCAGTTAGCGAACTTTTTATTGGATTGTTCGCGATTTCATCTGATCGGCATACCTAGGCTTTAGCTTCTTTGAGAAAATGACCAAGCCCGAAGGCGAACTCATGTAGTTCTAAGTAAAAAGACTGTAATTATGCAAGTATGCTAAACATATTCAATAAATACTTTGAAAATATAAGAAAAAATATGTAAAATTTTATGAAAATATTCAGAAAATATGAAAATATACAAAAAATGTGCAAATATGTAAAACATACTAGTGATATATATTATCCTTGATTTACATAACCAGTATAAAACTTGGTCCAAGTTTCTATGATGTCAAATAAAAATATGCACTTGCATGCAATTCCGAGCTCTGGTTAGAGTGCTGATCTACCTTACCGAAGTTCCCAGTGTTGTTAAAATCTGAATTTTTCCAAAAAAATTTCTATACAAATTTGCTTTTTGCCACTGTGGCAATTCCAGCGAACGCCGTTCAGAGTCGGTCTCGACGATTTTTACGAAAAAACCAAGAAGAAAGTTTGAAGCTTCCCCTGGCGTCCAGCCAAAAATTTTATTCATTTGTTTATTTATTAAGCCTACAAATTCAAAAAGTCTTACAGACTAAGTCTCATAATAGTTATAATATTACAGTATGAGCTTAGACGTAATTTAACATGTTTAATAAATTTTTGATGTCCAAATATATGCGATTTCGAGCAAGAGAGTGTAAGTTCACTGAGACGTTGTAGATTTAGCATTTCGAATGAGTAGCTATGACTGCAAGGTTTGAAAGGACAGGTTTCAAGGCCAACATCATTAGATCAATTTATTAATTTAACTATGGTATGGTAAACAACAAGCATTTCTCGGCGACTGTAATGTAGGCCGCTCTTGAAGTTTTAGACTGTTGCAATAGGGAGGAAGATTCCGTAAGGATTCCATTTTGTCAGCATGGATCTGAAACGCGGTATTCCAAAATTGGTCTTACTAAAGAGCTATAAAGCGTTTTGGTAGTTTAAGGGTTATTGAACTCTGTAGACCAGCGTTAAATAAAAGCCAACACTTTTATTAACATTTAAAAAATAAAGTAATTCTGATAAACTGTATCATAAGTAATAACTACCGATTTTAACTTCTGTTAATATAATTACTCGTATTTCCATTTCAATGCAATCAGGTGATTTTTCGGTTATCCTTGTACAAGGCTCATATCTGAGAAAGACTTAAACATGCCTTGCGGTGTATCTATCCTAGCTTCCTTAGTTGTAGGCTTATATTCGAACATTAACCTTTAATCGAAACGTATTAAAAGCTTCCATTTTTGGATCAAATTTCCGAAGCAATTAAATTTTTTACATCAACTTATTGGGATAGTTTTTGGTACCTTACTATGGTATGTTTTAAAGTTGTATATCGATAAGAAAATGCCTTGAATTCACCCCAATTAAACAAGAATATAATAAGTTTTATAGTAATATTTCAAATGAAATAAATTTTTAGGGTTCCAACTTTATTTACATGAGAAAGTACATTTATTTCAATTGACGTGCTAACACATCCGCGGTTTTGCAGCCAAACTTTATTGAACTATTTATCTGCGGTTTTGCATTAGTGCCGTTATTTGGCATCTTATTATGCAAAAAACCGAATATTTGGTACTACGAGTATCGAATGGAGTCTGGTTCCCTGAGGCCCTGGTGAGCAAATCTCGTTTTTGACACAAGTGTCACTTACGCGGTTTTGCATTTGTGCGTTACGCGGTTTTGCAGTGGTACCGACGATACCAGGTTTTTTATTAAACGCAACTACAACCGTGGTGTAGTGGTAGCATTTTGGCCTACCACACCGATGGTACAGGGTGGCGCAAAAGTAATCCTCCTATCAGAAAATGCTATACATTTTGCGATTGGCCCCTAAAGTCAGTTTTGTTTTGACATTTGTGTAGTAAACACATGCGAAATACACGTAAATAAACAATGTTACGCTACACTGCTCCAGAACGCGGAATATTGCTGACTATTTATTTGACCAATAATCGGTCGGTGAAAAACGGTTATTGCGCAAAAGTAATCCTCCTATCAGAAAATGCTATAAATTTTGTGATTGCCCCTAAAGTCAGTTCTGTTTTGACATTTGTGTAGTAAACACATGCGAAATACACGTTAATAAACAATGTTACGCTACACTGCTCCAGAACGCGGAATATTGCTGACTATTTATTTGACCAATAATCGGTCGGGGCCAAACGGTTACTGTGAATGGTGAGCGCTACAGAGCAATGATCAACGAGTTCTTTTTGCCGCAACTTGATGAATTGGGATTGGAAAACATGTGGTTCCAACAAGACGGTGCAACAGCACACACTGCACGTGCCACAACCGATATGCTGAACATCGGAAGCTTACTTTTGCGCCACATTGTACCATGCTCAAGTGCATCAACATCAAAATATTTGGAAAAAGATTTTTTAAAAGGGGGTCGCTTCTTGGCAGTGCTCGGCAACCCTCGGAGTGTATTTCTGTCGTGAAAAAGCTTCTCAGCATATATTGACTTCAGGTACCATTCGGAGTCTGCAAAAAGTCCTGGCAAATTAGAAGAAAAGTTCGGCCCTAATCTCCTCGGAGGTATATCGCTCCAAATTATCTATGTATATTAATAGGCTAAAATTTTGTTCATACAATCAATTGCCAGAGTATATCTATATCTGAACATGCATAATTTCAATAAAAATGTATTTTGATATCTTTGTATGGGTCAGGAGCGGTGCACAGGCATATTATGTTTAACAAATAATGCTTCATTTGTTTGTCATAATTCACTTAAGTTTTCTGCATAAAGCCAAAGCTGCCAAGTACAGTATCTGACTGCGTTATTGTACATACAGTAGTAGCGCAAGTGGTAAGCGGTTCGGCTATGACGCTTACATTCCAAGGTTTAAGCCCAGGCTCCGGACAACTTTTTTTTTTTTAAGTATTCATGAAACGAGCTCAAGGGCAAGAATAATAATTTTTCACTTTTTGAATTTTTATGAAAATTATTATTGTTTTTACTTATTAATAATAATTTTTAATTAATTATTAAAAGTTTTTTGATTGAATAGAGTAGGAAAAATGTTTAGAGACAATTGCCATAGCTTTTCTTATAGATCCATTTCGGAAGCTGCTAGACTTCACTCATCAGAGAAATTTTGGCACGCAAATTAGGCCAAGGCCGTTTCATGAATACTTGAAAATGTACAGGCCGTAAATCAACAAAATTGTTGGTATAAAAAATCAATAACAAAACCGAGAGCACACGGTAAGGCAGTTCTGATGATAAAACAGATCTGTCAAAAATCCATCATGATCACACTACTAACTGTCAAATGGCGGAAGTGGTTCATGCATATGGTAAAAAGAAGAATAGAACTAGGAGTTTAGTTGACATCAAAACCAGCGTATTGTTAGCTTAATGGTTAGCAATGCGTGCCAAAATTTCTCTGATGAGTGAAGTCTAGCAGCTTCCGAAATGGATCTATAAGAAAAGCTATGGCAATTGTCTCTAAACATTTTTCCTACTCTATTCAATCAAAAAACTTTTAATAATTAATTAAAAATTATTATTAATAAGTAAAAACAATAATAATTTTCATAAAAATTCAAAAAGTGAAAAATTATTATTCTTACCCTTGAGCTCGTTTCATGAATACTTCAAAAAAAAAAAGTTGTCCGGAGCCTGGGCTTAAACCTTGGAATGTAAGCGTCATAGCCGAACCGCTTACCACTTGCGCTACTACTGTATGTACAATAACGCAGTCAGATACTGTACTTGGCAGCTTTGGCTTTATGCAGAAAACTTAAGTGAATTATGACAAACAAATGAAGCATTATTTGTTAAACATAATATGCCTGTGCACCGCTCCTGACCCATACAAAGATATCAAAATACATTTTTATTGAAATTATGCATGTTCAGATATAGATATACTCTGGCAATTGATTGTATGAACAAAATTTTAGCCTATTAATATACATAGATAATTTGGAGCGATATACCTCCGAGGAGATTAGGGCCGAACTTTTCTTCTAATTTGCCAGGACTTTTTGCAGACTCCGAATGGTACCTGAAGTCAATATATGCTGAGAAGCTTTTTCACGACAGAAATACACTCCGAGGGTTGCCGAGCACTGCCAAGAAGCGACCCCCTTTTAAAAAATCTTTTTCCAAATATTTTGATGTTGATGCACTTGAGCATGGTACAATGTGGCGCAAAAGTAAGCTTCCGATGTTCAGCATATCGGTTGTGGCACGTGCAGGTTGTGCTGTTGCACCGTCTTGTTGGAACCACATGTTTTCCAATCACAATTCATCAAGTTGCGGCAAAAAGAACTCGTTGATCATTGCTCTGTAGCGCTCACCATTCACAGTAACCGTTTGGCCCCGACCGATTATTGGTCAAATAAATAGTCAGCAATATTCCGCGTTCTGGAGCAGTGTAGCATAACATTGTTTATTAACGTGTATTTCGCATGTGTTTACTACACAAATGTCAAAACAGAACTGACTTTAGGGGCCAATCGCAAAATTTATAGCATTTTCTGATAGGAGGATTACTTTTGCGCAATAACCGTTTTTCACCGACCGATTATTGGTCAAATAAATAGTCAGCAATATTCCGCGTTCTGGAGCAGTGTAGCGTAACATTGTTTATTTACGTGTATTTCGCATGTGTTTACTACACAAATGTCAAAACAAAACTGACTTTAGGGGCCAATCGCAAAATGTATAGCATTTTATGATAGGAGGATTACTTTTGCGCCACCCTGTACCATCGGTGTGGTAGGCCAAAATGCTACCACTACACCACGGTTGTAGTTGCGTTTAATAAAAAACCTGGTATCGTCGGTACCACTGCAAAACCGCGTAACGCACAAATGCAAAACCGCGTAAGTGACACTTGTGTCAAAAACGAGATTTGCTCACCAGGGCCTCAGGGAACCAGACTCCATTCGATACTCGTAGTACCAAATATTCGGTTTTTTGCATAATAAGATGCCAAATAACGGCACTAATGCAAAACCGCAGATAAATAGTTCAATAAAGTTTGGCTGCAAAACCGCGGATGTGTTAGCACGTCAATTGAAATAAATGTACTTTCTCATGTAAATAAAGTTGGAACCCTAAAAATTTATTTCATTTGAAATATTACTATAAAACTTATTATATTCTTGTTTAATTGGGGTGAATTCAAGGCATTTTCTTATCGATATACAACTTTAAAACATACCATAGTAAGGTACCAAAAACTATCCCAATAAGTTGATGTAAAAAATTTAATTGCTTCGGAAATTTGATCCAAAAATGGAAGCTTTTAATACGTTTCGATTAAAGGTTAATGTTCGAATATAAGCCTACAACTAATGAAGCTAGGATAGATACACCGCAAGGCATGTTTAAGTCTTTCTCAGATATGAGCCTTGTACAAGGATAACCGAAAAATCACCTGATTGCATTGAAATGGTAATACGAGTAATTATATTAACAGAAGTTAAAATCGGTAGTTATTACTTATGATACAGTTTATCAGAATTACTTTATTTTTTAAATGTTAATAAAAGTGTTGGCTTTTATTTAACGCTGGTCTACAGAGTTCAAT
Source organism: Merzomyia westermanni (assembly GCA_949987695.1). Classification (NCBI taxonomy): domain Eukaryota; kingdom Metazoa; phylum Arthropoda; class Insecta; order Diptera; family Tephritidae; genus Merzomyia; species Merzomyia westermanni. The sequence goes on from OX465291.1 coordinate 77,681,218, forward strand.
AACCCTTAAACTACCAAAACGCTTTATAGCTCTTTAGTAAGACCAATTATTGGAATACCGCGTTTCAGATCCATGCTGACAAAATGGAATCCTTACGGAATCTTCCTCCCTATTGCAACAGTCTAAAACTTCAAGAGCGGCCTACATTACAGTCGCCGAGAAATGCTTGTTGTTTACCATACCATAGTTAAATTAATAAATTGATCTAATGATGTTGGCCTTGAAACCTGTCCTTTCAAACCTTGCAGTCATAGCTACTTATTCGAAATGCTAAATCTACAACGTCTCAGTGAACTTACACTCTCTTGCTCGAAATCGCATATATTTGGACATCAAAAATTTATTAAACATGTTAAATTACGTCTAAGCTCATACTGTAATATTATAACTATTATGAGACTTAGTCTGTAAGACTTTTTGAATTTGTAGGCTTAATAAATAAACAAATGAATAAAATTTTTGGCTGGACGCCAGGGGAAGCTTCAAACTTTCTTCTTGGTTTTTTCGTAAAAATCGTCGAGACCGACTCTGAACGGCGTTCGCTGGAATTGCCACAGTGGCAAAAAGCAAATTTGTATAGAAATTTTTTTGGAAAAATTCAGATTTTAACAACACTGGGAACTTCGGTAAGGTAGATCAGCACTCTAACCAGAGCTCGGAATTGCATGCAAGTGCATATTTTTATTTGACATCATAGAAACTTGGACCAAGTTTTATACTGGTTATGTAAATCAAGGATAATATATATCACTAGTATGTTTTACATATTTGCACATTTTTTGTATATTTTCATATTTTCTGAATATTTTCATAAAATTTTACATATTTTTTCTTATATTTTCAAAGTATTTATTGAATATGTTTAGCATACTTGCATAATTACAGTCTTTTTACTTAGAACTACATGAGTTCGCCTTCGGGCTTGGTCATTTTCTCAAAGAAGCTAAAGCCTAGGTATGCCGATCAGATGAAATCGCGAACAATCCAATAAAAAGTTCGCTAACTGCTAGAGATAAAAAAATCGCCTGAGAATTCGGATTCCCCGATCTAGCGGAGCGAAAGCCATTGAGTTTAGTGGATGGGTACCGAAGTCGAGTGGTTATTATTATAAAAGATCAGGCAAGTATCCGCAGGGGCACGGGGAGGAGTAAGCGACTGAAGTCAAACGGCCGCCAAACATCCCTCAGCAACAGTTTATAGATAGGCCAAGAAGTAAGGTCTTCACATTCATTCTGGGAACATTCTTCCCCATTAGTTCAAAGCAAATCTGTGGTTAGCCAATGAGTTCTACAAAAGGCAAATTAGCATGCCTTAGTCAGCTCGTGAAATACCAAGTAAAAAGAAATACCTACATACACCACGCCGTTGCCGATACTGTCCTACAACCTAAAATATTCATGCCTATTACGGTAACCGACGAATGCCACTCCCGCGAATGCCATCCGATTCGCAATCCCCTCGTTTGGCGAAGTTAACGTTATTACCCTAACCGTCGGATACCTGCTTTACCGACTCACGCAGCGGATTGTGTCAAAATATTTTTGACGTTTGACTGCATTGTCAGTTATTATTCATTTGTTTGGAAAAAATTAATTTGAGGAGAAGTTTATTTAATTTCAATTTATTTCAACTAAAATGAAGCGAAAAAATATGTAGCATGTGTTAGCCGGTTTTGTGAGGGATAGAGAATTTAAAATTTAGAGGTAGAGTAAGTGGAATGAATAATAAAGTAAGAGTACAAATTAAATTCACAAATTTTTTGCTCCAAATTTTTGATAGGCAGTTTCCATTAAATGAAAATGCATAGATGCACATTTTAGGCTTAATTCGCAATAAAATTCCTTCAGTGATTATATCGAGAGTAGTCAACTAAATCTGTATCTATGCCTTCGAGTCTTAGCTGAAGGAAGTTACAAAAATGCTGTTGGCAAAGAATATATACTTGGAATGTTAACCAACAGTTTCGAAAGTATTTTAACAACTTCCTGTTAGTGCATATAATTTTATTCAAAAACAATTTCATCTTAATTTACTTTAATTCACAATTTAGAAGAATTTACATATGTCGAATACGCATCAGATATTCAGCGAATCGCAGTTGAAACAAATGACAGCTCCTGCGATCCGCTTCCGGTTATGGGAATGCAGTGAATTCACGAACTGACAACGCAGTTCTTTACTTTTATTTCCGAACTGCTTTGCCGATCGGTTATGAGAACACATTTTTCCGAGAAACGGGCTATGTATCTTTAAACTAACATTGTAAGACCGTAAAATTTTTGCAGTTTGTACTTATTGCAAGTAAGTATCGGACACTTAAAACCGTGATGCGTATTCATGAAAGGCATAAAGCCTTAGGCAAAGCCGAATATAGATAGCGCTTTCCTTACTTTTTTACACATAATTATTCCAGCAGAACGCTGTATCTAACTCAAAGATTCTTACAGAATTATGAATAAAAAATTAATTTTGGTTTAAAAATCACAGAGCAGAGAGTGTTCTAGTTATGATCATTGTTGAATTATACAAGGTTTTTCAGCCATTGACGTTTTTGCCAGTTGGCGACTTGAAGCCTTCTTATTAAATGTCATCTGATTGGCATTCATCGACTGTGTTGCTTCTTTACAATAAAGTTTGAAAATTGTACTAAAATGCCAAAATCTCAATACAAAAAAAATTGCAGCAAAACCGGTTCTTATTTTGCTTTCATTCTGATAATTTAAATTTTATTGATATAGTTGAATTTGGTAAGTTTGTTGGAAAATTATGAATTTTGAAGCGGATTGAAGCGGATTGTTTATGAATACATAGATTTTTAGCTAAAAGCTCGACAAGTTTTAGGGCCGTTTTACAATCTTCGGTTAACGCTAACCGGGGTTTAATTGATATAAATCGTTCTGACTGGATTTGGCGAAAGCGTTCCTTAGTCTCTGTTTCACATAATATATAAAATTAAAGCAATAAAACTACAGGTCCACACCTAGCCTCCTAGATGTTTCAGGAGTTGTGAAATAGCTGTCGCTTTAAGATGGAACTCCCTGACTAGCCTCTTAGTCGTTCCACACTTCAACTCGCTTTTCAGCTATACCATTTACACAGACTGTTTCCAGAATATTGCTACGATGCATTACACCGATAATACAGGCCGACAAGAAATTTAACCATAAACCAGACCATACTTTCCTAAAGGCTTTCGATACGCTGAATTCAAATCTGGACGCTCTATCACGTCAGGATTTTGAGATATCCTAACCTAAATGTGCAAAAAACACAGTTTTTGCCTATTTTTGAGGTTATACTCGTATATAAACGACAGATTTTTTTTTTTTAAAGCACACATAGCATCTTAAAGAAGAAGACTTTCTCTTACGAATGGCGTTGAGTTTGCTCAAATATCTTTTTTTTTCGCTAAGATAGAGCAATTTAAAGTAGACTATGACGTTTACATTCCAAGGTTCAAGCCCAGGCTCCGGACAACTTTTTTTTTTTTGTTAAATTTAATTTGTTTTTAAATATGTATATGAAAACTTCTTATCATGATTTTTTTTAAATTTATTATATTTTCAACCCAATATTTTTCTGTGTATGACCTCTATCTTGGAGTGAAAAAAACAAATTTCGCAAAAAAAAATGCCAGAAAATGTTTCCAGTTTATCAATACAAAATACTTTAAAAAATACCTACGTAGCTTCATGAATTTTTTAAGAAATTAAATTTTTTCTCAATAATATTTGACTTAAGGTGAACATATATGTAGCCCATATGTAATAATATTATAATTTTTTTATATATCACATCCCTGTCCCGTCGGAACGAGAAACTCAGTAGTGAATTTTGGTTGTTGTTGTTGTTGTGGTAACGACAAAAACACTCCGCGAAGGTTTTGGGGAGTTTTGTCGAATTAACACTCCTTGGCCGGATTTGAACCCGGTACGCTCCGGTACTCCCTTGCGGTACTGCCCGACTGTCGTGGTAGCGATTTATGACCAGTGAAACCTTCTAGGTCATGTCACCCCTCCTTCCGTAAGGAAGGATAAGGTGGGTAGTAAGAGGTGAGAAACATCATATCCGTAGATCAACCATCGAGTTGCACGTCATTACCTTTTTGCATATTAGTCGCCGCTTACGACCGGTATGCCTAACTCTATTTTCGTTCGGGTATTTAGATGCATCTTAAAATCCTGAAAAAACCTAAGTGTTTATAATAAAATGTAAATTTTTACTGTTCATAAAACTCCAATATTCAAACGGGATTCCAAACAAGCCATCATTAAATTGATTAAAAAAGCGCTAAGGAAAAATAATTACCCAGATCATTTAACAAATACTTAATCCAACAAAAAACAATAGAAATGCAAAACACAATAAATCCATCAACAACAGATACGCCAAATGAACCCAAAAAATATTTTAGCGTCACATTCGTTCCTAGGCTCAAAAAATTTCACAAACATTATACAAAAACCAAACATATCCCTAGCCTACAAATCGAATTGCACACTAGCGACATGCTTCACAAAAACAAAAAGCCCAATAGATCAGCAACAACAAAGTAATGTAGTGTACGAAGTAACATGCAAAGGCAACAACAACGATAATTGCAACAAGGTTTACATCGGCACCACGAAGCGAAATTTAGGCATTAGACTAGCAGAGCACGAGGCTGATATTAGGAAACAAAAACACAGCACAGCACTATCGCAGCATGCAATAACATACATATTTACAACCACACAGCTGATTTTGTCAACACAAGAATATTAGATAAGGAACGAAGAGAAAAGACGAGATACACTTTGGAGAGCCTACGTATAATGCAGAAAAGGGAATACACGATAAACAAGAAAGAAGACACCGATGAAATAGCCGCGACTTATTTGTTATGTTTATAGTTTAGTTTAGTATGACAAGTGTACCACTAATGATGGTTTCAACATTGTATGTTCTTTTTGCAAAAATAAAATGTAACAATATTATTGTTTAATGTGTTTAACGTAAATATTTAATGTAAAAATCTACCATTTTCAGTGTAAGTTAGATATAAATGTTTAATGTGTGTTTAGACTTTGTGAATATATATATGTAACACCTTCTAATGTTGTTATTTGTTTTTTGTATTTTTGTTCTTTTTATGGTTTTTTAAAATAAAGTAACAGTTACGCTCCTGAAGATGCTAAGAAAATCTTAGCGAAACGTTGATCTGTAAGGTGGAAAAAACTTTGTTTTATTCGCACCCCACATAAATAGATCGGGCCAGCTTATTATATATACAAAAATTATATATAATTAATCTCAGTAAAATTTCTCAAATATTTCGGCCTCTAGGCAGTGTTGGAAAAAATATGAACAGAGGATTTAGTAACTTAAACTAATTTAAGGTGGTCGAATTTCGACCACGGGATATACTAGTCCTCATTATCCTTCAAACTTTTTCCAGTGTCGTAATCTAAAAAAAAAAATTCTTAGATTCTATGCTATTTTTCATTGCACTGGTGCTTTATGTGGTGGGTTCCAAACATAATACAAAACCCGTTTTGCGGGGCTTGAAGTTATATTACACGTTTATATAAAGAGCCGCTTCATCCAAGACAGATGTCGGCTTGCAGCTACTCCCCATGTCGATCAGACGCTGCTGTTTGAAATCCCCTGGCAAACCCTTAAACCTACTTTCTACCGCTACTTTTTTCTCCTACTGCTTGCATTTGTTTTTCTACTTTAATTAAATACCAAGCAAGGACGTTTAAGTTCGGGTGGAACTGAACATTATATGCCTAGTAGTGATCAATTATGGCATACCAATTTACGCAGGTCTCTTTTAATACTTTCAGTTCGTATTTGCGTTCAAATAGACAGACGGGCAGACAGATAGACGTATCGAGAGACGGACATGGCTACATCGACTCAGCTCATCCTCCTGATCATTTCAGCATACGTACAAACATTTCATGTTCTTGAAAGGTATAAATTTCATGTTCATGAAAGGTATAAATATCAAAAAAGGTATACAACTTCGCTTATGCGGTAGGCTATTAAGTACTTGCCCGGATATTTTACTTTGCATCCTGAACGTTTTGATATACATAAATAAATATATATCTCGATTCGGTTATGCCGAATGAAGTAATATACCTTGTGTGCGTAACAAAAATAGATATAAAAATTGTGTGTCTTTTATATGCGCCAAATAACTCAACCGATCTTTATGAAATTTTCACAATATGTACTTGGGTTCACTGGGTACAGCATAGACAATATATAATTCTAGAAAAGTAGGCGGAGCCACGCGCCCAGGCTATATAAAGTTTCACTTCGTCATAACTCCGAACTTTTTTGGTCTAAATTAATGAAATTTGGATATATGTGTCACTTAGTCAATATCTACATAATTTTTCAAAAGTGGGCGGTGCCACGCCCACACATTTTTTGTTTCGTTTTGCTCTTGAACTTTCACGATAGGTTCAGGAGTTCGCTGGGCACGACTTAGTCTGTATATAGCTTTTGGAAAAGCCCCAGATTATATAAAGCTGCAGTTCGGTATAGTTAGGAGTTTATTTGATTCAAGTTAATGATATTTTATATACGATATATATATCGTATAGATGTGTTCTATGTATCAAAACGTCAAAACAACATCTACCAGGCTTGCTAGTATATTATAAAATGGCGAAAGCAAACAAAGAATTTCAGCATTCTTTTGTAAAACTGAGAGACTAGTTTGCGTTCAAATAGACAGACGGACAGACGGACAGACAGACAGACGGACGGAGAGACGGGCATGGCTAAATCGACTCCGCTCTCGTGCTGATCATTTTAGTGAACTTTTCTCTTCTCCTTCTCAAGGAATGAAACTCCAAAGATATATAACTTCGCTATTTCAGTGGGCTAATAACTACGTGCTCGAATATTTTGCTTGTGTGTTTATATATAATAAATAATAAATACTACTGAGAAGCAGCTGACCAATTTCCATTGAAATATCAAGATTGAATTACAAGCGATTGCCTTTGAAAATAGCAGAAATTTTATGCTGAAAAGTGGGCGGCGCCACGCCTACTTCTTCAAAATTTACAAAATTTTTTCCGGGTTTTTCTTAAAAAACTTATTATGTGTGCAAAATCTGATTGATATAGCTTGCTTAGTTGCAGAAATATCGCTTTTTAAATTTTACAAAAAAATTTTTCAGAACTATGTTAAAAAACTGGGCGTGGACATTAACCGATTTCACCCATTTTTACAGAAAATAGTTACCTTTATATATAGAACATTATCACCAAATTTCGTTTCGACAAATCAATTTTTGGCGGAGTTATGGCATAAAAAGTTTTGTGGAATAGTCCATTATAAAAGGGGCCCATTTTCGAAAATTTTAAGTTTTTGGATTTCCTTGTTTACGGAATCTTTAAAAGTGAAATATAAATGGTATAAAGGTACAATAGCAATAAAGTTATTGCCTATTTAATTTATCTACGATCCTCTTCAAAATCTTTCATATAAAAGTGGGCGTAGACCTTAACCGATCCCGCCCATTTTTTCCTGGAAGATTCCTTGCATATTGAATTTCGTTTCGATATCTTGAACGGTTTTTGATTTATGATTAATATTATTTCAAAATTTTACTTAATCAAAAGTGGGCGGTGCCACTCCCATTTTAAAAAATTTCTGGAAAAATGTATTTTATGCCTCAATATCAATGTATTCACCAAATTTTATCCTTATAGGTTTATTATGTACTGAGTAATCACTTTTTTTGTGTTTTCGAAAATATTCTATATATAAAAAGTAGGCATGGCTATCATCCGATTTCGCCCATTTTAAATAGCGCTCGGAGATGAGTGCAAAGACATCTCAAAATTTACTCAAGTTATCGTGTTCACAGACGGACGGACATGGCTTAATCAATTTCTCTTTTCGTTCTGAACATTTTTATATACGAGGTGTGTTTAAAAAGTATCGCGAATTTTTGTTTATTCAAAAATTATTTATTTATTCATGAATATCTATTTTGTCCCCTTCAAAGTAATCCCCATGAGATATTATACACTTGTGCAAACGGTTTTTCCAATCTTCGAAGCACTTCAAAAAATCATTTTTTTGTATCTTGTTCAGCTCCTCCTTCGATGCCGTCTTTATCTCGTCAAGAGAAGCGTAACGTCGTCCTTTCATGGGCCTCTTCAGTTTAGGGAACAAGAAAAAGTCACAGGGGGCCAGATCTGGGGAATACGGTGGCTGCGGCATCATTAGTGTGTTGTTTTCGGCCAAAAAGTCGCGCACAAGCAACGATGCGTGAGCAGGGGCGTTATCGTGGTGCAAAAGCCAATTTTTGTTCTTCTTTGCACATCTTCTCGGCCTTCTGAGAACATTTTGTACCACCGATAAACGTTGCTTCGGTCCAAGGTAGCTTCTCCGTATGCCACAGTCAACATTCAAGATGCATCCGCGCACTTAATTTCGTTTTTCACACAAAATTTGATACAGGTTCTTTGATCCATTTTTTTGAATAGGTAAAAATCTAAGACGATCCAAAACACGTGCAAGCAAAGCAGCTGTCAACAATTAACTGAACATTCAAAATGGCCGAGCTTGTCGGCATAAGTGAGAGACATGAGTACCAACATAACGCCACAAAAAATTCGAAATTCGAATATACGTAACCAGCGAAAATTCAAAATTCGCGATACGTTTTGAACACACCTCGTACATAAGTCAATATCTATCTCGATCCGTTTATTCCGTTATGTACTGCCGTTAGGCGACTAAAGTTAATATACCTTGTGTGCGTAGCACTACTAGGTATAAAAAATGTGTGTCTTCTATAGGCACCAAAGTACTTAATTACCATTAAAGTAATTACCATTAACAAACATTATGATTTAAACAAAAGCAGGGCATGTCAATCTGAAAGTATTTTTGGTTTCACTGGCATTGCCCAAATCCAGTTTTTAACGTTCAGAATCGGTAAACACTAGTTACGATAAAACCTGCTAAGTCCAAGACAAATTTTGTTGAAGGGAGTTAGTAGCTTTTTTCATAAACCAGCAGACCCGGCAGACGTTTTCTTGACCGAAGGCAGGCCTGCGCCCTGGTCCACACATTAGTCGATAACTTCGAAACCGGTCGGGATTTCACATATGAATAGAATAAAGAGCAGAAACCCACAGTCAAATCGGCAGTTAGAAGATAATTTGGATTACACATGTCATACGTATTCCTTCAAATATTTTATTGGAAATGTGGCAGCTGTGATTAACACTGCAGAAAATTGGACCAGCTCAGAACTTTTCTTGAGCTTAACCGGTTTCTCTTCCGATAGTTCTACGATAGCTTGGCTTTTGGGTAGCTCTCAACCTGTGCCATTTTGGAAAGTTTGAGGGGTAGTTTGGTTGTGGATGAGTGATTATCGATATCCGATATTTTAAACTGTCTATAAACTATCACTTTTGTAGCCGGCACAGGACAATACACAAAGCGTGTAGCTTAAGACTATCGCTTTTGAAGACTGGTTCGCAATTTTATTGCAAGGAAGACATAAAGAGGTGCCCAACTAGGTGAGATCATTTTTGGAGTGTCAAATCGGTGTATATTTTATTGAATATTGCCTTATTTGTATAAATATTTAAGAATGTACATATGTTATTTCAATAGTTTAATTTCGGTTGTCGAAAAGATATTTCTTTGAACGAATTATAATCACAACAGCAAGCAATAATCCCAACCAGACCTGTTATGTTTAAATGGTGTTCACGCGACTTTTGCCACTTTCAAAAACTATGTTCAATACTCTTTTCAATGATTAGAATAGAAAACCATTAAGAGGATTATTTATCTAAAAACCTTTTAGGAAAAAGTTTTATATCAGGATAATACCAAGCTTTATTCGAAAAAAATATTAACAGAAAGTATGTATTTATATGCTACATAAATTTATGAACCGTTTTTCTGTATTTCTGTTGGCGTTGCAATTAACAAATGGAGAATCCATCTATAGGGGAATCATTTTATGTATGTATATGCAGGACTGTCTTTAACTATGCTGGGGCCCTTGGGCACATACGAATTTGGGGCCCTTTTTAAATATAAAGAAAGCGAATAAAAATTTTTGTTTACTATGATGTTCATTATGGGTTTTCAGGAAGAAAAAATTAAATATGTTTATTCTTAAATATTATTAAATATGTTTGTTGAGTAAACCCTCAAACTGAATTTTGCAAAGTCTCTTTGGGTAACCTCTTGTTGAGCTAGACACTTGAAACATGTAATAGTTCAGAACTCGGAACATTATATACCTAGTAGTGATCTATTATGATATACACTTCTGTTACGAGTTCTGAGGGGTAAATTAATTTAAAAAAAATGTAAATGTATGGCGCGATATACAACAGGTATATCATCATAAACCTCCTAAGAGATATTGCCCGGAGCTTTCTTTCCAATTTGTGGTGTGCCGTTTTGAATTTTTTCCTACAAATTGGCGGGACCTACAGATTTTTGCCGACTTCGAACGGCATCTACAAAGGAGATGCATTTTTGCTGAGAAGCCGTCCATAGCAGAAAGACACTTGGAGAGTTTGCCAAACCACTGCCGAGGGGCGACCCCGTTTTGAAAAACTTTTTCAAACCACTTTTGATGTTACCTTTCCCAGGACTCGAACCTTGGACCTTCGGTGTGGTAGGCCGGCAACACTACCGCCACACCACGGCGGCCGCCATTAATTTGTTTGTATATAAATAACTTTCCTTCCAACAGCTAACCACATTTTACCAAAATACCTATACATGCACATTTTATGTTCGGAAAATTTTGCGTTCGAATAGACAGACGTACAGACAAATAGACGGACGGGGAAACGGACATGGCTAAATCGACTCAGCTCATCGTCTTTATTATTTCAGTTTATTTATTGATGAGCTCATCTCTTCTTCTTCTCATACTTACAAACATTTCATGCTCATTAAAGGTATGAAACTCAAAAAAGGTATATAACTTCCCTATTGCAGTGGGGTGTTAACAACTTGCCCGGATATTTTACTTGTGTGTTATCCGATGTTATACTATTGAGAAGCAGCTGACCAATTTACATTTTACAAAAAAAATTTTTCAGAACTATGTTAAAAGACTGGGCTTGGCCGTTTACAGATTTCGCCCAAGAAACGTTTACCTTTATATGTACAACATTTTCGCCAAATATCGTTTCGATAAATGAATTTTTGCCGCTATTATGGCATTAGTTTCTGCCTTAACATTAACCGATTTAATTTTTTCCTGGAACACTCCTTGCATACCTGGAAATCTGCTTGCTGAATTTCGTTTCGATATCTTGAACGGTTTCTGATTTATGATTAATATTATTTCTAAATTTGACTTAATCAAAAGTGGGCGGTGCCACTCCCACTTTCAAATATTTCTTGAAAATTTTATTTTATGCCTCAATCTCAATGTATTCACCATATTTTTTCATATAGGTGTATTATGCACTGAATAATCACTTTTTCTGTATTTTTGCAAATATTCTATATATAAAAAGTGGGCGTGGCTATCATCCGATTTTGCCCACTTTAAATAGCGCTCGGAGATGAGTGCCAAGGAACCTGCATACTAAATTTCATTAAGATATCTCAAAATTTACTCAAGTTATTGTATTAACAGACGGAGGGACGAACGGATGGACGGACGGACATGGGTTATTCAATTTTGTTTTTCCTCCTGAACATTTTGATATATACAAGTCAAATGGGTTTGGTGGCGAACGAGGACAAACCGAAATAATTTCTGTCACCATGCAAAGAGTCAGCGCATTCGCGCTATGGCATCCACGTCACTGTTGGCAGCAATAATTTCGAAATAGTAAAGGTCTTCGTTTACCTGGGAACCAGCATTGACACCAACAATAATGTTAGCCTAGAAATCCGACGAAGAATTATTCTTGCAAACAAACGCTACTTCGGACTGAGTAGGCAATTGGAAAGTAAAGTCCTCTCTCGACGAACGAAAGTAACACTCTATGAGTCACTCATCGCACACGTCCTGCTATATGGTGCAAAAGCGTGGACACTTACAACGTCTGATGAGGCGGCTGTGGGAGTATTCGAGAGAAAGGTTCTTCGAAAGATTTGTGGACCTCTACGCGTTGGCGACGGCGAGTACCGAAGATTTTATGATGAGCTGTATGAACTTTACGCAGACGCCGACATAGTTCAGCGAATTGAAAAAAAGCGGCTTCGCTGGCTAGGCCACGTAGTGCGAATGAGCGACGATGCTCCAGCCCAGAAGGTATTCTTATCGGCACCCGCCGGTGGAATCAGAGGAAGAGGGAGACCACCACTCCGATGGAAGGGCGAAGTGGAGACCGATTTGCGATCTCGCTGTCTTTCCAATTGGCGCCAGTTGGCGCAACGAAGAAAGGACTGGCGAGCTATGTTGGACGTTCAAAATCGCCGAGGCGGTTAGATGACCGTTTAAAGAAGAAGAGTAAATTCCAAGAAAATGCACGAAATCGCTTAGCGATTATGCTTAGACTTGTGTGAAATAAAATAAAACAAAATAAAATAAACTAAACTACAATAAAATAATATAAAATTAAATTAAATTAAATAACATTGAATAAAATAAAATTAAATTAAATTGCTTTTTATACCAAATTTTTTTGTTGATTTACGGCCTGTACATTTTCAAGTATTCATGAAACGAGCTCAAGGCCAAGAATAATAATTTTTCACTTTTTGAAATTTTATGAAAATTATTATGGTTTTTTTATTTATTAATAATCATTTTAATTAATTATTAAAAGTTTTGAAAAAAACTTATAATATATATAAAAAAAATATAATAAAATGAAGTAAAATAAAATAAAATAAAATAAAATAAAATAAAATAAAATAAAATAAAATAAAATAAAATAAGATGAAATAAAATTAAATTTAATTAAATTAAATTAAACTAAATAAAAATAAATAAAATAAAATAAAGTAAAATAAAACAAGTAAGACAAGGGCTGTCTTCGACTGTGCCGAAGACTTTATACCTTTCACGAATACGCATCACGGTTTTAAGTGCCCGATCCTTACTCACAATTAGTAAAAACTCGGCAAAACTGATAATTTAAAAATACATAGCCCAAACCCCATTTATCGCAACAATCGATTATATGGGAGCTATATGTTATGTTGGTCCGATCTGGGTGATTTTCATTACACACATTACATATATAATATGTACCAAACCTGCAAAACTTTACTTTCCTAGCTTTTTAATTGCAAAATTTATAGCCAAAAATCCATTTATCGAAACAATCGATTGTATGGAAGCTATGCGTTGCATTGCTCCGATCTTGCTGATTCCGATAAATGATTAAACTTATGCAAAATGGCAGCTCCATACCGAATTTCATCAAGATATCTCAAAAACTGAGGGACTAGTTTGCGTACAAACAGACAGACATGGCTAAATCGACTTAGCTCATCGCCCTGATCATTTCGGTATACTTATTGGTGGGTCTATCTCTTCTTCTCCTCATACTTACAAACATCGGACCAAAATTATAATACCATTTCATGTTCATGAAAGGTAGAATAAAATAGATTAAAGCAAGTAGGGAAGTCTAAGTTCAGGTGGAAACGAACATTATATACCTAGTAGTGGTAAATTATGGCATACTAATTTACTCAGGTCTATTTTAATACTTTTCAGTTCGTAATATAAAGCCATCTGATTGTTTTCACTAAAAATACTTCTGTTATGAGTTTTGAGAGGTAAATTAATTTAAAAAAACTATAAATAGTTATGGCATAAAAAGTTTTGTGGAATACTCCATAATAAAAGGGACGTGGCCGACCCCATTTTAAAAAATTTTTATTTTTCGTCTTTCCTCGTTCAAGGAGACCTTGAAGGTGAAATATAAATGATATAAAGCTTTTGTACGCAAAGTTATTGCCTATTAAATATATCTATGATCCTTTTCAAAATGTTTCGTATAAAATTGGGCGTGGTTCTTAACCCATTTTTTACCGGAACATTAATATAAATATGTGTACTAAATTTCGTTTCGATATCTTGAACGGTTTTTGATTTATGATTAATATTATTTCTAAATTTGACTTAATCAAAAGTGGGCGGTGCCAAGCCCATTTTCAAAAATGTCTTTAAAAAATCTGCCTTATCGTTAATGTACACACCAAATTTTATCCTTGTTAGTGCATTATGTACTGAATAATCACTTTTCCTGTATTTTCGAAAATATTCTATATATAAAAAGCGGGCTTGGCTATTATCCGATTTCGCCCATTTTAAATAGCGCTCGGAGATAAGTACCAAGGGACATGCATATGAAATTTCATTGAGATATCTGAAATTTACTCAAGTTATCGTGTTAACAGACCGGCGGGCGGACTGACATGGCTTAATCAATTTCTTTTTCTCCCTGAACTGTTTGATATACATAAGTCAATATCTATCTATATATCAAAAGTTAATATAGCATGTGTGCGTAGCACTACTAGGTATAATAAAAATCGACGCAGCCAGGGTTTGTGCCTATCGAATTACATGAAAATACCGATTTTTACTGATATTTTACATACATTATACAAGGTGGCGCAAAAGTAAGCTTCCGATGTTCAGCATATCGGTTGTGGCACGTGCAGTGTGTGCTGTTGCACCGTCTTGTTGGAACCACATGTTTTCCAATCCCAATTCATCAAGTTGCGGCAAAAAGAACTCGTTGATCATTGCTCTGTAGCGCTCACCATTCACAGTAACCGTTTGGCCGCGACCGATTATTGGTCAAATAAATAGTCAGCAATATTCCGCGTTCTGGAGCAGTGTAGCGTAACATTGTTTATTAACGTGTATTTCGCATGTGTTTACTACACAAATGTCAAAACAGAACTGACTTTAGGGGCCAATCGCAAAATTTATAGCATTTTCTGATAGGAGGATTACTTTTGTATATATCCCAGGTACAAAAGTGTTGCTACTAGCTCTGTACCTTAATAGCAATGACAAAACCGGGACAGATGGTAGTTATAATTGTACCAATAGGGACGAATATTCGTTAGAAATATAAATTAAATATAATTTTGGCTTGCGTTGCAATTAATCAAATGTCGAAACATTTTAAACGTTTTAAAGTGCTCTAGCACCGTGACATTTTGCTACCATATTTACACAGGAAGAAAGTCAAAACTGACATATTGAATAGAAAAGGAAAGTCCGAAAGGTTATACTGATGTGACATCATGGAGACTTAGTTTTCGGAATATGGGACTCCTCTTACCTTTGCTTTAAAGTCGCAAAGCACGAATTTGATACCATGTTGGTAGCACCCATTGTGTGTCCCTGCCTCAAACGAGTCCTCATCCACATCGGTGTGGGTAGCGGAAAGACGCTTGATGCTATCTAAATCCCTTTTCGTTTTTCTCTTACATTACGCCATGTGTTACCTATTTATACTTTTGGACTTTTATCTACAATGATAGAATGAAGAGCATTGTTAATCGTTAAGTTTAGTTTGATCGAATGACGAATCCAAATAAACAAGTGATTAAAATAAAGAACAGAAACAGGTTAAGTCAAGCTTATTTTAAATTTTAAGAGTTATTTGTTTAGTTTAGTCCCCGTATTCCGTCATCTCTCTAACATTCTTATTCATTATTCAAACGTTCCCCCATGGCGGAGTTCTGCGTTACTTTTTTATTTATTCGCTATGATTAGATGGAGACGAATCAAAGCTCGAGTATTTTAAGGTTACAGCTAAATAATCTTTGTCATTGTTATTTGATGGCCAGTAAAAACAACAGATTTGTTATGCAGTCATCCATTCCATTTATTTATTTTATCAAGTACTCACTTCGAATTGTTTGCTATTGTTGTATCGATATTACAACTTTAATGTTTTCCTAGCTTCTTGTATGGCTTAAATAGAGCCAGGCCATTGTATTAGTACATAAACACTTGTAGTTGTTTGTTCACATTATCAGTTATTGGTTTGACATTTGGTTTGTTGTTGGACGTTTATTTCGTGCTGGTGTTTGACATATTAAACCGCTACTATTGATACCTACCTTTATCCTACTACTGCATGTTTTTATCAGAGCTTGACAACTACGATAAAAATAACATAAACAAGTAAGAAAGCCCTGTTTTCGGCTGTGCTAAAGGCTTTATAACTCTCATGAATACGCATAACGGTTTTACGTGTCCGATCCCAAAGCCAATTTATCAATTATATGGGAGCTATATGTGATGTTGGTTTGGTTGGATCTGGCTGAATTTTACTGGTCACATTAGGTACATAATTTTTATGAAACCTGCAAATTTTTAAAGTCCTAGCTTTTTAATTGTAAGATTTATACGTCAAAACCCGTTTATCGGAACATTCGAATGTATGGGAGCTATGTGTTGTATTGGTCCGATCTTGTTGGTTCCGACAAATGATTAATATATTACAAAATAGCGGCCCATACCAAATTTCATCAAGATATCTCAAAAACTGAGGGACTAGTTTGCGTACAAACAGACAGACGGACAGACGGACATAGCTAAATCGACTCAGCTCATCCCCTTGACCATTTCGTTATACTTATTGGTGAGTCTATCGTTTCTTCTTCTCATGCTTACGAACATCGGAACATAGTTGTAATACCATTTCATGTTCATGAAAGGTATAAAAACTTAGAAGCAGGAACTTCAATCGGTTGTAAGACTTACATACATAGTAAAAAATAGGATTTAATCGAGCTCTGTGCGCAAAAATACGTAAAAGCCACAAAGAAAATTTTCCAAATCTTGGTAAAAATCCGTGTGAAAAAAATTGATTTTAAAACTGCCTGCGACAGGGCGAAAATTAGCTGCCTTTGTCTGAATTCGGTTTCCCAGCAAAACTTATTCGGCTGTGCAAAATGACGTTAGCAACACCACCATCTCAGTCAGAATCGGACCTCTCCGAGCCGTTGAAAACTAAACAAGGTTTCAGACAGGGTGACCACCTGATTAATCAGAAAAGTTAATTTTGTATAGACTTCATTATTTACCAGAATATCATTTATGTATACATATGTACACAACGGCCGCCACACCGAAGGTCCAAGGTTCGAGTCCTGGTACAGGTAACAATAAAAGTGGTTTGAAAAAGTATTTTCAAAACGGGGTCGCCCCTCGGCAGTGGTTTGGCAAACTCTCCGAGTGTATTTCTGCCATGGAAGGCTTCTCAGCAAAAATTCATCTGCTTTGCAGATGACAGATCGACAAAAAAATGTAGGTCCCGCCAATTTGTAGGAAAAATTAGAAGCAGCACACCACAAATTGGTAGAGAAGCTCGGCCTTAATCTCCCCAGGAGGTATATATAGCGCAAATTATTTATTTTTATTTATACAACATCAACACACTTTGAAGGAGACGGTGCAATCAAGCAATTAAGCAGTTATCACAGAAAATATCAATTTAAGTTACTTGAACTCTCTAAAAAAATATTTTATAGCATATATTTATGTATACACATACATTAGACTGAGCCAAATATTTGTATACCCAGTATATAATAATAAATATTCCGAACGGATTACCCACCATATCCCGCCCGACCGGCGCGAGGGGTGCATCCGCATAACGCGCGGATTATTCGTTCGTGCCGAGTCGTTGAAAGGCTTTGGTTTGTTAATCGTCGAGATCTAAAACTGCTCAGCTACAGAGAAAACCTCATCAGCTAAGTAAAGTAGATATAGGATAGATTATACATTAAGAAATAACTAGTTAACAGAATAAAATTATTGTTAAAAGTTAAAATAAATAAATACTACTGAGAAGCAGCTGACCAATTTCCATTGAAATATCAAGATTGAATTACAAGCGATTGCCTTTGAAAATAGCAGAAATTTTATGCTGAAAAGTGGGCGGCGCCACGCCTACTTCTTCAAAATTTACAAAATTTTTTCCGGGTTTTTCTTAAAAAACTTATTATGTGTGCAAAATCTGATTGATATAGCTTGCTTAGTTGCAGAAATATCGCTTTTTAAATTTTACAAAAAAATTTTTCAGAACTATGTTAAAAAACTGGGCGTGGACATTAACCGATTTCACCCATTTTTACAGAAAATAGTTACCTTTATATATAGAACATTATCACCAAATTTCGTTTCGACAAATCAATTTTTGGCGGAGTTATGGCATAAAAAGTTTTGTGGAATAGTCCATTATAAAAGGGGCCCATTTTCGAAAATTTTAAGTTTTTGGATTTCCTTGTTTACGGAATCTTTAAAAGTGAAATATAAATGGTATAAAGGTACAATAGCAATAAAGTTATTGCCTATTTAATTTATCTACGATCCTCTTCAAAATCTTTCATATAAAAGTGGGCGTAGACCTTAACCGATCCCGCCCATTTTTTCCTGGAAGATTCCTTGCATATTGAATTTCGTTTCGATATCTTGAACGGTTTTTGATTTATGATTAATATTATTTCAAAATTTTACTTAATCAAAAGTGGGCGGTGCCACTCCCATTTTAAAAAATTTCTGGAAAAATGTATTTTATGCCTCAATATCAATGTATTCACCAAATTTTATCCTTATAGGTTTATTATGTACTGAGTAATCACTTTTTTTGTGTTTTCGAAAATATTCTATATATAAAAAGTAGGCATGGCTATCATCCGATTTCGCCCATTTTAAATAGCGCTCGGAGATGAGTGCAAAGACATCTCAAAATTTACTCAAGTTATCGTGTTCACAGACGGACGGACATGGCTTAATCAATTTCTCTTTTCGTTCTGAACATTTTTATATACGAGGTGTGTTTAAAAAGTATCGCGAATTTTTGTTTATTCAAAAATTATTTATTTATTCATGAATATCTATTTTGTCCCCTTCAAAGTAATCCCCATGAGATATTATACACTTGTGCAAACGGTTTTTCCAATCTTCGAAGCACTTCAAAAAATCATTTTTTTGTATCTTGTTCAGCTCCTCCTTCGATGCCGTCTTTATCTCGTCAAGAGAAGCGTAACGTCGTCCTTTCATGGGCCTCTTCAGTTTAGGGAACAAGAAAAAGTCACAGGGGGCCAGATCTGGGGAATACGGTGGCTGCGGCATCATTAGTGTGTTGTTTTTGGCCAAAAAGTCGCGCACAAGCAACGATGCGTGAGCAGGGGCGTTATCGTGGTGCAAAAGCCAATTTTTGTTCTTCTTTGCACATCTTCTCGGCCTTCTGAGAACATTTTGTACCACCGATAAACGTTGCTTCGGTCCAAGGTAGCTTCTCCGTATGCCACAGTCAACATTCAAGATGCATCCGCGCACTTAATTTCGTTTTTCACACAAAATTTGATACAGGTTCTTTGATCCATTTTTTTGAATAGGTAAAAATCTAAGACGATCCAAAACACGTGCAAGCAAAGCAGCTGTCAACAATTAACTGAACATTCAAAATGGCCGAGCTTGTCGGCATAAGTGAGAGACATGAGTACCAACATAACGCCACAAAAAATTCGAAATTCGAATATACGTAACCAGCGAAAATTCAAAATTCGCGATACGTTTTGAACACACCTCGTACATAAGTCAATATCTATCTCGATCCGTTTATTCCGTTATGTACTGCCGTTAGGCGACTAAAGTTAATATACCTTGTGTGCGTAGCACTACTAGGTATAAAAAATGTGTGTCTTCTATAGGCACCAAAGTACTTAATTACCATTAAAGTAATTACCATTAACAAACATTATGATTTAAACAAAAGCAGGGCATGTCAATCTGAAAGTATTTTTGGTTTCACTGGCATTGCCCAAATCCAGTTTTTAACGTTCAGAATCGGTAAACACTAGTTACGATAAAACCTGCTAAGTCCAAGACAAATTTTGTTGAAGGGAGTTAGTAGCTTTTTTCATAAACCAGCAGACCCGGCAGACGTTATCTTGACCGAAGGCAGGCCTGCGCCCTGGTCCACACATTAGTCGATAACTTCGAAACCGGTCGGGATTTCACATATGAATAGAATAAAGAGCAGAAACCCACAGTCAAATCGGCAGTTAGAAGATAATTTGGATTACACATGTCATACGTATTCCTTCAAATATTTTATTGGAAATGTGGCAGCTGTGATTAACACTGCAGAAAATTGGACCAGCTCAGAACTTTTCTTGAGCTTAACCGGTTTCTCTTCCGATAGTTCTACGATAGCTTGGCTTTTGGGTAGCTCTCAACCTGTGCCATTTTGGAAAGTTTGAGGGGTAGTTTGGTTGTGGATGAGTGATTATCGATATCCGATATTTTAAACTGTCTATAAACTATCACTTTTGTAGCCGGCACAGGACAATACACAAAGCGTGTAGCTTAAGACTATCGCTTTTGAAGACTGGTTCGCAATTTTATTGCAAGGAAGACATAAAGAGGTGCCCAACTAGGTGAGATCATTTTTGGAGTGTCAAATCGGTGTATATTTTATTGAATATTGCCTTATTTGTATAAATATTTAAGAATGTACATATGTTATTTCAATAGTTTAATTTCGGTTGTCGAAAAGATATTTCTTTGAACGAATTATAATCACAACAGCAAGCAATAATCCCAACCAGACCTGTTATGTTTAAATGGTGTTCACGCGACTTTTGCCACTTTCAAAAACTATGTTCAATACTCTTTTCAATGATTAGAATAGAAAACCATTAAGAGGATTATTTATCTAAAAACCTTTTAGGAAAAAGTTTTATATCAGGATAATACCAAGCTTTATTCGAAAAAAATATTAACAGAAAGTATGTATTTATATGCTACATAAATTTATGAACCGTTTTTCTGTATTTCTGTTGGCGTTGCAATTAACAAATGGAGAATCCATCTATAGGGGAATCATTTTATGTATGTATATGCAGGACTGTCTTTAACTATGCTGGGGCCCTTGGGCACATACGAATTTGGGGCCCTTTTTAAATATAAAGAAAGCGAATAAAAATTTTTGTTTACTATGATGTTCATTATGGGTTTTCAGGAAGAAAAAATTAAATATGTTTATTCTTAAATATTATTAAATATGTTTGTTGAGTAAACCCTCAAACTGAATTTTGCAAAGTCTCTTTGGGTAACCTCTTGTTGAGCTAGACACTTGAAACATGTAATAGTTCAGAACTCGGAACATTATATACCTAGTAGTGATCTATTATGATATACACTTCTGTTACGAGTTCTGAGGGGTAAATTAATTTAAAAAAAATGTAAATGTATGGCGCGATATACAACAGGTATATCATCATAAACCTCCTAAGAGATATTGCCCGGAGCTTTCTTTCCAATTTGTGGTGTGCCGTTTTGAATTTTTTCCTACAAATTGGCGGGACCTACAGATTTTTGCCGACTTCGAACGGCATCTACAAAGGAGATGCATTTTTGCTGAGAAGCCGTCCATAGCAGAAAGACACTTGGAGAGTTTGCCAAACCACTGCCGAGGGGCGACCCCGTTTTGAAAAACTTTTTCAAACCACTTTTGATGTTACCTTTCCCAGGACTCGAACCTTGGACCTTCGGTGTGGTAGGCCGGCAACACTACCGCCACACCACGGCGGCCGCCATTAATTTGTTTGTATATAAATAACTTTCCTTCCAACAGCTAACCACATTTTACCAAAATACCTATACATGCACATTTTATGTTCGGAAAATTTTGCGTTCGAATAGACAGACGTACAGACAAATAGACGGACGGGGAAACGGACATGGCTAAATCGACTCAGCTCATCGTCTTTATTATTTCAGTTTATTTATTGATGAGCTCATCTCTTCTTCTTCTCATACTTACAAACATTTCATGCTCATTAAAGGTATGAAACTCAAAAAAGGTATATAACTTCCCTATTGCAGTGGGGTGTTAACTACTTGCCCGGATATTTTACTTGTGTGTTATCCGATGTTATACTATTGAGAAGCAGCTGACCAGTTTACATTTTACAAAAAAAATTTTTCAGAACTATGTTAAAAGACTGGGCTTGGCCGTTTACAGATTTCGCCCAAGAAACGTTTACCTTTATATGTACAACATTTTCGCCAAATATCGTTTCGATAAATGAATTTTTGCCGCTATTATGGCATTAGTTTCTGCCTTAACATTAACCGATTTAATTTTTTCCTGGAACACTCCTTGCATACCTGGAAATCTGCTTGCTGAATTTCGTTTCGATATCTTGAACGGTTTCTGATTTATGATTAATATTATTTCTAAATTTGACTTAATCAAAAGTGGGCGGTGCCACTCCCACTTTCAAATATTTCTTGAAAATTTTATTTTATGCCTCAATCTCAATGTATTCACCATATTTTTTCATATAGGTGTATTATGCACTGAATAATCACTTTTTCTGTATTTTTGCAAATATTCTATATATAAAAAGTGGGCGTGGCTATCATCCGATTTTGCCCACTTTAAATAGCGCTCGGAGATGAGTGCCAAGGAACCTGCATACTAAATTTCATTAAGATATCTCAAAATTTACTCAAGTTATTGTATTAACAGACGGAGGGACGAACGGATGGACGGACGGACATGGGTTATTCAATTTTGTTTTTCCTCCTGAACATTTTGATATATACAAGTCAAATGGGTTTGGTGGCGAACGAGGACAAACCGAAATAATTTCTGTCACCATGCAAAGAGTCAGCGCATTCGCGCTATGGCATCCACGTCACTGTTGGCAGCAATAATTTCGAAATAGTAAAGGTCTTCGTTTACCTGGGAACCAGCATTGACACCAACAATAATGTTAGCCTAGAAATCCGACGAAGAATTATTCTTGCAAACAAACGCTACTTCGGACTGAGTAGGCAATTGGAAAGTAAAGTCCTCTCTCGACGAACGAAAGTAACACTCTATGAGTCACTCATCGCACACGTCCTGCTATATGGTGCAAAAGCGTGGACACTTACAACGTCTGATGAGGCGGCTGTGGGAGTATTCGAGAGAAAGGTTCTTCGAAAGATTTGTGGACCTCTACGCGTTGGCGACGGCGAGTACCGAAGATTTTATGATGAGCTGTATGAACTTTACGCAGACGCCGACATAGTTCAGCGAATTGAAAAAAAGCGGCTTCGCTGGCTAGGCCACGTAGTGCGAATGAGCGACGATGCTCCAGCCCAGAAGGTATTCTTATCGGCACCCGCCGGTGGAATCAGAGGAAGAGGGAGACCACCACTCCGATGGAAGGGCGAAGTGGAGACCGATTTGCGATCTCGCTGTCTTTCCAATTGGCGCCAGTTGGCGCAACGAAGAAAGGACTGGCGAGCTATGTTGGACGTTCAAAATCGCCGAGGCGGTTAGATGACCGTTTAAAGAAGAAGAGTAAATTCCAAGAAAAATCCACGAAATCGCTTAGCGATTATGCTTAGACTTGTGTGAAATAAAATAAAACAAAATAAAATAAACTAAACTACAATAAAATAATATAAAATTAAATTAAATTAAATAACATTGAATAAAATAAAATTAAATTAAATTGCTTTTTATACCAAATTTTTTTGTTGATTTACGGCCTGTACATTTTCAAGTATTCATGAAACGAGCTCAAGGCCAAGAATAATAATTTTTCACTTTTTGAAATTTTATGAAAATTATTATGGTTTTTTTATTTATTAATAATCATTTTAATTAATTATTAAAAGTTTTGAAAAAAACTTATAATATATATAAAAAAAATATAATAAAATGAAGTAAAATAAAATAAAATAAAATAAAATAAAATAAAATAAAATAAAATAAAATAAAATAAAATAAAATAAGATGAAATAAAATTAAATTTAATTAAATTAAATTAAACTAAATAAAAATAAATAAAATAAAATAAAGTAAAATAAAACAAGTAAGACAAGGGCTGTCTTCGACTGTGCCGAAGACTTTATACCTTTCACGAATACGCATCACGGTTTTAAGTGCCCGATCCTTACTCACAATTAGTAAAAACTCGGCAAAACTGATAATTTAAAAATACATAGCCCAAACCCCATTTATCGCAACAATCGATTATATGGGAGCTATATGTTATGTTGGTCCGATCTGGGTGATTTTCATTACACACATTACATATATAATATGTACCAAACCTGCAAAACTTTACTTTCCTAGCTTTTTAATTGCAAAATTTATAGCCAAAAATCCATTTATCGAAACAATCGATTGTATGGAAGCTATGCGTTGCATTGCTCCGATCTTGCTGATTCCGATAAATGATTAAACTTATGCAAAATGGCAGCTCCATACCGAATTTCATCAAGATATCTCAAAAACTGAGGGACTAGTTTGCGTACAAACAGACAGACATGGCTAAATCGACTTAGCTCATCGCCCTGATCATTTCGGTATACTTATTGGTGGGTCTATCTCTTCTTCTCCTCATACTTACAAACATCGGACCAAAATTATAATACCATTTCATGTTCATGAAAGGTAGAATAAAATAGATTAAAGCAAGTAGGGAAGTCTAAGTTCAGGTGGAAACGAACATTATATACCTAGTAGTGGTAAATTATGGCATACTAATTTACTCAGGTCTATTTTAATACTTTTCAGTTCGTAATATAAAGCCATCTGATTGTTTTCACTAAAAATACTTCTGTTATGAGTTTTGAGAGGTAAATTAATTTAAAAAAACTATAAATAGTTATGGCATAAAAAGTTTTGTGGAATACTCCATAATAAAAGGGACGTGGCCGACCCCATTTTAAAAAATTTTTATTTTTCGTCTTTCCTCGTTCAAGGAGACCTTGAAGGTGAAATATAAATGATATAAAGCTTTTGTACGCAAAGTTATTGCCTATTAAATATATCTATGATCCTTTTCAAAATGTTTCGTATAAAATTGGGCGTGGTTCTTAACCCATTTTTTACCGGAACATTAATATAAATATGTGTACTAAATTTCGTTTCGATATCTTGAACGGTTTTTGATTTATGATTAATATTATTTCTAAATTTGACTTAATCAAAAGTGGGCGGTGCCAAGCCCATTTTCAAAAATGTCTTTAAAAAATCTGCCTTATCGTTAATGTACACACCAAATTTTATCCTTGTTAGTGCATTATGTACTGAATAATCACTTTTCCTGTATTTTCGAAAATATTCTATATATAAAAAGCGGGCTTGGCTATTATCCGATTTCGCCCATTTTAAATAGCGCTCGGAGATAAGTACCAAGGGACATGCATATGAAATTTCATTGAGATATCTGAAATTTACTCAAGTTATCGTGTTAACAGACCGGCGGGCGGACTGACATGGCTTAATCAATTTCTTTTTCTCCCTGAACTGTTTGATATACATAAGTCAATATCTATCTATATATCAAAAGTTAATATAGCATGTGTGCGTAGCACTACTAGGTATAATAAAAATCGACGCAGCCAGGGTTTGTGCCTATCGAATTACATGAAAATACCGATTTTTACTGATATTTTACATACATTATACAAGGTGGCGCAAAAGTAAGCTTCCGATGTTCAGCATATCGGTTGTGGCACGTGCAGTGTGTGCTGTTGCACCGTCTTGTTGGAACCACATGTTTTCCAATCCCAATTCATCAAGTTGCGGCAAAAAGAACTCGTTGATCATTGCTCTGTAGCGCTCACCATTCACAGTAACCGTTTGGCCGCGACCGATTATTGGTCAAATAAATAGTCAGCAATATTCCGCGTTCTGGAGCAGTGTAGCGTAACATTGTTTATTAACGTGTATTTCGCATGTGTTTACTACACAAATGTCAAAACAGAACTGACTTTAGGGGCCAATCGCAAAATTTATAGCATTTTCTGATAGGAGGATTACTTTTGTATATATCCCAGGTACAAAAGTGTTGCTACTAGCTCTGTACCTTAATAGCAATGACAAAACCGGGACAGATGGTAGTTATAATTGTACCAATAGGGACGAATATTCGTTAGAAATATAAATTAAATATAATTTTGGCTTGCGTTGCAATTAATCAAATGTCGAAACATTTTAAACGTTTTAAAGTGCTCTAGCACCGTGACATTTTGCTACCATATTTACACAGGAAGAAAGTCAAAACTGACATATTGAATAGAAAAGGAAAGTCCGAAAGGTTATACTGATGTGACATCATGGAGACTTAGTTTTCGGAATATGGGACTCCTCTTACCTTTGCTTTAAAGTCGCAAAGCACGAATTTGATACCATGTTGGTAGCACCCATTGTGTGTCCCTGCCTCAAACGAGTCCTCATCCACATCGGTGTGGGTAGCGGAAAGACGCTTGATGCTATCTAAATCCCTTTTCGTTTTTCTCTTACATTACGCCATGTGTTACCTATTTATACTTTTGGACTTTTATCTACAATGATAGAATGAAGAGCATTGTTAATCGTTAAGTTTAGTTTGATCGAATGACGAATCCAAATAAACAAGTGATTAAAATAAAGAACAGAAACAGGTTAAGTCAAGCTTATTTTAAATTTTAAGAGTTATTTGTTTAGTTTAGTCCCCGTATTCCGTCATCTCTCTAACATTCTTATTCATTATTCAAACGTTCCCCCATGGCGGAGTTCTGCGTTACTTTTTTATTTATTCGCTATGATTAGATGGAGACGAATCAAAGCTCGAGTATTTTAAGGTTACAGCTAAATAATCTTTGTCATTGTTATTTGATGGCCAGTAAAAACAACAGATTTGTTATGCAGTCATCCATTCCATTTATTTATTTTATCAAGTACTCACTTCGAATTGTTTGCTATTGTTGTATCGATATTACAACTTTAATGTTTTCCTAGCTTCTTGTATGGCTTAAATAGAGCCAGGCCATTGTATTAGTACATAAACACTTGTAGTTGTTTGTTCACATTATCAGTTATTGGTTTGACATTTGGTTTGTTGTTGGACGTTTATTTCGTGCTGGTGTTTGACATATTAAACCGCTACTATTGATACCTACCTTTATCCTACTACTGCATGTTTTTATCAGAGCTTGACAACTACGATAAAAATAACATAAACAAGTAAGAAAGCCCTGTTTTCGGCTGTGCTAAAGGCTTTATAACTCTCATGAATACGCATAACGGTTTTACGTGTCCGATCCCAAAGCCAATTTATCAATTATATGGGAGCTATATGTGATGTTGGTTTGGTTGGATCTGGCTGAATTTTACTGGTCACATTAGGTACATAATTTTTATGAAACCTGCAAATTTTTAAAGTCCTAGCTTTTTAATTGTAAGATTTATACGTCAAAACCCGTTTATCGGAACATTCGAATGTATGGGAGCTATGTGTTGTATTGGTCCGATCTTGTTGGTTCCGACAAATGATTAATATATTACAAAATAGCGGCCCATACCAAATTTCATCAAGATATCTCAAAAACTGAGGGACTAGTTTGCGTACAAACAGACAGACGGACAGACGGACATAGCTAAATCGACTCAGCTCATCCCCTTGACCATTTCGTTATACTTATTGGTGAGTCTATCGTTTCTTCTTCTCATGCTTACGAACATCGGAACATAGTTGTAATACCATTTCATGTTCATGAAAGGTATAAAAACTTAGAAGCAGGAACTTCAATCGGTTGTAAGACTTACATACATAGTAAAAAATAGGATTTAATCGAGCTCTGTGCGCAAAAATACGTAAAAGCCACAAAGAAAATTTTCCAAATCTTGGTAAAAATCCGTGTGAAAAAAATTGATTTTAAAACTGCCTGCGACAGGGCGAAAATTAGCTGCCTTTGTCTGAATTCGGTTTCCCAGCAAAACTTATTCGGCTGTGCAAAATGACGTTAGCAACACCACCATCTCAGTCAGAATCGGACCTCTCCGAGCCGTTGAAAACTAAACAAGGTTTCAGACAGGGTGACCACCTGATTAATCAGAAAAGTTAATTTTGTATAGACTTCATTATTTACCAGAATATCATTTATGTATACATATGTACACAACGGCCGCCACACCGAAGGTCCAAGGTTCGAGTCCTGGTACAGGTAACAATAAAAGTGGTTTGAAAAAGTATTTTCAAAACGGGGTCGCCCCTCGGCAGTGGTTTGGCAAACTCTCCGAGTGTATTTCTGCCATGGAAGGCTTCTCAGCAAAAATTCATCTGCTTTGCAGATGACAGATCGACAAAAAAATGTAGGTCCCGCCAATTTGTAGGAAAAATTAGAAGCAGCACACCACAAATTGGTAGAGAAGCTCGGCCTTAATCTCCCCAGGAGGTATATATAGCGCAAATTATTTATTTTTATTTATACAACATCAACACACTTTGAAGGAGACGGTGCAATCAAGCAATTAAGCAGTTATCACAGAAAATATCAATTTAAGTTACTTGAACTCTCTAAAAAAATATTTTATAGCATATATTTATGTATACACATACATTAGACTGAGCCAAATATTTGTATACCCAGTATATAATAATAAATATTCCGAACGGATTACCCACCATATCCCGCCCGACCGGCGCGAGGGGTGCATCCGCATAACGCGCGGATTATTCGTTCGTGCCGAGTCGTTGAAAGGCTTTGGTTTGTTAATCGTCGAGATCTAAAACTGCTCAGCTACAGAGAAAACCTCATCAGCTAAGTAAAGTAGATATAGGATAGATTATACATTAAGAAATAACTAGTTAACAGAATAAAATTATTGTTAAAAGTTAAAATAGAAGTCAAAGAATAAAAAACAATTAGTAGCTATGAATTTAGGGCAGAAAGAATTGATTTTTTTATGCTGAAAAGCGAGTCTGAAATATCAAATCTACCAGAAAGAGAGTTATAATCTTGACACAAACAGCGAAAAGGCTCATTTAACTGAAAATTGGTTCGGCACTGTTTTAAGACTAGAGGTTTAAAATGCCTTGAAGGACGAGACGGTACATTGAAGTTCACTTCACTTAGAAGAAATGGGCTGGATAGTGAACCATTTAGCAATTTAATCATAAAAATAATTCCAAGCATTTCCCTCCGACTAGAAAGTGTGTGTAGATTAATGAGTTTTAAACGATTCGTATAGGGTGGCAGATTGTACGAGGGATCCCAATGAAAATCTCTTAAGGCAAATAGTAAAAATTGTTTTTGAACTGATTCAAGGCGATCTACATGAACCTGGTAACGCGGGTTCCAAATTATAGAACCATATTCAAGTATCGGTCTGACTAATGTAGTGAAGAGGGCTTTAGTTACATAAGGGTCGCTAAATTCTTTAGACCATCGTTTAACGAATGCTAGGACACCTCTAGCCTTATTGACTGTTGTATTAATATGGCGGTTGAAACTGAGTTTATAGTCCATAGTAACCCCCAGGTCAACAAGATCATACACTTGCTCAAGACTATAATTTTTAATTGTATAGGAAGCCGGCTGAGAAATTCCACGCGAAAAACCCATGTGTTTACATTTTTTAAGGTTAAGTGGCATATAATTTAAATCGCACCAAGTAACAAGTGTATCTAGATCTGATTGTAGCTTATTTCTATCTTCAAATGACGCGAATGACATGAAAAGCTTTACGTCGTCGGCATACATTAACATTTTTGAAAATTTTATAGTTGTAGAAATATCATTTATAAACAACAAAAACAGAATCGGGCCAAGATGGCTTCCTTGAGGAACCCCCGAAGAGACATAAATGACATCGGATACTAAATTTTTAAACATTACTCTTTGTGTCCTGTCACTAAGGTAAGAAGAGATCCAGCGATTGAGACCCAGCTGGAAGCCCAACTGATCGAGTTTATGAATAAGTAATGAGTGACACACTTTGTCAAAAGCTTTGCTGAAATCCGTATAAATAACGTCGGTGTGCAGATTTTTTCTAAAGGCATTTGCGACATGGCTGGTAAACTCAAGTAAATTCGTAACTGTGGACTTTCCCTTACTGAGCCCGTGTTGGCAGTCAGCTATCAAAGTAGAGATCGGAACCGTAAGTTGATTTGTAACATAGCTTCAAACAATTTTGGGATGGCAGAAAGCTTTGCGATGCCACGATAGTTCTCTATAGAAGACCTACTTCCGCTTTCATGCAGCGGTAGAAGAAACGATTCTTTCCACGCAGTTGGAAAAACACCACACTTTAGTGATAGATTGAACAAATTGGTAAGGGGTTGGTAAATATTGTTCGCACACTTTTTCAAGAAACATGTAGGAATCCTATCAGGACCGTATTTAAAAGATTCTTTTAAGGTTTTAAGGTAAATTAGAACATTTTTGGCGTATATAATTGGTGAACTAATTGAATTTGTCCCGTGTAGCTTATAAGGATAGTTTTGAAAGTTTGAATTGGTGACAGCAGAAAGTTAGAAGTGAAAAATTGAGCAAAAAAATTTGCGATATATTGATTATCGCTAGATATAATGTCTTGATATTTCATGGCTGAGGGAAACCCTGATACTTTACGTTTAGAATTTACGAAACCATAAAATGACTTTGGATTGAGAATAATGTCTCTTTTGGTTTTAGAGATATAAGCTTTATAGCACTTTTTATTTAAATCTATGTACTTCTGACGTAGACTGGAATACAGTAAGTAATGTTTATTTAATCCAGATTTCTTATATAAATTAAATGATCGTGTTTTCCTATTTTTAAGAGCCTTAAGCTCTTTAGTAAACCAAGCTTGCGTAGGATGATCATAAGTTAATTTACGTTTGGGAATAAACTTCTCAAATAGGCAGTAAATAGTTTGATTGAAATGTGAGACGTTTAGATCGATATCACAACCAAATTCAGGCCAAGTTAATTTAGACAGTTCTTTATTTAATTTCTTGTAGTTTGCTTTGGAAAAGTTAAAATCAAAGCTACTACATGAGTAGCATTGAGTGCCTTGGCCATTACTTATCGTTTCGTAGACTATTTCCATAGAAGGATGGTAAAGGTCTTCTGGTAAAACCAACGGATCACAACGATTTACAGAAAATTGGTTTATATCATTAACATACACTAAATCTAAGACTTTCCCAAACTTGTTAGCGGTAACATTTATTTGATTAAGGCAAAGATCGGAAATTTCATCTAAAAAGTCATTGTACCCCAGTTTGGACGGATTTGGAATAATGTTACCATCAGATATGTTCTACGATATATGAGGTAAGTTAAAATCACCCAAAACAATAATTGAATCTGAAGCTTTAGTCATAAAGTTAACAGTTTTGAGCAGAGAGACATGTTGCATGTAGACTGAAAAATCTGATGCCGGAGGGATGTAGCAAACATATAAGTACATAGAGACATTGTCTAGTTGAAGGCGGATGCATTTAACCTCAATGAATCGGTGTTAGGAATATTAACCTCTTTTGAAGGGATGGAGGAATGAACGGCAAGTAGGACACCATCCCCGACTCTGTTCAAGCGATCATTTCTATATACTTGATATTCATTACAAAAAAACTCTGAATTGAAAACATGAGGTTTTAGCCAAGTTTCGGTAAAAGCAATTACGTTATATTTACAATGAAAAGGTTTCAAAAAGAGATCAGTTAATTTGGTATTTAAATCTCTGACATTTTGATAAAAGATATTCACGGATTTAGTGCTCAGTTTTTTGACTCAACATTATTACGAGAAATGTTCGCTACATTTTGAACATTCCTATTCGGTCTGTATTTAAACTCCCGCACAAGAGCCCAGGGAGGCCAAAAAGAGCTGTCCAAAAGAGTATCGAAATCTTTCCCAGATACATCAATCTTAAACGAAGACATACTTCTTTGATATGTGAAATTAAATTTTCTAACAGTTACGCTTTGATCTTTAACTTTAGAAGAAATATGGTACATCAAATCATCCTCGGTAGTGTCTGGATGGAACCTAGACACAAAAATAGATCTTTTGCGAGGAACCACAACCAGCTTACCAACGATTGGTGCAGACTCCATTGCAATAGTAGTAGGCCGATCATTCGTACGCCTGCGCTTGTTTTCGCGATTATCAGGGCATTCCAAATGAGGCGAATTCTCCAAAGTTTCCAAGGTTTTGAAAATATTTTCATATTTTTTGAATTTTTCGGTCAGCAATGAAAAATCTTTGCTTATTTCAGAAAAACCGTTTCTGATATGCCTAAAGATTTTACAGAGATCAACTTCCGTCGACCGGCATTTGGAACAAGACCAGCGCAGGCCTTTTCCTTCGTTAAGCAGGTCAGCCATTCTACCGGTTAACCCAGTGCACTTGGCGTGGACAAGTCCTGGCAGTTTGCTATCATGCACGACATTTTCGTATAAATACTAATATAAATTTATGTACTAGTACGCAGGGTATTATAGTTTTGGTCATATAACGGTGGTTTGTAACGGTACAAAATGATAGAGATGGGTATGGAGTTCCATATATCAAAGTTTTTAGAATGAAGAGAGTTATCGATCAAGACATGTCCCTCCGTCCGTCCGTCCGTGGACACGATAACTTGAGTAAAAATTGAGATATTTGAATGAAATTTAGCACACAGTTTTCTTTCAGGCCAAGGTAGGTTGCTATTTGAAATAGGTGAAATCGAACTATAACCACGCCCTTTTTTTTGATATCGAAAATTTCCAAAAAAGTATAAAATGGGTTAATTCAATAGTAAAAGCAGCTACAATGATGCAATTTGCTAGATTTATTAACTTGATTGTCCCGTTGACGATTTTATCAAACTTTTGGAAAAGGGGCATGGGACTGCCCACATATGAATGAACAAAGTTTAAAATTTCGACAGTTAGTAACTACAGAACCGTTTACGTTAATATAACGAAATTTCGTGGGAGGCATACTATTGTTCTGATAAATGTACCCATAGAAAATAAGCGACATCGCTTTTCGACCACGCCTACTTTTTCATAAAAGTTATGTGGAAAGGAGGTAGAAATATTGAACTGCTCATATCTAATTAACTGATACAGGTATAATAATATAATTTGGTATTTACATCAATTTTCTTATTCTTTATATGACTTTTGCAAAATTTTGGAAAGTTGTCGTGGAACCGCCCACTTATGAGTCAAACAAATTTCAAATTCGACTGGTTATAACTTCAGAACGGTGTAAGATTAAATTACGAAACTTAACACAAGTTATACTATAGGCATGTAAAGAACGCCCACGGAAAATAAGCAAAATCGGTGGACGTTTTGACCAAAGTTTTCTAAAAGCGAGGTAGGAAACCGGAACATGCCATATCTCATTCACTGATGCAGGTAGAATGCTAGAATTTCGTAGTTATAATGGCCTGATGATCTTATTAAGGATTTTTAAAAATTTTTGGAAAATGGGCATGGTACCGCCAACATATAAATGAACAAAATGTCATGTTTCAGCTATTATTAAGTTCAGAACCGTGTTAAATAAAATGGCGATCATGATACGAGGTATACTCTCTACGCTTTTTAGAATTATATATAGCCTATGCTGGAACCAGTAAATTCAAGAATCTACTGTGGAAATTTCATAAAGATCGGTTAAGTGCCAGACACACATTCATTTTTTTACCTAGTAGTGCTACGCACACAAGGTATATTAACTTTAGTCGCCTAACTTAAGCTACTTAATTCAAGTTTTCCTCTAATTGGTATGCGGGTTCCTTGGCACTCATCTCCTAGCTCTATTTAAAGTTGGCGAAATCGGACGATAGCCACGCCCACTTTTTTATTTAAAGAATATTTTCGAAAACACAAATAAAGTGATTACTCAGTACATAATACACCTATAAGGATAAAGTTTGGAGAATACATTGAGATTGAGGCATAAAATAAATTTTTCAAGAAATTTTTGAAAATGGGAGTGGCACCGACCGTTTTTGATTAAGTCTAATTTAGAAATAATATTAATCATAAATCAAAATCCGTTCAAGATATCGAAACGAAATTCAACTCGCAGGTTTCTAGGTGTACAAGGAATGTTCCAGAAAAAAATGGGCGGGATCGGTTAAGGTCTACGCCCACTTTTATATGAAAGATTTTGAAGAGGATCGTAGATATATTAAATAGGCGTAAAATTGCTTTACATCATTTATATTTCACTTTTAAAGTTTCTGTAAACAAAGAAATCCAAAAACTTCAAATTTTCAAAAATGGGCCTGGCCCCGCCCCTTTTATAGTGAACTATTCCACAAAACTTTTTATGCCATAACTCCGCCAAGAATTTATTTGTTGAAACGAAATTTGGTAAAAATGTTTTATATATAATGGTAACTGTTTGCTGTAAAAATGGGCGAAATTGGTTAATGTCCACGACCAGTTTTTTAAAATAGTTCTGAAATTTTTTTTGGAAAATTTAAAAAGCGGTATTTCTACAACCAAGCAAGTTATATCAATCAGATTTTGCACACATAATAAGTTTTTTTAGAAAAACCCGGATAAAATTTTGTCAATTTTGAAGAAATAGGCGTGGCGCCGCCCACTTTTCAGCATAAAATTTCTACTATTTTCAAAGGCAATCGCTTATAATTCAATCTTGATATTTCAATGAAAATTTGTCAGCTTCTTTTCAGTACTATGTATTATACTCCAGACAAAAATTGGCGAAATCGGGAAACACACAAGCAAAATATTCGGGCAAGTAGTTAATAGCCCACTGCAATGGCGAAGTTATGTATCTTTTTTGATTTTCATACCTTTCATAAACATTAAATGTATGTAAGTATGAGAAGAAGAAGAGAAAAGTTCACTTAAATTATCAGTACGATGAGCGGAGTCGATTTAGCCATGTCCGTCTCTCCGTCCGTCTGTCTGTCTGTCCGTCTGTCTATTTGAACGCAAACTAGTCTCTCAGTTTTACAAAAGAATGCTGAAATTCGTTGTTAGCTTTCGCCATTTTATAATATACTAGCAAACCCGTTATACGTTGTTTTGACGTTTTGATACCTAGAACACATCTATATATAAAATGTCATTAACTTGAACCAAGCAAACTCCTAACTATACCGAACTGCAGCTTTATATAACCTGGGTGCTTTTCCAAAAGGTATATACAGACTATGTCGTGCCCAGCGAACTCCTGAACCTATCGTGAAAGTTCAAGAGCAAAACGAAACAAAAAATGTGTGGGCGTGGCACCGCTCACTTTTGAAAAAGTATGTAGATATTGACTAAGTGACATATATACCCAAATTTCATTAATTTAGACCAAAAAACTTCGGAATTATGACGAATTGAAACTTTATATAGCCTGGGGGCGTTGCTCCGCCTACTTTTCCAAAACTATATATTATCTATGATGTACCCAGTGAACCCAAGTATATATTGTGAAAATTGCATAAAGATCGGTTGAGTTCTTTGTCGCTTATGAAAGACACACATTTTGTATATCTATTTTTGTTACGCACACAAGGTATATTACTTCATTCGGCATAAACGAATCGAGATATATATATATATTAATGCATATCAAAACGTTCAGAATGAAAAGTAAAATATCCGGCCAAGTAGTTAACACCCCACTGCAAAAGCGAAGTTGTATATCTTTTTTGATATTTATACCTTTCTTGAACATGAAATGTTTGTACGTATACTGAAATGATCAGGAGGATGAGCTGACTCGATGTAGCCATATCCGTCTCTTGATACGTCTATCTGTCTGTCCGTCTATCTATTTGAACGCAAATACGAGCTGAAAGTATTAAAATAGAGCTGCGTAAATTGGGATGACATAATATATCACTACTAGGTATATAATGTTCGGTTCCACCCGAACTTAGAATTCCTTACTTGTTATTAATAAGATTGCCCACACGGTAGTAGAAAAAGTTTAAAACCACTATACGTCATAACTCCACAACAATTTACCACGACCACTTATTTAATGTTCGGTTCCACCCGAACTTAATTGATACTAGCTTATACCCGTCGGTTTCACCCCACATTTCAAAAAAAAAAATTTCAGCTGTATGGGAGGTGCCACGCTCCCGTTTTTGTTATCCCCAGTTTTTTTGGAGGTGGTAAGGATTAACCTCATATAAACCCATACCAAATTTCAGTGGTCTAACGTAAATACTTCCAGAGATACGGACTATGAAAAATGTCAGCTGTATGGGAGGTGCCACGCTCCCTTTTTCGTTTTTCCCAGTTTTCTTGGATGTGTTAGGGATTAACCTCATATAACCCCTTCCCAAATTTCATTGGTCTAGCCTAAATACTTCCAGAGATATGGACTATAAAAAATTCCAGTTGTATGGGAGGTGCCACGCCCCCTTTCTATAGATACGTACATAACTTTACATACATAGATTACTTTTCACAATGACGAAAAAAATACTGTGAAGTCCCTTAATATTAATTTGAAGAGGTCTACAATTTCTATCTCATTTTTGGTTGACGAGAAAAAAATTTAGTTGAAAAAAGATCTGAGACGAAAGAAAATTTTCGTCAGGTGGGATGTTTCCGAGCATAAAATAATTAAACATCGACATGTTCTTTTGACTTAGCGTTTTACTTTGCACGTTTGTTTATCTTATAACATTGAACGAGCTATTTTTGGGTATTTGTATGTTTCCATATTTGTATATCCAGATTTTCTCGAAAAACGCTCACCGAATTGGACGAAATTTGATATGTATATAGTGTACAATATTCTAAGAATTTTTTCTTCGAAGTTGTCACATAGGACTTTTTTACAGGGCTGGCACCTATCGGAATTTTTTTTAAAATGAAATGAAATAAACCAATATGGGTATCAAATGAAAGGTATTTTTCTGCGTATTAAACAAATTTTAAGTAGGGCTGCCACTTGTTGTTGACACCTTGGCTTATTATATCTTATAAATTTTAACAAACTATTCCTGTATATTTTTTTATTCAGAATATCTCGACAACCGATTTTGATGCCAAATTTCATCTCATGTACATAGGGTACCATATTCTAAGAATTTTTGCCTAGGTGTTGCCACATTCTATGTTTCCTATCCACCTATCTGGCTTTTTCTTAAATTAAATGAAATATGCCAGTATGGGTTTCAAACGAAATGTATTTTTGTTGCGTATAAAAAGAAAAAAAGACATTTTGGTTGCCATCTAAACTTATTGTATCTTATAACTTTTAACAATCTATTTTTATATATTTGTATATTCAGAATATCTCGAAAATGGCTTAACCGATTTGGATGAATTTTGGTGTGTACATAGAGTACCACATTCCAAGAACTTTTATCCAAGTTTTGCCACGTGGGATGTTTTAACGGGGTTAACCCTATCTGATATTTTTTTTAATGAAATGAAATATGCTAATACGGGTATCAAATGAAAAATGCGTATTAAAAAAAAAAATTTTTTAGTAGAATTGCCACTTTTTTCGACAACCAAAATCCGGCAAAAAGTAAATGTACCGAAAATCACGCTCATCCAAGGGGTCGCTAGGTTGTACCATGCCACGGCATCAATTACCAGTAAGACCAACATTTGCCATGACTGCGCATAAAGCTCAGGGAAAAACAATTAAGTTTGTCGGAGTGGAGCTAAATGCATCGATGTTCATGCATGGTATGTTATATGTAGCATTTTCAAGAGTTAAGCGACCAAATACGCTAAAAGTAATAATTCCGAAAGAAAGTCAGAGACGTACTCGCAGCATGGTGTGAAAGGATGTGACTTCAATTGTATTAAATATTAAAATTTATGGATAATTCTATCTTGAAAAGTGACTGTTAACTGCTATATAGAGCACTATCCGACAAGTATACCCATCTGACCATATCCTTTCTCGATTATTTGTTAACAATCGACAGCCTCGAACCATACAATTCAGTAAGAAGTCTTGTAAATGCTTGCCAAAAATATGGTGAACACTTTTT
Source organism: Merzomyia westermanni (assembly GCA_949987695.1). Classification (NCBI taxonomy): domain Eukaryota; kingdom Metazoa; phylum Arthropoda; class Insecta; order Diptera; family Tephritidae; genus Merzomyia; species Merzomyia westermanni. Next base: position 77,718,936 of record OX465291.1, read on the forward strand.
TGAGCAGCCACCAAGGAGTAATTATGTGTATGAAAAACTTTGTTACCAATAAAAAAATATTAAACATCTTTCTATTATCAACTTATGTTTTTAAAATCTCTTTTTGAAAAGCTCCTCTGCTTTTAAGTGAAATTATTTATAAAAACAACCAAAGTAATTTGACTGATGAGTATTTAAAGCAAACTAAATTGTATGGTAACCTATGAAAATGCCAAACAAAGTTCCTTCGCTCAGGTACTAATTAATTAATCATACTCTACGCATTTTTGATTAATCAGAAATCTTCTATTGCAACGCATTTTATTTTAAAACGGAATAAAATTATGAGGCTAAAAGTATTTTTATTTGAACACAAACAAACATTTAAACAGAATTATATTAGAATATGCCCGACGTAGGCATACCGGTCGTAAGAGGCGACTAATATGCACAAAGGTTGATCTACGGATATGATGCCTCTCACCTCTCATTACCCACCTTATCCTTCCTTACGGAAGGAGGGGTGACATGACCTAGAAGGTTTCACTGGTCATAAATCGCTACCACGACAGTTGGGCAGTACCGCAAATCCGGCCAAGGACTGTTAATTCGACAACACTCCCAAAAACCTTCGGGGAGTGTTTTTGTCGTTATCACAACAACAACATCCCATCCTTTTCGAAAATTTATTTAAAGATCAGAAATTTGTTTAAATCTCTCCATTGCTCTTTAAGTAAATTCGCCTTGGTATAAGCTTTAATAATACATTTGAAAGCAGTTGATAAAGTTCCTCAGGTTTGAATTTAATGAGACGATGACATTGGTTATACAACTGTAACTTTTCAAGTGACACCTTAGGTAAATATTAATATAAACATAAAATGTATTAAAAGTAGGCAGCATAACCGCTGGCCTACCGCACCGAAGGTCCAAAGTTCCAATAGCGGGACAGGGATGTTGGAAAACCAATTTCGGATAAAAAGTAAAAATATCGGTTGTATGGATCTGCAATTTTTGACTTGTTAGTCATGTTATTGGTTACTAGCCGTAAAGTCAACGCACAATAAAAATGTTTTTATGTACTAGTTAAATTTTCGTGATTAAGAATAATATCTGTGGCAATAAGAGAAAATACCAAAGAAATTTTTTTGAATTTTTCAGTAGAACGCTTTGACACTTGAAGTTGTAGTGTAAATGCATGGAATTGAGGTATACCCAATAAGCAAAATACGTTTACTGCAAGCTTACGATATACTTACTTTAGCAAGCTTTTCGTTTGGAAAACGTTTACTATATCATTGTTTAACGTTCGGAAAAAATTGCCGAATCAACGAAAGTGATCCCATTTTAAACAGTTGCATATGAGGTTTGTAATTAACGAAACGAGCTCAAGGCCAAGAATAATTTTTCACTTTATAAATTTTTATTAAAATTATTAGTGTTTTTATTTTTTAATAATAATTTTTTAACCCTTCTGCTGTGTTTGGGCCAATTTGACCTAAGTTTAAGTAAAACCTAGGGAAATTCATAGGTTTATCTCAAAGAATCATGCTGATTCTTCTTGCATACAGATTAAAACCATAATGGTTTTAGCATACAAATTAAAACAATAATGGTATTCAATATTAATAGGAAGATCTTAAATTGTTTTTGTTACATTTATTGCGTTAGTGGGTCAATTTGACCCACCATGTGATTTGGTATACTGGTGTCATACTCTATTGCATACCTTTATCGGAAATACTTAGAAAGAATAATATTTATCGGAAATCGAATACATTTTTCGCAACACTATCTTTTTCATTAAAAAAAACCAAGTTATTAATACTGATGATGAAGACTTTGTACCCACACCAGAAGAAGAAACCAAGAGTTCAGACGCTTTTTCCAGAGACAGTGAGGAAGATATTGTACTTGATGATTGCAATGAGACAGAATAAGTCAGCCTACGAAGTCCTTTGTCAAAAGGCAAAAGAGTTGTTTGGCATGAATAGCCACCTTCAACCTCTAAAGGCAGAATCCCTGGCAACCAAATTTTATCTCATTCACCTGGGCCGTCAAAGCTTGTTATTTGCATGCATACGGACATCAAATCTTCATTTGATATATTTTTTTCTTCAAGTATAAAAAACATTGGCATAGAAATGAGCAACTCCAAAGGATTGATAACGCATAGACTCGATAGAACTGGATGCATACCTAGGATTGCAAATATCGACTGGAGTGTACAAATCGCATGGGAAAAGTTCACTTCATCATCAACGGAAGAACACGTTTTCGAACAACAGTGAGTCTGGAAAGATTTATGAATATATCACGGGGTCTTCGTTTTGACTCCTCTCAAGACAGGGAGTATATGAAATCGCCATCTAAAAACCTTTTATCATCTACACGAAAATGTAAAAATCCCTTAGCAGTTGGAACTTTTTCGCGGTCGTTGCGGTCTCAGCAATATTTTCCATCGAAACCCGCGAAATAAGGGATCAAAATCTGGGCTCTATGTGACGCCACAAGCAAATTTGCATAGAACATTTAAGTTTATTTACGATGAGTTAGAAATATACAGCCAGAAAGGAACATATGTGGGTAATGCCTTTATAAACCTGAATTATATTTATAGGCGACCCGCTGCATATCAGACCCGCTGCCTAAAGGCCGCATCATAACATGCGATAATTTCTTTACAACGTACAATCTCGCTATGTACCTACTTCGCCGAAATATTACTTTGGTGGGAATAATAAGAAAAAATAAAGTTTTTTGCCGCAAATAATTATTGACATAAAGAAAAAGCATTATACGTCCAAACGTCAGACCAAACGGTGGCCAGTTGCCTTGTTTTCAAATATGATAGATATATGGCATACAATGCATATGTGATATGGACAGAAGTAAACCCATTTTGGAACGCCAAAAAACTTTATAAACGCAGACTTTTTCTTGAAGAACTTAAAATGCGAATGATCGAGCCACATATCGTCCGTAGAGAGAGACTCCCAGATGGAGTTTCTGCGAAAGTATTGTCAAAAATATGCAAGACTGCCAAAAAACCTCAGTGTTGTTTTTTCTGTGATCACACAAAAAATTCTAACAAATATTCAACCGTGTGCACTACGTGCCAAAAATTTGTTTGTTAGGAACTTGTAGTAGTTTAATTAAAACTGTGTTTGGAAGCTGGCTTGAGGTCAACTAGTTTTAAACCAATCTGATTGTTACAACACAGAAGAGATAAAAATAGCCCATAAACCAATTAATACGCTAAAACATATGTTTAATAGAACAAAAACAAAAATACCGCCTTTAGAAAAAAGTAACGTAGTGTACCAAATCCCGTGCAATGGAAAAGAAAATGAACCATGTGATAGCATATATGTGGGGACAACCAAAGGAAAATTAAAATCACGACTATCACAACATAAATCAGACTACAAATATTGCCATCAAAATAACAACTATAAAACAGCACTCATGGCCCACTGTGCCAAAAACTCCCACACACCGAGCTTCGACAAAGCGACCGTTCTCCAACAAGAACAGCATTACAGCAAGAGATTTACGTTGGAAATGCTGCATATTATAAACACACCAACAAACAACCGAATCAACTATAAAAGCGACATTGATACGACACACTTGTTTAGGCATTTGTTGACAAACAAAAATCCAGTGTAAAACACCACGTCAACTGATGCGGACACTCAAATAAATGTATGTAGTGAATGTCTTTGAGAAAAAAGAAAAAATTTTTGTTTTTAAAAAACTGAATGTGAATTGTTATTATATTTATATTTTGTGTTTATATTTTGTTACAGTTGAAAAAAATTTCCTGATGACGATTACAGTGGGTAATCGAAATATATCGAATTAAAAGAAAAAAACTTGCGTTTTATTTAAAACTAGTTGACCTCAAGCCAGCTTCCAAACACAGTTAAAGAAAAAAGGTCGCAAAAACAATTATTTGTTTAATTAAAACAAGTAAGGAAGTCTAAGTTGGGTGGAACCGAACATTATATACCTAGTAGTGATCTATTATGGCATCCCAATTTACGCAGGTCTATTTTAATACTTTCAGTTTGTATTTCAAAAAGACAGACGGACAAACAGATAGACGTATCCGGAGACGGACATGGCTACATTGACTGAGCTCATCATTTTTTCTTAAAAAGCTTGATATATGTGCAAAATCTGATTGATATAGCTTGCTTAGTTGCAGAAATATCGCTTTTTAAATTTTACAAAAAAATTTTTCAGAACTATGTTAAAAAACTGGGCGTGGACATTAACCGATTTCACCCATTTTTACAGCAAATAGTTACCTTTATATATAGAACATTATCACCAAATTTCGTTTCGACAAATCATTTTTTGGCGGAGTTATGGCATAAAAAGTTTTGTGGAATAGTCCACTATAAAAGGGGCGGGGCTACGCCCATTTTCGAAAATTTTAAGTTTTTGGATTTCTTTGTTGACGGACACTTTAAAAGTGAAATATAAATGATGTAAAGCTATTTTACGCAAAGTTATTGCCCATTTAATATATCTACGATCCTCTTCAAAATCTTTTATATAAAAGTGAGCTTAGACCTTAACCGATCCTGCCCATTTTTTCCTGGAACATTCCTTGCATACCTGGAAACCTGCTCGCTGAATTTCGTTTCGATATCTTGAGCGGTTTTTGATTTATGATTAATATTATTTCTAAATTTGACTTATTCAAAAGTGGGCGGTGCCACCCCCATTTTCAAAAATTTCTTAAAAAATGTATTTTGTTCCTCAATCTCAATGCATTCACCAAATTTTATCCTTATAGGTGTATTATGTACTGAGTAATCACTTTTTTCGTATTTTCGAAAATTTTCTATGTATAAAAAGTGGGCGGGCTATCATCCGATTTCGCCCATTTTAAATAGCGCTCGGAGATGAGTGCCAAGGAGCCCGCATACCAAATTTCTTTAAGATATCTCAAAATTTACTCAAGTTATAGTGTTCACAGACGGACGGACGGACGGACGGACGGACATGGCTTAATCAATTTCTCTTTTCGTCCTGAACATTTTGATATACATAAGTCAATATCTATCTCGATCCGTTTATGCCGTTACCTACTGCCGTTATGCGACTAAAGTTAATATACCTTGTGTGCGTAGCACTACTAGGTATAAAAATTATAAGTAGCGATAAGTTTTCATGCTATTTCCTACTATATTCAATTAAAAAAAAACTTTTAATAATTAATTAAAAAATGATTATTAAAAAATAAAAACAATAACAATTTTCATAAAAACTCAAAAAGTAAAAAATTATCATGAATACTTGAAAATGTAGAGGCCGTAAATCAACAAAAATTGTTGGTATAAAAAAGCAATATTTGTAATTAACGTTTTATTCAGCGTACAGTAAGGGTTTGTTGAAAACTGATTGATAAAACTCCAATTTAGGCAACGAGCGTGAAAACGGGCCAGTAGCCTAATGAATATGTACTTGACCTTTGCTCCGAAGGTTGCTGGTACGAATCCCGACAATTTCCTCAACTTTTTTTATTAAATAAATTATTATAATTATTTTAAATTATGTTTTATAGTTATTTGAGTTCCATTTATTACTTTTTCTTACAATTCAAGTTTAATAAAAACAAAATTAAAACAAGTAAGGAAAGGGCTGTCTTTGACTGTGCCGAAGACTTTATACCTTTCATTAATACCCGTCATGGTTTTGAGTCTCCGATCCTTACCCACAATTAGTAAAAACTCTGCTAAACTGATAATTCAAAGATACATATCCCAAAACCCCAATCGATTGTATGGCAGCTATATGTTATGTAGGTCCGATCAGGCTGATTTTCGCTGCACACATTACATATATAATAAGTACCAAACCTGCAAAATTTTAAGTTCCTAGCTTTTTAATTGCAAAATGTATAGCTACGGTGACCATCCGTTCTGTTTTTGGCAGAACATATCAGTTTTTAACGGGCTTGTTCTGCGTATTTGTTTTACGGACGGAAATAACAAAAATATTCTGTTTTTCGTAAATGTTCTGTATTTTGTTCTGCTTTCATGAACTATACAAAACATATGTATATTTTTGTGGCGGCAACCCTTTTATCAAATTAAGTTGTTATCGATATCACATAGCAATCACTATTAATCAGCTGATGGCGCGTTAGAAATAATTTGAAACTAATTTGCTACTTAGATTTCACTGCCTGAAATTATAAAATAATTAGGTAAGTTTTGCTGCAAGGAGTGTATAAAGTAGTCTAGTTTCACAAACATTATTTTATTCCAGTTTTACATAATGCCTCCCTACAGGAAATGTGTATTCAATGAAGAAATGCAAAACACATACAAGTTCTTAAAAAAAATACAACCCAGTGAAGTGCAATGTGTGAAATGTATGGGTTTTTTTCCATTTACAAACCAGAAAACACCGAAATGCTGATGTTGCAGCCTCAACTAGCAAAAGCGTGCTGAACTTTGTGCAGAAACGTACGATGGATGTTCAAGGAAGGAAAACAAGTATAAATGAAGGGACCTGGGCATATCATGCTGTGAAGCATAATTTTTCTTTCCGCTCTAATGACTGCACATCAAAATTTATTAAAAAGTGTTTCGATGAAAGTTATTCATCTTTAGTTATGTAATTGTTGATTTAAATAAACTCCAATGAAATGTGATTTATTTTTTAAATAAACTATATGTTATAACAAAAGTTCTGTTTTTTTAATATGAACTTATAGTCACCGTATGTATAGCCCAAAACCCATTTATCACAACTATCGATTATATGGGAGCTATGCGTTGTATTGCTCCGATCTTGCTGATTCCGACCAATGATTAATCTCATGCAAAATGGCGGTCCCATACCAAATTTCATCAAGATATCTCAAAAACTGAGGGACTTGTTTGCGTACAAACAGACAGACGGGCATGGCTAAGTCGATTTAGCTCATCGCCCTGATCATTTCGGTATACTTATTGGTGGGTATATTTCTTCTTCTTCTCATACTTACAAACATCGGAGCAAAGTTATAATACCATTTCATGTTCATGAAAGGTATACAAAATATTCTGCGCGAGCTTTTTTACCAATTTGGGGCGTGCTGCTTCCAATTTTTTATACAAATTGGCGGGAGCTGCATTTTTTGCCGACTTCGAATGGGATCTGCAAAGCAAAGCAGATGAATTTTGGCTAAGAAGCCTTCCATGGAAGAAATGCCCGTCCCAGGACTCGAACCTTTGGCATTTTGGTGCGGTAGGCCGGCAACACCGTTACAGCACGTCAGCCATAAAATAAAGTTCATGTAAATTAAATTATTTAGAAAACTGCCAAACTGTTCACCTCGCACAAAGTTCACCTCGAGTTAATTCCCCGAAGCTACAATTGTGAAAATATATTTAAACGTTTGTGACATTTTTTAGCTACAAACTCGTTTCGAAAACATTGATTTCAATGTTTGGAAAATATTGTTTAATAAGCTACCTTACTTCGTTGTTTATTGGGTATGTTTTTGTCGTCATAAAATTAAAAATTTTGAGCAAAAGCCGTGAAATTTTGTGTGATTATAGATCCTAGCAAGAGAACACAATGGTGGGACTATCTCGTTTGCGACCAAATTTGAGTTTGGCTTTTTCCGCTTATAGCTACAGATAGAGCAGAGATATTAGTAGAATTTAAATAAATATGTTTCCTATAACACCATTATTTTTATCGACAAATAAATAATTTATGAACTTTTATAACGTTTTGTTATTCTGCCAAAATAGGTGTTAATTGATATTAGAGGAAAAATTATAACGATATGCACAGTGATGGTATGGGATGACATGTTTCGAAGTGCCCAACTTCTCATCAGACCCCTTCTCGGACACTGGGATACGAACCCAAGTGTCTGCCCCAAAGCCGCTGTTAGAGTACTCTGACAACTAAGCTATGATGCCCTGTAGCGTCACGATGCATTTTTCCTCTAATGTGCCATTTGCTTATTCCTTTTATACATTCTTTGGTACATATCATTTATATGTCAACTCAAGGAAAGTGGAATATTTTTAGGCGCGGTATTATTATTATTGACGCGTGTTTAGTCGAATGGAACGGGACGTGACGGACCGAACAGGGTTATACTGATGATAAGATTCCTTTGCCAGATATGATAACGGTACGCTACCTGCCCGGCTGCCGTGGTGAGGATTTCATGGAAGCCGGAATCGGCGTTGATGTGGACTTTAGTCGCCACTTACGTCAGGCCTACCTTGGGATATTCTAACCCCCTAACCCGCAGGTGCTCAAAATACACGTTTTGCGAATATTGTTGTGGAAAGAATAGAACCAATTTTGTACTCATACTAGTTAACAAGAACTAATACAAAATATTTGCACTTTTTTACACGGAGTTTCTTTCGCGTTTTCATTTTATTCTCTATAACGCATTCTTCGTTTTTGGCAGCTTTCCATGTACCCCAAAATTGGTTTACATGAACTTCATTCCTGACGGTTACCCTTTTCGGGTAAGACAATCTTCGAGCTACAACTGGTAATTGTCGAGTTTCCACCTGCACATGTATATTATTATAAAATATCTTTAAGTTCTCTTTTTATTATCAAAATTAAAGTTTTTAGACTGTGGGGCACCTTAATAAAAGCACCGTGCAATAATATGTGTACTCTAACATTGTTGATACTGTTACCGTATTTGCAACTATTTATTGTCAATAAAATGACAGTTTCAGCTACAGATAAACATGATTATGCAAATTAGTTACAAAACATTAGATTGAGGGGCGGAAAATCGTGTGATTCGTTAAACCGAGATGCTGTAACCTGTAATACTACCTCGAACTTGACAACAAATAGTAAATAAGTAGACAACAGCTTTGTGGTGTCAGATCGTTGACGGGCGATATAGCATTATACAGGCATTTGCCGACTGGGTGCAGCGCCACTTAATATTTTCCATGTCGGAGTGCTGTTGGCGTGAAAATTGTTTATTGAGTGAGGGAATCGCGGAGCAATTGAGATGCCAAACGCTCCATGAGGTGACAGTACACATATAGAGACGCAATGCACGATTTGCGATTGCTGAGATCGCAATGAACTGCAATTTTTACCGCCTGATCAAGTCAAGCGCTAAGCAATTGCAGAAAAACCAGACGAAGTACATGACTACCGTTCAATAGATTTGTCGCTGTACTATTTGAACCGTCTAGCAACCAATTCATTGATCCAGCATCGTTGGCTAACCAGTCGGTCTGACGCAACGAAGGACAACAGGTTAGCTTGTATGCCTACTTGTATACTTGGCTACATTTATGTATGTATATCTTCTATGAAACAACTGGTCTGGTCTGCCTTGTTTGCTGCCATCACAGTTGTCGTCGCCAATTGCCTGAGTATCAAAATTTATGGCGATAAATGTCGATAACTTTGCACATGATTTCTTTATTTTCTCTGTTGTTATTATTATTATTGTAATTGTCCATGTTTTTTGTTTCCATTGCTATTTACAAAGCCGATTGAGCAGTACACAGCTGAGTTTCGTTTACGCGCTGCCACTTACAATTTATGGAGCTCAACGTTGACATAGACAAAGAAGTGGTGTGCGTCAGTGTTTTTCGATGAGGTTAATATTGTGACGAATTCGATGATTCCTTGATTATCAATCCTGGGTTCGATCACTATAAAGTCGAATAAACACACGCACAGATAATGTAAGTAATAGCTAGTTTTATTTACTAGTAATAAACGCAAAACAATTTTAAGAGTTTGATAACTTTACAGTAGTTCACTATTGAACGCTTGAAAATAAACTGAACAACCTGCCTTGCTTGGTCACCGCCTTATATAGTCCAACAGGGTACTTGCCTACGCACCGAGAACTTTCTTGGTTATTCGCTTTTCGTGTTCTGGAAGGGTCGGTGTTATTTATTGGAATCTCCTCTTTGCATCGTATTCGCAAACACTCGCGCCATCTCTCTTCCTCTTCCTAGTTACACGCTTGCATGCATAAGCGTAGCCATCGTTATCTCTGTTGTGGTTTAACTAGTGGTGGGAGTGTTATTGAGTTAGGGATGGTACATGCTTGAGAATAATCGCCACACTGCCCTCCACCTAAGTCTGATCGTCCCGATCAGACACATTTCCCAAACCAAACGCTGCTAGACGCTCAATGGTTGGCACTGCTTTACTAAACCTCATTTCCTCCAGGGATTGAAACTCCGACATCAATCCTCTCCTGCAGAGATTCCCACAATGCATTGCAGTGTCACATATTCCAACCACTTTGTCCGTTCTTAATCTCGAATAGATTTGTGCCTTCACTTTCGTTCCCAATGGTACCCGGCAAACATTCCTGCAACTCGTTTCTTCAGGATTCTGTTCCGTTCTCTCATGCCCATTGCACTGTTTCACATTATCCACTAAGTTGCGTTGCCTCCTCGTAACATGACCACCAGATGTTCGTCTTTTATTCTCAGCACACTCTGCACACTTATTAATCCATTTCCTCACAGTTTGCTTGCAACCGATCCAATAGAACCGCCGCTTTACCTCCTGCAGCGTTTTCTTTATTCCCACGTGCCTTCCATCTGGGCACCTATGCGACGCTTTGATAACATCTGGAATTCTTGCCTTGGGAACAACAATAATTGATCGATGATTCTGGCCATCTTCACTTTCCCATATCCGATGCAAACAACCAGATATTAGCTTCAAACTACTCCATTGTGCCCAGTATGCTTTTGCCATGCGACTCTCTGCGACCATCTCTTCTCGTCTTGGCTGATTGTTTTCCTTCAGTCCTTTAAATACACGCACCAAATCTAGATCTTCCTCCTGACCTTGCCGAATCTTCTTCAGGAGGCACCTGTCCATGAAAGTCTTTGGTCGAGGAGCTACCGCTGCTTTACGAGGCTTCTGTTGCTTCATCTTCAAGATCACTCCCTTGGTGGTATAGCCACTATTGTGTCCAAAGACCAGAGGAACTTCTTGGCCATTGTAAGTCATAACCCTGTTCCTTACGTTGATGTGAATGTCTCTCTCAGCCAAGAAGTCAACGCCAATGATGACTTCGTCGACAATATTCGCTACCAAGAAGTTGTGATACGTAGCTACATTCCCAATAACAATCTTACATGTCACTTTTCCAAGGACTGTCTTGCTATCACCAGTTACTGTCCTCAACTTAGCTTTCCGCAATGGTGTCACCTTTCCGCTGACCAAGTCACTCCGAATAATGGAATGTGATGCACCAGTATCCACAGTCAGTAAGCGCTCTTTCCCGTCCACGTAGCCTTCAACAGTAACATTACTCGCTTTCCGTTCGAGCTGTGACGCAGAGATTATGGGGAATACATCTTGCTCATCTTCTCCAGCTTTGCGTTTTCGTCCACCTGAACTGCTGGGGTTACTGGAGCCAGTGCCGCAATAACGTGCTATGTGACCTGGTTTCCCGCACTTAAAGCATTTAATGGCACCATCACTTTTTTTCTGTACTCCGTTCAACGCTTCCAAAATTTTGTCTACCCAAGCCGGAGTGTCCACTTCTACGCGATGAGCCTTGTATGCAGGTTTACTCAGAAGCGAGGCTGTTTCCTGCGTCAGAGCATGCGATACCGTTTCAGCAAATGTCCTTTTCGGGTTTGCATATGTGGCCCGCTTCGTCTCCACATCGCGTATTCCATTTATGAAACACTGGATTTTTACCCTCTCCGTATACTCTACAGGTGCGTCTGCATTTGCTAGATGGGCCAACCTCTCGATATCCGATGCAAATTCCTGTAAAGTCTCATTAGGTTTCTGGAAGCGATTCTGTAGCTCTATTTGGTATATCTGCTTCCGATGTTCGCTACCATAGCGTCTCTCAACTGCACCCATTAATGCTTCATAATTGTTCCGTTCTCCGTCAGGAATAGTCTGCAAAATTTCGGCTGCAGGTCCCTTCAATGCCACGAATAATGCAGCAACTTTGTCTTCCACGCCCCAATTATTCACAGCTGCCGTCTTCTCAAACTGTAGCTTAAATACCTGGAAAGGAGCAGAACCATCAAATGACGGGGATTTTACCTTGGGAGTATTCGCTGAAGCAGATGGACGGTTCAGTTGCAACTCCTGGATACGGCCCCTCAATGCATCTACTTCGGCCTCAATTTTGTCTTGCCGTCCTCTGAATACCTCCTGCACTTCAGTTATTTTTACGTCTTGCATTCGTAGCTGTGATGCCATTCGTTCTTCCTGTGCCTCCAGCTGCAATGCAATTCTCGACGACAAGCGGCCCTCCTGTTCCTCTGGCTGAGCTGAAATCTGAGATGCCATGCAAGTCTTCTGTTCTTCGAGCTGAGATGCCATTCGAGATGTAATACGCGTCTCTTGTTGTTCCATTTTAGTCGACATCTGAGTTAATACACCCAATATCATGTTTGTGTCCACAGTTGCTCCTGGATTCGGAGACTCCTTTTTTTCTTCCATTTTTGTCGGTGCCTCCTCCACAAGATGAAAAACATGATCATCAACGTTGATTCCTTCTGCTTCCATAGCCTCTCGCAATCGTGACTGTAACTCTGATTTATTGCCTGTAGCGTTTAGTCCGCGTTGTTCCAACTCATTTTTGAGTTGCTGAATCTTTAATTCATTCAGCTTCGCCATGTCCTTGTTATCCTTGAAATCACTGGTATTTATTCAACAATACCGCTTCTGACACCAATTGTGACGAATTCGATGATTCCTTGATTATCAATCCTGGGTTCGATCACTATAAAGTCGAATAAACACACGCACAGATAATGTAAGTAATAGCTAGTTTTATTTACTAGTAATAAACGCAAAACAATTTTAAGAGTTTGATAACTTTACAGTAGTTCACTATTGAACGCTTGAAAATAAACTGAACAACCTGCCTTGCTTGGTCACCGCCTTATATAGTCCAACAGGGTACTTGCCTACGCACCGAGAACTTTCTTGGTTATTCGCTTTTCGTGTTCTGGAAGGGTCGGTGTTATTTATTGGAATCTCCTCTTTGCATCGTATTCGCAAACACTCGCGCCATCTCTCTTCCTCTTCCTAGTTACACGCTTGCATGCATAAGCGTAGCCATCGTTATCTCTGTTGTGGTTTAACTAGTGGTGGGAGTGTTATTGAGTTAGGGATGGTACATGCTTGAGAATAATCGCCACAATATTTTAGATTTATTCTTGAGATAATAGCTATTGCTTTTTTAACTTTGTTTTAGTTGACCTCTAACCAAGTAATCAATATAAACTTAAGATCCGAGGTTTTAACAAATAAAAGTTAAATAAAATAAAGTTTTACAAAAATCTGCTACGTATTCTAATACCAAGAGAAATGGCTAAAGCCTTTCAACGAAGTACCAAATAGCTTTAATGCACTTCAAACATGCGAATCAAATTTGGCGTTTGGCCAAGGTTCATATCGTCGGTGACACTGTAAAACTGCATAAGCTACATTTGTGTCAAAACCTTTCATAGGTCCCTGCCATTAAGTTCTAGTAACTTATTTTGGAAAATAGTTAAAGGAATCGATATAGATGGGAACTTTTTCCATTAAGTCAATATTCGTCTTTAAATTAGCAATTTGTAGTTTAAAACTAGCCAAACTGAGATATCAGTTACGCGGTTTAGCATTTATGCGTTACGTGGTTTCACTTATTTACTTCATATTATAGCTCAAGTCAAGTGATTGGAGTTAACTTTTGAGTACATGATATTGTGTTGTTCTACCTTATGAAAAGAATTGATGTCTTTTGAAGGTGTAGTGCCGTCCTATAGGAAATTTTCGAAAAAACCAAAGTTAAAATTATATCATAAACGTTAATTTTACATATTTCTTTTTCGTAAAGTTGCAAAATAACAAAACACTAAAATAGATCAAAATTACGTTATTAAAAAAATAATAGTATTTCAGGTTTATAAGTAGGTTAAAAAACTAAATAAAGAAAATATATCTGAAAAAGGAGTATAGACAATAAAATGCAGTTTAGAATTGGGTTGTGGATCCTTTGTTATTTTAAACCGCCATGCAACAGCAAATATATCGATAAATAATTTGTAGAAAGCTTAAGCTAGCTTTAAAAAAACTTGTAGTAACTTTTTTTACTTTTTAAAGTCAAGCACTGGGTTAGCTATTTGCATGAGGTTGAATGGGCTTGGTTTGAAAAGGATGTCAAGTAATTTTTCACTCCTGTGTGAAGTTATTGATAAGAAAAACAGCTAACAGAACTCAACTTTATTCAAACTATTTGGTTTATAAACCAAATTTTGTAACTGTTCCGTCTTTATTAAACGAATATATAAACAGCATTGGCCTTTTCCCACCCGTTACAAAAAATTCAAAAAGTTGTTATTGTTATTTATAGGGGTAATCGTGGCATTTCATGTAGTTACGCAATATTTGAATTTTTTTCCAAATATATACCAGAATTGCATTTTAGGTTCTATGAAGTTAGTTAAAAAATATTTCCACCCGTTACATTTAAGGGCCAATAGTGGCTAGAAAAGAATTAATATTGCTAATATGCATTATAATACTAAACAAATATACTATATGCTACACCTCTTCCAGCTTATAAACAGAAAATTCAAGTTTATATTGAGAAAACACAAGTTAATAATGAGAAATGAAAGTTCGTATTGAGAAACCACCAGTTGGTAATAATAGATGTTAACTGATATTGAGAAAATTCGAGTTGATAATGAGAAAATATTATAGGGAAAAATTAGAAGCAGCGCAGCACAAATTGGTAGATAAGCTTGGCCTTAATGCCGTCGGAGGTATATATCGCACCAATTATTTATTTATTTTATTTAACTTTATTCAGTGCACAGTAGACCAGATAAGCAAAACAAAAAAATTTAAATATGCTTGTTTGACAAATTTTGTTTTATTTCTGTCTAAAGTTTGTCATTTTCCAAAATAAAATTATTTTTATGAACTTTTCGTGAATGTTATAAACTTTCAATTGCTTCCCAATAAAATAAAATAGAAAAAGACAAATGCTAAATAATTCGTATTTCTTGTATAAGAATGCTAAATGCTCTGAGTCCGTTATTGGTGTATCGCAAGACGTATATATATATCAAAAACCAGTGGGAAGTTGCATGAGGAACAACATTGCCACCATCATCACATATGTATTTGTGAAAAAAGTTTTAATCCAAGCGCGAAGTGGAAGCGCCTATGTCCTGATGCGGTGCCAAGACGAATCATGTGTGACACTTGGTACGGCTCTGGTGATCAGTAGGTGGAATAACTTTCATTCAAATTTAGGGATTGCATGAAAATATATGTACGTAGGGACTAAATGCAGCAAGCAAGGTATAGGTGACAAAAAAGTTTCCTTCTTGAGGTGCCGAATCTGTGGGGAAATTTTTTTGCTTTGGTTGTGGCTCAAGTTTATTTCCCACATTAAAAAAAATACATTCAGGACAAGACTCAAAAAGCAACGCTCAAACCCAAACAGAGTAAGATCGGTTTATATTTACATATATGGCAGGGTTGAGCATCCAAATACTAATGTCCGATTAATACGATAAAGTGGTTTTTTGCCTAACTGCCGAATAGTATCGAAAAACATTTGCAAGTATCTACTTATCTATTTGCTCTCTGTTGCATATCCCTAGATGCATATATTTCAGAGTTGTTAAAGAATGCATTCCTTTCGGAATAATAGATCCTTAGATTGCAAATTTTTTATTCCAGCCTTTATTCCATTTTTTGCAAATGTGCAGTCCTTATTCCTTTTTGTATTCCGGCATAATTATTCTTATTTTTTATTCCTTTCTTTTCATTCACTGGATTGCTTTCCTTGGTTTGCATACCGAAAGGAATGCCTTGTCAGAGATCGACCTCGGTGAGCTATCCACTTTCGTTTTCCGACACACCCCGGCAGAAACATGACATAAATTTAACCGATTATAACTTGCGCGACCCACAATTTTCTGCGAAAGTCAGGGTTGGGACTATACTGCAGTTGCAGTGGATCTGCTGCATGTTTTAGAAGAAAAAAAATTTACTAAAGATTTTAAAAAATATCTGAAAGTAAAATCATGTAACCTAAATGGTGAATAGGCAATTCTAAACCTAGCGGAAACTCAATCACTCCTATACTTTAAATCAAAAATAGAAAATCTAGAGATTCCTCATTTTGGCTATTAGAGCAAGACATATGTCAATTCAAAACTGCTTGAAAACATACCTTTCACCTTAAGACCGCTTTCTAATTTCATTATTTACATGCGGAATGCTTTAAAATTTTTTTTTATCCTACATGAGGAATGCAAAAGGTATAATTATTCCGCAAATTTTGCATTCCTTACTTCAAAAAATAGAATAAAGGATGCAATCCAAAATTGTTATTCAGTGAATGGGAATGCATGGATTGCATTCCGACATAAATGCGTTTCTTAACAACTCTGATATATGTACATATGTATGCGAATGCATTCGGATATTCCGAAGAGTCTGGATATACGAATACTTGTAATTTTTATGTTATCAGAGATGACAAGCAACATGCCATAACCACTTAGAATCGGCATTTTGTTTTAAAACTCATATAAAAAATGTTCTGTGTACTTTTGTACGGGCTGGTTCAAATGGGTTAGTGACTTAAAGCACCAATGCATACACATTTTTCATGTTTTAATTTTCAAGTAAGCATAGACGGCAGTACCTGGTCTACTGTATACTGTGTGCTTCAAATACACAGATGTCTCCCCCGTTATACAGGGTGTTTTTTTTACGGGTTTGTTTTTCGAATAGAGATAAAACTGGCATTTTGTGGTCAAATCTCGCAACTCTAATGTCACTTATGTTCAGTTTGGCTTGCCATTTTATCATGAACAGGTTGACAAAAGAACAACGCTTGCAAATCGTGCAAATTTATTTCGAAAATAATGGTTCAGTTCGCGAAGTTTACCGTGAGCTCCGTCCATTTTATGGTCGACATAATCGTCCATCAGAGCAATTAATTCGGTTAACCATGGATCGTTTTCGCACTACGTTTACTCTATGTGATAATACGCATCCGCAGAGACGTCGAACAGTGCGCACCGAAGAAACAATTGCCGCTGTAGAGCAAAGTGTTGAAGAGGACCCGAATGAATCGATTCGCCACCGTGCACAGCAATTGGAGCTTTGTCCATCAACTTTATGGAAGATTTTGCGCAAAGATCTTGGCTTGCGACCTTACAAGATCCAGCTTGTGCAAGAATTAAAGCCGCGAGACCATGCAATGCGTCGTGATTTTGGTGTATGGGCCGAAAATGAGATTGATTTCGATGCTGATTTTCATCGCAAAATTTTGTTCAGTGATGAGGCTCATTTTTGGTTGAATGGCTACGTCAACAAGCAAAATTGCCGCATTTGGAGTGAAGAGAATCCACATGAGACCCTTGAAACGCCATTACATCCACAAAAACTGACTGTTTGGTGTGCTCTATGGGCTGGTGGAGTCATTGGGCCATACTTCTTCCGCAATAATGCTGGAGAGGCAGCTACCGTTAATGGAGACCGGTATAGAGCCATGATAACCGACTATTTTGTTCCCGAATTAGATGGCATGAATGTGGATGAGATGTGGTTCCAACAAGACGGCGCTACATGCCACACAGCGCACGTCACAATCGATTTATTGAAGGAAACATTCGATGAGCGCATAATTTCGCGGAATGGACCTGTCAATTGGCCACCAAGGTCGTGTGATTTGACACCATTGGATTATTTTCTTTGGGGATATGTGAAGTCGCTCGTCTACACCAACAAACCAGAAACGTTAGGGGAATTGGAAGCCAACATTCGTGGCGTTATTGCCGACATACGGCCCCATATGCTCGAAAAAGTGGTTGAAAATTGGACCTGTAGAATTGGCTTTATTCGAGCCAGCCGCGGCGGCCACATGCCCGAAATCATATTTAAACATTAATGGCATAAAATTATCCTTCCAATAAAGCCAAATTGATGGACCTTAAAACGATTTTCTTGTGTTTTATTTCAATTCGAAGTTCTATACCCCTAAAAAAAACACCCTTTACTTACGTTACTAACATTTCGGATTATAGCAATAAAAATATACCAGAAAAATAAATTATGTTTGCATAAACATATTCCTCATTTGTCTATACGAGTATGTCCGAACCAATATTAGTTGGCAGTACTCGAACCGACACGTCTCGATCTATCTATTGAGCTATGTGAGAAAACTATACTTTTGAATTGTGTATACGGGTGTTGTTGTGTATACGTTGTTTCCAGTTAAGTTTTAAATTCAACCGAAAGAAATTAAGGGCTGTTTTCTCAATTTCCGGTTTACGCAAACCGCCAGTTTAATTGAAAGAAATTCCTCGGTTATCGGTCAAACAAAGTGTCAGTTAGCTTAAACCGGATATTGTGAAAGCGGGCCTTAAAGAAGGTGTATGTAACTGAAAGGTTTGAAATTTACTACAATAAAGTTTAAAATATTGCGTAAACCAATGAATGGTGTAAAATTTAGGCTCAAATTATTAGCCGTGTACCAACAGGTTGGGTATTGCATTTTGGCTCTTTTCTCGTTTGCTGGACGTGTGGTAGGCCCTCATTGCATGAGTGCTAAACTAAAACCGTGGGTTGTATGTTTACTTGAAGGTCGTTGTCAAAGAAAACACATAGAAACACAAAACCACACCCAGCAAGTATTGTATCATATATGTACACAAATTATTACATCAACACCAATATTTTGGATGTCATACGAGTATACATATATGGTTAATGCTATAATACTCTATGCACTTTTGCGGTGCTGATGCTGACATCTCCATGAGAGTCAGACTTATCTAAAAACCTGGTAGCGGATGCACACATTAATTATACCTAGTAGTGCTACGCACACAAGGTATATTAACTTTAGTCGCCAAACGGCAGTATGTAACTGCATAAACGGATCGAGATAGACATTGACCTTTTATATCAAAATGTTCAGCAGGAAGAAAGAAATTGATTAAGCCATATCCGTCCGTCCGTCTGTCTGTTAACACGATAACTTGAGTAACTTTCGGGATATCTTAATGAAATTTGGTATGCAGGTTCCTTGGCACTCATCTCCGAACGCTATTTAAAATGGGCGACATCGATGTATACATTAAGCGTGAGGGTTAACATAAATTTTTCAAGAAATTTTTGAAAATGGGAGTGGCACCGCCCACTTTTGATTAAGTCAAATTTAGAAATAATATTAATCATAAATCAAAAACCGTTCAAGATATCGAAACAAAATTCAGAACGCAGTTATCCAGGTATGCAAGGAATGTTCCAGGAAAAAATGGGCGGGATCGGTTTAGGTCTACCCCCCCTTTAATATGAAAGATTTTGAAGAGGATCGTAGATATATTAAATAGGCAATAACTTTGGGTAATATAGCTTTACATCATTTAAATTTTACTTTTCAAGTTTCCGTAAACAAAGAAATCCACAAACCTAAAATTTTCGAAAATGGGCGTGGCCCCGCCCCTTTTATAGTGGAATATTCAACAAAACTTTTTATGCCATAACTCCGCCAAATATTGATTTGTCGAAACGAAATTTGACGATAATGTTCAATATGTAAAGGTAACTGTTTGTTGTAAAAATGAAGCTAATGTCCACGCCCAGTTTTTATACCTGGTAGTGCTACGCACACAAGGTATATTAACTGTAGTCGCCTAACGGCAGTACGTAACGGCATAAATGGATCGAGATAGATATTGACTTATACATATCAAAATGTTCAGGACGAAAAGAGAAATTGATTAAGCCATGCCCGTCTGTCTGTCCGTCCGTCCGTCCGTCCGTCCGTCTGTGAACACGATAACTTGAGTAAATTTTGAGATATGTTAATTAAATTTGGTATGCAGTTTCCTTGGCACTCATCTCTGAGCGCTATTTAAAATGGGCGAAATCGGATGATAGACACGCCCACTTTTTATATATAGAATATTTTTTAAAGCACAAAAAAGGTGATTACTCAGTACATAATACACCTATAAGGATAGAATTTGGTGACTATATTGAGATTGAGTCATAAAACAAATTTTTTAAGAAATTTTTTTAAATAGGAGTGGCACCGCCCACTTTTGATTAAGTCAAATTTAGAAATGTTATTAATCATAAATCAAACACCGTTCAATATACCGAAACGAAATTCAGTACGCAGATTACCAGGTATGCAGGGAATGTTCCGGGAAAAAAGGGCCGGGATCGGTTAA
Source organism: Merzomyia westermanni (assembly GCA_949987695.1). NCBI lineage: Eukaryota > Metazoa > Arthropoda > Insecta > Diptera > Tephritidae > Merzomyia > Merzomyia westermanni. The sequence goes on from OX465291.1 coordinate 77,739,143, forward strand.
GGTCTACGCCCACTTATGTATGAAAGATTTTGAAGAGGATCGTTGATATATTAAATAGGCATTAACTTTTACAGTTTCCGTAAACAAAGAAATGCAAAAACTTAAAATTTTCGAAAATGGGCGTGGCCCGCCCCTTTTATAGTAGACTATCCCACAAAACTTTTTATGCTATAACTCCGCCAAAAATTGATGTCGAAACTAAATTTGGTGATAATGTTCTATATATAAAGGTAACTGTTTCGGTAAAAATGGGCGAAATCGGTTAATGTTCACACCCAGTTTTTGAACATAGTTCTGAAAAATTTTTTTGTAAAATTTACAAAGCGATATTGTTTTGACGTTTTGATACCTAGAACACATCTATATATAAAATGTCATTAACTTGAACCAAGCAAACTCCTAACTATACCGAACTGCAGCTTTATATAACCTGGGTGCTTTTCCAAAAGGTATATACAGACTATGCCGTGCCCAGCGAACTCATGAACCTATCGTGACAGTTCAAGAGCAAAAACAAAACACAAAATATGTGGGCGTCGCTCCGTCCACTTTTCCAAAATTATGTAGATATTGACTAAGTGACACAAATATCCAAATATCATTAATTTAGGTAAAGAAGTTTCGGAGTTATGACGAATTGAAACTTTATATAGCCTGGGGGCGTGGCTCCGCCTACTTTTAAAAACCTATATATTGTCTATGCTGTACCCAGTGAACCCAAGTATATATTGTAAAAATTTCATAAAGATCGATTGAGTACTTTGGGGCCTATAAAAGACACACATTTTTTATATCTATTTTTGTTACGCACACAAGGTATTTTACTTCATTTGGCATAAACGAATCGAGATATATATTTATTAATGTATATCAAAACATTCGGGATGAAAAGTAAAGTATACCTTTTTTGATTTCCATACCTTTAATGAACATGAAATGTTTGTAAATATGAGAAGAAGAAGAGATGGGCCCATCAAAAAGGATACTGAAATGATCAGGAGGATGAGCTCAGTCGATGTAGCCATGCCCGTCTCTCGATACATCTATCTGTCTGTCCGTCTATCTATTTGAACGCAAATACGAACTGAAAGTATTAAAATAGACCTGCGTAAATTGGGATGCCATAATAGATCACTACTAGGTATATAATGTTCTGTTCCACCCGAACTTAGACTTTCTAACTTGTTGCATTGTAAAGTCACAACAACAAAATACGAGCCGAAAAATGTTATCGCCGATACCTATGCAATAACACCTACTGACCAATTTAAAAAGCACATACCTGTAGCAATCATACAAATCTTTTTTCTACATTATAAGATGATATTTACCTTAGTAATGATATTTCCTTTATTTAAAGTAAGTGTACTAAGCAATTTAACATTAGAACAACCTGTGTCAATTTGTTTCAATCCTGGTGTCAATTAGTGGTAGCGGGAGTTTAACGTTAGAACGATTTTCACACAAAAATTTGTAATTGTACGGATCGGCTTCTTAGTGCAATAAAGCTGATTATATAAACTTGAAAATTACTAAAATAGTAAAATTGTCAAATTGCTTAGAGCTGCCATGCACGTAGGTATAAAGGTAATAAGAACTAACATCTAATGATGAAAAGTCAGTAAAACATCTTTACTTTCCGTTGCAACACGGCACTCTTATCATACCAATTGTTTCTGCGAGTTCGCCGGTATCCAATTACTTCTTCTGTGCAGTGTGACCAAGAGGCTAAATCGGCAAAAAAAAGGTTACAAAAGTCTGAAATTAAGAAGAAAAAAAACAGCCATTTTCCTTGACTAGGAATTTTTTCAAAGAAACACATACTATAGGAAAATCACTACAAACTAATTAATTTTATAATATTTTCTTCGTGAGATGAATCAGAAGAGCTTGAGTCTGCCTACAAAATTTGGGTATTTATCATAGAGATGAGATCACGGTAATTTCAAAATCCGTGCAAAATTTGGATAATCGTTTTAACGAACATCTAATATTAAGCAGCGAGTTAAGCATTTTAATTTTTAATCTGTTCCTTAACTTAGTTTTTAAAATGTTCATTGCCCTAAAAATTCTTTCATCCTCCGCATTACTGAAAGGTAATACCAAAAAGTGAAATACGAATTCGACCAATTCTAAAAAAGGGAGTTTGTTTAATGAATTTTTATGTTCTCGGACTTCCGCCCAAAATTCAATGGTAAAGGTCAAACTTGTCCACTGCACGGTTATTAGCTTTCGTCACTCCAGTTCAATCAATGCTACTTGACTTGGATAATACCTAGACTTTTCTTTTTGAAAGTGAGAAAGGCTATGTAACTTTCAAAGAATTATCAACTGAAAAAAATAAGTTTATCTTTTATAAACAATTCATATTATCAAGTAGGCGATGTCGCAATTTGGTTATCAACTCCATTTAAAATAGTTGAAAATTTTTACGAAGAATTTTCTGTATATCGTCATCAATATTACCTTTATTCAACTTTAAGTTTATATATTTCTCGAAGTTGTATGAAAAATATGGTGTTGGGACCAGAAAAGGTTTGAAGTAAACCAAGTAAGGAAAGGGCTGTCTTCGACTGTGCCGAAGACTTTATACCTTTCATGAATACGCATCACGGTTTTAAGTGTCCGATCCTTACTCACAATTAGTACAAACTCTGCAAAACTGATAATTTAAAGATACATAGCCCAAATCCCATTTATCGGAACAATCGATTGTATAGGAGCTATATGTTATGTAGGTCCAATCTGGCTGATTTTCACTGAATAATTTTACTTACCAGGGGTGGCGCGTTCTAAAGATATATCTTGATAATAAAAAAATGTTTAAAATTTTTTATTAGTAACAAAGTTTGAATACACATTATTACTCCTTGGTGGCTGCTCAAACAAATTTTCGACAAGTCTTTACAATATTCCTTGCGGAGTTGTATGGTTAGCAGCTGTCGATTGTTATCAAATAATCGAGAAAGATTAGGGTCACATGGGTATATTTGTCGGCTAGAGCTCCATATATCGGTCAACATTCTGTGATTCTTCTTTATTTTTAAAGAAAGAACTATGTAAAACTTTTTATGTTCAATACATATGAAATCTAATGCAACACTTCCTTCCATACTATGTTCTGAGTACGTTTCTTTCTTCCGGAAACATTACTTTAAATGTATTTCGTCACCTAACTCTAACGCCACATATAACATACCATGCATGAACATCGATGAATTTAGCTCCACTCCGACAAACTCAAAAGTTTCTCCCTGCTCTTTATGCGCAGTCATGGCAAATGTTGGCCTTACTGGAAGTTGCACCTTAGCGGCTCCTTGGATGAGTGCGATTCTCGGTATATGAACTTCTTTGCCGGATTTTTCTTGTCGAACAAAAGTGGCACCCCTAGTTAGAAATATTTTTTTTTTCAATACGCAGGAAAATACCTTTCGTTTGATACCCATGTTGCCATATTTTATTTCTTTTAAAAAAATCTGATAGATGGCACTCCGTAAAAAGTCATACAAGGCAACACCTAGATAGGAATTCTCAGAATGTGGTACCCTATGTACATACCAAATTTCATCCAAATCGGTTAAGCCATTTTCGAGATATTCGAATATACAAATATACAAGGTGGCGCAAAAGTAAGCTTCCGATGTTCAGCATATCGGTTGTGGCACGTGCAGTGTGTGCTGTTGCACCGTCTTGTTGGAACCACATGTTTTCCAATCCCAATTCATCAAGTTGCGGCAAAAAGAACTCGTTGATCATTGCTCTGTAGCGCTCACCATTCACAGTAACCGTTTGGCCCCGACCGATTATTGGTCAAATAAATAGTCAGCAATATTCCGCGTTCTGGAGCAGTGTAGCGTAACATTCTTTGTTAACGTGTATTTCGCATGTGTTTACTACACAAATGTCCAAACAGAACTGACTTTAGGAGCCAATCGCAAAATGTATAGCATTTTCTGATAGGAGGATTACTTTTGCGCCACCCTGTATAAGAATAGCTCGTTAAAAGTTCAAGGATATAATAAGCTCAAATGGCAACAATAAGTGGCAATCCTACTTAGAAATTTTTTTTTCAAAACGCTGGGAAAACATCTCTTTTGATACCCATATCGGCATATTTTATTTCATATAAAAAAAATTCAGATAGGTGGCAACCCCAAAAAAATAACCTCGGTCAAAATTCTTAGAATGTGGTACACTATCTACATACCAAATTTCATCAAAATCGGTTGAGCCATTTTCGAGATAGTCTGGATATACAAATATACAGGAATAGCTCGTTTAAAGTAATAAGTAGCAAGCCTGCAAAATTTTACGTTCCTAGCTTTTTAATTGCAAAATTTATAGCCCAAAACCCATTTATCGAAACTATCGATTGTATGGGAGCTATGCGTTGTATTGCTCCGATCTTGCTGATTCCGACGAATGATTAATCTCATGCGGCTCCACACCAAGTTTCATCAAGATATCTCAAACTAGTTTGCGTACAAACAGACAGACGGATACACGGACATGTCTAAATCGACTCAGCTCATCGCCCTGATCATTTCGGTATACTTATTGGTGGGTCTCTCTCATCTTCTTCTCATACCTACAAGCATCGGACCAAAGTTATAATACCATTTAATGTTCATGAAAGGTATAAAAAGGCTAGGAAAAAGTCACGAAGCTAAAACCAAAATTATGAGGCTAAAGGACAAAAATAAGGCTAAATCTAGCCCCGAAAAGGCTAACCTGGTTACACTGCTTCTGTGGTGGTCCGGCTAGCTCTAAAAATGTGCTCCCTCTGCTCATGCATTCTACTAGGTTGACTAGTGCTCTCAGAGAGCAGGTGTGAGAGACGACCTGCCAAATCATTGGCGGTCTGTTGCGAACTTTTCAACGTCCAGCTTTGCTTGCGTTTTTCGCTGCACCAGTTTTGTCATATAAAGGCGAGTACGAAATCTGGCTGCTGCGAAGTAATGATCCGAGTCGATGTTAGGTCATGGAATCGTGCGAAAATCTAAAACGCTGGAAGCATGGCGTCGGTGTATCACAACGTGGTCAATCTGGGTTCGTGTTTTTCGATCAAGGGACAGACATATTAAGTTATATTCTGACACATTTAAATCCCCAAACGATTTCAAATATTCGTTTGTCACTGATACATATATGCAAGAAAAAGTTATAAACTCAAAACAAAAAACCATTACAATATTTTTCTTCAACCCGGATTTAGATTCCCCTCCTCTCGAATGTAAGTTGAACAGTTTTACCTGTATGACACAACAGCTTTTGAAATTCAAAAATCAAATACATGTACATATCTGTGGCAATAAGGGAAAACTACAAAGTAAGTTTTTTGAATTTTGAAATTGAAATATGGTTTTTGTCCATAAAATCCACAATTTTTGAGTAAAAGCCGTAAAAGCTGTGTAATAAGAGAATTGTATACGGAGAAGATAATGCTGGTAATATCTCTTTTTCGACCTATCTTGAGTTTGGTTTTTTTCCCTTATTGCAAAAGATATATTATATTTTTGTAAGTTCAACTAGCTCAAGACCAGTTGATAATAATTCTTGGTTAATTATTATTATTTTTGATGAGAGGAAAAATTGAAAGCAACAAACATATACAGGCTATAGTTATAGTACTATTTCGAAAACAGCCACGATTTCTCGTCAGACAAATTCGTATAGTTTTGCTATTTTCAGAGGATCTAATGGAGAATCGAATATTGTGTATACCGTTGGCAGGATAACAAACAACAATTAGAGGAAAACTTGAATTAAGCAGCTTGCAAAACTACACGCAGCATAGCCTATGGGTTAGGCAGCTGTGCTTGCAATCAGAGTGAGTGGGTTCAATTCTCCATAAGATCCTCTGGAAATAGCAAAACTATACGAATTTGTCTGACGAGAAATCGTGGCTGTTTTCGAAATAGTACTATAACTATAGCCTGTATATGTTTGTTGCTTTAAATTTTTCCTCTAATCAAAAATAATAATAGCTAACCACGAACTATTATCAACTGGTCTTGAGCTCGTTGAACTTACAAAAATTTGTAAAAATGAACAGACAATAAAACCAACAACTAAAACAGATATATTATATTTATATAGCAACAACAAAATTTTAAAATCAATTCTGGAATGTATGCAACCTTATGCTCATATGCAAGCTACATATCGCCGGTGACACTGCAGAACCGCGTAATGCACAAATGCAAAAACCTCGTAAATGATTACTCAGTTTAGCTGTTTTTCAACCACAACTTGCTGAATTTAAAGACGAATAATGACATTATGTAGAATGGGGCCGTGTGTAGAAATCCACGCAAGTAGGAAAAGTTTCTGATCCCCATTCACATGGGAATGGCCAGAGCGATTCTTCTGCATGCTTTTTGAGCAGCTCACTCCGTCCGGACGCTTGCTTCCACGTATCCTCTGGATAGCCACTGAACACCCGTTGAGAAGGCGACAACCTGGCAAGACCACTCCGAATTGATTGGTTTAAGGGCTTCCCAGGGGACTTCATCAGCAGCGTCTGTTCACTTGGAAAAAGCGGCTCGCTATACTAATGTGTCATAAGAAATCCTTCCCCTTGAAGCGGATTGTGCGCTGGGTTTGAGACTCGCCACGTAAAAACAAGTTCCAATAAAACCACAAGCAAAGCCTCAGATAATAAGACAACCCAATTTTGATGACGACCCCGTTTTAAGGCTTACCGATTGAGGGCATGCACCTGTAACGTCCGATCCCTTAATGGGAATGGTGCTGCTGCCCGGCTGGTTAATGTCCTCGTTAACGCAAAAGCTGACATCACCCCCATACAAGAGATGCGATGGACGGGGCAAGGTAATAAGACCATTACACCTTGCGATATTTACTGGAGTTGGATCTCTGGTGGGAGAGAGACTTAGCAAACAAGTACTGTCGTTCACACCCGGGGACAAGCGTCTCGCCGTGATCCGTATAAAGGCAACATTTTTCAAAATTTCTTTCATCTGTTCCCACGAATTTTACGAGCGCTTAGAAAACACATATGAGCGCTGCCCCCGACATGATATCAAAGTCTTGATGGACGACTTTAACGCCAAGGTGGTCAAAGAAGGTGTGTTTGGACCCACAGTCGGACAATTCGGTCTCCATGGTGAGACTTCGTCGAATGGATATAATCTGATTGACTTTGCCCGTGCCCGAAACATGGTCATATCCAGCACTAGGCTTGCGCACAAGAAGGTACATCGCTACGTGGCTGTCCCCTGATCGAAAAAACAGCAAGCCCTTAAACCGATTATGTCGGAGTGGCCTTACCAGGTTGTCACCTTCTCACGTTCACCACCATACGGGTGTTCGGTGGTTACCCAGAGGATACTTGGGCGCAAAGCCCGGAAGTAGTGAGCTGCTTGAACCGCATGCAAAAGAATCGCTCTGGCCATTCCCAGGTGAAAGGCGATCAGAAACTTTCCCCACTTGCGTGGACTTCTGCACAAGTGACACAAATATCCAAATATCATTAATTTAGGTAAAGAAGTTTCGGAGTTATGACGAATTGAAACTTTATATAGCCTGGGGGCGTGGCTCCGCCTACTTTTAAAAACCTATATATTGTCTATGCTGTACCCAGTGAACCCAAGTATATATTGTAAAAATTTCATAAAGATCGATTGAGTACTTTGGGGCCTATAAAAGACACACATTTTTTATATCTATTTTTGTTACGCACACAAGGTATTTTACTTCATTTGGCATAAACGAATCGAGATATATATTTATTAATGTATATCAAAACATTCGGGATGAAAAGTAAAGTATACCTTTTTTGATTTCCATACCTTTAATGAACATGAAATGTTTGTAAATATGAGAAGAAGAAGAGATGGGCCCATCAAAAAGGATACTGAAATGATCAGGAGGATGAGCTCAGTCGATGTAGCCATGCCCGTCTCTCGATACATCTATCTGTCTGTCCGTCTGTCTATTTGAACGCAAATACGAACTGAAAGTATTAAAATAGACCTGCGTAAATTGGGATGCCATAATAGATCACTACTAGGTATATAATGTTCGGTTCCACCCGAACTTAGACTTTCTTACTTGTTGCATTGTAAAGTCACAACAACAAAATACAAGCCGAAAAATTATATCGTCGATACCTATGCAATAACACATACTGACCAATTTAAAAAGCACATACCTGTAGCAATCATACAAATCTTTTTTCCACATTATAAGATGATATTTACCTTAGTAATGATATTTCGTTTATTTAAAGTAAGTGTACTAAGCAATTTAACATTAGAACAACCTGTGTCAATTTGTTTCAATCCTGGTGTCAATTAGTGGTAGCGGGAGTTTAACGTTAGAACGATTTTCACACAAAAATTTGTAATTGTACGGATCGGCTTCTTAAAGTGCAATAAAGCTGATTATATAAACTTGAAAATGACTAAAATAGTAAAATTGTCAAATTGCTTAGAGCTGCCATGCACGTAGGTATAAAGGTAATAAGAACTAACATCTAATGATGAAAAGTCAGTAAAATATCTTTACTTTCCGTTGCAACACGGCACTCTTATCATACCAATTGTTTCTGCGAGTTCGCCGGTATCCAATTACTTCTTCTGTGCAGTGTGACCAAGAGGCTAAATCGGCAAAAAAAAGGTTACAAAAGTCTGAAATTAAGAAAAAAAAAAACAGCCATTTTCCTTGACTAGGAATTTTTTCAAAGAAACACATACTATAGGAAAATCACTACAAACTAATTAATTTTATAGTATTTTCTTCGTGAGATGAATCAGAAGAGCTTGAGTCTGCCTACAAAATTTGGGTATTTATCATAGAGATGAGATCACGGTAATTTCAAAATCCGTGCAAAATTTGGATAATCGTTTTAACGAACATCTAATATTAAGCAGCGAGTTAAGCATTTTAATTTTTAATCTGTTCCTTAACTTAGTTTTTAAAATGTTCATTGCCCTAAAAATTCTTTCATCCTCCTCATTACTGAAAGGTAATACCAAAAAGTGAAATACAAATTCGACCAATTCTAAAAAAGGGAGTTTGTTTAATGAACTTTTATGTTCTCGGACTTCCGCCCAAAATTCAATGGTAAAATCAAACTTGTCCACTGCACGGTTATTAGCTTTCGTCACTCCAGTTCAATCAATGCTACTTGACTTGGATAATACCTAGACTTTTCTTTTTGAAAGTGAGAAAGGCTATGTAACTTTCAAAGAATTATCAACTGAAAAAAATAAGTTTATCTTTTATAAACAATTCATATTATCAAGTAGGCGATGTCGCAATTTGGTTAGCAACTCCATTTAAAATAGTTGAAAATTTTTACGAAGAATTTTCTGTATATCGTCATCAATATTACCTTTATTCAACTTTAAGTTTATATATTTCTCGAAGTTGTATGAAAAATATGGTGTTGGGACCAGAAAAGGTTTGAAGTAAACCAAGTAAGGAAAGGGCTGTCTTCGACTGTGCCGAAGACTTTATACCTTTCATGAATACGCATCACGGTTTTAAGTGTCCGTTCCTTACTCACAATTAGTACAAACTCTGCAAAACTGATAATTTAAAGATACATAGCCTAAATCCCATTTATCGGAACAATCGATTGTATAGGAGCTATATGTTATGTAGGTCCAATCTGGCTGATTTTCACTACACACATTACATATAGTACCTGGGGACCGAGCTTTGCTCGGCATTTTCATAGGTTGGCATACAATTTAGTTTATTTAGATAATCATCAATAAAGATATTCTGGTTGTTTGTATGAATAATTTTACTTACCAGGGGTGGCGCGTTCTAAAGATATATCTTGATAATAAAAAAATGTTTAAAATTTTTTATTAGTAACAAAGTTTGAATACACATTATTACTCCTTGGTGGCTGCTCAAACAAATTTTCGACAAGTCTTTACAAGATTCCTTGCGGAGTTGTATGGTTAGCAGCTGTCGATTGTTATCAAATAATCGAGAAAGATTAGGGTCACATGGGTATATTTGTCGGCTAGAGCTCCATATATCGGTCAACATTCTGTGATTCTTCTTTATTTTTAAAGAAAGAACTATGTAAAACTTTTTATGTTCAATACATATGAAATCTAATGCAACACTTCCTTCCATACTATGTTCTGAGTACGTTTCTTTCTTCCGGAAACATTACTTTAAATGTATTTCGTCACCTAACTCTAACGCCACATATAACATACCATGCATGAACATCGATGAATTTAGCTCCACTCCGACAAACTCAAAAGTTTCTCCCTGCTCTTTATGCGCAGTCATGGCAAATGTTGGCCTTACTGGAAGTTGCACCTTAGCGGCTCCTTGGATGAGTGCGATTCTCGGTATATGAACTTCTTTGCCGGATTTTTCTTGTCGAACAAAAGTGGCACCCCTAGTTAGAAATATTTTTTTTTTCAATACGCAGGAAAATACCTTTCGTTTGATACCCATGTTGCCATATTTTATTTCTTTTAAAAAAATCTGATAGATGGCACTCCGTAAAAAGTCATACAAGGCAACACCTAGATAGGAATTCTCAGAATGTGGTACCCTATGTACATACCAAATTTCATCCAAATCGGTTAAGCCATTTTCGAGATATTCGAATATACAAATATACAAGGTGGCGCAAAAGTAAGCTTCCGATGTTCAGCATATCGGTTGTGGCACGTGCAGTGTGTGCTGTTGCACCGTCTTGTTGGAACCACATGTTTTCCAATCCCAATTCATCAAGTTGCGGCAAAAAGAACTCGTTGATCATTGCTCTGTAGCGCCCACCATTGGTCAAATAAATAGTCAGCAATATTCCGCGTTCTGGAGCAGTGTAGCGTAACATTCTTTGTTAACGTGTATTTCGCATGTGTTTACTACACAAATGTCCAAACAGAACTGACTTTAGGAGCCAATCGCAAAATTTATAGCATTTTCTGATAGGAGGATTACTTTTGCGCCACCCTGTATAAGAATAGCTCGTTAAAAGTTCAAGGATATAATAAGCTCAAATGGCAACAATAAGTGGCAATCCTACTTAGAAATTTTTTTTTTCAAAACGCTGGGAAAAACATCTCTTTTGATACCCATATCGGCATATTTTATTTCATATAAAAAAAATTCAGATAGGTGGCAACCCCAAAAAAATGACCTCGGTCAAAATTCTTAGAATGTGGTACACTATCTACATACCAAATTTCATCAAAATCGGTTGAGCCATTTTCGAGATAGTCTGGATATACAAATATACAGGAATAGCTCGTTTAAAGTAATAAGTAGCAAGCCTGCAAAATTTTACGTTCCTAGCTTTTTAATTGCAAAATTTATAGCCCAAAACCCATTTATCGAAACTATCGATTGTATGGGAGCTATGCGTTGTATTGCTCCGATCTTGCTGATTCCGACGAATGATTAATCTCATGCGGCTCCACACCAAGTTTCATCAAGATATCTCAAACTAGTTTGCGTACAAACAGACAGACGGATACACGGACATGTCTAAATCGACTCAGCTCATCGCCCTGATCATTTCGGTATACTTATTGGTGGGTCTCTCTCATCTTCTTCTCATACCTACAAGCATCGGACCAAAGTTATAATACCATTTAATGTTCATGAAAGGTATAAAAAGGCTAGGAAAAAGTCACGAAGCTAAAACCAAAATTATGAGGCTAAAGGACAAAAATAAGGCTAAATCTAGCCCCGAAAAGGCTAACCTGGTTACACTGCTTCTGTGGTGGTCCGGCTAGCTCTAAAAATGTGCTCCCTCTGCTCATGCATTCTACTAGGTTGACTAGTGCTCTCAGAGAGCAGGTGTGAGAGACGACCTGCCAAATCATTGGCGGTCTGTTGCGAACTTTTCAACGTCCAGCTTTGCTTGCGTTTTTCGCTGCGCCAGTTTTGTCATATAAAGGCGAGTACGAAATCTGGCTGCTGCGAAGTAATGATCCGAGTCGATGTTAGGTCATGGAATCGTGCGAAAATCTAAAACGCTGGAAGCATGGCGTCGGTGTATCACAACGTGGTCAATCTGGGTTCGTGTTTTTCGATCAAGGGACAGACATATTAAGTTATATTCTGACACATTTAAATCCCCAAACGATTTCAAATATTCGTTTGTCACTGATACATATATGCAAGAAAAAGTTATAAACTCAAAACAAAAAACCATTACAATATTTTTCTTCAACCCGGATTTAGATTCCCCTCCTCTCGAATGTAAGTTGAACAGTTTTACCTGTATGACACAACAGCTTTTGAAATTCAAAAATCAAATATATGTACATATCTGTGGCAATAAGGGAAAACTACAAAGTAAGTTTTTTGAATTTTGAAATTGAAATATGGTTTTTGTCCATAAAATCCACAATTTTTGAGTAAAAGCCGTAAAAGCTGTGTAATAAGAGAATTGTATACGGAGAAGATAATGCTGGTAATATCTCTTTTTCGACCTATCTTGAGTTTGGTTTTTTTCCCTTATTGCAAAAGATATATTATATTTTTGTAAGTTCAACTAGCTCAAGACCAGTTGATAATAATTCTTGGTTAATTATTATTATTTTTGATGAGAGGAAAAATTGAAAGCAACAAACATATACAGGCTATAGTTATAGTACTATTTCGAAAACAGCCACGATTTCTCGTCAGACAAATTCGTATAGTTTTGCTATTTTCAGAGGATCTAATGGAGAATCGAATATTGTGTATACCGTTGGCAGGATAACAAACAACAATTAGAGGAAAACTTGAATTAAGCAGCTTGCAAAACTACACGCAGCATAGCCTATGGGTTAGGCAGCTGTGCTTGCAATCAGAGTGAGTGGGTTCAATTCTCCATAAGATCCTCTGAAAATAGCAAAACTATACGAATTTGTCTGACGAGAAATCGTGGCTGTTTTCGAAATAGTACTATAACTGTATATGTTTGTTGCTTTAAATTTTTCCTCTAATCAAAAATAATAATAGCTAACCACGAACTATTATCAACTGGTCTTGAGCTCGTTGAACTTACAAAAATTTGTAAAAATGAACAGACAATAAAACCAACAACTAAAACAGATATATTATATTTATATAGCAACAACAAAATTTTAAAATCAATTCTGGAATGTATGCAACCTTATGCTCATATGCAAGCTACATATCGCCGGTGACACTGCAGAACCGCGTAATGCACAAATGCAAAAACCTCGTAAATGATTACTCAGTTTAGCTGTTTTTCAACCACAACTTGCTGAATTTAAAGACGAATAATGACATTATGTAGAATGGGGCCGTGTGTAGAAATCCACGCAAGTAGGAAAAGTTTCTGATCCCCATTCACATGGGAATGGCCAGAGCGATTCTTCTGCATGCTTTTTGAGCAGCTCACTCCGTCCGGACGCTTGCTTCCACGTATCCTCTGGATAGCCACTGAACACCCGTTGAGAAGGCGACAACCTGGCAAGACCACTCCGAATTGATTGGTTTAAGGGCTTCCCAGGGGACTTCATCAGCAGCGTCTGTTCACTTGGAAAAAGCGGCTCGCTATACTAATGTGTCATAAGAAATCCTTCCCCTTGAAGCGGATTGTGCGCTGGGTTTGAGACTCGCCACGTAAAAACAAGTTCCAATAAAACCACAAGCAAAGCCTCAGATAATAAGACAACCCAATTTTGATGACGACCCCGTTTTAAGGCTTACCGATTGAGGGCATGCACCTGTAACGTCCGATCCCTTAATGGGAATGGTGCTGCTGCCCGGCTGGTTAATGTCCTCGTTAACGCAAAAGCTGACATCACCCCCATACAAGAGATGCGATGGACGGGGCAAGGTAATAAGACCATTACACCTTGCGATATTTACTGGAGTTGGATCTCTGGTGGGAGAGAGACTTAGCAAACAAGTACTGTCGTTCACACCCGTGGACAAGCGTCTCGCCGTGATCCGTATAAAGGCAACATTTTTCAAAATTTCTTTCATCTGTTCCCACGAATTTTACGAGCGCTTAGAAAACACATATGAGCGCTGCCCCCGACATGATATCAAAGTCTTGATGGACGACTTTAACGCCAAGGTGGTCAAAGAAGGTGTGTTTGGACCCACAGTCGGACAATTCGGTCTCCATGGTGAGACTTCGTCGAATGGATATAATCTGATTGACTTTGCCCGTGCCCGAAACATGGTCATATCCAGCACTAGGCTTGCGCACAAGAAGGTACATCGCTACGTGGCTGTCCCCTGATCGAAAAAACAGCAAGCCCTTAAACCGATTATGTCGGAGTGGCCTTACCAGGTTGTCACCTTCTCACGTTCACCACCATACGGGTGTTCGGTGGTTACCCAGAGGATACTTGGGCGCAAAGCCCGGAAGTAGTGAGCTGCTTGAACCGCATGCAAAAGAATCGCTCTGGCCATTCCCAGGTGAAAGGCGATCAGAAACTTTCCCCACTTGCGTGGACTTCTGCACAAGTGACACAAATATCCAAATATCATTAATTTAGGTAAAGAAGTTTCGGAGTTATGACGAATTGAAACTTTATATAGCCTGGGGGCGTGGCTCCGCCTACTTTTAAAAACCTATATATTGTCTATGCTGTACCCAGTGAACCCAAGTATATATTGTAAAAATTTCATAAAGATCGATTGAGTACTTTGGGGCCTATAAAAGACACACATTTTTTATATCTATTTTTGTTACGCACACAAGGTATTTTACTTCATTTGGCATAAACGAATCGAGATATATATTTATTAATGTATATCAAAACATTCGGGATGAAAAGTAAAGTATACCTTTTTTGATTTCCATACCTTTAATGAACATGAAATGTTTGTAAATATGAGAAGAAGAAGAGATGGGCCCATCAAAAAGGATACTGAAATGATCAGGAGGATGAGCTCAGTCGATGTAGCCATGCCCGTCTCTCGATACATCTATCTGTCTGTCCGTCTATCTATTTGAACGCAAATACGAACTGAAAGTATTAAAATAGACCTGCGTAAATTGGGATGCCATAATAGATCACTACTAGGTATATAATGTTCGGTTCCACCCGAACTTAGACTTTCTAACTTGTTGCATTGTAAAGTCACAACAACAAAATACGAGCCGAAAAATGTTATCGCCGATACCTATGCAATAACACCTACTGACCAATTTAAAAAGCACATACCTGTAGCAATCATACAAATCTTTTTTCTACATTATAAGATGATATTTACCTTAGTAATGATATTTCCTTTATTTAAAGTAAGTGTACTAAGCAATTTAACATTAGAACAACCTGTGTCAATTTGTTTCAATCCTGGTGTCAATTAGTGGTAGCGGGAGTTTAACGTTAGAACGATTTTCACACAAAAATTTGTAATTGTACGGATCGGCTTCTTAGTGCAATAAAGCTGATTATATAAACTTGAAAATTACTAAAATAGTAAAATTGTCAAATTGCTTAGAGCTGCCATGCACGTAGGTATAAAGGTAATAAGAACTAACATCTAATGATGAAAAGTCAGTAAAATATCTTTACTTTCCGTTGCAACACGGCACTCTTATCATACCAATTGTTTCTGCGAGTTCGCCGGTATCCAATTACTTCTTCTGTGCAGTGTGACCAAGAGGCTAAATCGGCAAAAAAAAGGTTACAAAAGTCTGAAATTAAGAAAAAAAAAAACAGCCATTTTCCTTGACTAGGAATTTTTTCAAAGAAACACATACTATAGGAAAATCACTACAAACTAATTAATTTTATAGTATTTTCTTCGTGAGATGAATCAGAAGAGCTTGAGTCTGCCTACAAAATTTGGGTATTTATCATAGAGATGAGATCACGGTAATTTCAAAATCCGTGCAAAATTTGGATAATCGTTTTAACGAACATCTAATATTAAGCAGCGAGTTAAGCATTTTAATTTTTAATCTGTTCCTTAACTTAGTTTTTAAAATGTTCATTGCCCTAAAAATTCTTTCATCCTCCGCATTACTGAAAGGTAATACCAAAAAGTGAAATACGAATTCGACCAATTCTAAAAAAGGGAGTTTGTTTAATGAACTTTTATGTTCTCGGACTTCCGCCCAAAATTCAATGGTAAAATCAAACTTGTCCACTGCACGGTTATTAGCTTTCGTCACTCCAGTTCAATCAATGCTACTTGACTTGGATAATACCTAGACTTTTCTTTTTGAAAGTGAGAAAGGCTATGTAACTTTCAAAGAATTATCAACTGAAAAAAAAAGTTTATCTTTTATAAACAATTCATATTATCAAGTAGGCGATGTCGCAATTTGGTTAGCAACTCCATTTAAAATAGTTGAAAATTTTTACGAAGAATTTTCTGTATATCGTCATCAATATTACCTTTATTCAACTTTAAGTTTATATATTTCTCGAAGTTGTATGAAAAATATGGTGTTGGGACCAGAAAAGGTTTGAAGTAAACCAAGTAAGGAAAGGGCTGTCTTCGACTGTGCCGAAGACTTTATACCTTTCATGAATATGCATCACGGTTTTAAGTGTCCGATCCTTACTCACAATTAGTACAAACTCCGCAAAACTGATAATTTAAAGATACATAGCCCAAATCCCATTTATCGGAACAATCGATTGTATAGGAGCTATATGTTATGTAGGTCCAATCTGGCTGATTTTCACTACACACATTACATATAGTACCTGGGGACCGAGCTTTGCTCGGCATTTTCATAGGTTGGCATACAATTTAGTTTATTTAGATAATCATCAATAAAGATATTCTGGTTGTTTGTATGAATAATTTTACTTACCAGGGGTGGCGCGTTCTAAAGATATATCTTGATAATAAAAAAATGTTTAAAATTTTTTATTAGTAACAAAGTTTGAATACACATTATTACTCCTTGGTGGCTGCTCAAACAAATTTTCGACAAGTCTTTACAAGATTCCTTGCGGAGTTGTATGGTTAGCAGCTGTCGATTGTTATCAAATAATCGAGAAAGATTAGGGTCACATGGGTATATTTGTCGGCTAGAGCTCCATATATCGGTCAACATTCTGTGATTCTTCTTTATTTTTAAAGAAAGAACTATGTAAAACTTTTTATGTTCAATACATATGAAATCTAATGCAACACTTCCTTCCATACTATGTTCTGAGTACGTTTCTTTCTTCCGGAAACATTACTTTAAATGTATTTCGTCACCTAACTCTAACGCCACATATAACATACCATGCATGAACATCGATGAATTTAGCTCCACTCCGACAAACTCAAAAGTTTCTCCCTGCTCTTTATGCGCAGTCATGGCAAATGTTGGCCTTACTGGAAGTTGCACCTTAGCGGCTCCTTGGATGAGTGCGATTCTCGGTATATGAACTTCTTTGCCGGATTTTTCTTGTCGAACAAAAGTGGCACCCCTAGTTAGAAATATTTTTTTTTTCAATACGCAGGAAAATACCTTTCGTTTGATACCCATGTTGCCATATTTTATTTCTTTTAAAAAAATCTGATAGATGGCACTCCGTAAAAAGTCATACAAGGCAACACCTAGATAGGAATTCTCAGAATGTGGTACCCTATGTACATACCAAATTTCATCCAAATCGGTTAAGCCATTTTCGAGATATTCGAATATACAAATATACAAGGTGGCGCAAAAGTAAGCTTCCGATGTTCAGCATATCGGTTGTGGCACGTGCAGTGTGTGCTGTTGCACCGTCTTGTTGGAACCACATGTTTTCCAATCCCAATTCATCAAGTTGCGGCAAAAAGAACTCGTTGATCATTGCTCTGTAGCGCTCACCATTCACAGTAACCGTTTGGCCCCGACCGATTATTGGTCAAATAAATAGTCAGCAATATTCCGCGTTCTGGAGCAGTGTAGCGTAACATTGTTTGTTAACGTGTATTTCGCATGTGTTTACTACACAAATGTCCAAACAGAACTGACTTTAGGAGCCAATCGCAAAATTTATAGCATTTTCTGATAGGAGGATTACTTTTGCGCCACCCTGTATAAGAATAGCTCGTTAAAAGTTCAAGGATATAATAAGCTCAAATGGCAACAATAAGTGGCAATCCTACTTAGAAATTTTTTTTTTCAAAACGCTGGGAAAAACATCTCTTTTGATACCCATATCGGCATATTTTATTTCATATAAAAAAATTCAGATAGGTGGCAACCCCAAAAAAATGACCTCGGTCGAAATTCTTAGAATGTGGTACACTATCTACATACCAAATTTCATCAAAATCGGTTGAGCCATTTTCGAGATAGTCTGGATATACAAATATACAGGAATAGCTCGTTTAAAGTAATAAGTAGCAAGCCTGCAAAATTTTACGTTCCTAGCTTTTTAATTGCAAAATTTATAGCCCAAAACCCATTTATCGAAACTATCGATTGTATGGGAGCTATGCGTTGTATTGCTCCGATCTTGCTGATTCCGACGAATGATTAATCTCATGCGGCTCCACACCAAGTTTCATCAAGATATCTCAAACTAGTTTGCGTACAAACAGACAGACGGATACACGGACATGTCTACATCGACTCAGCTCATCGCCCTGATCATTTCGGTATACTTATTGGTGGGTCTCTCTCATCTTCTTCTCATACCTACAAGCATCGGACCAAAGTTATAATACCATTTAATGTTCATGAAAGGTATAAAAAGGCTAGGAAAAAGTCACGAAGCTAAAACCAAAATTATGAGGCTAAAGGACAAAAATAAGGCTAAATCTAGCCCCGAAAAGGCTAACCTGGTTACACTGCTTCTGTGGTGGTCCGGCTAGCTCTAAGAATATGCTCCCTCTGCTCATGCATTCTACTAGGTTGACTAGTGCTCTCAGAGAGCAGGTGTGAGAGACGACCTGCCAAATCATTGGCGGTCTGTTGCGAACTTTTCAACGTCCAGCTTTGCTTGCGTTTTTCGCTGCGCCAGTTTTGTCATATAAAGGCGAGTACGAAATCTGGCTGCTGCGAAGTAATGATCCGAGTCGATGTTAGGTCATGGAATCGTGCGAAAATCTAAAACGCTGGAAGCATGGCGTCGGTGTATCACAACGTGGTCAATCTGGGTTCGTGTTTTTCGATCAAGGGACAGACATATTAAGTTATATTCTGACACATTTAAATCCCCAAACGATTTCAAATATTCGTTTGTCACTGATACATATATGCAAGAAAAAGTTATAAACTCAAAACAAAAAACCATTACAATATTTTTCTCCAACCCGGATTTAGATTCCCCTCCTCTCGAATGTAAGTTGAACAGTTTTACCTGTATGACACAACAGCTTTTGAAATTCAAAAATCAAATACATGTACATATCTGTGGCAATAAGGGAAAACTACAAAGTAAGTTTTTTGAATTTTGAAATTGAAATATGGTTTTTGTCCATAAAATCCACAATTTTTGAGTAAAAGCCGTAAAAGCTGTGTAATAAGAGAATTGTATACGGAGAAGATAATGCTGGTAATATCTCTTTTTCGACCTATCTTGAGTTTGGTTTTTTTCCCTTATTGCATAAGATATATTATATTTTTGTAAGTTCAACTAGCTCAAGACCAGTTGATAATAATTCTTGGTTAATTATTATTATTTTTGATGAGAGGAAAAATTGAAAGCAACAAACATATACAGGCTATAGTTATAGTACTATTTCGAAAACAGCCACGATTTCTCGTCAGACAAATTCGTATAGTTTTGCTATTTTCAGAGGATCTTATGGAGAATCGAATATTGTGTATACCGTTGGCAGGATAACAAACAACAATTAGAGGAAAGCTTGAATTAAGCAGCTTGCAAAACTACACGCAGCATAGCCTATGGGTTAGGCAGCTGTGCTTGCAATCAGAGTGAGTGGGTTCAATTCTCCATAAGATCCTCTGAAAATAGCAAAACTATACGAATTTGTCTGACGAGAAATCGTGGCTGTTTTCGAAATAGTACTATAACTATAGCCTGTATATGTTTGTTGCTTTAAATTTTTCCTCTAATCAAAAATAATAATAGCTAACCACGAACTATTATCAACTGGTCTTGAGCTCGTTGAACTTACAAAAATTTGTAAAAATAAACAGACAATAAAACCAACAACTAAAACAGATATATTATATTTATATAGCAACAACAAAATTTTAAAATCAATTCTGGAATGTATCCAACCTTATGCTCATATGCAAGCTACATATCGCCGGTGACACTGCAGAACCGCGTAATGCACAAATGCAAAAACCTCGTAAATGATTACTCAGTTTAGCTGTTTTTCAACCACAACTTGCTGAATTTAAAGACGAATAATGACATTATGTAGAATGGGGCCGTGTGTAGAAATCCACGCAAGTAGGAAAATTTTCTCATCCCCATTCACATGGGAATGGCCAGAGCGATTCTTCTGCATGCTTTTTGAGCAGCTCACTCCGTCCGGACGCTTGCTTCCACGTATCCTCTGGATAGCCACTGAACACCCGTTGAGAAGGCGACAACCTGGCAGGACCACTCCGAATTGATTGGTTTAAGGGCTTCCCAGGGGACTTCATCAGCAGCGTCTGTTCACTTGGAAAAAGCGGCTCGCTATACTAATGTGTCATAAGAAATCCTTCCCCTTGAAGCGGATTGTGCGCTGGGTTTGGGACTCGCCACGTAAAAACAAGTTCCAATAAAACCACAAGCAAAGCCTCAAATAATAAGACAACCCAATTTTGATGACGACCCCGGCAAACGTTTTAAGGCTTACCTGTAACGTCCGATCCCTTAATGGGAATGGTGCTGCTGTCCGGCTGGTTAATGTCCTCGTTAACGCAAAAGCTGACATCACCCCCATACAAGAGATGCGATGGACGGGGCAAGGTAATAAGACCATTACACCTTGCGATATTTACTGGAGTTGGATCTCTGGTGGGAGAGAGACTTAGCAAACAAGTACTGTCGTTCACACCCGTGGACAAGCGTCTCGCCGTGATCCGTATAAAGGCAACATTTTTCAAAATTTCTTTCATCTGTTCCCACGAATTTTACGAGCGCTTAGAAAACACATATGAGCGCTGCCCCCGACATGATATCAAAGTCTTGATGGACGACTTTAACGCCAAGGTGGTCAAAGAAGGTGTGTTTGGACCCACAGTCGGACAATTCGGTCTCCATGGTGAGACTTCGTCGAATGGATATAATCTGATTGACTTTGCCCGTGCCCGAAACATGGTCATATCCAGCACTAGGCTTGCGCACAAGAAGGTACATCGCTACGTGGCTGTCCCCTGATCGAAAAAACAGCAAGCCCTTAAACCGATTATGTCGGAGTGGCCTTACCAGGTTGTCACCTTCTCACGTTCACCACCATACGGGTGTTCGGTGGTTACCCAGAGGATACTTGGGCGCAAAGCCCGGAAGTAGTGAGCTGCTTGAACCGCATGCAAAAGAATCGCTCTGGCCATTCCCAGGTGAAAGGCGATCAGAAACTTTCCCCACTTGCGTGGACTTCTGCACACGCCCCCAGGTCAAGTTACATTATGGAAAAATGTCCCACCAAGATCGATTCTTTTAATTATTTGAATAATTTTAATAATTAATTAAAGGAATAGATCTGATGGCAGGGGCCTATAAAAGTTTTTGACACAAATGTCACTTAGGCGGTTTTGCATTTGTGCGCTACGCGGTTTTGCAGTGTTACCGACGATATGTTATTTATTTACACAAATTGTCGTAGTTTCATAGTTAGTGAGCAACATTATTGAATATTTAAATTTTCTTTGTTGTTTGTGTTACTGAAATTAACATGAGCCTTTCCCGAAGCTACCAAAAACTGTTGGTTTAACACAAAACTGAGTTAACAGAAACCAATATAAAATATTTTGAAAAATTCATAAAAAATTAACAAATCGAGAAATCTGCTACACAAATTCAGAACCATTTGGAAAGAAATTTGGGTCCAAATTGATAGAATAACTTCCGTTCTAAATAAAAAAAACATAAAAAGCCAATTATTTGTTATATATTTTAGGGTCAGATAATTTCCAAAACAATCTATTTACTTTTTTCTCCCTAATCTGCTGGAGAATAACGAATACCCAACCGGGATTGTGAAATCGTACGCCGATGATCCCGGGATGGTTCAAACCGTAAAAATTTTGCATTAGTGAAAGCTGCTGGTTTTTTTAAACCTCCGTTTTGTGAAGAATTTTTAGTCGGTCATTAGTGTATTAGTCAACCGGATGACATATGCTAGCAGAAAGATACCAGCAGCTTACAAAGAACATGAGTGCATAATTTTTGATAAAATGTTCTAAGGAGTAGTCCTGTCATCCTTTTAGAAATAGACACATTCAAAAGTGTTGCGCAGAATTGGACCTCCCATTATTTAAAATAAAGCAGATTCCTCAGTCAGCTAAACTTTGCTCCTCTATCTACATCGTAAGTACTCCAAACGGTTTGAGAAATTCATGATTTTCAGGACTACATTTACTTTCTTAGGACCCCTTTCATTTAAGCCGTCTCAGGCTAGCCACTGATTTAATTAATAGAAATCGTTAAGTTATCTGAAAAATAAATCGCCGATTATCATTAACCGGATATTGCGAAAACGCCATTATTGAAAATAAATATCTATACTGTTACTTTCAGAATAAATACAATTAGTGAATATAATAGTAGTCATACGGATAACTTATACCAGAAAGAAGAGGTAGAAATGAAATTTTAGAAAAACGTGTAGATCAATGTATAGCCCTGCGGATTAGAATATGCCTGAGGTTGGCATGTCTTCCGTAAGAGGCGTCTAAAATCCACATCGATTCCTTCTCCGGGGTCGGGCTGGTGCCGAATGGTGCTTGTACCGGAACTTACTGGATGTATATGCGGCAAAGGGATGTTGACGTCAGAATAAGCCTGTTTGGTCAGCCACGTCATATTCTACGAATGATATTCCATGATTCTTCCTTAGCTGGTACCTTACCAATTTTGAAATAAAATTGTGAAGGAAGGTAAACGTATTGGAAATATGACTAAGCAATTTGTTGTTCTGTAGCACATAGAACCAAATTAATTCTGTGTAATGGTAAAACTTTGTTTCATTTCGAAATTAATTTCAATCTATTTTAGTTAGGTTTTGCACTTTTCGTTTTTTTAGCAAGAGTGCCTCCATTTGTTAAAAAAAACAATAGTTTTTTGTTAGGTATATATCAGCATAACGTTTACTGGGTTACGTGGAGCGGTGAAAAAATAAACAAAAATTAGATTTGCCTGTGGTGACGGCAACAAATTCTTCTATCCCATGGTCAACCGCTTTAGTTATGCTTACAGTTTTACAATCATTATTATTATTGAGAATGTAATACTTGTAATATAAAAGTACTTGTTTCCCCCACACAATATTTACTCAAACGGCTTTTGCAATGTTGTTATATCACTTTTCACATGATTTAGAATGCTGTTTCAAATGCAGCTGCGATGTTCACAAACTTGTGAATTTATTGACAACCAAGCGAGTTTCTGTAAAAAAAAACTATAAAAATAAAACTAGCATAAGGAAAATCTTTGCTTGCTTTAACATCAACCCTCTAGAAATTATAGACGTTGTTACATAGTGAACAGTGGCTCGCATATAATTATATTAAGTGGGGCTAAATTTTTAAAGACATATTAAAAATGTATTTCAGACAAATTCCTTTTAAATTTATTTAATCAACAGGGAATAGAAAATTTATGAGGAGACAAAGTTATAAACATAAAAAAATAATCAAAGTTGGAACGTAAGAAAAATAGTGTTAGTTATTTACAATGTTGATTGTGATTGAACATTTATTTAAACTGTATACTTTAAATTAAAGGCTTAGTGACTTTTTTAAGTTAAATTGTTTAGGGAAAACAACAAAAATCTCCTTAGGCAGATTCTGAACTCTGGTACCGAAACGTATCTTTTGGTAGCCATATCGGCATTTTTCGGTGAATTTACCATATTTTGATACAAAATATATAGTAATGATATAATTTAAAGTCAAACAAACTGAGGGTTAGTGATGATAGTACTATTTTCCTTTTTTTTTATCTCCACGCCTTTTCTTACTATTTCCATTTTATTAGAATAGAAATAAATCAAGAACGCCTTACAGAGAAACGAACGGAGAATGCCTTGCTTTATGAGCCCCTTGGTATCGAAGCAAGAACCCCTTACGAAGAAGCTGAAATAGAATTCCTTCCTATATTAAATCTTTAGAAGCGAAGCAAGAATACTTTGCAGAGAAGCTAGAGTGGAATACCTAGAACTATTTAAATTGGATAATAAAAACAGGGTGTTTAAAATGTTGGCATTTTACACAAATTAATCAGCATTTATTATTGAAAGTAACAATTTTTAATAATTCTGTATTGTATGTATTACATAAATGCACATATAGATACAGTGAGTCACACTAAAACATGGACACCATAAACATTTAAATTTTTATCAGGATTTACTTTTTTTTACAACAATTCCGCTCATTTTATATGAAAATGCCACACATCTATAAATATAATATTCAAATTATGTATGTATGTATCTATAGACCGCCTTGTGTCCTAAACATATAAACCGATCGTAACCAAATTTTAAACACGCACTGGATATCTTCCAGGGATGGGCATGGGCTAAAAAATATTTTGATATATATAAGGGGTGTGGCAACTCCCATACAAATGGAATTGCTCGTAGTCCGTATCTCTGGAAGTATTTACGCTAGACCACTTAAATTTGGTAAGGGGTTATATGAGATTAATCGCTACCACCTCTAACAAACGATAACTGGGGATAATCCAATCGTTTTTAATAATACCTAAACTCACTTAAAAAAATGTAAGTTGATTTATTTATATTGCATATTTTTTATAGGAATATAGGGTGAAACCCACGGTTATAGGATAGTATACTATAAAATGAAGTTCAGAACTTTGAACTATATTCAGAAAAATTCCGCGAAATTCAATCAAAATTCAAATTTTTATGGTGTCCAATTTTGGGTGTGACTCACTGTATGTACAATAAATGAAAAGTCTTACAAATTCAGTCTTTCGTATACGTACTTGTTTATATAAAAAAATTATAAAATAAAGTTATTTTTTTTTTAGTTTCCTTTTGTTTATATTTTTCCTGGTCATTCTGTTGCAGAATATCTTTACTGTCTTCATTGTGTATCGTATCTGTAGTGGAATTCACTAACTTCTATAACGACACTCGCAATCGACATTTTATCTTAACGATGGATACAACGATATCGGTATTCACAAAATATTTTTTATTGATATTCATTTATTCGCGATCAGCTGTATAACTAAGTCAACAACACACAATTCAAGGTTGTCAGCTGTGTCGTTAAATAAACAACACATAATTTGAGGTTTTTCGCGAAAATTAAAGTATAATTACTATTATATTAATATAATTATTATCAAATAAATTGTATTTGAGTACTTAGCGTATATTTTGCTGGAGGATGAGGAATCTTCCAGCCCTCCACAAGTGGACTGACGACTTCTTCCAGAAGTGGATTACCCTTTTTACGTGAGTGCTACAGAATTCCGGAAACTGTATCGGTTAACCCCAGACTTAGAATTTTAAGTACTATTTAGTTCTGAACACTATTATAAATATTTAAGGTTTTAACTACTCAACGCTTTTTACGGCAGCGCCAAGGCTATTCAGCATTGTGGACAGTTAATTCCACCTTTTATAGCACTCAGCTTTGCCGTGCATTTTAAAGAACCTAGATCCCGCTCATCCTAGGGTTTCCGACAAAAGCCCACCGTCTTACTCAGCTGACTCCATGTTAAATAAATATGCAAAACTGTTAATGGCGAATAATATTACAAAAACAAATTATTTACTTACTTTTTGCTAAAGTATGAAATAATTATTATAAAGAATATTGAGCTTTAAAACTTACTGTACACAGATTTTAATTGTTTTTGTCACTCCTCCTTGGGATTTTCGCCTAATTTGTGTTTCGTTAGGTTGTGATGCCACCTTTCTTTTAATTTAAATGTCATTTATATCGAATCGTTATAGCTAAGCTAGTGAATAGCATATTCGATAGTGCAGGCGACAGAAACGTTATATAAAATCTCGAAAAATCGCATCATTATAAGTTAGTGAATTCAACTACTCGTCTCTGCACTCTTTATGCTCCAATTCATAATTAATGAGCAGCATCTGAGTTAATATTATAAACTTAGTTATTAATAATTATAAACTAAGTAATTATAAATTAATTATATAGCTATAAATTGTAACACCGTCCCAAACTGCAGCAAAATATGTAATGCATATCGTCGGTGACACTGCAAAACCGCGGAACGCACAAATTCAAAACCGCGTAAGTGATACCTCAGTTTGGCTGCTTTGCAACTACAAATTGCTTAATTTTAAGATAAAAAGTGACTTTATGGAAAAAGTCAAGATCTAGTTTTTAATTGTTTTTTAAAGTAACATGTAGTTTTCTTGAGAATAATGGAATAGATATTTTTGACACAAATGTAGCTTACGCGGGTTTGCATTTGTTAAATTAGTATGCACATATATTTTTATTGGGATTATCATGTGTATACTCGTACATGGGCGGTAAAACCAAGTAACCATGTGACTTTGATTTTCTCCACAAATGAATGACTCCACGCTGTCCAGTTCGTTCTGTTTTTATGGGAAACTTTGAAACGAATTTCGGCAAAGGGTGCATTTTTTCACTCTAATTTGTATACCTTTCATGAACATGAAATGGTATTATAACTTTGATCCGAAGTTGGTAAGTATGAGAAGAAGATGAGAGAGACCCACCAATAGGTACACCGAAATGATCAGGGCGATGAGATGAGTCGATTTAGCCATGTCCGTATGTCTGTCTGTTTGAACGCAAACTAGTCCCTTAGTTTTTGAGATGAATTGATGAACTTTTGTATGAGGTCACCATCTTGTAATATATTACTCATTTTTCGAAACTAACAAGATCGGACAAGTACAACACATAGCTCCCATACAATCGATTGTTCCGATAAACGGGGTTTGACCTATAAATCTTGCAATTAAAGAGCTAGGAACTTAAAATTTTGCAGGTTTCATACATTTTATATACGTAATGTGACTAGTGAAAATCAGCCAACCAACACAACATATTCTTCTTTAAATGGTCATCTAACCGCCTGGGCGATTTTGACCGTCCAACATAGCTCGCCAGTCGTTTCTTCGTTGCGCCAACTGGCGCCAATTGGAAACACCGCGGGATCGCAAATCGGTCTCCACTTGGTCCTTCCATCGGAGTGGTGGTCTCCCTCTTCCTCTGCTTCCACCGGCGGGTGCCGATAAGAATACCTTCTGGGCTGGAGCATCTTCGCTCATTCGCACTACGTGGCCTAGCCAGCGAAGCCGCTGTGTTTTAATTCGCTGAACTATGTCGGCGTCTGCGTAAAGTTCATACAGCTCATCATTAAATCTTCTTCGGTACTCGCCGTCGCCAACGCGTAGAGGTCCACAAATCTTTCGAAGAACCTTTCTCTCGAATACTCCCAGAGCCGCCTCATCAGATGTTGTTAGTGTCCACGCTTCTGCACCATATAGAAGGACGGGTGCGATGAGTGACTTGTAGAGTGTTATTTTCGTTCGTCGAGAGAGGACTTTACTTTTCAATTGCCTACTCAGTCCGAAGTAGCATTTGTTTGCAAGAGTGAACACAACATATAGCTCCCATATAATCGATATTTACAATAAATGGGGTTTGGGCTATAACTATTGCAATTTAATAGCCAGGAACACAAAATTTGGCAGGTACAGTACTTATAACATATATAATGTCCTTAGTAAAAATCATCAAGATTGTACCAATATATCGTATAGCCCCCATACAACACATTTTTCCGATAAAGGAGGTTTGAGCTATGTATCTTTTAATTAACAGGGTAAGACCATCAAATTTTGCAGAGTTTGTACTTATTGTAAGTAAGGATCGGACATTTAAATCCTTGATGGGTATTCATGAAAGGTATAAAGCCTTCGAAGCGAATACACCGTTTTCCTTACTTGTTTTTAAAACGGTTTGTTACGCTATAATTTTATTTAGATCACTCATTTTTTTACTTGACCGCTTATAAACGACGCATCACGAACTCACTCCAATTTCAGAATTGATTAAACAATTCCTAACTTCTCGAATGGAAATTTCAACAAAAGGTGACGGGAGTTGGCGTTTTTCCTATTTATCTACCTTTTGCTCTACCTTACATTACCCGTAATTGATCCAAGAAGCATACAGGGTGGCTGCTGAATTTTGCTACATTAAGAAACTCAAATAATTTTTTTTTCAGTGTATGGAATTCATTTTTCTTTTATTCATGTTAAAGCTCATTAAATTTTATTAAATATAGCTTAATTAGTTTTAAAAATAGTGGAATTTAAATGCCCCCCCTTCTCGTCGATGGATGTGCGGCATCTTACCAAAAAGTTGTTCATTACTGCTTGGAGAGTTGAGACAGGAATAGCCGCAATTGTTTCTCGAATGGATTGCCTTAGTTCATTCAAATTTGTTGGTTTTGCTTTGAAGACTTCCTGTTTGCAATAACCCCACAAGAAAAAGTCAGGTGCAGTAAGGTCAGGCGACCTGGGTGGCCAACGGAATGTGGAGTTTCTGGATATCAGCTTATTAAGAAATTTTCGTCGCAATTCTGTCATAACAGGTTGGGCTATATGAGGAGCTGCACCATCTTGCTGAAACCACACAGAGTTGAAAGAAATTCTCATTCGGCGTAATTCTGTCTAGAAAAACTCTCTCAACATGCTCAAGTAACGGTCTCCAGTAACCGTAACGGTGTGACCGTTTTCTTCGAAGAAGTAGGGCCCGACAATGCAGCATGATGAAACTGCACACCACACTGTGACACGAAGTGGATGCAATTCCGTCTCATGGAGTATCTGTGGGTTGGAAGCACTCCATATTCGACAATTTTGTTTGTTTATGTTGCCGTCTAAATCGAAATGGGCCTCGTCAGACATGAAAAGACAGTTCAACATGTTTCCATCCTCTTCCACCATTTGAAGCATCTTCTGGCAAAATTCCAAGCGAATCGGCAAGTCTGCAGCATTCAGTTTGTTGGCCATTTGAATTTTATATGGGAATAAGTCCAAATCTTTGTGCATAATTGACTGTAATGACTGTCTGCTTACACCCATTTGAGCAGATAAGCTTCTTGTCGAAACACGTGGATTGTTTTGTATGGCAGCAGCTACAGCAGCGATTGTTTCCTCCGTTCGAACTGAAGGGTTTCGATGGTAAGGTCTTCTGTTGACTGTCCCATGCTCGGCAAAATTGTTTACAAGTCTTATTATGGTCCATCTGCTCGGAGGATTGCCGCCAAACGTGCGCCTATACTCTCTTTGAACCGAAACTACGGACTCCAGTGCGTGATAGCGGCGGACAATCCAAATTCTTGTTTCAGTGTCCCAGTTATCCATTTTTGTTAAACGTAAAAGTCAATCTGCAAAATAAAAAAAAAATTAACCAGATTCATTAAATAGAAAAAAAGTTATTTAATTTTTTTTTGGTAGCGGCTTTCATTAGCCACCCTGTAGAGAAGTTAAGGTAGGGCGAATTTGCCCGTGCATCGGGTTTCCTTTCTTTAAGCATTATCAGCAATGGGTAAAAGAAGCCAAATTATTTAAAGACATTTGAATCAATGCCTTCTGGAATCGGTTGCTCTCAGAGCTGAGTAGCCAGTCTTTGCTGCATTACCAGCAACGGG
The DNA here is from genome assembly GCA_949987695.1 of Merzomyia westermanni. Taxonomy (NCBI): domain Eukaryota; kingdom Metazoa; phylum Arthropoda; class Insecta; order Diptera; family Tephritidae; genus Merzomyia; species Merzomyia westermanni. The sequence continues at coordinate 77,768,851 of OX465291.1, forward strand.
TTAAAGAAATGAAATTATTTCAATTCATTTAAGTCAATGCCTTGAGAAATGCATTAACCTTATAACCGTTTTCTGAACTTGTACTGCATTACCAGTAATGTGATAAAGAAATTGAATTATTTGAAGACATTATAAGGCAAGGCTTTTTGGAACACATAGAAGTGATTATCGATTTTTTACTGAGTATTCTCAGCTAAAATAAAATGGGAATATTTGACGTTCTTACATATTTAATTGAAAGATGAAATCCCACATACAGCTTTTCGGAACAATAGGTTGTTTGTCAGTTATATGTTACTAGTAAACCCGCATGGCTTAAAAACGCCATAGATTAATTATTATGTATTTAAAATAGGTTCATGATTTGCATTCCATTTGCGTTTAGTGTGCATGTCTGACGTACTTTTATACATACGTCCATTGCAGCTCTAGGCAAATTGACAGTTAAACAATTTGACTAATTTAGAAATTTATGAAGTTTTTAGAATCAGCTTTATTGCACTTTAAGAAGCCAATCCCTACTATTTGAAAATTGTTGTGTGAGAATCGTTCTAACGGTGTAAATCTGATACTCTGCACAAAAAATCCCTTCCTGCCCATAAGTTTACTTGAATGGATCTAAAAATATTGCCTATTCCTATCAATATCCCTCTCCTTACCCCTTTCGCTACCCTATTCTTATCCGCCCTTCTCTTTCATATAAAAGATCTCGATAGCAAGTATTACAAAGCTCCTAGAAATAGTTGCGGAGTAATATTAATTTAGATTACATCAAAAAGCGCAACGCCTCCTTTTATTCCTACCGACCTTTTTTCTTGAGGTTTGACTGAGGGAGGTGCCACTCCCCCTTCTCGCTTCCTCCCTTTTATTCTTGGTATGTTGAGATTTACCTCTTATAACTCTGTACCAGTTTTTAGTATTCTGCCACGAATAATTCTAGAGATATGCAGTGCGAAAAATGTCATTTGTATGTTAGGTCCCACGCCCACTTCTCCCTTCCCCCCTTTCCTTCTTGAAGTGCTAGAGATTGGTCTCGTTTAACTCCTTACCAATTTTCAATGTCATACGATAAATACTTCCAGAGATATGCAGTATGTAAATTTTCATTTGTTTGGGAGGTGCCACGCCCACTTCTCTCTTCCTCACCTTTTCTTATTAAGCTCCGTATCCATTTTCAATATTCTGCATTAAAAACTTCTAAAGTTTTGCGGCTCGGAAAATCTGGTTTGTATGGCAGGTGCCACGCCCACATCATCCAGTAGCCCGGATTGTGAATCTGAACCATCCTTGAGACCACTTAAGTATACAAAAAAAATTTCAGGAATATCGGTCCAGGCGTTTAGAAGGAGTTTAGTGACAACAGAGTTACGCACAGCAAATTTCTATATATTAAGATTACGAAAAAAATAGGTGGCTTCAATACTTTGAAAGGTTTTTCAATCCAATTCGATAACAAATTTATTTATTTGAAATAAGCTGTTGGTTGGCTATTGGCAAAGGACTTTTATTTGGGTCTGTTCATTTCGGTATGCTTATTTCCATCTCTCGGACCAAAGTTACCATACCATTTCAGGGTTGCATATGGTACTTTGTCAACACTCAAAAAATTATCGGAATCACCGTATATGGGGTTCTGTATTCCAATTTATAGGAAATTTCAGTTTAAATAAATCCTACGAGGATTTTGTTAGTGGAATTAGTAGGATTTTTGATTTGCGAAGAAAATTTAAGTATAAAGCGAGGTTTGAATAAATTTTTATAAATTTAATGACTTTCATATGTGTATAAAGGGAAAAACCAAAGAATGCAGCTCGAAGTGCAACTATCCTGCAATTCCTTTCAAGGACATCCAGATATTGCCCAAGGCCATTCCAAGGCAGACAGGGTGATCGTGGAGCAGAAGGAATCAATTCCGTTCTGATTGCAGAACATCCATTTATAGCCACCACAAAACATTTTAAAGGAAAAATTTAAATTTGGAGTTTACCACGATTAAAATATTGTACCGATTTCGTCAATAATGAGTATCGAACGGTAAGTACAACACACGCAGATAACTATGCGCATTAGTTATTAATACTGTATCCGTTGAGAATAAAAAATTATTGAGTTATTCTGAAGTCAAGCGCAATTGATTGTACGATATAAAGATGAGCATAATTTACTTGCATTCACTTTGAATTTAATATGCTGACCCAAAATCCTTACGCAGTTATGCAGCGCATTTAATAATCAAAATAAGCGATGTACAGTCTTATTAGCAAAACAGCTTAAATATTTTCCTTTTTTATTTTCTGCATTTTCTATAAGCAAATAGTCAGAGCAAAAATATATTCTTGTAGTTTGACTTATTATACCTAGTAGTGTTTCGCACACAAGGTAGGTATATTAACTTTAGTCGCGTAACGGCAGTACATAACGGCATAAACGGATCGAGGTAGATATTGACTTATGTATATCAAAATGTTCAGGACGAAAAGAGAAATTGATTAAGCCATGTCCGTCCGTCCGCCCGTCTGTGAACACGATAACTTGAGTAAATTTTGAGATATCTTAATAAAATTTGGTATGCGGGTTCCTTGGCGCTCATCTCCGAGCGCTATTTAAAATGGGCGAAATCGGATGATAGCTACGCCCACTTTTTATATATAGAATATTTTTTAAGGCACAAAAAAGGTGATTACTCAGTACATAATACACCTATAAGGATAAAATTTGGTGAATACATTGAAATTGCGGCATGAAATAAAATTTTTAAGAAATTTTTTTAAATGGGCGTGGCACCGCCCACTTTTGATTAGATATACTAAATAGGCAATAACTTTGCGTAAAATAGCTTTACATCATTTATATTTCAGTTTTAAGATTTCCGTAACAAAGAAATCCAAAGACTTTAAATTTTCGAAAATGGGCGTGGCCCCGCCCTTTTTATAGTGGACTATTCCACAAAACTTTTTATGCCATAACTCCGCCAAAAATTGATTTGTGGAAACGAAATTTGGTGATAATGTTCTATATATAAAGGTAACTGTTTGCTGTAAAATTGGGCGAAATCGGTTAATGTTCACGCCCAGTTTTTTAACATAGCTCTGAAAACTTTTTTTGTAAAATTTAAAGAGCGATATTACTACAACTAAGCAAGTTATATCAATTAGATTTTGCACACATAATAAGCTTTTTAAGAAAAACTCGGCCGCAAAAAAATTTTTTCAATTTCGAAGAAGTAGGCGTGGCGCCGCCCACTTTTCAGCATACAATTTCTGCTATTTTCAAAGGCAATCGCTTATAATTCGATCTTGATATTTCAATGAAAATTGGTTAGCTGCTTCTTAGTAGTATGTATTACACTCCTGCCAAAAATTAGCGAAATCGGGAAACACACAAGCGAAATATTCGGGCACGTAGTTAATAGCCCACTGCAATAGCGAAGTTATATATCTTTTTTGATTTTCATACGTTTTTTCTTGAATAACTGCAATAAACAGACATCGACCTGTTACAATTTTATTATATATTATATATATAGAGATAAATTCGTTTATTCGTTCGTAATATTCGTTTATTTATACTCAACCTTTATGTCATTGAGTTTGGTAAAAACCGAAATTTTTCTGACTGCCGAAAATTCCGGAACTTCAAACCAACAATGTCGGGATTTGCAGTTATATGTATGTATATATGCATGTTTCCCAAATCATAAACGTTCATGTTTAGGTACATGGATTTACATACCTTCTTACATAAATATTATATTACGACCAAATATATTTCCGCATTGTATCACAACAAAATAAATAGCAACCAATTTTCTAATCACCGCAACGGAAAATAGTTAAGTATTATTAAGATACTAAAGTATTTTCCCAAATAGCTGTTAGTGCATACATACCTGCTCGCACAGATTGTGGGGCTCAAAATAATTAATGACCCTGGTCAAAGTTTATGAAATCCGATATTTAGTGGCAAAAAATAGCAAAATTGAGTAGTCTGCAATGAGAAAGTACAGCTTTGCTGGCCAATTTCACTGATTATCCTTTGAACCTTGATTTATTTATGAAGCAGCAAAAAGCGCTTACACATAGATACGCTTACTTTTCATATTCCCTTTAGGGTATAATTTTCCCAATCTTACCTAAAGGGCATTTACTAGTTGTGCGATTTATAGTACCATATCTTAAAGAGAAGATATGTATGTAGCTATCATTAGCTTTGTTGCACTTATCTTTAATGCCGAATACACGATACACATTGTACGAAGCATAGCGAAAATTTATTTAATATCTTAGTTTTAATATAAATGAGTACTAATTGGTAAAAGGTAACATTCACTCTTAAAAAAAGCAATAAAGTGGGTAATGCATTGAGGATGCTTATTTATTGAGTAAGCATCAATCATTTTGAATTGCATTTGAGGAAAATATTTATCTTTACAATGGCATTCAAAGAAGCACATTACTATAGTGGTGGGATGATGTCCGCAACTTTCCGAGTGAATTTCTGCTTTTTAGTAAAAGTTCATCGGATTTGCCGTTCGACATAAAACATACATGTACATATATGTATGTTCCGCCAAGAAGTTCTACCTTAATCTCTTCGGAGGTATATCATGCCAAATTATTATTACTAGATATTGCCCAGTAGTTGAAATTCAACCACAAAGCTTTATCTATCCTTTCCATTAAAATATTGCCATTTTCTTTAATAATACAGTTTCTATTTCGATTTTAATTAGTTTAATTTTATTTCACTTTATTGTGTACTATTTTCTTCTCTTTTATCAAGGACGGAAAGTAAAAGTTTCTTTTTTGATAGTATAAAAGTCAGGAGTTGACTTTTTTGACTTTGACAGAATAACTTAAAAATCCGGACTTTTATTTTTTCTAGACAGTAATAAAAGTTATCTTTGGCAAGATATTTTGTAAGGACAGAATAAAAGTCTTTTCCAATAGATATCAAACCGCTAATCTAAATTAAATAAATTTGGTATCATATGAAAGAGGATTGAAAAAACTTTCAGATTAGTATATTTAAGCCAAAATTTCCACAAATGTTAAATTTTTCCTTAAATAAGACTTTTTTGTGGCCCAAATAAAAGTCCTTTGTCAATAACCAACCAGCAGCTTATTTCAAATTAAAAAAAAATTGGTGTCGAATTGGATTGAAAACCCTTTCAAAGGAAAGCATTCAAGCCACCTATTTTTTCGTAATCTTAATTTAAAAAAATCTGGTATGCGTAAGTCCGTTGTCACTAAACTCCTTCTAACGCCTGGACCGATATTCCTAAAATGTTGTATACTCCAGTGGGCTCGAGGATGGTTTAGATTTACGATCAGGACTACTGGCTTGGCACCTCTCATACAAACCAGATTTTCCGAACCGCATATCTCTAGAAGTATTTAATGTAGAATATTGAAAATTGATACGAAGCTTAATGAGATGAATCTCTAGCACCTCTAGAAACATTGAAAATTGGTAAGGAGATGTACAAGACCAATCTCTAACACCTCAAGAAAGAAAAGGAGGAAGGTAGGAGTGGGCGTGACACCTAACATACATATTTCCGTGACATTTTTCGAACTTAATATATCGGAAATTATTCGTGGCAACGTAGTACAGAGTTATAAGAGGTAAATCTCAACATACCAAGAATAAAAGGGAGGAAGCGAGAAGGGGGAGTGGCACCTCCCTCAGTCAAACCTCAAGAAAAAAGGTCGGTAGGAATAAAAGGAGGCGTTGCGCTTTTTGATGTAATCTAAATTAATATTACTCCGCAACTATTTCTACGAGCTTTGTAATACTTGCTATCGAGATCTTTTATATGAAAGAGAAGGGCGGATAAGAATAGGGTATCGAAAGGGGTAAGGATGGGGATATTGATAGGAATAGGCAATATTTCTACTTCCATTCTGGAAAATTTATGGGCAGGACAAAGTCTGTCGGGCCCTCTAGTCTTAATATAAAAAATCTTTTGGGCGCCCGTCCGTTGTCACTAAACTCCTTCTAAACGCCCGGACCGATATTGATAAAAAATTTTTGTACACTCAAGTAGCCCCGGGAATGGTTTAGATTCACAATCCGAAACAGTAGATGATGTGGGCGTGCCTCCTCTCATACAAACCAGATTTTCCGTATCTCCAATCTCTAAAAGCTCAAGAAAAAAGATTCACAATCCGGACCACTATAAGATCTATGTAGAGATCTTTTACATAAAGGAGAAGGGCGGTATAGGGATCCATACAGAAAAATATCTGGGCAACACAAAGTCTGCTAGTTTTATTTAAAACTGTGGTCTACGTCAAACTAAAACAAGTAAGGAAAGCGCTGTTTCCGGCTGTGACAAGGCTTTATACGTTTCATGAAAACGCATCACGGCTTTCAGTGTCCAATTTTTATTTACAATAAGTACAAACTGGGCTAAAATTTTACGGTCCTACTCCGTTAAAAGAAATGTACATAACACAAAACAAATGGGGCTATACGACAATAAATATTATGTTATTATATTATGTTCCTAGATATTAATTTGCAAGAGTTATAGCCCAAAATCTGTTTATCGGAACAATCGATTGTACGGAGGATATGCTTTGTATTGGTCTGATCTTGTTGGTTGCGACAATTAATACAAATTGGCGGCCCCATTCGGACCAAAGTTATAACACCATGTCGTGTTCATGAAATGTATAAAAAAAAGTATCGCGAATTTTGAATTTTCGCTGGTTACGTATATTCGAATTTCGAGTTTTTTGTGGCGTTATGTTGCTACTCATGTCTCTCACTTATGCCGACAAGCTCGGCCATTTTGAATGTTCAGTTAATTGTTGACAGCTGCTTTGCTTGCACGTGTTTTGGATCGTCTTCGATTTTTACCTATTTTTTTACCAAAATTGCTCAATTGTGACCAAAAACAGCTTCGCATGAACATTGCTAATGAGATGTTAAACTCTGTCCGCGACGACCCAAATTTGCTCCAGAGGGTCATAACTGGTGACGAATCGTGGGTTTATGGTTATGACGTGGAAACCAAAGCTCAATCATCTCAATGGAAGCTGCCGCACGAACCAAGACCGAAAAAAGCGCGCCAAGTTCGGTCGAATGTGAAAGTTTTGCTGACAGTTTTCTTCGATTGCAGGGGCGTGGTGCATCATGAGTTCTTGCCACAGGGAAGAACGGTCAATAACGAATATTACCTGCAGGTTATGCGCAATTTGCGCGAAGCAATCCGCCAGAAACGCCCGGATTTGTGGATGAACAAAAATTGGCTTTTGCACCACGATAACGCCCCCGCTCACGCATCGTTGCTTGTGCGCGACTTTTTGGCCAAAAACAACACACTAATGATGCCGCAGCCACCGTATTCCCCAGATCTGGCCCCCTGTGACTTTTTCTTGTTCCCTAAACTGAAGAGGCCCATGAAAGGACGACGTTACGCTTCTCTTGACGAGATAAAGACGGCATCGAAGGAGGAGCTGAACAAGATACAAAAAAATGATTTTTTGAAGTGCTTCGAAGATTGGAAAAACCGTTGGCACAAGTGTAGAATATCTCATGGGGATTACTTTGAAGGGGACAAAATAGATATTCATGAATAAATAAATAATTTTTGATAAAACACAAAATTCGCGATACTTTTTGAACACACCTCGTACACCTAATAAACATGTGCTATAGTAATAAAGCGCCTATTTTAAATCAGGAAACCGAAAATACAGTTTCGTAGCTCATCAAATTCTGATAAAACAGCGTACAACTTTAAACTGTTTTAAAAATCGCCCTGAAGGAAAGCTCTAAAGCATCATAATTTGTATTTTGTTTTATTATTTTTAATATGTGAAATAATTATTAAAAGTTTTTGATGTGTTAAAGATGAGCGCAAAGTTTAGTATACATATTTGTACTACTCTTAAGTTATATTCTATGACAAAGTATTGAAATTCAAATGATGTGCGATAATAGGTATATTAACTTTATTCGCCTAACGGTGGTGTGTAACGGCTAAAACGGATCGAGATAGATATTGACTTATACATATCGACATGTTCAGGAGGAAAAAGGAAATTGATTAAGCCATGTCCGTCCGTCCGTCCGTATGTTAACACGATAACTTGAGTAAATTTTGAGATATATTAATGAAATTTGGTATGCAGGTTCCTTGGCATTCATCTCCGAGCGCTATTTAAAATGGGCGAAATCGGATGATAGCCACGCACACTTTTCATAGTATATAGAATATTTCCGAAAGTACAAAAAAAGTGATTGTTCAGTACATAATACACTTATAAGGATAAAATATGGTGTGTACATTAACGTTAAAACAAAAAAGAAAAATTTTAATTAAGTCAAATTTAGATATATTATTAATCATAAATAAAAAACCGTTTGAGGTATCGAAAATAAATTCAACAAACATATTTATATTAATACATGGAATGTTCGAGCAAAAAATGGGCGAAATCGGTTAAACTCCACGCCCACTTTTATAGGAAAGATTTTGAAAAGGGTCATAGATATATTTAATAGGCAATCACTCCGGCAAAAATTTATTTATCGAAAGGACATTTGGCGAAAATATTGAGTATATAAAGCTAACAGTTTGTTGTAAAAATGAGCGAAATCGGTCATCTGCCACGCCCAGTTCTTTAACAAAGTCCTGAAATATTTTTTTTTGTAAAATGTAAAACGCGATATTTCTATAACTATGCAAGCCATATCAATAAGAGGTTGCACCTATAACAAGCTTTTTAAGAAAAACTTCGCCGAGAAAATATTTTGTGGATTTCGGGGAAGTAGGTACCGAAGAGGAAAAATTATATTGGGGCATATTTATAAAAAAAAAGTTATTGCTTTTCCTGAAATTTTTAGAAATTTGACACACATTTCTAAAAAGAAAATTTCAAAATTTGTAAAAGCATTTGCTCCTGTTTTATTAATAAGCCCCATGGTTAATAACTTAAAAAGTTATAACTAATCAACTTTTTTAAAATTTTGTCGCACTTTAAAAGATTACCCTTGCCTATCCAGCACCGGCTCTGGGATCACAGTATTTCTGTGCAGAATACCTTTATAACTTTAAAGAGATTAATAATATCATCTTTGCTAACATCCTTCGACATCTTTCTACGTGTTTTTACGGTTGACGAACGATGTTAACATTTACCATTTATCTATTTCTTTCCTTTAGGAAGCAACTGGTAAAACATGCAATGAGGTATCAAAAGATGCGTTTGATCGGGGCGTTATCTATAGTTTTTTATGTGCAGAGCACCTTCCTACGCTACGCGATCCTTAGTATTTCTGCGCAAAACACACTTCTGCACTTTTCAAAACACCCAACTAGACACACATGGAATTAACAGAACATTTTCAACTTTGCTTTACTAAGGTCATAACGCGTCTTTTGATACCTCTTCCAAGATTTTTGAACGTGTTTTAGCAGTTGTCTCTTAAAGGAAGCAAATGCCATAATTTCTCTATGAACTAGTAGCGTAGCCAGGTGGCGCATTGCGGGTATAGATCCACTTTGTCAATGAACTACTATTTTGTTTAGTTTCGATTGAATAACACAATACCATTTTATGCTTCTGATTTATAATTTTCTTATTTTACTAATGACAAAGGGCAGTTTTATGCATATATGAAATTATCGGTTAGTGGATTGTGCGTTTGAATATTAAACCTATATACATATAGGCTTCTTTTCAGACCTTCTACAAAATTCACAAGTCTTTCAAGACGATAAATCCTGTTTCGAGGTATACGTACACATTGGTTCTGGTAGTAATAAAATAACAGATCGAAATAATACCGTAAAGCTCGAATTCCTTATCTCTCACGTCTTTAATAATCCAAATTCAGGCGGTCTGAAAATACTAGAGTAGGCAGGCTCAATAATTTAATCAGAGCACAAAACGGCGGAAAAATAGATAGAGACAAGAATTGTTTACATGTTTTTTTTATAAAAGTATAGCCTATTATCTAATAAAAAACATTCAAGAACAAATTTCAAACTTTGTTCAAAACCAAAGAAAACTTAACAAAGTTTTATCAAAATTTTACACTTTTTAATCCGAATCTTTATAAAAAGATTTGCTGTTTTATGACCTATTAAATTTAGAAAATTTCTACATTTTCTCCATTGCTTAGTATTATAAAATTCAAGGTTAACATTAAAAATTATTTTTTTTTGTAAATAATAAACGCAGTATTTTAGCATATTTGTTAACACAATGCGTTTGTGTAATAAACTTAAACCAATAAAGATACTTAGGGCTTGTGGTGGATTTCGCAAAAGACTTAGTACTGGAGTTACGACGTATTCGTTCCGACGAAAATGACTTTGAAAAATTGTTCAGAAGTTGTGACATGGACATTGAAATCAAACAGAACCTATTCAAATTAGTCAAATTCTGCAAGCATGTAGCCTAGATGTTTATTTCAAGATTTCTGTTTTTTTATCCATGCATGTACTGATCATATAATAATGGAAATAGGTAGTCGATTCACTCAACAAACCACAGAGAAGAAAATGACAAAAATTTATTTAAGCTTGCTGGCTTTTATGAACCACTTATTCAAACCCAAAATATAGTGGCCGAAACCAATTTATGGAGAAGGTTCTTAAAATTGACATAATCTGCCAAAAACTGCGTTTTACGCACTTCAGAGCTGCGACAAAACGTCATTTTATAACTCATACAAATTCCTAAAAAATTTTTGCAACTCTCCCAGTTTCCACATTTACAGTAGAACTCACCTCTTCAACCCTTCTTCTTCTTTAAAATCCGCCTAATCGTCCAAGCGATTTTAGCCCTTTACCATAGCTCGCCACTCGTTACGTATTTCTGCCAATTGGCGCCTCCTCAAATATTGTCAGTGTCGAAGCTTCTGCACCATAAACCAGGGCGGGTACGACAAGTGACTTATTTATATTCATTCTTCGAGAGGGGACTTTACTTCTCAATTGCCAACTCAGTCGGAAGTAGCGCATGTTTGCGTGAGTGATTCTTCGTTGGATTTCTAGGCTGACATTATTGTTGGTGTTAATGCTGGTTCCCAGGTTAAAATCTCTAATATTTTCTTTGCGTTTTTTGTATTTTCCTCAATACAAGGTTATGAAAACAATTTCTTTTATATGAAAGAAAACACTTTATCTCTGTGGAAAAAAAACTGCAAAAATCAGCAAAAAGTGTCACGACTTTAAGATTCACACATTGTTGCATTAAAATTTAATGAACTACAAAACTGCATACTCCAAAAAATTCTGTAATAAAATTTTAAATTTTGATAAAATCTCTTTGATTTTTCGCGAATTTTGGGTACATTTTTAAAACAAAATTTATAGTGTCTCAAATTTCAGGTTTCGAAAAAAAAATTTTCATCCCCCCTTCCCCAAATCATGGCTACGTCACTGCTGTGAACAATATTAAAAATTTTCAGCTTGAACATTTATGTTGCTATTATTATTAGTTCAATTACATGATTATTTCCTTAAGAAGCCATTTAACGATTATGATTATTTGGCGTTTTATTTATTTGTTTAATTATTTAAAGTCGACACTGATAAAGATATCAAAGGAGTAAAATTATTTTCCAAATTTAATAATTATTTTGCAATTGACGAAAGAAAAATTATTTTTTTTCACTTTTGCAAAAAATGTTAAAAGAAATCAAAAATACTCAGATGTATTTTTATTAAAATAAGTATCAATACATTGGCTTCACTTATTTTTTCAGTGGATGCTTTTTCCATTTTGGAAAAGGAAATAAATCCCGGGAGCGCACAGTGCTTTGTCTTCATATAAAAAGTGGGAAAAATAATAGTAATGGGCGTATTTGAGTAAAAATTCGTTTCTAACTTGATTAGAGTGCGGTGATTTCAAATATCAAATTTATATTTACTTAGCATTAATTTTTTTTTTTGGAAATAGAGATTGAAATTGCAAAATTTTATTTTCACAAGTAGTTTCAATACAAAGTAGTTTCTTTATTATTTACAAAGGGCGTTAATTCATGACAAGTGAGACCGTGTAGGTCTCTTTTACTCAAACACTCTAGGAATAGCAGTTATTTTTATTTTTTGACTGCAAAATGTGTTATGGTTTACTTTCAATTGATAGTCATTTTTATTTGGTTCAATCGGTCAGGGCTCACTGCGGTTGGTTGGATGACAGTTTTGATTCACCTTCCGGTTTGACATTTAGCTACGGGAAAGTGCGTGATTTTTGGTGAAGTGGCAGCACCAAATATTTCCATGGAGTGGAAAAGGCACCAGCAACGGAACTTTTAATTTCCAGACAAACAAGTGTTTGGTGTGTTCTTGGTGTGCCCAGAGTTAAATTGCGGGTAACCCAGGGCGCCCGAAAGTGCCAGACAAAAGGGAAATGTGCAATTGGCATCCAAAAAGGTGTTTCCTTTTTATGCTTGAATAAACTTTTTTTTAGTTGGTAAAAAGAGCACGAACAACAAAGTATGTGTGGAATATAAACGTACAATAAATTCAATACTTTTTTATGCACGATCTCGAAAACAAAAACCAACAAAATGTCAAAACCATCGAAGTGAAAGAGACGCCTCCAAAAGTGCCAAATTGCCCAGGGTGGGAGACACATGGAATCCTGTCCTGATCCCTGACTTTAACACGGCTGACATCAATTTTTCAACCGAACGCGAGTAAAACTAGGTATATTGCCAGAATAAATTTTAGCAGCAAATGGCAATCCATTATTAGTCAACTTGTAAAGTATGGTATAATTAGACTTAAATGAGTTTATTAACGAAACCTGTAGATCGGAATATTATTGTCAATGGCTAGGTCGGATGAGGAGTTCCTTGTGTCTCCTATCCCAAACCCAGTAACGTGGGGTCCCGCGGGCCACCAAGGGAACACACCAAACGGATGGTCTAGAACCTTAATAATTTTGCGCGCCAACGGTAGCATGCCTTCAGGGCTCGGACTTGACCAAAATGGCAGAAATTTTAAAACCTACTGCACTTTACCCGAATCTACTACGCTTTATGCTCCCATAGAATAGTGCGATAATCTGATTTATTTTGATAAATTGATTTTTTTTATAACTATAAACTCTTCTACAAAGTCATTAATCATTATTAATATTCTTGCATTTTATTCTGTTTCATACTGTAAAAATTAGCCGCAGTAAAAATAGCCACTGAGCAAAATAGTAGCAAAGTACAGCCAACTGAATTCCTTTTTACATTACGCCTCAAAATAAGAACGTAATTACAGTAATTTACATTTTAAGCAAAGCTAACTTTGGTTTTCATCGTATATTGGATTTGGTAGTACTAAAAAGGTATTTAAAAATTAAAATAGAAGTCCGGGCCCTGATGGCAACCACCAACCCAAGTGGCAACAATCACGCCACCTCCGACTGTGTAACGGAGCTTTTCCGTGGTACAGTCGCCATCGCTAAAAGATTTTCCCAACACCATAGCGGCATTCGCTTGACATTTTAAACAGAAAAGTGAACTAAAACGAAGCTAACGTGTGCGCAGCAAGTGCCAAATTTTTTGAGGGGGGGAAAAAAAGGAAAATTAAATAAATTTTAACATTAACTGAAGTGAGCTAAAGTGCAAGTGAGAAAAAAACAAAAACCTGTAAAACTAAGGAGAACAAAATAATTGAAATAACAAAACCAAGGAAACAGTGAGCCAACCAGTGGAATAATTCGTTTGGTAAGATTTCGGGTTTTGTGCTTTTTTTATTTTCACTTATTCCACATCTGCAATGAAGACATTTTAAGAATTTTTTTTTAATTAGCCAATTTTTGTGCTTTTAGGCATCCATATACATAGGCATGTACAGATATACAAAAATATAATACTAAAATAATGAAAAAGGTTTAAGTATAACTATTGCTGTCACCCAGACTTCTTTAATGGAATTGTGAATTGCTAGGCAGTGTATCAACGGCAGATATAATTCAATTCAATAATTGATTCCATAAAATTGGAAACTTTTGTGAAAAAATTTTCGAGTAGAATGCTTGTCATTTTCTACTAGCAACCAAATTTTTTCTCATATTCCTTCATTTGAATTAAAGTTAAAAACCAAAGATTGGAATTTCTAAAAATAATTTAAAAATTTGTTTCCTAAAGGTTCTTCTAACTGAAAATATTATTTTCAACTGATAAGAGTTTTTTTAGTTTAACACTATAGTTTTGTTCAATAAATTTTCAACTGGGTCAGACAATTTTTTTTAGTTTGACCCTACCCAACAAGCAAAGTAAACTCCAAATTGTTCTTTTAAAAGCTTCCGAAAATAATTATTAAACTGCTCATTTTTCGCTTACAAAACGGTTGACAAAAAAAAGGGTTCTAATCATACATCGAATGCTGCAACTTAAGTAATTATTAGCAGATTGCGGAAGTGGCTAAGATGCAGCCATGAATTTTGCTTTTGCGTCATCATTCATCAGGTAAAATCATTACTGAAAAGAATTAGAAGTATTTCAAGTTGAAAAGAATAAAACAAAAAAAAAACTGACGACTCATTTTTCTTAATTTTTGGAAACATTTGCATTTCACTTTTAAGGTGAAATGATTGATAATAGAAGTTTATAAAAAGTTTAGTTTAAACTTTCAAGTAAATTAAAACTGAAAAGTTTACATATCGCTTATTGGAGGAAGTTTACTTGAAATTATTCTTAAAGACGTTTACAGAAATGCTTGTTGGGTATAGTTTTGTTGAAATTGGGAAAAGCGTCAAATTTACTTCTTTCGCTTTACAGTTTGCATCAGCGCGCTACCATAGCTCAAACGTGCCGTATTACGCACTGCAACAACGCGTGCCACCAAAGCGCCGCAGCAACGCGCATACGAGCGCGCTCCAAACCCGCTACTTCCACGCGCACTACCTTGTACCATCGCCCCATTACAACTCGCTATAACAAACGCGCCACTAAGCGCACAACAATAAACGCACACTAAACGCACACTAAGCGCACAACAATAAAAGTAATAAAGGCCACCAACCGGTAACAACAAGCCGGCCACAACTAAACCGGTAACAACAAGCCGGCAACAACAACAGTAACAACCGGTAACAAGAACGGCAACAACAACCACCACTAACAACAAAAACCGGTAACAACAAGCCGACCCCAATAAAACGGTAAAAACAACCGGTAACATCAAGACTGGCCACAACTAAACCGGCAACAACAAGCGGCCACAACTAAACCGGCAGCAACAACAACAATAACCACCGGCAACAACACGACCGGTAACAACACAACCAGCAGTGACAACAGCGAGGGCCGACGTATTATAGGCCCACCGCTATAACCACCGGCAACAACAACCAGCATTGACATCAGCGGGGGCCGCCGTATAATAGGCCCGCTGCAGCACCAGGGCGTCGCAACAACACCCGCGGCGCCCCCTTATATTGTTCGGCTTTTTTCTTTTGGTTGTATCTTTTTATTTTTCAGCACGGTAACCGGTCATTTCCGGTTCGTTTTTTTTTCAATTTTCAGATTTTTTTTTTTTTAATTTAAATTTATCTAATTTCCTTTTCATTTTCGGTTAGTTTTAAATTTTAAGTTTTCTTTTTGAACATCTTTCCGCCCGTTTTTTTTGGATTTTTATTTGATTTGAGTTTTTTTTTAAATTTTGAATGTGAACGGTCTGTTGTTTTTATAGTTGTTTTGCACGGTTTTTTGCGTTTTTCCCCGCGATTCAAAAGGCATGATTTGACCTTTTTCTGTTTATGGCGCAGGACGGTAAGGTTGGCAAGAGCCCACCCCAGCCGACAATGACTATCCACAGTGCAACCTTGATATCATGCCGACCGCCTTCCTTACTGCTCCATTTTGACGCGTTACCATAACAAATGCACTTTAGAGTTATTGTATCTTTCAAGAGGTCATTAAATGGTCTAAAAGCCAAATCATATTTTGTTTACCTCTTTTTATAAGTTTGCACGAGCAAGATATGTTGAAAAAGACTGACTCAAGAATTAGTTCTTTTAATGTAACGCTGTTTATTGAAAAATTAAGTTCGTCAACGTCTCCTGACGGCTAACCATTCAATCTAAAAAAATGCATCACATTTTGACCATAAAAAATAATGGTTTAACAGATATTGTTGTATGAACAAAGCTATCTAACAACAACATTAGTCCCAAATTGATGTTTTCGCACTGACGTTTTTTAAATTAGAAATCCAATAGGATGTTATACTAAACCATGTTCATAATCTGACAACACTTCCCTTTAAACATCGACCTGACACATCCATATTTGCAATTCTTACGAGAAATTATTGTCCAATTCAGGCATTAGGAATATATTTTTTTTTAAATGCATTTTTTGTGCTAAAAATGTTTTGTAGTGTTCAGGGTTTCCCATTTGGCCTTCAATTAATACACAAATGCACATACTCTTTCTGATATATAGGAAAAAGTTCAGGTATCGACTACATTTTAATATTTTATAATTAAATCCATTTTAATATTTGCAATAAATACTTTATTACGAGTATATATAGTTTTTTTACTATTTGACGATTGACTAACAAAGAACCCGTGGAGTGTTTTTGTCGTTACCACAACAACAACAACAACAACGGGTTTTTACAGTTTCGTGTTTCGTGAATATTTTTTTTTGTGAAAAGTGCATTTTATACCTCAGATTTGTTTACTTTTACTTTAAAGACAAAAACCTATTTTTCTATGTGAAACAATAAAAAAAAACATACTTTTTAGGTATACCTTTGTAAACTTAAGCATTTCTGAAATTTTCTGCAAGGATTTTTCGGGTGTAGCAAATGGTATGTCTCAACTTAGTATTTCTTTGGAGTGGTTTCCTTAGAGATTTTCTAATAAGAAAAGATAAAATAATAAAGATAAGATATAATAAACTGACTTTTTGGGAAATTTTTTTTTTAAAAGTTTAAAATCAAGGCCAGGTACTTTATCTTGGATAAATTATTTTCGCAACAATACCAAACACGTTGGCATCCGCGACAATGACTTTATTTCCTTTCGACAGATCTTTTATTAAACTTTCATACTTTCATTTTATGTTAAAATGTGACCTGAAATTTTGGAAAAGATATGGTTCATATATTCCATCATATTTAAGACACATTATTGTAAACCTACAAAAAAATTTTAAACCGCTCTAAAAGAATTTGTGGTTTTTCTTTCAAATGGAAAATAATGCCCACCAAATGAATGCCTTTAGTCATTGTGAGTTAATTTTTTTTGGTAAGAAACACAGGTGGGCATTATTTCACTGCAACGTTCAAAACTAACGCACTACATGGTAAAATCAATATGTTAAATTTGTTATGTTTCAGAACTGTTCCGCCGCCTAGGCCATGGTCATGTTAATTTTGTCAGTTGATTATTTGTAAAAGAGATTGAGGACGAACTAGTATTGGTCGCTAGGGAAATAACTGTCATGTGACCATTTAGTATGTACATAGGTATATAAATGTTTTCTTCACATGTGCCCCTGATATAGCGATGGAAACTTTACAGGGCTGTGTTTGATGCTTCCATTGAAGTTTCCAAACAATTTATAAATCAATTGACATCCCTTTTTATTGCAGGAATACTCATGCTTGGATAGTGTTATACCAGTCTTAATTCCGGCATAAGAAAAATCTTTGCCCATCCCCCGTGCCCTTATTACCCTGTGAAAAATTGTGGCAGGTTATCTGAAATTTAGGTATAGAAGTTTCAAAAGTTTTTCTACCTTTCATGAACATGAAATGGTATTATAACTTTGTTTCGATGTTTGTAAGTATGAGAAGAAGAAGAGATAGACCCACCAATAAGTGTTCCGATGTATAAACTGAGTATACCGGAAGATGAGCTGAGTCGATTTAGCCATGTCCGTCTGTCCGTCCGGCTATCCTCGGTTATAGAGATATTTCGCTAAAATTTGGTATGGGAGCCCCATTTTGTAATATATTAATCATTTGTCGATACCAACAACATCGGACCTATAACTCTTGCAACTAAAATGGAACGTAAAATTTTGCAGGTTTGATACATATTAAATACGTAATGTGAATTATTGTACTGACATAACATATAATTCCCAAACAATCGGTTATTCGGATAAATGGGGGTTGGGCTATAACTATTGCAATTTTATAGTGAGGAACACACACTTTTTCAGCTACAGCACTTTTTACATGTGTAATGTGTTTAGTGAAAATCATAAAGATTGGACTTATATATCGTATAGTCCCCATACAACATATTTTTCCGATAAACGGGATTTGGGCTATGTATCTTATCTTGCCCTGTTACACCGTCAAATTTTGCAGAGTTTTGTACTTACTGTAAGTAAATATTGGGCACTTAAACCCGTGATTCGTATTCACGAAAGGTTTTTTCCACCCGCTTTCAATTTTCTCTAACACCTCGTCTGCATCTAACATTTTTCTATTCACAATCCCATTCTTATCCATTATCCTCTTCGGGTACTGATATATACAATATAGACAACTAACTTTTTTTGGTTTAGGTACCGCTTACTCTTTTTTAAAGTATAGAACACGAAATCTATGTATAAAATATTATTAACTTGAACCAAAAACATTCCTAGCTATCCCGAATTGCCTTTTATATAACCTGGAGGCTTTTCCAAAAAATACGCCTGAACCCACTGTAAAAGTTTCACAGAGGTGGACAATACATTTTGGACATGAATGAAGGACAATCCACACTTTTCTTAAATTATGTAAATCTTGACTAAAGCACACATAAAATATCATTAATGCATATCAAATACATTTAGAGTTATGAAGAATAGACATTTTATATATATATAAACTGCGTCGTACGTAGCGAAGTCCTGAACCTATCGTGAAAGTTTCATCGACATCGACAATAAACCTTGGATCTTAATGAAGCACAAATAAAACACAATATATGTGAGCGCGGCACCGCCCACTTTTCCAAAATTATGTAAATCTTGACTAAATGGTACATACAAAAAAATATCATTAATTTAGACCAAACACGTTCAGAGTTATGACGAATTGAAATTTCATATACAGGGTGGCTAATGAAAGCCGCTACCAAAAAAAAATTAAAAAACTTTTTTTCTATTTAATGAATCTGGTAAATTTTTTTTTTTATTTTGCAGATTGACTTTTACATTTAACAAAAATTTATAACTGGGACACTGAAACAAGAATTTGGATTGTCCGCCGCTATCACGCACTGGAGTCCGTAGTTTCGGTTCAAAGAGAGTATAGGCGCACGTTTGGCGGCAATCCTCCGAGCAGATGGACCATAATAAGACTTGTAAACAATTTTGCCGAGCATGGGACAGTCAACAGAAGACCTTACCATCGAAACCCTTCAGTTCGAACGGAGGAAACAATCGCTGCTGTAGCTGCTGCCATACAAAACAATCCACGTGTTTCGACAAGAAGCTTATCTGCTCAAATGGGTGTAAGCAGACTGTCATTACAGTCAATTATGCACAAAGATTTGGACTTATTCCCATATAAAATTCAAATGGCCAACAAACTGGACGCTGCAGACTTGCCGATTCGCTTGGAATTTTGCCAGAAGATGCTTCAAATGGTGGAAGAGGATGGAAACATGTTTCATGTCTGACGAGGCCCATTTCGATTTAAACGGCAACATAAACAAACAAAATTGTCGAATATGGAGTGCTTCCAACCCACAGATACTCCATGAGACGGAATTGCATCCACTTCGTGTCACAGTGTGGTGTGCAGTTTCATCACGCTGCATTGTCGGGCCCTACTTCTTCGAAGAAAACGGTCACACCGTTACGGTTACTGGAGACCGTTACTTGAGCATGTTGAGAGAGTTTTTCTATCCAGAATTACGCCGAATGAGAATTTCTTTCAACTCTGTGTGGTTTCAGCAGATGGTGCAGCTCCTCATATAGCCCAACCTGTTATGACAGAATTGCGACGAAAATTTCCCAATAAGCTGATATCCAGAAACTCCACATTCCGTTGGCCACCCAGGGCGCCTGACCTTACTGCACCTGACTTTTTCTTGTGGGGTTATTGCAAACAGGAAGTCTTCAAAGCAAAACCAACAAATTTGAATGAACTAAGGCAATCCATTCGAGAAACAATTGCGGCTATTCCTGTCTCAACTCTCCAAGCAGTATTGAACAACTTTTTGGTAAGATGCCGCACATGCATCGACGAGCAGGGGGGGCATTTAAATTCCATTATTTTTAAAACTAATTAAGCTATATTTAATCAAATTTAATGAGCTTTAACATGAATAAAAGAAAAATGAATTCCATACACTGAAAAAAAAATTATTTGAGTTTCTTAATGTAGCAATTCATATGTACCAAACCTGCGAAATTTTGCGTTTCTTGCTTTTTATACCTAGTAGTGCTTCGCACACAAGGTATATTAACCTTAGTCGCGTAACGGCAGTGCGTAACGGCATTAACGGATCGAGATAGATATTGACTTATACGTATCAAAATGTTCAGGACGAAAAGAGAAATTGATTAAGCCATGTCCGTCCGTCCGTCCGTCCGTCCGTCCGTCCGTCTGTGAACACGATAACTTGAGTAAATTTTGAGATATCTTAATGAAATTTGGTATGCGGGTTCCTTGGCACTCATCTCCGAGCGCTATTTAAAATGGGCGAAATCGGATTATAGCCACGCCCACTTTTGATATATAGGATATTTTTTAAAGCACAAAAAAGGTGATTACTCAGTACATAATACACCTATAAGGATAAAATTTGGTGATTACATTGAGATTGCGGCATAAAATAAAATTTTCAAAAAATTTTTTTAAATGGGCGTGGCACCGCCCACTTTTGATTAGATATACTAAATAGGCAATCACTTTGCGTAAAATGGCTTTATATTTCAGTTTTAAGGTAAACAAAGAAATCCAAAGACTTTAAATTTTCGAAAATGGGCGTGGCCGCGCCCTTTTTATTGTGGACTATTCCACAAAACTTTTTATGCCATAACTCCGCCAAAAATTGATTTGTGGAAACGAAATTTGGTGATAATGTTCTATATATTAAGGTAACTGTTTGCTGTAAAATTGGGCGAAATCGGTTAATGTTCACGCCCAGTTTTTTGACATAGCTCTGAAAACTTTTTTTGTAAAATTTAAAGAGCGATATTTCTACAACTAAGCAAGTTATATCAATAAGAGCTTGCACACATAATAAGCTTTCTAAGAAAAACTCGGCCGCAAAAAGATTTTTTCAATTTCGAAGAAGTAGGCGTAGCGCCGCACACTTTTCAGCTCACAATTTCTACTATTTTCAAAGGCAATCGCTTATAATTCGATCTTGATATTTCAATAAAAATTGGTCAGCTGCTTCTCAGTAGTATCTATTATACTCCTGCCAAAAATTAGCCAAATCGGGAAACACACAAGCGAAATATTCGGGCACGTAGTTAATAGCCCACTGCAATAGCGAAGTTATATATCTTTTTTGATTTTCATACCTTTCGTAAACATTAAATGTATGTAAGTATGAGAACAAGAAGAGAAAAGTTCGCTAAAATGATCAGTACGATGAGTGGAGTGGATTTAGCCGTCCGTCTGTCTGTCTGTCCGTCTGTTTATTTGAACGCAAACTAGTCTCGCAGTTTTACAAAAGAATGCTGAAATTCGTTGTTTGCTTTCTCCATTTTATAATATACTAGCAAACCCGCTATACGTTGTTTTGACGTATTGATACATAGAACACATCTATACGATATATATATCGTATATAAAATATCATTAACTTGAATCAAATAAACTCCTAACTATACCGAACTGCAGCTTTATATAACCTGGGGCTTTTCCAAAAGCTATATGCAGACTGTGTCGTGCCCAGCGAACTCCTGAACATATCGTGAAATTTCAAGAGCAAAACAAAACACAAAATATGTGGGCGTGGCACCGCCTACTTTTGAAAAATTATGTAGATATTGACTAAGTGACATATATCCAAATTTTATAAATTTAGACCAAAAACGTTCGGAGTTATGACGAATTGAAACTTTATATAGCCTGGGGGCGTGGCTCCGCGTACTTTTCCAAAACTATATAGTGTCTATGCTGTACCCAGTGAACCCAAGTATATATTGTGAAAATTTCATAAAGATCGGTTGAGTTCTTTGGCGCCTATAAAAGACACCCTTTTTATACCTAGTAGTGCTTCGCACACAAGGTATATTAACTTTAATCGCGTAACGGCATTAACGAATCGAGATAGATATTGACTGATATATATATCAAAAAGTTCAGGACGAAAAGAGAAATTGATTAAGCCATGTCCGTCCGGCCGTCCCTCCGTCTGTGAACACGATAACTTGAGTAAATTTTGAGATATCTTAATGAAATTTGGTATGCGGGTTCCTTGGTACTCATCTCCGAGCGCTATTTAAAATGGGCGAAATCGGATGATAGCCCGCCCACTTTTTATACATAGAAAAAAAGTGATTACTCAGTACATAATACACCTATAAGGATAAAATTTGGTGAATACATTGATATTGAGGCATAAAACAAATTTTTCAAGAAATTTTTGAAAATGGGTGTGGAAACGCCCGCTTTTGATTAAGTCAAATTCAGAAATAATATTAATCATAAATCAGAAACCGTTCAAGATATCGAAACGAAATTCAGCAGGCAGGTTTTCAGGTATGCAAGGAATGTTCTAAAAAAAAATGGGCGGGATCGGTTGAGGTCTACTCCCACTTTTATATGAAAGATTTTGAAAAGGATCGTAGATATATATTAAATAGGCAATAACTTTGCGTAAAATAGATTTACATCATTTATATTTCACTTTTCAAGTTTCCGTAAACAAAGAAATCAAAAACTTAAAATTTTCGAAAATGGGCGTGGCCCCGCCCCTTTTATAGTGGACTATTCCACAAAACTCTTTATGTCATAACTCCGTCAAAAATTGATGTGTCGAAACGAAATTTGGTGCTAATGTTTTATATATAAAGGTAACTGTGTGCTGTAAAAATGGGCGAAATCGGTTAAAGTCCACGCCCAGTTTTTGAACATAGTTCTGAAAAATTTTTTTGTAAAATTTAAAAAGCGATATTTCTACAACTAAGCAAGTTATATCAATCAGATTTTGCACACATAATAAGCTTTTTAAGAAAAACTCGGCAGAAAAAAAATTTTGTCATTTTTGAAGAAGTAGGCGTGGCACCGCCCACTTTTCAGCATACAATTTCTGCTATTTTCAAAGGCGATCTTGATATTTAAATGAAAATTGGTCAGCTGCTTCTCAGTAGTATGTATTATACTCCTGCCAAAAATTAGCCAAATCGGGAAACACACAAGCGAAATATTCGGGCACGTAGTTAATAGCCCACTGCAATAGCGAAGTTATATATCTTTTTTGATTTTCATACCTTTCGTAAACATTAAATGTATGTAAGTATGAGAACAAGAAGAGAAAAGTTCGCTAAAATAATCAGTACGATGAGTGGAATGGATTTAGCCATGCCCGTCTCTCCGTCCGTCTGTCTGTCTGTCCGTCTGTTTACTTGAACGCAAACTAGTCTCGCAGTTTTACAAAAGAATGCTGAAATTCGTTTTTTGCTTTCTCCATTTTATAATATACTAGCAAACCCGCTATACGTTGTTTTGACGTTTTGATACATAGAACACATCTATATATAAAATGTCATTAACTTGAATCAAATAAACTCCTAACTATACCGAACTGCAGCTTTATATAACCTGGGGCTTTTCCAAAAGCTATATGCAGACTGTGTCGTGCCCAGCGAACTCCTGAACATATCGTGAAATTTCAAAAGCAAAACAAAACACAAAATATGTGGGCGTGGCACCGCCCACTTTTGAAAAATTATGTAGATATTGACTAAGTGACATATATCCAAATTTCATTAATTTAGACCAAAAAAGTTCGGAGTTATGACGAATTGAAACTTTATATAGCCTGGGGGCGTGGCTCCGCCTACTTTTCCAAAACTATATATTGTCTATGCTGTACCCAGTGAACCCAAGTATATATTGTGAAAATTTCATAAAGATCGGTTAAGTTCTTTGGCTCCTATAAAAGAAACCCTTTTTTATATCTATTTTTGTTACGCACACGAAGTAAATTACTTCATTCGGCATAAACGAATCGAGATATATATTTATTAATGTATATCAAAACGTTTGGGATGAAAAGTATAATATCCGGGAAAGTAGTTAATACCCCACTGCAAAAGCGAAGTTGTATATCTTTTTTGATTTTCATACCTTTCATGAACATGGAATGTTTGTACGTATGAGAAGAAAAAGAGATAGTCCCATTAAAAAGTATACTGAAATGATCAGGAGGATGTCCGTCTCTCGATACGTCTTTCTGTTTGTCCGTCTGTCCATTTGAACGCAAATACGAACTGAAAGTATTAAAATAGACCTGCGTAAATTGGGATGACATAATAGATCACTACTAGGTATATAATGTTCGGTTCCACCCGAACTTATACTTCCTTACTTGTTAATTGCAACAGTTATAGGCCAAACCCCGTTTATCGGAACAATCTATTGTATGGCAGCTATGCGTTGCATTGGTCCTATCAAAATGGCTGCCTCTTACCAAATTTCATCGAGATATCCCCAAATTTGAGGGACTAGTTTGCGTTCAAACAGACAGACGGACGGACGGACAGACGGATATGGCTAAATGAACTCAGCGCATCGCCCTGATCATTTCGGTATACTTATTGGCGGGTCCATCTTATAATACCACTTCATGCTCATGAAAGATATAACAAGAAAATTCTTAAATAGTAGTATCCATTAACTATATGTAACCTATCACGGCCTGAACTGATCCTGCTCGGAACCGGACTCGTTATTTACAAAAGTGTTTTTTTTGCGATATCTCCAAAAGATTTTCGAAATTGTTTATCTTTTGTGCTTTCTCAATTCAGAAAGAAAACCTTAATGTACACATATTTCTGTGCATGTATTGTGATTAACCCTTATAGGTGTATTATGTACTGAATAATCACTCTTTTTTGTGTTTTCGAAAATGTTCTATATATAATCATCCGATTTCGCCCATTTTAAATAATAGTGGGAGATGAGTACAAAGGAACCTGCATACCATTTCATTAAGATACCTCAAAATTTACTCAAGGTATCGTGTTCACATAGGGATGGACGGACATAGATTAATCAACTTATCTTTGCCTCCTGTACATTTTGATATACATATATAATAAGTCAATATCTATCTCGCTTCGTTTATGCCGTACAAGTTAATATAGTCTGTGTGCGTAACAGTGGCGTAGCCTTTCTATGCTTCTGATTTATAATTTTTCATTTCAGACTAATGCCAAAGTACATTTTTAGAAATATATAACATTATCGGTTAGTCGATTATGCGTTTGAATACTAAGCCTATGTACATATACTAGTATTTTCAGACCTTCCGCGAAATTCACTAAGCTTTCAAGACGATAAAACCGGTTTCGAGGTATGCATACACCTTCGCTTTGGTAGTAATAAGAACAGGCCGAAATAATACCGTAACTTTCGCGGTCTGAAATGGCTGAGCTAAAACTTTACTCAATTGTCTCTCACTTCTGTAAAAATCAGAAATCAGACGGTCTGACAATACTAGTGTGTGCAGTAGGGTGGGTCGATTTGTATGGACGAAAGTTAACCGATATCGCGCCATCGATTTTTCGATAGGTTTTGGGCTCAGGAAAAAAAAGTTTCACTACGCATACCAAAAAAAATAATTTTCGAGCCTGCGAAATTCAATTTTTTGACTTTTTTCGACTTTGCTTTTTAAGGTTTTTTTCATGACCTACTAAAAAATTTCCATTTGATTTTAAAATTTTCATGTATACCCTGTCCGACCCAAAAATGTCCGCTAAAAACGTTGGCGACAACAGTTTTTAAGAAAAACATATTTTTTGGGTTTTGGGGGGTGCTTTGGTTAAAAAATTTACCCTTCCGCCATTTTTTTAGCATACATTC
Organism: Merzomyia westermanni; assembly: GCA_949987695.1. Taxonomy (NCBI): domain Eukaryota; kingdom Metazoa; phylum Arthropoda; class Insecta; order Diptera; family Tephritidae; genus Merzomyia; species Merzomyia westermanni. The sequence goes on from OX465291.1 coordinate 77,794,826, forward strand.
AAAACTGTTTTCGATGAAAACGAATTTGTCTCATATTTCCTGTCCCACTTAAAATTATGCGCTAAAAACGTTGGCGATAACAGTTTGAGGGCCAGGGTATACATGAAAATTTTAACCGATATAACCAGTCTAGTGTGCAGGCTCATGCAGGCTCAGAAGACACAGTGGCGGAAAAGTCAATAGGGATGAGAATTTTTACACGTTTTTTATAATAAAAGCATGCAAGAACAAATTTCAAGCCTTGTACCAAACCTGTGAAAATTTAACCAAGTCTCATCAAAATTCCACTTTCATGCGAATTTTTATAAAAAATGCGGATATGCATGAAATTTTAGTATTTATAATAAACTGGCAGTGTGAAGTTGTCGAAAAGTGGTACTAATCATGGGCATTTATTGATCATATAATAATGTAAATAGATACTCGATTCGCTAAACATAAAACGATCTTCATAGGTTTCGCTTAAATTTTTCCAACAAACCACAGTGAAGAAAATTACACAATTTTTTTAAGCTTGCTGAATTTTATAAACCACTTGTTCAGAGCCAAAATATAGTGGCCGAAACCAATTAATGGAGAAGGTTCTTGGAGCGAAATAATCTTCCGCCAAAAACTGCAAAAATTCTTGCAACTCTCCCCGTTTCCACTTCCGTCCAATCAAAGTTACAGTCTCCCTCTTTCTCTGCTACCCCCGTCGGGGTGCCGATAAGAATACCTTCTGGGCCCGATCATCTGCATTCATTCCCACAACATGGCCTAGCCAACGAAGCCGAATCTTCTTTTGCAAATCGGGGTGGAAAGCAGTGGATAAAAGTACCCCGAGTGAGTGGAATGAAGGAAATCGCGTTCAGAGGTGTTTTAAATTAAAAATTACATTTAAAAACTTCAATTTAAACTGAAATTCACTTTCTATAGTAATTGATAAGGTTTTATAACTTCTTTACATTCAATAATTTGGGTGTTTTATGTTTTCACGTTCAATGTTGCAGTACTTACATTTGATTGTTTTATTATTGCATACAACGCACCCTGTGTGGTTTGTGTGTATGTGCCGATTCGGAGTAAGTTGCGCTACTGGTAGACATATACAGAGTGGCGCAAAAGTAATCCTCCTATCAGAAAATGCTATAAATTTTGCGATTGGCCCCTAAAGTCAGTTCTGTTTGGACATTTGTGTAGTAAACATATGCGAAATACACGTTAATAAAAAATGTTACGCTACACTGCTCCAGAACGCGGAATATTGCTGACTATTTATTTGACTAATAATCGGTCTGTGAAAAACGGTTACTGCGCAAAAGTAATCCTCCTATCAGAAAATGCTATAAATTATGCGATTGGCCCCTAAAGTCAGTTCTGTTTTGACATTTGTGTAGTAAACACATGCGAAATATACGTTAATAAACAATGTTACGCTACACTGCTCCAGAACGCTGAATATTGCTGACTATTTATTTGACCAATAATCGGTCGGGGCCAAACGGTTACTGTGAATGGTGAGCGCTACAGAGCAATGATCAACGAGTTCTTTTTACCGCAACTTGATGAATTGGGATTGGAAAACATGTGGTTCCAACAAGACGGTGCAACAGCACACACTGCACGTGCCACAACCGATATGCTGAACATCGGAAGCTTACTTTTGCGCCACCTTGTACTATGTCGGTACTCACCATCGCCAACGCGAAGAACCTTTCTCTCGAATATTCCCAAAGCCGCCTCATCAGATGTTGTCATTGTCCAAGCTTCTGTACTATAAGCCAGGACGGATACGATAAGGGACTTATAGAGTGTTATTTTCGTTCTTCGAGAGAGGACTGTACTTCTCAATTACGTACTCAGATCAAAGTATCACTTAATTGCAATAGTGATTCTTCGTTGGATGTCTAAGCTGATACTATTGTTGGTGGTAATGATGGTTCCCTGGTAAAAACTCTAAAGGTACTTAAACTATTGATATGCACATTATGCTTTACAATTGTGGAATATCATATCTTATTTATCCTTTCTGTTTATATAATTAAGGAGCGGCTGAGTGGTTTAACGATGTTGGCGGTTCATAAAGATGTGCCCATTGCAACACAAGACGTGATTGAAAAAATGTGTGTTAAACAAAGAAAATTAAATCTCGCTGCATAAGTAATAATGTTTTGTTGACTTGTACGTAAATATAAGTATGCATAGATAAAAAAAACATGTAGATTTGTGCAATGTTTAAAAACAACGAAGAAATTATACATTATAAACTTTCACAAAAAAGCAGGATTACACACTAATTAATTTAAAAAATGCAGTAAGTTAATTTTTAAAATTTTAATAAATCATGAATACCCCATGAAATAAATGAGCAGGCAAGCAATATATTACGGTAAGAACGACGTATGCTCATATGAACGAATAGGCACAGACCGCTAGCTATTGGTTTTTCAGTTATCGATGCCAATCTTTTATCACCCCGCCCTCTCCTTCCTAAAATCCTGGATTCGACACTGCTGCGTAGCACTACTAGGTAAAGTAAATGTGGTACTAGGATTGCGACTCGCTATTTAAAAGCAAATATCTCCAGTGTTGGTAACCAGCGAATTGATGGTTTACTGTTTCCCACTATTCGTCGCGCTGTACCTTCTTTATGTTTACGTTTAGTTTTCATCGCATACATTTTTTAATTTTTAGGGTATTTTCACCATCTCCAGTTAGCGTTAACTTCCACTTCATCTGACAAATAGCCGAACTATACTTTTTAGCATGGTTCATCAGAAAGGTTCTTCGATAAGGAATACATCCTAAAGAAATTATTTCACCTAAGTGTATGGCACAAAATCACGGAGGCGAAGAATTTTGTTTCGTTAAAAATGGAAAAATTAACTTTATAAGTCAACAATTTCATTTTTTTAATAAGTGAATAAGGGGCAGCGCACAATATGACATACTTTTTGTTAGCAATTAGCAACCTACTAGGAGAAAACATTTTTTGAACAATTTTCTAAGTAAACAAATTAAACTGCGGCAAATAATATACAGGCATGCAGTTTTTAACGTTACTGAATTAGCGTCTCAGTTCCCGAATTAACGATATCGCTATTATTCTTCTATTATTTTTTCGTCAAACTGTTGATCTATTTTTTGTTTAACATACTATCTGTTGTGCTAATACCCAAATACTTATTTTTTAAAGTAATTTTTACTTGTTTTTCGAAATAAAATATCGCCTGATAAAAATATTTTTTGTATGCAAAATTTTTGTTTACCTGGCAGATAAATTTTAAAGTTTATTTGAGAAAACGGTCCTTAGAGTGCAAAGGTATTTTTTAAGTAGTGTTACTGTTGCAATTATATACTTGTTTTAATTCACTTGTGATTTTATACAAACATATTTATATATGTAGCTTTGAATATTCATGTTGTTCTGTCTTGAAAAAAAAAATTTTCTTTATTAATTTCATAGTCCAGGCGACAGGGACAGCTTTGGACATATATGTAGAACAAAAAAGTTTTAAGTTTAGGCTAAAATTTGTAACCGTGTACTGCACAGAAGCTTAATAATATTGGATTTAACATGACTGATGAATGGGTCGGAAGTCTTTTATTGATAGGATTGCCTGACGAATACAAGCCTATGGTAATGAGTATAGAAAGCAATGGTAAGACTATTACTGCAGATGGTATTAAGAAAAACTCTTACAAGACGTAAAGTGGGAACCGTCATCATCTAGTGGTGCTCTCATGGTAAAGAAAGAAAGTTTTCAGGGTAAGAAAACAAAAACAAAGAGGGATACACTACGTTGTTTTAAATGCGATGATAAAATATAAGGGTCGTATTAATTTAGCTGCATTTCATGTCCAGTATTCTGGTAATGAGTGGTACATCGATGGTGGAGCTACGGATCACATGACAGCAGATGTCAAACTTTTTCAAAGGTTGGGTAAGTTTAGCGGCAAGATTAAAACAGATAATGATAGCTACCTGGAGATAGAAGGAAAAGGTGGCGTGAAGTTGAGGAGCATTGTGCCAAGCGGATCATATGCGATCCAAATATATGACGTTTTGAATGTTCCAGGTTTAAAAGTAAATTTGTAGTCCGTTAAAAAGCTACTGGAACACAACAACAGTGTCATATCTGATTTTTGGGCTGCAGAATTTTCAATTCAGAAAATAATGTGGTAGCCCCGCAAAAGCGACGAAAATTAGATTTACCGGTCAATTCTGTGCGTAGCCGGTAATTTGGACCTGGAAGATTATCTAACCGAAAATCGTAACCGTTGGCAATGCAGTTCATGTAACCGCGATTCTATCGTACATGGCAACGCTGTCAAAAACAAACAATGCGCAATAAAGAATAAAATGCAAACGCGAACGAAACTTCGTGTAAAAAAGTGCTTATATTGTTTATTAATTCTTGTGAACCAGTATGCGTACAAAATTTGTGGTATTTTCTGTCCACAAAAATATTTACAAAACACGTGGAATTTTTCGCTGTTACGCGACGTAACCACCTATTTCGGTGGTCACGAAGTTGAACTGCAACTTAAGCCGGCAGAATACCAAAAGAGTGTAAAAGTTTCCATTCCAAACAATTTGTTTGCCGGTAAAACGAATGTTGTTACCATACTAGAATTAAGGCCTTAAAGAGTGAAAAGGGTATATTTGTTGAATACTCTACAACTACGAAAGGAGCCCTGTATCCTTATAGTTTAAAAAAATAGAAGTGTTTTTATTAGTCGTGATCTTGTATTTAACGAACACGATTTTTATTATTATATTTTATGGTGAGAAGCCTGCACACTGAAAACGTACCTATGTACGAGGTGTGTTCAAAACGTATCGCGAATTTTGAATTTTCGCTGGTTACGTATATTCGAATTTCGAATTTTTTGTGGCGTTATGTTGGTAGTCATGTCTCTCACTTATGCCGACAAGCTCGGCCATTTTGAATGTTCAGTTAATTGTTGACAGCTGCTTTGCTTGCACGTGTTTTGGATCGTCTTCGATTTTTACCTATTCAAAAAAATGGATCAAAGAACCTGTATCAAAATTTGTGTGAAAAACGAAATTAAGTGCGCGGATGCATTCCGAATGCTGACTGTGGCATACAGAGAAGCTACCTTGGACCGAAGCAAACGTTTATCGGTGGTACAAAATGTTCTCAGAAGGCCGAGAAGATGTGCAAAGAAGAACAAAAATTGGCTTTTGCACCACGATAACGCCCCTGCTCACGCATCGTTGCTTGTGCGCGACTTTTTGGCCAAAAACAACACACTAATGATGCCGCAGCCACCGTATTCCCCAGATCTGGCCCCCTGTGACTTTTTCTTGTTCCCTAAACTGAAGAGGCCCATGAAAGGACGACGTTACGCTTCTCTTGACGAGAGAAAGACGGCATCGAAGGAGGAGCTGAACAAGATACAAAAAAATGATTTTTTGAAGTGCTTCGAAGATTGGAAAAACCGTTGGCACAAGTGTATAATATCTCATGGGGATTACTTTGAAGGGGACAAAATAGATAGATATTCATGAATAAATAAATAATTTTTGAAAAAACACAAAATTCGCGATACTTTTTGAACACACCTCGTATACTGCAATAGTGGGGGAAAATAATTTTGAGTTTAAATTTTTAGTCATGCTCATATCTATCAGGAAATGTCCATGACGTGTAGGGGTATGATGTGGTTTATGTTGAGGAAGGGATTCCAGAGAGGATAACTCTAGATAGCGAGGAAACTATAAATTTAATACCATTGGAATTGCAAAAGCCTACTATTAATAATGAGGAAGTAGCGTTGGCAACATTGCGTAGAAGTGAGAGAACAGCGAAAGCTAAAAGTTCTGCATATAGCTTTAAGGTTTTTCAATATTCAGATCCGATAGGTTTAGAAGACGCTATGTCAAGAGAGGATAAGGAGAAATGGATGGAAGCTATGAAAAGCGAAACTAATTCTTTAATTGAAAATTATATATGGGAGTGGATTGATAAACCAGCAGAAATTAATGTTGTAAAATGTAAATGGGTATTTAAGCTCAAAAAGAGCAGGAGAGTCCGGTACAAAGCGCGTCTAGTGATGCAAGGATTTACACAGAAAAAGGGATTCGATTACTATGAAACTTATTCACCTGTAGTCAGATATTCATTAATAAGATATCTTATAGCATTAGCAGTTAAATGTGATCTCAAGATTTATTCAATGGATGCGTTGACTGCGTTTTTACAAGGAGAATTGCACGAAGAGATATACGCTGAGATTCCAAAATTAAAAAAGGTAGTATATGACCTTAAGCAGTCAAGTTTAGTATGGAATATAAAACTAGATAGAGCATTACAGAAATTAGTCTTACAACGGCGCAAAGTAGATTTAGAGTAGTATTCACTATCATCGAGATAGAAATAAAATGACTTCTGGCGATTTATGCAGACGACATATTAATGTTAAGTAATGATGAACAATATCAGGAAAACTTAGTCTCCAAATTAATGAAAGAATTCAGAATGAAATTTTTAGGTCAAGCAAATAATTTTTTGGGAATTCGTATAAGCCATAGTAGAGACGGAATTTATTTAGACCAGTAAGAGTATATTGACAAAATTCTGAAAAAGTCCAACATGGATGAAAGCAATCATGTACGAACACCAACGAATACTAACACAACTCTATTAAAGGACCAGTCTCCAAAAAGCGGAAAAGAGATAAAAGAAATGGTTAGTGTTCTATATCAACCAGCTATAGGTAGCTTAATGTACGCATCTAAGTGCACATTCCCCGATATAAGCTTTGCAGTGCGTAAGTTAAGTAAGTTTAATAACTGTGCAGGTAAAGAACATTGAACAGTCGTTAGAAGCTTGTTTCGATATCTCAAAGGAACAAAATCTATGCAACTTAAATATACAAAAAACTCTACTAATAATTTTTGTACATACTCAGATTCTGACTGGCCAAGTGATAGAGTGACGAGAGGCGATCAGTTACCGGCTATGTGACCATATTTCAAGGGAGTGCAATCTTTTGGTCAACGAAGCAACAAGCAACAGTTTCTTTATCTACAACTGAGGCTGAGTATATGGCACTTTCGGCAGCAACGCATAATCTTGCGCTGCTTGAAGATGTTTCAACAATAAACCAACAACAATTTTCTGTGACAATAAACGCGCAAGACATTTAGCTGCGACAAACAAATATTTACGAGTAGCAAGGTCAAAACATATTGATGTCCGTCATCATTTCATACGTGAGAAACAAGAATAAGCACAAACGACATTCATGGCAAATGGCGCATTAGAGGAAAAATGCATCGTGACGCTACAGGGCATCATAGCTTAGTTGTTATAGTACTCTAACAGCGGCTTTGGTGCAGACACTTGGGTTCGTATCTCAGTGTCCGAGAAGGGGTCTGATGAGAAGTTGGGCACTTCGAAACATGTCATCCCATACCATCGCTGTGCATAACGTTGTAATTTTTCCTCTAATATCAATTAACAAACAAAACATAAAAATTCGAGCTTTGCTCCAACAACAATCACTATAACTATAATTGTTACAGGTAAAGTGCGGGTGCATAACAAATAACACGGAAGTGTTGATATGCAAAAAACCCCTTCTGTATCTAAAACTGTTCTATGAACGCGCCTAAAAATATTCCACTTTCCTTGAGTTGACATATAAAAAAGTATATGTACCAAGGAATGTATAAAAGGAATAAGCAAATGGCACATTAGAGGAAAAGTGCATCGTGAAGCTACAGGGCATCATAGCTTAGTTGTTAGAGTACTCTAACAGCGGCTTTGGTGCAGACACTTGGGTTCGTATCTCAGTGTCCGAGAAGGGGTCTGATGAGAAGTTGGGCACTTCGAAACATGTCATCCAATACCATCGCTGTGCATAACGTTGTAATTTTTCCTCTAATATCAATTAACAAACAAAACATAAAAATTCGAGCTTTGCTCCAACAACAATCGACATACATTTTGTTTAACGCAGATGGGGCTTCAAAGCAGTAAATAATGTTCGAGTGGGGGTGTTGCAAATATATACTTGTGATTTTATATGAACATCTTAATAATATTATAAATGTGAATGTTTGGATGTCAAGACGTCTGCTTTTGTTCCTCTATAACGTGAGAATGATTTTGTTGAAATTTGGTGTGCAGACAGCTAATAGTCTGGAAAGAATTATAGGCAAATTTTTTTTTGTAATTAGGGGGTTCCGGGCCTGCCACGGACCGTTACTTTTCGATATTTTTTTATTCCATATAACTCTGAGTATACTTTACCTATACTTATGATATTTCGCATACATGTATAGAAACTTCGTACAATATGGGTATCAACTAAACGGGGCGGACACAGGCTTCGTTTGGACCTTTATATATTTTGATAAATTTATCTATAACTGAGTTATCGGTCAAAATGTGATTGCCCAAAAACCTTAAAATTCTCCTACAATATGGGTATCAAACGAAAGAGGAAGGTCCTAGGTTTTATTTGGACTTCGATATATTTCGATAAATTTATCGATAACTGAGTTATATGTATCAATATGGGTGTCAAACGAAAGGGCATGGCCACAGATTTCATTACAACTTTCCGATATTTCGATATATTTATCGATAAATGAGTTATCGGTCAAAACGTGGTTCCCACAAAACCTTAATGTATGCGTTCAATATGGGTATCAAACGAAAGTGCAAGGCCACAGCTTTTATTTGAGCTGCTTCATACTTCGATATACTTATCGATAAATGAGTTATCGGTCAAAATGTGGTCCCTTTAAAAAATTTGTATACAACATGGGTGCAAGGCCACAGCTTTCATTTGAACTGCTCCATATTTCGATATATTCATCAAAAAATGAGTTATCGGTCAAAATGTGGTTTCCAGTAAACCTTGAAATTTTCGTGCAATATGGGTTTCAAACGAATCGAAAGGCCGCAGCTTTCATATGAACTAATCCAAATTTGGATATATTGATCGATACATGAGTTATCGGTCAAAATGTGGTTCCCCTCAAACCTTGAAATTTGTTTGAATATGGGTATCAAATGAAAGGGGAAAGATACTGGGTTAATTTGGCTTAGTTATTGCTCAAAATATGATTGTCATAAAATGTGGTTCCCCTAAATACTTCATATCGGTTATTGGTACAATTTTCAAATCTAAGTATTGAAAGACGCTTTTGAAAAACTTCATATTCCTTTTTTTGTTATTTTTCTGTTATGAAACAGCTAAATGGTTATTTTTCACAAAAACGAAACTACCATAGTAGTATTATTGGGTAACAAAATAATTTTTTCAAAACTTAAAACGAAAGCAATATTTAAACCCAAAAATCTCATTTTCAGTAGATTTTTATTATATAAAACGTCAGCAAAATCAAATAATAAAACAAACCTTTTAATTTTTAAAGCAACCCGAAGAAAGACGCAGCAGAACCTTTTTCGAACACGTTTTTGAAAAATTTGTTTAGAAACCTTACCAATATAAGAACACTGCTACATACATATGTAGCTTAATAATTCAAAGGAAAGGTTTTTAGTTTATCGTTCCAACTTATACCGCTGACGACAAATTCTTAAAATACCTCATTATGTTACGAAGAAACACCCAAAGTGATATTTTTGAAAACCGTTTTTCAATACTATGTTTTGAAACTTTTAGCAATACTCGCATTTTGTTAAATGGAGAAATGATTGATTTTTCAACAGTTTTTTATTTGGTCCCTCTACCTTTACCCATTGATGAGAATTTTAAAAAACACCTTAGAGGGGGCCTTTGGTTAAGCTTATATAATATTATATAAATGTCAAAATTGGATCTTCAGATGTTCTCTTTGGGAACACTATGTTTTAAATTGTCACTACTCTGAGCCCATTTGGTATAGATCTATAAGACTTGATTTATGGGTCCCATAGATAGATGTCAAGCAATTTTGGAAAGTTGGTCAGTGCGGTGCTAGGAATAGCGATTTTATTTACCTTATCGAAAATAATTAACGATAAACTTCCCAGCAAAAATATGACTTTTCTTGGTGCGGACAGGGCCGCGGGTAAAGGCTAGTATTTATATACGAGGTGTGTTCAAAACGTATCGCGAATTTTGAATTTTCGCTGGTTACGTATATTCGAATTTCGAATTTTTTTTGGCGTTATGTTGGTACTCATGTCTCTCACTTATGCCGACAAACTCGGCCATTTTGAATGTTCAGTTAATTGTTGACAGCTGCTTTGCTTGCACGTGTTTTGGATCGTCTTCGATTTTTACCTATTCAAAAAAATGGATCAAAGAACCTGTATCAAATTTTGTGTGAAAAACGAAATTAAGTGCGCGGATGTATTCCGAATGTTGACTGTGGCATACGGAGAAGCTACCTTGGACCGAAGCAACGTTTATCGGTGGTACAAAATGTTCTCAGAAGGCCGAGAAGATGTGCAAAGAAGAACAAAAATTGGCTTTTGCACCACGATAACGCCCCTGCTCACGCATCGTTGCTTGTGCGCGACTTTTTGGCCAAAAACAACACACTAATGATGCCGCAGCCACCGTATTCCCCAGATCTGGCCCCCTGTGACTCTTTCTTGTTCCCTAAACTGAAGAGGCCCATGAAAGGACGACGTTACGCTTCTCTTGACGAGATAAAGACGGCATCGAAAGAGTAGCTGAACAAGATACAAAAAAATGATTTTTTGAAGTGCTTCGAAGATTGGAAAAACCGTTGGCACAAGTGTATAATATCTCATGGGGATTACTTTGAAGGGGACAAAATAGATATTCATGAATAAATAAATAATTTTTGAAAAAACACAAAATTCGCGATACTTTTTGAGCACACCTCGTATGTAGCTTTGAATATTTATGTTTGGACATCGGAATTCTATGAAATTTGTATAGGCAGAAAATATGAAAAAAATTTGCAAAATACAGGCAAAAAAATATGCTAAATACCGGCAAAAAAATTCAAAATACATATAGGCAAAAACTATGAAATCGATACCTATGGTAACAGCACCTTGTATTAAATCAAAGCTATTTTCTGACCAATAACATTATATACAAAACCACTTTTTTGTTTTTTTTTTTATATTTCTTTTGTATGTCTGAACTCCTAAACGGCTTGACTGATTTTGATGAAATTTGTTGTGCGTTTTCAAAGGCTTAGATTTATAATTTGACAAGGGTCTGGAGGAATCGATCGATATACGGACCCAGGTAACCCTGGAACGTGTTTGTACAATATGGGTATCAAATGAAAGCTGTTGATATCTGATTTTATATGGGGAAACTTTTGTTACGATATCGTTGAGACTTGCCCGAAAAATGGACCAGGGATAGTTCTAGAATGTATTTATATTGCATGGGTATCAAACAAAAGGTAATGACGCGGGTAATAATATCGGATGATTTTCACTCTCTCATCTTTATTTATTTGTGAGACGTTTTCCTAAAAAAATTATATTTATAGATGCAGCTCTCGTCGAGATATGAATGAAATATAGATGGAGGTAGAGATAGAGGAATACAAATAGTGATATTCCGAGATATAGCTCAAAGTATGGACCAAGGGCACTTTTTACGCCCTAATTCCAGTGTGGTAACAACATTCGTTTTACCGGCAAATAAATAGTTTGGAAACATTCACACCCTTTTTGTATTTTGCCGGCTTAAGTTGCAGTTCAATTTCGTAACCACCAAAATAGGTGGTAACGTCACGTATCCGCGAAATTTTTGCACGTGTTTTGTATATATTTTTGAAGACAAAAAATTGCACAAATTTTGTACACATACTAGTTCACAAGAATTAATAAACAATATAAGCACTTTTTTACACGAAGTTTCGTTTCTTTGAGTGCATTTCTTTGTGTTGCATTATGTATACTTTATTTCAATACCATGGTATATTTCTAAAAGGTTTCACCACACAGACTGTTTTTTTAACCAACATATAGTCCAGCAAGTTTAATTTTACTACGTGTACAGATCGAGTATCATTTTACCAGTAACTTATGAAATTTTGCTATTTTTTCATGAACTTGGTACGTATTGACGTAAAATGTTGCGAACGATAAGATTCATATGATGGCGTTACGTTAGTATTTCGAAAAACAAACAAAATTTACTCAGAAAAATATGCAAGAAATAGGAAAAAATATCCAAGAATAGGCAAAAAATATGCCAAAAATATGAAAATATGCCAAAAATAGGAAAATATGCATAGGCGCAAATCTTCTTTATTTTCAATAAGACGAGTTCCTATCATAGAATTCCGATGTCTATTTATGTTGTTCTGTCTTGAAAAAAAAAAATTCTTTATTAACTTCAATAAATTTGTACTGGAAACAACACGCTTTGCTAATAGTTACTCTATTTTGGGCTATACTAACTAGGCGCTCAATAAAATTTAATCATTTTCCCCGATTTATATATCGTCGGTGACACTGCAAAACCGCAACGGACAAATGGAACTTTTTATGCCATAACTCCGGCAAAAATTGATTCATCGAAACAATATTTGGCAAAAATGTTGAACGTATAAAGGTAAATGTTTTTTGTGAAAATGGGCGAAATTGGTTCATGTCCACGCCCATTTTTTTAACATAGTTCTGAAAAATTGGTTTGTAAAATGCAAAACGCGATATTTTTATAACAATGCAAGCTATATCAATAAGATCTTGCACACATAATAAGCTTTTTAACCAAAACTCAACCGCAAACAAATTTTGTGAATTTTGATAAAGTTGGCGTGGCGCCGCCCACTTTTCAGCATAAAGGTTCTGCTATTTTCAACGGCGATTGCTTGTAGTTTTAAAGAGATATTTCCATCAAAATTGGTTTCAATAGTATGTAGTATACTCCGGCCAAAAATTAAGCAAATCGGATAACTTCTTCTTCTTTAAATGGTCATCTAACCGCCTGGGCGATTTTGACCGTCCAACATAGCTCGCCAGTCGTTTCTTCGTTGCGCCAACTGGCGCCAATTGGAAACACCGCGGGATCGCAAATCGGTCTCCACTTGGTCCTTCCATCGGAGTGGTGGTCTCCCTCTTCCTCTGCTTCCACCGGCGGGTGCCGATAAGAATACCTTCTGGGCTGGAGTATCTTCGCTCATTCGCACTACGTGGCCTAGCCAGCGAAGCCGCTGTGTTTTAATTCGCTGAACTATGTCGGCGTCTGCGTAAAGTTCATACAGCTCATCATTAAATCTTCTTCGGTACTCGCCGTCGCCAAATCGGATAACACACAAGTAAAATATCCGGGCAAGTTTTTAATACCCCATTGCAATAGGGAAGTTATATACCTTTTTTGATTTTCATTTCTTTAATCAACATGAAACGTTTGTAAGTATGAGAAGAAGAAGAGATGGGCCCATCAATAAGTAAACTGAAATGATAAGGACGATGAGCTGAGTCGATTTAGCAATGCCAGTCTCTCCGTCTGTCTGTCTGTCCGTCTGTCTGATTGAACACAAATTTTTCAAACATAAAAAAGGAATAAGCAAATGGCACATTAGAGGAAAAATGCATCGTGACGCTACAGGGCATCATAGCTTAGTTGTTAGAGTACTCTAACAGCGGCTTTGGGGCAGACACTTGGGTTCGTATCCCAGTGTCCGAGAAGGGGTCTGATGAGAAGTTGGGCACTTCGAAACATGTCATCCCATATCATCGCTGTGCATAACGTTGTAATTTTTCCTCTAATATCAATTAACAAACAAACATAAAAAAATTCGAGCTTTGCTCCAAAAACAATCACCATGAAATGTGCATGTATTGGTATTTTGAAAAATGTGGTTAGCAGTTGTTGGTAGCGACCGAAGGTCCAAGGTTCGAGTCCTGGGGCAGGTAACATCAAAAGTGGCTTGGAAAAAGTTTTCAAAACGGTGTGTGTCTTTCTGCCATGGAAAGCTTCTCAGCAAAAATTTATCTCCTCTGTAGATGCTGTTCGAAGTCGGCAAAAATCCGTAGGTCCGGCCAATTTGTAGGAAAAAATTCAAAACGGAGGTTTGTGATAATATACCTCTTGTATATCGCGTTGAACTTACAAAAATATTTTAAAATTAATTTTAACTCATAATATAAGTGTTTTTATTAAAAACAATCAGCTGGCTTTATAATACGAACTGAAAAGTATTAAAATAGCACTGAGTAAATTGGTATGCCATAATAGATCACTACTAGGTATATAATGCTCGGTTCCACTCGAACTTAGACTTCCTTACTTGTTTTTACTTCAATTCATTCGCAGTCCAACTCGTGCAGTATAAGGAGATCCTTACATTTGACAACTTTAAATATTTTTTATTTAGTTTAACGAGCTCAATACCAGTTGATAATAATTCTTAGTTAATTATTATTATTTTTGATTAGAGGAAAAATGTGAAAGCAACAAACATATAAAGGCTATAGTTATAGTGATATTTCGAAAACATCCACGATTTCTCTTCAGACTAATTCGTATAGTTTGGCTATTTCAGAGGATCTTGTGGCGAATCGAACCCACTCACTCTGATTGCAAGTGCAGCTGCCTAACCCATAGGCTATGCTGCGTGTAGTTTTGCAAGCTACTTAATTCAAATTTTTCTAATATGATAATTGAAGCTTATCGGTAGCTCTTCAATTAAGTTCCGATATTTTTTATTGATTTTTCCTTTTAAATAGTTTACATTACGAAATAACTAATTGCGAATGTGGGGATTATGAATTTCTTAAAAATAACTTTATTTTTGAAGCAGAACGGAAAAAACACTTGAGACTAATATATTTTTCTTGACTATTTAACAATATTGAAAAATTTTCAAGGACACAGAATCGAGAGTTTAATATGTACGAATTTGTAATGGTAATGGTCTAATCGAGAGTATATATATATATTTTGGGCAGAACGAAGTTTGCCGGGTCAGGTAATTTAAATATAATTTCCCATTATTAAAAATATGAATTTTTCTGTGCTGTAAAAAAGTGATTGTGATAGTGTTGCAAAAAGCTGTGTTGTTGTTATAGCTTATGTGTTTTATAGAAAGTTTAGCAATCGAACAAAGATTCAAAGCGAAATATTTGATCAAAGAAATTAGTTAAGTTTTACTAGAGATAAGTTAGAAATATGTATGTGTCTATCGCAGGCGAACTGTTCTTCATCTCGCTATACGGGGGCAAATCGGACACGTCCATCAATGACTTGCATCATAGACTGTACTAAAGTCGTTAAGCAACAGCAAGGCAAATATGCCACCACTTCCTTCAACAGCTGACGCCTTGCGTTTACATTCAGAACATATTATCAAGTCCAAACATGGCTTGGGAACAACATTAATCCAACCAAATGGTGTTAAAAAAAAATGAGTCATTTGTTTACCCCAGTTTTGTCGAGCTTGGATTTCACACGTTCAGATCTTTTAAAAATTGTGTCATGCAAATGTACGAAGATTTGCGGACCAGTGCATTTCATGCACTAATGTCCCAGATTTTGCTGACGTGAACCACGGAGATACCTGCGATGAAGGTTACTGAAGCTCTCCTGAAGCTCATCACCGGCGAGATACTGACGCAGTGTTCCAAACTGAAGCGGTGGAAACGATAATAACAAAAACTATTTTAAAGAGTCAAGCCAGCCCTAGATATTCAAAGAGGGTTAAAGAATTGTGACTTAATTTAAAAAACAATTTAATTAAGTAATAAGTTAATATACTAGTCCTGCCGAATAATGTTTTTCACTGTCATTCTTTTCATGCCTTTATGCACTGCGACCCCTGATACATCCACTGTGCTTTTTGTTTTAATATATCACTAGGAAACCCTGCAGACGTTGTCCTGCACCATTCGGTGCGTCCTCTTCATTTATCCCTGCATCTTCCTTTTTATACCTAGTAGTGCTACGCACACAAGGTATATTAACTTTAGTCGCCTAACTGCAGTACGTAACGGAATAAACGGATCGAGATATATATTGACTTATATATATCAAAATGTTCAGGAAGAAAAGAGAAATTGATTAAGTCATGTCCGTCCGTCCGTCCGTCTGTGAACACGATAACTTTAGTAAATTTTGAGATATCTTAATGAAATTTGGATTGCGAGTTCCTTGGCACTCATCTCCAAACGCTATTTAAAATGGGCGAAATCGGATGATAGGCACGCCCACTTTTTATACATAGAATATTTTCGAAAACACAAAAAAAGTGATTACTTAGTACATAATACACCTATAAGGATAAGATTTGGTGAATACATTGAGATTGAGGCATAAAATACATTTCTCAAGAAATTTTTGAAAATGGGAGTGGCACCGCCCACTTTTGATTAAGTCAAATTTAGAAATAATATTAATCATAAATCAAAAACCGTTCAAGATATCGAAACGAAATTCAGCACGCAGGTTTCCAGTTATACAGGGAATGTTCCAGGAAAAAATGGGGGGGATCGGTTTAGGTCTACGCCCACTTTTATATGAAAGATTTTGAAGAGGATCGTAGATATATTAAATAGGCAATAACTTTGCGTAAAATAGCTTTACATCATTTATATTTCACTTTTAAAGTTTCCGTAAACAAAGAAATCCAAAAACTTAAAATTTTCCATAATGGGCCTGGCCTCTTTTATAGTGGAGTATTCCACAAAACTTTTTATGCCATAACTCCGCCAAAAATTGATTTGTCGAAACGAAATTTGATGTTAATGTTCTATATATAAAGGTAACGGTTTGCTGTAAAAACGGGCGAAATCGGTTAATGTCCACGACCAGTTTTTTAACCTAGTTCTGAAATTTTTTTTGTAAAATTTAAAAAGCGATATTTCTACAACTAAGCAAGTTATATCAATTAGATTTTGCACACATAATAAGCTTTTTAAGAAAAACTCGGCCGCAAAAAGTTTTGTAAATTTTGAAGAAGTAGGCGTGGCACCGCCCACTTTTCAGCATGAAATTTCTGCTATTTTCAAAGGCAATCGCTTATAATTCAATATTGATATTTTAATAAAAATTGGTCAGCTGCTTCTCAGTAGTATGTATTATACTCCTGCCAAAAGTTAGCCAAATCGGGAAACACATAAGCAAAATATTTGGGCACGTAGTTAATAGCCCACTGCAATAGCGAAGTTATATATCTTTTTTGATTTTCATATCTTTCATAAACATTAAATGTATGTAAGTATGAAAACAAGAAGAGAAAAGTTCACTAAAATGATCAGCACGATGAGTGGAGTCGATTTAGCCATGTCCGTCTCTCCGTCCGTCTGTCTGTCTGTCCGTCTGTCTATTTGAACGCAAACTAGTCTCTCAGTTTTACAAAAGAATGCTGAAATTCGTTGTTTTCTTTCTCCATTTTATAATATACTAGCCAAACCCGGTAGACGTTGTTTTGACGTTTTGATACATAGAGCACATCTATATATGAAATGCCATTAACTTGAACTAAATAAACTCCTAACTATACCGAACTGCAGCTTTATATAACCTGGGGGCTTTTCCAAAAGATATATACAGACTGTGTCGTGCCCAGCGAACTCCTGAACCTATCGTGAAAGTTCAAGAGCAAAACAAAACACAAAATATGTGGGCGTCGCACCGCCCACTTTTGAAAAATGATGTAGATATTGACTAAGTGGCACATATATCCAAATTTCATAAATTTAGACCAAAAAAGTTCGGAGTTATGACGAATTGAACCTTTATATAGCCTGGGCGCGTGGCTCCCCCTACTATATATTGTCTATGCTGTACCCAGTGAACCCAAGTATATATTGTGAAAATTTATTAAAGATCGGTTGAGTTCTTTGGCGCCTATAAATTACACACTGTTTTATATCTATTTTTGCTACGCACACAAGGTATATTACTTCATTCGGCATAAACGAATCGAGATATATATTTATTAATGTATATCAAAACGTTCAGGATGAAAAGTAAAATATCCGGGCAAAGGGAAGTTGTATATCTTTTTTGATATTCATACCTTTCATGAAAATGAAATGTTTGTACGTATGAGAAGAAAAAGAGATAGTCCCATTAAAAAGTATACTGAAATGATCAGGAGGATGTCCGTCTCTCGATACGTCTTTCTGTTTGTCCGTCTGTCTATTTGAACGCAAATAGGAACTGAAAGTATTAAAATAGACCTGCTGGGATGACATAATAGACGATTACTAGGTATATAATGTTCGGTTCCACCCGAACTTAGCCTTCCCTACTGGTTCTTTCTACTTTTGCTTTTCCCCCACCTCCATATCCAGTTAGACTTTTTACCTTCATCATTTTCCTTTACCACCTCATCTATATCTCAAATTTACTCTTCCTTCTCCCTTCATCCATTTCCCCCCTATCGATCTTCACTGGTTATCGAACAGCCAACAGCGAAAATCGATTTTCAAATTCGTATTGTGGCGATTATTCTCAAGCATGTACCATCCCTAACTCCCACCACTAGTTGAACACAACAGAGATAACGATGGCTCCGCTTATGCATGCAAGCATGTACCAAGCAAGAGGAGAATACAATGTAAGAGGAGATGCCAATAAATAACACCGATCCTTCGAGAACACGAAGAGCGAATAACCAAGAAAGTTCTCGGTGCGTAGGCGAGCACCCTGTCGGACTATATAAGGCAGTAACCAAGCAAGGCAGGTTGATCAGTTTATTTTCAAGCGTTGAACAGTGAACTACTGTGAAGTTACCAAACACTTAAATTTGTATTGCGTTTATTACTAGTAAATAACACTAGCTATTAGTTACAATATCTGTACGTGTGTTTATTTGACTTTATAGCGATCGAATCCAGGATTAATAATTAAGGAACTATCGAATTCGCCACAGTATTATGAGTAGGGCATCGCTGTCGAAAGTTTTCGTTGTGTATCTACATTTTCATCGAATAGGATTTTGCTGTCGACGCTGTATCGAATTATTACAAAATTGCTATAAATGTAAGTTTTTTGTATCTATACTTTTTTCATTTAAAATACTTAAATATTTTAAATTCATATCATAACAAAACTGAAAATTTGTAATTAAAAATCGCGCGATTTTTTATTCCAAACTTTCGCCTGCGGTCATGTGATACATGACATCACACGTGATTTTACCAAAAGTGCAATAATGACGTAATGGCTTTATTTCAGCTTCATTGTGAAAAAAATGCCATATTGATTAATATAGCCTTATTTCTCAATTGTTGGGAAAGACGGAAATGGCTATATTTCTCAATTGTTGTAAAATAAAGCCATATTTCTTTTTTGCCTAAGGCTTTATTGCACCCCGCCAGTGAGGATGTTTTACAAAGTTGTCACCTTTTTGGAACTAAAAAACTAAGATGCTAATATGGGTATCAAATTAAACGTATTTTGCATTGTATTTCAAAAAAAACAAGTAAGGAAAGCGCGGCGAATACGCATCACGGTTTCAAGTGTCCCATCCTTACTCACAATAAGTACAAACTTTACAAAATTTGATGGGCTTACCCTGTTAATTTAAAGATACGTAGCCCAAACCCCATTTATCGAAAAAATTTGTTGTATGGGTGCTGTACGATATATTGATTGAATCTTGATGATTTTCACTACACACATTAGATATATAATAAGTACTGCAGCTGACAGATTTTGTGTTCCTCGCTATTAAATAACAACCCAAACCCCATTTATGGGAACAATCGATTGTATGGGAGCTATATGTTATGTACGTCCGATCTGGCTGATTTTCATTTTCCACATTACGTATATAATGTGTACCAAATCTGCAATATTTTACGTTCCGAGATTTTTAATAACAAAACTTATAGCCCAAAACAAATTTATCGGAACTAACGATTATATGGGCTTTATGTTATGTTGGTCCACATTTTGTATATAATATGCACCAATCCGGAAAAATTTGACGTTCGCAGATTTTTCATTGCAAGAGTTATAGGTCAAAGCCTGCTTAGCGGAACAATCGATGGTCTGGGAACTATGCGTTTTATTTGTCCGATCTTGTTGTTTCCGACAAACGATCAATATATTACAAAATGGAGGCCCCACACCAAATTTTAGCCAGATATCTCTATAATTGAGGGACTAGTTTTGGACGGACGGACAGACGGGCATGGCTAAATCGACTCAGCTCATCACCTTGCCTTGGGATATGGCTAACTCTTTTCTTGCTCCCTTTATTAAACGTTGGTTTACCAACTATTAGGATCAAAACCCCGTAGGAGTTAACAAAGAGTGCAACAGGTTGGTGTCCTATCCTCGGTTCTGTTCGATTACTACGTTGGAGGCTCCTTCTTCCACCCTAAGCGGTTTTTCCGTCGATGAGTTGTTCTCCAGAATAAATAGTTATCTCCCTACTCTTTCCGGTTTTTTCACCACGCGGAACCTTACACTGTCACCAACTAAATGTTCGGCCACCGCGCTTGCCACTAAAGTACAAAGCCTCTCAAAATCCTCAAGCCATTATCTGGCAGGTAACCAGGCAGCCAGTTCTGAACTATGCGTCGCAGATATTGTCGCTGTTGCTTGAAGAAACACACTGGAAGACCTGCCAGAACACCGCACTCAGGACTCCTACGGGATGTCTCCTCATGTAACCGGAACATAATTTACACAGCGAAGCAATAATTATTATTGTAAAAGAGCATAATAAAATGCTAAGCAGGCAGTTCCTGTTAAATTTCTGCAACCGCATCATCCTAAGAAACAATTGTTTGAGGCAGCGCTACCCGCTAGTCACTCTGAGCCAAATTCCAGCTTGGTACTGTAATAGGTTTAACTTTTACCTTTACCATGTATGCCCGGCATGTATCTCGTCCCCTCACGAGACCAATCTCGTTCGAATTCAGGTATCCTTACTTTTAATGTTGTCTGCCGGAGACTCGCTTTTAAGTATAAAAAAATCAATTCTTTCTATCCTAAATTCACAGCTACTAATTGTTTCTTATTCTTTGAGTTCTTTATTAACTTCTAACAATAATTTTATTCTGTTAACTAGTTATTTCTTAATGTATAATCTATCTTATATCTACTTTACTTATGTAGCTGATGAGGTTTTCTCTGTAGCTGAGCAGTTTTAGATCTCGGCGATTAACAACCCAAAGCCTTTCAACGACTCGGCACGAACGAATAATCCGCGCGCTATGCGGATGCGCCCTTCGCGCCGGTCGGGCGGGATATGGTGGGTAATCCGTTTGGGAATTATTATTATTATTAAAATCGAACTTGAAAACTATTGTATATAAGGCGAGTACACTACTCCATATATAATCGCGACCTCCTCATTAAAATTACAAAATTGCGAAATAAAACGATTGCCATATAAATATTTATATTTCATATAAATATATGAAGTATAAATATTTATTTTTAAAATTATCGTAAGGGATTATTCGAGCACACTCATAAAACATTTAGAGCGAAATTATCGTAAGGGAAAAATCTGTGATTCTTTCGCAAATAGCGAATTTTATCAAGAAGAGGCTTCGTATTTATAATATAAATGCAAAAGTTGGGGGAAAATTGTCCCACTTTATGGCCAAACCATACATTTAAGGTATTAGGAATTATATATGAATTGATAAGTTTGGCCGAACTGTCAAAAAAAACTAAAAAAAAAATTAATTATAATATTGAAAAATTAGTATAAAAATCCACTAACACAAATGCCAAACATGTACTCACACTATAGAGAGGTAGTTGTGTGAGTAGACATGTCACGCATGTTTTTGTATTACTCGTGTGATCGGCTCTCACTGTGCGTGCGAAGAGTTGGTAGTGGACCAATGAAAAACAACCCAGCAAAAACGCCGTGACCACAACTCTAACACAATTACTATTTTTTTTATGATACTCACACACTCACACTCGTATTTGATTCCAAATTCATTTTTTTTTGTTGTTGCACGCCACACTTGGAAATTGTCCGAGCAGTTAAGCTGATTCAACCCATCTATATTTATATGAGACAAAACATAAACAAAAGGAAAACTGCAAAGTAAAAAGCCAAAAAATAGCAAGTAACCTGGTTGCCAAATGTCAAATGCATATTTACATTTTAATTGATGATATACATTTTTGTGGTTTTTGTGAAAATAGTGAAAAAGACTTAATTATATTGAAAAAACAAACTATTCAATAATTAATTGAAAAAAAAAAGTGAACTATCATATATTTACATATATATATATAATAGTGTATTTCGTGGAAAAAAGAGGACGAGTTTCCCACAAAGTGTGTGCCAGCAATCAACCTACATCGTAAGCAACAACGATTCATTTATTTGCACCAACGTGCCGTTAAGGAAAGTAAAGGTAAGCTCTAGTTATGAATAAAAAAACATTTTCGAATTTAATGAGCCGCGAAAATAGCGAGTGGCGGGCAAGTGTGGCAAAATATGCCAGAATGGTTGATGCTACTGATAGCACGACTCATGATGTCGAAAGTGTTTTTGAATATAGTAACTCGGACTATTCCAATGAGTCGTTGCTCATTAGTCAAGATAGTTTTAGTGCAACAGAAACTGATAAGGTGGAGTGTAAAAGTGTAACTATCATAAAGAAATGGGCAATTAGAAATAAGGTGTCCCATAATGTGGTTACGGATCTTCTTCAATCACTTGTTTTGGTTGATGTTAAGGATTTACCCCTTACGGCTGAAACCCTTTTCAATACATCCAAAGAAAAAGTAGTTATTCAATCGATCCCAAGTGGTGAGTTTTTATACCGCGGAATCCAACACCATTTTAAAAAGGGCGCTTTTAAGTTTCTACATGATAAGAATGAAGTAAAAATAGAGGTAGGAATTGATGGTCTTAAATTGTATAAAAATTCAAATAAAGTTTTATGGCTTATACTTGGAGCAATCGTTGGCTTTCCAAATGAGTCGCCTTTCACTATTGCTTGCTTTTCTGGGACAGAAAAACCATGGAACGCTAACGATTTTTTGAAGGATTTTTGCGATGAAGTAGTTTATTTAAAAGAGAATGGACTTGAAGTTGGTTCAGAGCCCGAAAAGAGAAAATTTGATGTCCGATTGTTTTGCTGTGACACACCTGCTCCTGCCTTTGTTACAGGTGTGCAATCACATAATGGTAAAAATAGTTGCTCAAAATGTAATCAAGTGCGAAAATACGTTAATAATAGGATTTGCTTTTCCAAAGAAGTTCATAACCTACGATCAGACATGTCTTTTAAAAAAAGAGCAGAACCAATCCATCACAGTTCTACTTTCAGAACTTCCGAAAGTGTTTCCACTTGATCCAATTAACCTTGTCGATCTTCGTGTTACTAAAAAATTGATTAAATTATTAATAAAGGGCGCTAAAGTTACCAAAATTAATGAAAAATTTAAGTTTTTGACAAAGTTCGTACCTATAGAGTTTGGCTAAATTCAGAGATTTCAATGATTTAAGTTATTGGAAATCAACTGAATTTAGGCAGTTTTTATTGTATGTAGGTATTTTTGTTTTAAAATATTGTATAAGCAGTGATGCTTACTATCATTTCATCTTGTTGCATACAGGAATACGTTTGTTATCAAGTCAAAAATCATTAAAAACTGAAGCAAACGTAGCTCAAAATATTTTGCAGGAGTTTGTGACTTTGTTTGGACAAATTTATGGTGACTATTTAGTCAGTTTTAATGTGCATGGATTATTGCATTTAACAGATTGTGCTAGAGAGTAAGGGACTTTGGATAATTTTTCGGCATATAAGTTCGAAAACGATATGCAGTATTTAAAAAAAATTGTTAAAAAGCCGAACAAAATTCTTGAGCAAATACATCTCCGGCTCGAAGAAATAAGAGACCTTGAAGAGTGCTGTAATAATGTTTCAAAAATTGGATCTTTTAAAATTGATCATAAAAAAGAAAAATACTCATACTGTTTCAGCCGAAATACTGGACCTGTCAAAATAATTGGCATTGAAGAAGCGTCTGATCGTCACTATTTGATAGATTCCCACTTTGGAAAACTACAAAGCTATTTTCATGAGCCGGTACAATCTTCTCCAGCGCTAGGTATAGTATTAGCCGAACAGTTGGGTACCACATTAATAAAAATACCCAGAGAAGAAATTGCCTACAAATACTTTTGTATTCCTCATGATGGCAAATATCTACTTATTCCACTTTTACATCACCTTGTCCATGATTTTCAAAATTAGTTATTTATTTTAAACATTAAAAAATTTGATACTGCTGCTCGTTGTTTTTTCTTTTTTTTTATTGCAGCTATGGAGTTTTCATTCGACGAGGAAGATGTGGTTTTCATTCAAGAGCAGCAGTCAGCAGGCGGGAACGGTATTTGGACTATGCCGTTTTTCTTTTCCAGCAACTTTTAACCTTTTACAGAGATGAAGGACACGTTAAACCAGCTATTGAGCAACCAAGCCAAATTATTATCCAACCAAGGGATACTGATCAATCGCTTGGACATTTTTGATAAGCGGCTAAGTAATTTGGAAAACGGGCTTAAAGAAAACGTACGTATTTAACAGACTACCCTCTTCTCCATCTATTTTGCATTGCTATATATACACACTACCCTTACCCAGAAAATTGAAGCCAGTGAGCAGTTAACACAATCAAAAACGTTACGTGAGTGTAAAGTCTTACTACGTAGGGTTCACAGCTCTATCTGCAAAATTACGGGTGAGGAAGTAG
Organism: Merzomyia westermanni; assembly: GCA_949987695.1. Taxonomy (NCBI): domain Eukaryota; kingdom Metazoa; phylum Arthropoda; class Insecta; order Diptera; family Tephritidae; genus Merzomyia; species Merzomyia westermanni. Next base: position 77,819,435 of record OX465291.1, read on the forward strand.
ATGAGCTGCAAACCGAAATAGCTGCTATGTTGCCATTCCAAACATTGGCTGCAGCTAAGAAGTTTGAAACGAAGCTACTACAGCAGGAATACTTTGAGGCGATGGTGAGTAATTAACAGCCAAGTTAAAATAAGATAATAATCTGTCTATCTCGTCCTTGACCCTATCCTCTCCATATCCATACATCTCCTATTCCTATAGTTGCTAAGCAATCCATATTTCTACTTTTATCCCAGTTTCTCCAACTCCTTATAATCCTACTCATATACTTATATCTATTTGCCAATTATTATTAAGAACTATTTCATAAAAAATTATGGATATTATTAAGAAGATGTATATCTTGCTGAAAATTGCAATTTCTATGGTGGTAAATACTAGGGGGTTGGAACTGAAAACCCCAAATTCAAAGCGCCCAGTTCATATTTGTTTACTTTTATTAAGAAAATATAACAGTAGCCGTGTTTTTTCCGCATCTGCGTTTGCGCTTAATATTTGTACTATTTCATAGTTGCAGATAAAGTTGTGCGCTTGTTGTGCGGATGAAAAAAAACAGTATTTCAGGCTAGTATTTCAGGGTATAACACCCTTTTGGCCTCTGGTCGTGCGTTAGAATAACCCAATGCCGAACCTACATCGACTAGCCTATCTGCAGTATTTCTGCACAGAACATCTTGAGTAGGGGGCCCTAAAACCCCTATTGTATTTCCTTCTGCCCTAGTCCTACCTTTCTGTCTTTTCCACTCCCTCCCTTTTAATGTCACTTTATTTGTGTTTATTTTCAGAAAGCTTTCCTTTTACGGTTGAAGGGTAAAGAAGGTACCCCTGATGATTTACTTCGCCGTATATATAGCGATGACTTTGTGTCGTTTTGCAACTGGGGCGGTAAAGGAGAAAAGGAAGCATTGTCTCAGTTTTCCATTGCCTCAGAAATGTTATAGGGTAAGTAATTTATACATTTGCGTGCATTCTCCCTGTTTTTAAACACGTCTCTTTATTTTTAATTTCCAAGATGTGTTCAAGCTGGATGGACGAGCTGCTTACGAAGAAAACATTCGCAACTCGATTAAGCACAGCCACCACAGATTCAAGCAGCGAAATTATCGGCAGCGAATTTCCAAAAAGTCGCAAGTGGGAAATTTCGAAAACACCATCAACAGTAATTAGTAGCAAGCATACTTAGTTTATAAGATGTATTACTAGATACATAAATGTAGCTTATATCATAATAATAATTTTACTAACTACTATACACAACATTTATCTGATATAACTAAATAGTTTTTTCACAAATGTATTGCCTAAAGCTTTGGTTTCCTCGGAAAGCGGTGCCGCAATATAACGTTCGCTATATAGCGGCAGTTATGCTTACCGTCATTAGCGGCACCGCTTTCCTGTAAAGTTCGATGATCGTTGCGGTCAAATTGGCCGATTTTGTTTCCATCATTGAGATATCAATTTTATCTCAATATTTATTTGAACATTTTTAATATACATATATACTATCAATTCTATCTCAATATCTATTTAATAAAATATAGTTTAAGATCCGTATAAATCTGTATTATACTTAAAGGTTTACAAAACGTATGTCAATTTGTTTAAAGTTTCATACCTACAGATTACTTAAAATTGACATGTAACTACTTATAAAATATAATTTAAATTTAAAATTATTCTCAAAGAAATCTAATTTAAAAATCCTAAGAATCTGTATTCTTAACTTTGTGCACGTCTTTAAAAATGCTATACTCGTATGTGTTGAATTAAGAGTATGCTATTCCTATGAAACGTAGACTAAATGTATTATAACTAAATTACGAATTAATTTCAGAGCTAAACAAAACCTTTGTCTTCAAATTTTAATCTAGAGTATAAACTAAATCCTAAAAATGTAATTAAACTTTTCTTATGTTAATACTTTTTTTCTTAAAGGTACATGTATTAAACATGTATGTACATACACTAGGCAGAAAAAGTCTGCGCTCAGGTAAATTTTTGTAATTTTCACCCATTTTTGGTTTGGTAAAATAATTTTTAATAATTTTCTACAGAATAATGGGCCAAAATCTAGTACAGAAACTGTAAACTATATTTTAAAAATGTATGCAAAATTCGCCAAAAGTCGAAATTTTCATTAAAATTTTCAAGTTTTTTCTCAGAATTTTTTGGAGTATGCAGTTTGGTAGCCCGATCAATTTTAATATGATAAGGTGGTAATCTTAAGTCAGTAACACATTTTGCTGATTTTTAGCAATTTTTTCTGCCGAGCTTAAGTATTTTCCTTAGTATAAAAAAAAATCCGTTTATAAATTTGTATAGAAGAAAACCACAAGTCCCAGGAAAAAAAGATTACCGCCTTATTATATTAAAATTGATCGGGCTACAAAACTGTATACTCCAAAAAATTCTGAAAATTCTGAGAAAAAACTTCAAAATTTTAATGAAAATTTCGACTTTTGGCGAATTTCGCATACATTTTTAAAATATAGTTTACAGTTTCTGTACTAGATTTTGGCCCATTATTCTGTAGAAAATTATTAAAAATTATTTTGCCAAACCAAAAATAGTGAAAGTTACAAAAATATACCTGAACGCAGATTTATTCCATATAAATAAACATTGCATGCAAATAAAGCTGTGATAAATAATGTAAATACTTTAATAATCAGTTATATATGTTCTTAATATTTTCTAGTACTGTTAATATAAAATAGTAACAACTTTATATAATTTTAAATAAATAATATTAATGTTAATACTAATTTTGAAATCATTTTTAAATCGTTTCAGCTCACGTACATAAATCTCAGTATTTTTAGCATTACATATATTTTAACAGATGTCTCAACATGTAATAAATTTTATATTTCTCAAGTGTTAAAAAATTAAAAGCTGGAATGATTTAAAAATGCCTTCAAGACATAATTTAATAGATTTTTGAGAAATAATAAATTCAGCCTGTAAATGATAAACTAAATAATATGTTTATTTAATTTCTTTAAATAAATTGTAGATGACATATGAATTTGTTATAATGAAATATTAACATTCTATCATTTTTCAATTGATAACTAAATTTCAATATTTAATATGTAATGTAAATACGCTACTGATTAATCTATATTTAAATTGAAGTAATTTTATTTAAACGGTTACTTTTACTTTACTTTTGTAAAAACAACGAAAATCATATAGTCTAAATAATTTTGTAAACATGTAAATGTGAATAAAAAATATGCATACATGAACCTATGTATTTATTAAAAAAAAGGGTTGTTTCGTTTCGAACCTAGGACATTGCAATGGAATTAAAACCGAGGTCGCTAGCACCAGGCCACAGCACCTCGGCGCTGTCTGTGCGCTAAATTAAGTTTTATTTGTCACAACGTTAACAAAGGTATAAAAACGTATAAGTGTGACAGAGGCAGATATATATAGTATTTCGCGTGAGTGCGAGTGTGATAAAAAACGCACATGTACACAAAAAATGTGGGATTATTTTCCCAACGCTCTTAACAACGTGATTGTAAACGGCATAGATCTGTTACCGGTTTAGTGTCACGCGTGGCCGTAACGTTACTAGGTTACGTGACCGGCACTCTCTTTGCTGGGAAGTATTCGCACTATAGAGCCTCTGTTGTGTGAGTAAACGTGTCATGCATTTTTGCTGTAGTTGCTTTTATTGCATTGATCACTGGCTACGATGCCCAGTGTCAGCGGCTCTTCTGAGAGCACGAAAAATTTCTTTGTTGTAGACATTAAACAAGCAATGTAAAATATGAGCAAATATGTAAACTTCATTGCTGATACCTAGGAACATTGTTTACAAAAACAAAATAAAAGATTATTCATAAAGAGTATCCAGCACCGAAGTTTGTTTTGTATTTGTGGTTGGGTTTGTGTGAATTGAAATAAAGTAAAATAAAATAAATGAAAAAAGATAAAAAATAATAAAACAAAGTTTATTTAAAGAAAGTGAAGGGGATTATAGGAAAGGAAAGGAAGGAAAGAAAAGGAAGGAAAAGGAAAGAAATAGAAAGAAAAGATAAGAAAAGAAAAGTAAAGAAAAGTAAAGGAAAGGAAGGGAAGGGAATTGAAAAGAAACGAAAGGAAAATAAAAGAAAGTAAAGCAAGGGGAAGGAAATGAAACGAAAGGAAGGGAAAGAAAACGAAAGGTAAGAAAAAGAAAAGAACGGAAAGCAATGAAAAGCAAAAAAATGGAAAGAAAAGAAAGGAGAGGAAAGGAAAGTTTAGAATAAATTTGAAATGCAGACTGTTGCGAGTAAAAGAAGGAATCAAAGAAAACGAAAATATGTTTGAGGAAAGGAAGGGAAAAAAGGCTAATGAAGGGTATAGCAAATACTCGTATTTAAAATAAAACGAAGTTTTATGGTTGAATTTCAACCACTGGGCCATCTCTTGTATTAATTAACTATCTAATCAAGTGCTACATTTTATTACAATAAATTAACAAAAAGCGATAAAAAACCAAAAAAATCTTAAAATTAGCTTTTTGCCCATTAACCCTTTCAGATCTATGGGAAACATTTTTTCCAAGAATAAATTTGTAGATTTCGGTTAATTTTTTGTGACAACTGTTTTTTATGAATGAGCATCAATAAAGAAGGGGTATTCCACGCATATATTTTAAACGCACCGTCAGCACACTTTGCGTATGGTCAGTCAAAAAGGTAAAAAAAAATCAACGAATTTTCGAAGAGTGTGCTCCGGAAAATTTATCTCAATTTAGTTATTTTGTTGTGCTTTAGGTTGTGTTTAATATCTATTGTTTTGTTAATTGGTAAGTATAGAACTAAGAAATAGTCATATTTATCTTATCATTCCGAACGCTTGAAAAAAACACTGCTTTTACGTTCACTTTATACATTATTTGAAGTATTTTGCACATGTATCTATTATAAGCTGCACAGGACTGACTTTGAGCTAGGTACTTGTAAACGTAATTTTTCTCCATGCGCTTTTGTAGCAAATTCGCAGATGTATTTCGGAAGTCAGCTAAAACAAAATGTTGGATTTTAGTCGGAAGCACGTAAGTTTTGTAAGAACCGGTGTTCCAATGTCTATCAAATTTTGTGACGTGATATAGGAAATACGTACCTATAAAATGATATCAAAAAGTTTGGCCTAAGAGCATTTTCAAATTTTTCCCATATACATATGCTTACAAAACTAATTAGCTAAATAAGAAATCGTTGATATTTTATGAAACGATATAAGACAAATAGTTTTTTAAAATATCGAGCCTTCACAGCCAAGAAGACTTTATAGACAAAAATTTTAAATTCTTTGTTTTTTTTAGCCTTTTTTTTAACGCAAATAAGTTTCGGTATTCGTCGTATAAAAAAAAACCAATGTTTAACTGTAAGTTTTTTCAAATTAGTTCAAAGTTGCTCCCGTGGATGAGAATCGAAAATCAAACACAAAAACTCAGCCCATTTCATATACATAGCTTGTTAAAATATTTTATATGGTGTAATCGAAGAACTTGCCTCTTAAGTTCTAATTGATATTTGGCTCGAAATCGTATTGTCAAGAACTTTTTAACGCCACAAATGTAATTAACAAGCATTTATAAGCCAACAACTGTTACTTCACCTATTCAATCAAACATTGTGTCTATGTTTTGTTTACGGAAGAAGAAAAAACCTCTAGAGGTAAGTAGCGGATTTAAAATGTGTTTAGGAAGTTCTAAAAATGTGACAGATTGCGTGCAACACCGCCTACAAGCATTACTGTGTTAATACCACAAAAAGCTAACCGCAATAAGGGAATTAACCTGTAACTGTAGCTACAAAATCTGCAACCCCTATTAATGCACCTTTCCACATACATCTTGCTCAAAAAGAACTTCAACATGTTGTTTCTCCAACCCCGCTACAAGTTTAGACATATTCTGTCGGCAGTGTGAAAATATGAAATTTCAAAAAATTAATCTTGACGTGTGTATCCTTTTCATTAACTCGCGCCAACATCTGGACTGAGCTGCAGCGACGGCTGCCTGTCCGCATAGATTTCTATTTCAATTTCAGAAGCCTATAGCAGCAAGACGACTTTGCAACATGGTACTGACAATTGAGTTGTTTTGTTCATTCCGAGCTGACGCTCTGCGTAACGAGCTGTCATTGCGATTTGACGCTGAGTCAGATACATAGATACGAGTACAACTGGCTGCGGCGCTAGCAAATCATGCAAGCCGAAGTTGATAGGCCAGTTGCCAGTTTGAATGCGATGTATGGCTTGTAAGATATTGGGAGTTGGAGACGGAACACAATTTTTTTTAGTTATTTGACAACCGCAAATTTGATTGCATTTTATGGTTAAACGTCAGAGGGAAGGTACCAAAATCACCCACACCCTCACCATCGTCACTATAAACTCTCGATTTGTTCAGTGCGTTCCAATAGCATCTCAAAGGAACAAAGTTATTATTATGGCAACCGAATCAGCCACACATTTATCAAAACATAATTCAAAATTTTTAATCTATGGAAAGAGCAGATATTGTTGTTGTTAAACCTTACATTGTATATGCTATGTACCACGACGCATTCGAATTCCACCCTCCAAAAATTTTTGAACAATATGTGCAATAACGGTAAAAAGGGCAGAAATTCAGTTGTAACAATAATAACAACAAAAGCAATCAAATCAAGTGCAACAACGCTAAAGTGTTTGATGAGATGACAAAGTGACGCATTGCTCATTCCATTATAGCTTTTGAAAATACTTTTTTTATATGTATGTATTTGTTAAAATTTGATTTAAACACTTTAAATTGGATTATCCTGTAAACAAAGGGCGAAGAGCAGCTACGTTTTGAACAGACGAGGTCTGTATAAAGTAAATATATATATGTATTTAAGTAAATTGGATGTATATGGACAGTTTTTAGTGTGCCGTCTTTAAAATTTTCGCCCCGAAACTTACACCCTTGACTACGTTCCTGCTTTTTTACCGGTAGTGTCTAACCGATTTGTTTTACTTGTTGTTGTTGTATTAGCAATGCTTCGCACTGCCTAGTCGTCATCACCAGCCCTGCCTAATGAACACCATCACTCTGAGAATCGTAATCAAGCTCTTCTAACTGGAATCCATGGAAACAAGCAGTTTCGACAGGGTTGGACTAGAAGAGTAGCTTCTTCTGAATAGCCGAAGATATATAATATCATGAGTGGGTTGAGCTGTAAGCAGGGTGTGCAAATGCGAATCCCATAACCTGAACATTCAGGTTCCTTACCTCTCTCACATCAAGACCATAGGGAATAGTTAATCCCTCCTGCGCTGGCTGGACTGACGCAGTACCGCGACATACGAGTAGGCTCATAAGTACCTTTACTTCTTTTGCCAATATGGCCTGCCGTAGTGGTGGGACACTTATCGTAATCTTCGCGACACTGTTTTTTGCAAGAACACTACGAACCTGGAACTGAAGGGTGTTGATCTTACCCTTCCCTCTAACCCAAAGTATCAATGGTGTCCTTGCCTACATGGTAGTTGGCAGTCAGGGGCTTCTGAATGTATTCTAAGGTAGCCTCCCGGATACCTGTCCACCTTCGGGAGTAAGGATGGACTTCCTACGGCATGGGGCGCTGCGGACGAACCTCTGATGCCTACAAGGTGGTCAAGACCCGAAATACAGGTAGGACTAGATCGTGAATTCTTGTAAAAAAAGACCTTATCTCACTTTCTGCTATCCAATTTTACTGACGCAGATACTGTGATTCTGGCCAACGGGAATAATGCCCGAAAATTCTATCAAAAAATTCGGCGAATGACAGAAGGTTTTAAACCCGGGGCAAACTCCTGTAAGAATGAAATCGGCGACCTGGTGGCCGATGTTCAGAGAGCACTCAGAATATGGAGGGATCACTTCTCTGCCCTTTTAAATGGAGAAACTGAGCAAGAAACCAGAGAAGATGCCGAACCCGAGCCCACAATCGAAGATGATGGAATTGACGTTCCACAACCCGACTATAATGAGGTGCGAATAGCAATATCCCGATTGAAAAACAATAAAGTAGCTGGCGCTGATAGTTTGCCTGCTGAGCTATTCAAACACGGAGGCGAGGAGCTGGTAAGGCGCATGCATCAGCTACTATGCAGAATATGGTTGGATGAATGCATGCCTGAAGACTGGAATCTAAGTGTTCTCTGCCCAATCCACAAGAAGGGCGATCCTGCAAACTGCGCCAACTATCGCGAAATCAGCCTTTTGAATATCGCATATAAGGTCCTATCAAGCGTATTGTGCGAAAGACTGAAGCCTGATGTGAACAGACTGATTGGACCTGGTGGCTTCAGACCTGGTAAATCTACCATCGACCAGATTTTTACAATACCCCAAATCTTGGAAAAAACCCGTGAGAAAAGAATCGACACACATCATCTCTTTGTTGATTTTAAAGCCACTATGTCTGAATTTGGTTTCCCCGCAAAACTTATACGGCCATGCAAAATGACCTTGAGCAACACCGCCAGCTCGGTCAGAATTGGGACGCACCTCTCCGAGCCGTTCGAAACTAAACGAGGTATCAGACAGGGTGACCCCCTATCGTGCGATTTCTTTAATTTAATGCTGGAGAAAATAATACAAGCTGCAGAACTTAACCGCGCTGGAACAATATATTATAAAAGCGTGCAACTGTTGGCATATGCTGACGATATTGATATCATTGGCCTTAACAACCGCGCCGTAACTTCTGCTTACGAAGTACCTTCTGTCATCATGCAAAGAGTGCGCATTCGCGCCTTGGCAACCAATCCACTGTAGAGGACTTCGTTTACCTGGGAACCAGCATTAACACCAACAATAATGTTAGCCTAGAAATCCGACGAAGAATTACTCTTGAAAACAAATGCTACTTCGGACTGAGTAGGCAATTGAAAAGTAAAGTCCTCTCTCGTCGAACGAAAATAACACTCTACAAGTCACTCATCGCACCCGTCCTGCTATATGGTGCAGAAGCGTAGACACTAACAACAGCTGATGAGGCGGCTCTGGGAGTATTCGAGAGAAAGGTTCTTCGAAAGATGTGTGGACCTCTACGCGTCGGCGACGGCGAGTACCGAAGATGATTTAATGATGAGCTGTATGAACTTTACGCAGACGCCGACACAGTTCAGCGAATTAAAACGTTAGATGACCATTTAAAGAAGAAGAAAGATACTGTGATCATCAGGCTAGAACTGGAGGGCAGGCAGACTTGGTTCATTGCAGCCTATGAGACACATGGCGCCCAGCAGTTTCCAACTAGCTGCTTAAATAACGCAGTGAGGAGGCAACCCGACGAAGGCTGCCGATAGGAAGAGCCCTATCCCCTCTACTGTGGAACCTAACAGTTAACACCCTACTTCTAAAGCTGGAAAACATCGGCTGCCAAGTGGTTGCCTATGACGACGGCACTGGTAAGCGAATTACTCCAAACCGCCTTGAACCTTGTGGAGGACTCGTCACTAGAAAGTGGTCTTAAGCTGAATCCCTCCAAAACGTAAATGGTCCTTTTCACCAGAAAGTAAAAAGTCCCACTCCTAAATGGAGGTGGGCTCACACTTTCTCAAGAGGTCAAGAACCTATTCATTATCCTGGTTACTAAACTCAACAAGAAGGCAATCACTTGCCTTGAACCCCCGAGTTATGCACTGGCTGTACACCGCTGTAAGACCCATCCTCTTCTATGGTACTGCTGTGTGGTGGCACGCGCTCGAGCGAAGCAATAACATAAGCAGGATGAGTAGAGTACAGCGGTCGGCGACGGTGCTTATAACGGTGCTCCTTCCGGTTTACCTGTACGGAAAACTCCAAGCAAGCTTTAGCGCAGTCCGACTGAATTTCGTTCAGCGCTGTAGCGACACCAGATTTGAGCATGCAAGCATACTGGAGACCACACATAGCAATCTAAAGGTAGTGGATGACACTACACCTAACTGCTAAGAGCCAAGAACCAAGAGCTGAGACTTCCGTTAGAAGAGCCTGATGACAATGTTGGATAAGAGGTGATACTTTAGCCAGGTTAAATAGTCGCTATTACAACAACAACAACCAAGCTCTTCACTAGAATCCCTAAGAGGCAATAATGGAAGGGCGTCCATATTCTAAAGCCACAGTCAAACTCTATTTGGCTCAAAACTCAACGGCAATATGGGCAGTGGTGTCTACTCAGATGATTTACCACTCTCCTTAGGTATTAGACTACCGAGCCACTGCAGCGTATTTCAGGCTGAACTTACAGCCAAACTACACATCCGTGTCAATATAATGCGACGGAATGTGAATGAAACGGGTTTTACCTCTAAACAATGCAATTATGTTAGGGTGATAGTTCCTCGGCCAACATGCGACAGGGGGTATATAAATGTTAATAATTTTCAGATCGACATCACGAGATCGGGCCAATATACCTTGGCATTCTAACGGTCTGACGATCGAGAGTGCTTATCTTTGTCGTATTCCCTAGAGGGAGAAGTGTTGAGTGACCGTCTGATTTGGTAGCGCAGTTGAGCGGGAGCGACAGTCGGAAGTAGGTGAGGCGGGCATTGCAGCGGTGCTGCTAGTGGCAAAGACTGGGCTACTTTTGCAGCTGCTTCAGGATGGAAGGGCAGTGGGGGTGCGCTTGATGAGCGCGTACCGCAGGCACCTTAGGGTGTGTGCAACAAGGTGTCTCGAAGGTACTGAATAAAGTATGGGGTCTGTGGATGGCAGGTAGGGTTAAGCCATGAACATCCAGATTTGTGCAGCCATCTCTTACACGTGACGCATTGGACAGAATGTTACCGTTCGATGTTAATTTTCTTCCAGCAAACTCCATTCACTTGGGTCGTGACTGGGTTCAATGCCCGCCAGTAACAAGATAAAATTTAGCAGCACTGCCCGGGATGTTTCGGAGGATGACAAATTCAGGGTGGGACATGGTTACACTGAAATAACAGCCCTTGGCAGGGTTAAAAAGCCAGGGTCATGACGGCGCAGAGTATCGGCTTTGTGAGAAACTTTATCAACGGCTTTACCTAAATCTCTGAAAATTACATCGGTTCACAAGTGCTCTTTTAAATTTTCTTAATTATTTCGGTAAACACAAAAATCTTGGCAACTTTTCATCGACATCAGTAAGAGAAGTCTCAAAGCAGTCTTCTTACACAATGTTTCTATTCCACTCGCGCAATCTTCATCTAAGAACGTAAATACGAAGTGATTTCAAGTCTTTTACAAAAAAATTAAGTATTTTAAACATGATTAGAAGATTTGTGTTAACTTGAGGATGGTAAATTTTTTGTTGGGCCAGCAGAAAAGTCATACGTAACAGTGATGAAACGAATATTCGCATTCGCATTATTGAATATTCTCATCCGATCAGCATTCGCAAAGTTTCTGAAAATATTTTTCGAATACAGTTATCACAAAAAAACTATTTTAAGGTATTAGTAGGTTAATAAAATTAAAATCCATTCTATCCACATTGGATTGATACAGTCCAAGTCACAGGATTCTCGATACTAGCGCCCCATAATAATCAATTGTCCCTTAACGCCTATATTAGCCGTTGCGTATCAAAACATTCACCCCTTTTATGCGCCAATTGGAAACCCCAAGGGAGGTCAAGCCATCCGCCTTCATGGGAAAACCTTCGGGGTCGAAGCTTCTAAGTCTATTCGCATAACATGAGCCAGCCATACGCTTATATCTACGTAAGCCTGAAGAACTTTTCTCGCGAATACACCAAGAGCCATCTCATCTCTCGGCACTGTTCTCGATTCCGAGCCTTATATCAGGACAGGTATGATGACAGACTTATACATCGTGATCTTTGTTCGTCAAGAGGGGACACTGGTAAACAAGAGTGCCTCCATTCAATCCCTCGACTGACATTATTTTCGGTGTTCTTTATCTAGGCTGAACTCACGGCACGCTTGCTAGGGCCTACGATATCAATATGATCAGCTTACGCCAGCAATGACATGCTCTTGTAATATGTTGTGCCAGTGCGATTAAACTCTGCTATTCAAGTTTTTTTCGCTTTCGAATGTCTCGGAGAGGTCCTTTCCAATTCTGACGCAGCTGTTGGTATTGCTCAATACGTACAAGTATATGCTGTTTAGGGTAGTCAAATTCAGACATGTCACCATACAGGTAACTCATTTCTAGACTGTCAAAAGCGCTTTGAAATCGTGTCGGTTCTCTTATCATGGGTGTTCTCCAGAGTGTGACGTATCGTGAAAATCTGGTCGGTGGTAGACTTACCAGGTCAGAATTAGCTCTGATAAGGCCAAATCAGCTTCTCTATAATGCAGTTCGCGGGATCGCCTTTCTGGTGGAGTGGACAGAGCACACTGATGGTACAATCGGGAGGCATACTCCTCCGACCATATTACGCATAATACTTAATGCACGCTTTACAGCAAATTTTCCGAGTGAGCGGGATTTACTGTCCATAGAGATGGTTTGGGATATCGGGCTCGTAATTTTCGCAATTACCCAATAATAGCTTCAGTTCGCTGGAGGACGTAAGAGTAGGCGATTCAATGACACAACCCACACCGAATATTGGCGCCAATACCCAGTATTATTTTTCTTGTTTTTTTTATGAAAAGACCATGGCAAACGGAATGACATTTCAGTCCAATGAGTTCGAATCAACTCGGCAATTGACGGAGCAAAATACAAAACTCAAACGGATCGCACTTCGCTCGAACGAGACTACCTACAGTCCATATATAATTGGCGCTAAACTTGAAGAAAAACTAGATATTCGCATTCACAGATGGTTCAAAAACTGATATTCCTTATACTATTATTCCTTACACTATTATGTGTTTGATTTATTTGTTTCTGGGACAATAGAGATAAATCTAGTCATTGGACCCAAAAAAAATTGGCTAACAGAAATTTTGTTCTTGGGGATAGAAATGTCAGAAGAAAATGACTCATGACCCAATTGGTTAAAGCTCTTGACCAAAATGGTCTTTGCTTCAAATTCCTTTCCTAAAAATGTTATGGGCTCAATACTGAACAATTGAAGACAGGTATTTTTGATGGGCCTCAGATACCTCAATTAATTAAAACTTCTACACGGATTTGGAAGCTTTCATGATTGAAAAAGAAAGACTTGCGCAAGGCTTGGGTGTGATTTAAAAGGCTACAGGAAATGATGGGTTATAAAGAGTTGGAGAAAGTATGCAAAAGCGCCTCCCAAACGGTGATTAAGTGTGAGCATCGAATCCATCTTTCGTTTCTTCATGAAATATAATTAAGAAAAATAGTGACGCAAGAAGAAGGATATTCTTTCCATTAAAGCTGCAAAGACACTCCACGAAGGGGATGACTATCATCGGTTAGTCAGCATTGCAAAAAGGGGAAAGAAACTTGTGTTTGAACGGATTAGCTGTTTTAAATACATACAATAAAATCAATGTGGTGCTCATAAAAACGATGCAAGCATTTTGCAATAAATAACTCCTGTATGTTTATACTTCCAGGTATACCCTGAAGGAAATAGATCAAAATAAAGTCTTAACAAACGATTTCTGAATTAACTGCCGTTTCATAAATTTTTGGATTTCCGTGGACTGCAGTTGAAATTTTTTAAAATAGGCATGGCACCGACCACTTTTGATTAAGTCAAATTTAGAAATAATATTAATCATAAATCAAAAACCGTTCAAGATATCGATACGAAATTTAGCACACATATTTATATTAATAGAAGAAATGTCCCGGAAAAAAATGGGGGAAATAGGTTAAGGTCCAAGCCCACTTTTATACGAAAGATTTTGAAAAGGATCATAGATATAATCAATAGGTAGTAACTTTGCGTACAAAAGCTTTATATCATTTCTATTTCACTTTCAAGGTGTCCATGAACGAAAAAAGTTGAAAAATATAAGTTTTTGAAAAGGGGGGTGGATCCCTTTTATAGTGGATTATTCCAGAAAAATTTTTATGCCATAACTCCTGCAAAAATTTATTTATTGAAACTATATTTGGCGAAAATGTTGAATATATAAAGGTAACTGGTTGTTGTTCGTTGGGCGGTCAAAATCGACCAGGCGGTTAGATGACCATTTAAAAAAGAAGAAGAACTGTTTGTTGTAAAAACGGGCGAAATCGGTTAACAGCCACGCCCAGTTTCTTAACATAGTTCTGAAAAATTTTGGAAGTAGGCAATGCGCCGCCCACTTTTCAACATAAAAGTTATGTTATTTTCAAAGGCGATTGCTTGTAATTTCGACTAGATATTTTAATGAAAATTTGTCAATTGCTTCTCAATAGTATTTAGTATACTCCTGCCAAAATTCAAACCAATCGGATAACACACAAGCAACAGCTTTTTTGATTTTCATATCATTCATGAACATAAAATGAGAAGAAGAAGAGATGGGCCCATTAATAAGTATACTGAAATAATAAGGACGATGAGATGAGTCGATTTAGCCATGTCCGTCTCTTCGTCCGTCTGTCTGTCTGTCTATTTGCACGAAAATTTTTCAAACATAAAATGTGCATGTATTGGTATTTTGAAAAAATGTGGGTAGCAGTGGTTGGTATTGAATCTATTTATATACAAATAAATTAAGTAACCCCTCCAAACTCATAACAGAAGTGTTTTTATTGAAAACAATCAGCTGGCTTTATAACACGAACTAAAAAGTATTAAAATAGACCTGCGTAAATTGTTATGCCATAATAGATCACTACTAGGTATATAATGTCCGGTTCCATCCTAAGTTATAGTTCCTTACTTGTTTGTAATTAACTTTTATTCAATAAAAATATTCTAGCAGGTGTTGTCTATTTTTATTCAAATTCGAAGTACAAGTACTGTGGACTTGTATTTTATACACTATCCATTAAAGACTTCAGTACTTGCCCTTTTTTGGTAATAGTTATATAGTGAGCCCTTTACTATTTCTAAAGTCCACATTTCTTGTGCCAAATTTGTCTATGTTCCCATAGAAGCTGAAGCGAGACTTGGTAGAGCTTTGGTGCAACGGTAGCGATTTCGTTGAGCCCGTTACCGGCATCGATGTAGACTGTTGTCGTCTTTTGACAGGCATACCTACCTCTGTCATATTCATAATCCTAACAGAAAAGACAATTCTCACAGAGAGTAGTTAAGGCTAGATATACTTCCTACAGGGTATTTGAAAGCATATGCTTGTAAAGACATGAGTGAACGCATTGACTGTAGCCAAAAAATAAATATACCCCACAAACATTCCTGGAGTGCTGATAACATCGGAGTCCGATATAAGTCGTTTATATGCGAAAAATATGAGCCTCAGAAATACGATCATATATGAGTCTTTTATGATTCCGATGTGATGAAAATTATACGGAGAGTGTTCATTTAACAGAGCCACTTTGGAGCGCATATTCATATTGTTTGCTTTTGAAAAAAAGTGTTCCTCATAAAAAATTTTTATATTATGTCTATTGCGGTTCCTGATATATGTACGAGTATACACATTTTCGTGGAAGCCATATCAAGTCATCTGCAACGGAAAAGTGTGTTCAATAAATTTGTGACTGTATCGATATACCGTACCAATGTATTGGTGGTTTTCAGTGAAATTTGGTTTTTTCTTTAAGACATGGGAAATACATATACACAATTTAACCTTTCAAGGGTTTTCACCCAAATATCTTTTAAAAAAAATTTTGCTAGACATAGCCTCAGACAACATTTGCCAATCCACATGACTAAATCTCAGTTCCAAAAGTTATCTTTAAGAGCCCAAAAAGAGCAGATTGTATGGCACTTAAAACACTCCCAAAAGCTTCGTATAGGAGTAATTTTTGAGCCCAATATATGTCAGTTATGAGACAAAAAGGTGTCATATATGACTCCTATTCAAGCTCATATGATATATGAAATTAGCCTAATAACGGACGACGATCGCAAGTAGGGAAATACCCTCATTTCGCACCCATAAATGAGATCAGTAATTTAGGACTCCCTTCTGACTCATTTATGACTACTATGCTTTGCTGGGTAGGAACAAGAATAATTGCAATTGCTCATGTATATCTGGTGTATCTACCTCATGTTTATATTTTAAATTTCTTTTGTTGTATATAAAATATTTTGGTCTCCAGCCACAACCGCTTTAGTCAACTTGAGGAAATTTCGAATTAAGGGTGCTGCGGTGTTCACGCCCAGTAGAACTTGAAGCGAGATCTCCGCAAGCGATGAATAAGAGAGTGCCCCCTTTCACATCCTTTTGGAACAATAGAAGATAATTGTTTTGTTTTCTGCTCTTATGCTACTCTTTGTGGAGGAAAAGGAGAGATATCCCCAATCGATGAACAAGAGAGTACTCCCTATAATATCCTTTCGGATCGATAACAAAGATTTCTACACTCAGTGCTCTAAGTTTAATAATCTTGGAGCAATAGGGGAGACACTCTTCAGTTATTAATAAAAGATTACTCTCTTCTTTATATTTTTGGGGCGAAAGTAGATATTTCTCCAACTTCTACTCAAGGCTAACAACTTTTTGAGCAAGCCGAATTTCACTGTCAACAAAAGAAAAAGTTTCAGTCTTAGAAAATATAATATTTAACTCAGATTCGATACCATTTGTGGTTGTTGAATATTTTTCCATAATATATCGCTTTTTGCTGGTATTTATAAGTTCCCCTCCATTGCTTCCATTCCTTCATTTCCTTCCACAGAAGACATGATTTTTCAAAGATCTTTCATTGGTCTTTTAGGAGGAATGTGAAATGACTCCTCTTTACTCTCCTAGGAGGTTTTCTAAAATTCTCCAAAACTCCCCTATTACTCGATTTCGATTCATAAAAAGGTAATAACAAAAACTCATTTATTGTTTTTTGGGAGGTGAAAGGGAGTTTTTCTATTACTCACCTTCCTAGGACATGCCATCTTAAAAGGGAGTATATAAAATTATATGGTAATACACGGAAGTATAGGGAGTAATAAGGTGTAATCCAATACTCTCCAGTACTCCGAGATTAATAAAACGATGATCCCTGGTTTTACTGGGCGGTTTAAAGCTGTTCCTATGTGCCTACTAAGCTGCCGAAAATTCCAGGCTTGCTTTCTGACAGGACGTCGCGAACGGGACAACAACCGCACCATTTGCATGCCAGGCTCGTAAACCTAACGACAGTGGCCATCACCGCGGCGGAAGAACAACTTCTTAAAAAGGGACTGAAACACAATATTATAGACCAAAACGAAAAAAAGAAAAACGGAACAGGCGATCGTAGACGCAGAGGTCGCAATATCATAAATACCAGTTGAGGAACAAGAGCACGCAAGACACATGTGCAGAGAAATAATAAACAAGGAAGTGAAAGCAAAGGAAGGACAGAAGAGAAACATGGAGCAAAAAACAGTCAAGAACCTAGAACATAAACTCAGGATAAACAACATTGTCGCAACGAAGGCGGACAAAGGCAACACAACTGTGCTAATTGAAAAAGATGAGTATATAACAAAAACCGAAAAACTCATCGAGGATATGGAATGTCGTAGAATAAGAGTGAACCCCACGGATGAATACCAGAAAGAAATCAAAGTGGCTATAAAAACTGCAACAAATATAATAGATACAAACTCGGCATATACATTAGTCCAAATGAACCCGTCAACTCCACCACTGATTGCGCTACCAAAAATCCACAAGCCAGGCAATCCAATGAGACCAATCATTAATTTTAAATCGGCCCCATGCTATAAGCTATCTAAATATTTAAAAACAGTATTGAAGGACACACTGGAACTTAGCAACGAACACACCATAACTAATATATCTGAACTAATAAACAAACTTAGGACCGTTGAAGTGACAAAGGAGAGCAAATTGGTATCTTTCGACATAAAAGATCTATACACATCAATACCACTAGCAGAGACATTGAACATAGTAAACTCTATAATACTACGTAAAACAAAAGATAAAGAAAAAGTACGCAAATCACGAACACGGTAAGAACCACACTACGTCAAAACTATTTTCAATTCAACAATAAAATATACAGAAATACAAACGGACTTGCGATGGGAAACCAAACATCGGCTATTCTTATGGAAGCGTTTATGCAAAACCTGGAAAAGAGTATATACAGGAATTAAATTCCAAATTAGGAGTGTTATTTTACGCAAGGTACGTGGATGATATCATATGCGTTTTAACTACCAACAACGAAGAGCAAGTACTGGAGTACCTCAACAAGCAGCACGGGAACATAAAATTCACAATGGCAACCAAAAAAGACGGAGGAATCAATTATCTGGACCTCACAATAAGTATTGATAAAGCTAGCAATAAATTCAACTACGACATATATAGGAAACCAACGGCCACCGACACAATAATATATAATACCTCGAACCACCCACAGCAACATAAAAATGCAGCGCTACGGCACTTAGTACAAAGATTGGAAAGAACACCTCTTACACAAGAAGCATATAGAAGAGAGCTTGGAATAATATATAACATCGCTACAAACAACGGATATAAAAAAGCACTAGTAGATAAACTCAGGAGAGACCTTAGAGAACAAAAAAGAAACAATGGAGAAGAAAGTACACAAACCTGGACGACAATGACATATACTGGAAGGGCAATATATAAATTAGCAAATTTCCTTAGAAAATACAAAATCAACACAGCGTTTAAAACATCGAACAATTTAGGACGGAAGCTAAGCACCAAAACTAACTCAGAAGATCCATTTAGCAGCCATGGTGTATACAAGCTCACTTGTGAATGCCAGCACAGTTACATAGGACAAACCGGACGACAAGTAAGAACGAGGTTCAGAGAACACATTAGAGATTACAACAAAAAGATACGGAATCCAACCATCATACCAGAGTCCAACTTTGCGAATCACATGGCGGAGAATAAATGCCCCCCCGGAAACATCAAAAAAACAGTCAAGGTCCTACATGTAGAAGCAAAAGGCAGACGTCTGAACGTACTCGAAAACATGGAAATCTACAAACAAAAAACATTCGACGGTAGAATAATAAACGAACAGACAAACACTGTTTCCGACACAATATTCGAACCTTTAAAATTGGTTTACAAAAAACAAAGCAATCACGCAGGTACAACTAACACACACGCACCGACAAATAAACACAAAACAGCAAAAGATCAAAAACAACAAACAAGCAAAAAAGGTCAAACAACAAAAATCACCAACTTTTACCTGCCTCAGTCAGGCACAAAAAAAAACCGACCGATGCAAACCACCCCCGTTTCTGAATGTACACACACAACACATACACACACGTACACAAACAGACACCCATGCTGACGTTACCTGCTACCTACTATAAATACAAGACAAACGACCACAACAGATCAGAACGAAAATCGACACTGATGATGGCACAACGCCGAAACCGGTTTGTCTCAAAACCAAATTTGACAAGGGATGACGAAAAATCGTTCCAATATATGTACATCAATTCTTACAATTTCATGATTTTCGAGATTGTCATTTATGTATGAAAACTGCCTACATTTCATTGTTGACATGCAATATTTTTGAATATTTAAATTTTTTTCTTGATGCGGTTATTTAAAATAACCTTTTTTTTTAAAAACCCTTTTCATTTATTTATTTGCCCTGCCCACATGGGATTTTTCGTTGAAGTTTTTCTGACGATCCATTTCTGAGTATGTTGTTATTTATTTTTTCCTTTTTCGCAATTATTTCATTAATGGCAACATCTATAGAATGCCATTTAAATTTGTTGTACAGGCTTGAACGGCTTTTTCTCTGGGAATAATATAAAAAATTATGAATGCAAGTTGGTTTTGGTAGTGCATTTTGTAATATGTTTTTTGTGGATTTCAGTAGAACGTTAAGTTTGTGCTAGCAATTTCTTTCTAAAGATCAAAAATGGTCGTGGAAACAGTTCTTCTTACCCAAAAATTACTAGTTAATGAATAGAGTATACGAGGTGTGTTCAAAAAGTATCGCGAATTTTGTGTTTTTTCAAAAATTATTTATGTATTCATGAATATCTATTTTGTCCCCTTCAAAGTAATCCCCATAAGATATTATACACTTGTGCCAACGGTTTTTCCAATCTTCGAAGCACTTCAAAAAATCATTTTTTTGTATCTTGTTCAGCTCCTCCTTCGATGCCGTCTTTATCTCGTCAAGAGAAGCGTAACGTCGTCCTTTCATGGGCCTCTTCAGTTTAGGGAACAAGAAAAAGTCATAGGGGGCCAGATCTGGGGAATACAGTGGCTGCGGCATCATTAGTGTGTTGTTTTTGGCCAAAAAGTCGCGCACAAGCAACGATGCGTGAGCAGGGGCGTTATCGTGGTGCAAAAGCCAATTTTTGTTCTTCCACAAATCCGGGCGTTTCTGGCGGATTGCTTCGCGCAAATTGCGCATAACTTGCAGGTAATATTCCTTATTGACCGTTCTTCCCTGTGGCAAGAACTCATGATGCACCACGCCCCTGCAATCGAAGAAAACAGCAAAACTTTCACATTCGACCGAACTTCGCGCTTTTTTCGGTCTTGGTTCGTGCGGCAGCTTCCATTGAGATGATTGAGCTTTGGTTTCCACGTCATAACCATAAACCCACGATTCGTCACCAGTTATGACCCTCTGGAGCAAATTTGGGTCGTCGGGGACAGCGTTTAACATCTCATTAGCAATGTTCATGCGATGCTGTTTTTGGTCACAATTGAGCAATTTTGGTACGAATTTCGCGGCGACCCGTCTCATGCCCAAATCATTGATAAAAATCGAATGGCACGAGCCAATCGATATGTTAAGGTCCTCAGCAACTTCTCTAACGGTGATTCGACGATTGGCCAATACCATTTTCTCCACTTCATTAATTTTTTCGTCTGTTGTTGAAGTGCTCGGGCGTCCGGCACGCTCTTCGTCGTTCACATCTTCTCGGCCTTCTGAGAACATTTTGTACCACCGATAAACGTTGCTTCGGTCCAAGGTAGCTTCTCCGTATGCCACAGTCAACATTCGGAATGCATCCGCGCATTTCGTTTTTCACACAAAATTTGATACAGGTTCTTTGATCCATTTTTTTGAATAGGTAAAAATCGAAGACGATCCAAAACACGTGCAAGCAAAGCAGCTGTCAACAATTAACTGAACATTCAAAATGGCCGAGCTTGTCGGCATAAGTGAGAGACATGAGTACCAACATAACGCCACAAAAAATTCGAAATTCGAATATACGTAACGAGCGAAAATTCAAAATTCGCGATACGTTTTGAACACACCTCGTATACTTGATATATTGTTTACCCTTACTAGTTTGGCATCTTCTTTTGCGAATCGGAGTGGAAGGCAGGGGATGAATATACTCCGAGAGAGTGGAATGAAGGAAATCGCGTTCAGAGTTGTTTTAAAGTAAAAACTACAACTAAAAATTTCAATTTAAACTGAAACTTACATTCTGTAGGAACTGATAAGGTGTTATAAGTGCTTTATATTCAAAAATTTGGGTGTTTTAAGTCTTCACATTCAATATTGCAGTATTTAAATTTGATTGTTTTATTATTGCATACAACGCACCCTGTGTGGTTTGTGTGTGTGTGCATATTCGGAGTAAGTTGCGCTACTAAAGGGTGTTTTTTTAGGGGTATAGAACTTCGAATTGAAATAAAACACAAGAAAATCGTTTTAAGGTCCATCAATTTGGCTTTATTGGAAGGATAATTTTATGCCATTAATGTTTAAATATGATTTCGGGCATGTGGCCGCCGCGGCTGGCTCGAATAAAGCCAATTCTACAGGTCCAATTTTCAACCACTTTTTCGAGCATATGGGGCCGTATGTCGGCAATAACGCCACGAATGTTGGCTTCCAATTCCCCTAACGTTTCTGGTTTGTTGGTGTAGACGAGCAACTTCACATATCCCCAAAGAAAATAATCCAATGGTGTCAAATCACACGACCTTGGTGGCCAATTGACAGGTCCATTCCGCGAAATTATGCGCTCATCGAATGTTTCCTTCAATAAATCGATTGTGACGTGCGCTGTGTGGCATGTAGCGCCGTCTTGTTGGAACCACAACTCATCCACATTCATGCCATCCAATTCGGGAACAAAATAGTCGGTTATCATGGCTCTATACCGGTCTCCATTAACGGTAGCTGCCTCTCCAGCATTATCGCGGAAGAAGTATGGCCCAATGACTCCACCAGCCCATAGAGCACACCAAACAGTCAGTTTTTGTGGATGTAATGGCGTTTCAAGGGTCTCATGTGGATTCTCTTCACTCCAAATGCGGCAATTTTGCTTGTTGACGTAGCCATTCAACCAAAAATGAGCCTCATCACTGAACAAAATTTTGCGATGAAAATCAGCATCGAAATCAATCTCATTTTCGGCCCATACACCAAAATCACGACGCATTGCATGGTCTCGCGGCTTTAATTCTTGCACAAGCTGGATTTTGTAAGGTCGCAAGCCAAGATCTTTGCGCAAAATCTTCCATAAAGTTGATGGACAAAGCTCCAATTGCTGTGCACGGTGGCGAATCGATTCATTCGGGTCCTCTTCAACACTTTGCTCTACAGCGGCAATTGTTTCTTCGGTGCGCACTGTTCGACGTCTCTGCGGATGCGTATTATCACATAGAGTAAACGTAGTGCGAAAACGATCCATGGTTAACCGAATTAATTGCTCTGATGGACGATTATGTCGACCATAAAATGGACGGAGCTCACGGTAAACTTCGCGAACTGAACCATTATTTTCGAAATAAATTTGCACGATTTGCAAGCGTTGTTCTTTTGTCAACCTGTTCATGATGAAATGGCAAACCAAACTGAACATAAATGACATTAGAGTTGCCAGATTTGACCACAAAATGCCAGTTTTATCTCTATTCGAAAAACAAACCTGTAAAAAAAACACCCTGTAGTAGACATATATGACTTGAAATGAGTTGCGACTTATTTAAAAACTGTAATAAAGTTAGATTAATAAAAACCCAAAAATTGGACTATTTCAACGCCTTGATTGAATTGTTAATACGATCTAACTAGACGTCACTACGACAAATTTTAATCGCAACTTAACGCTCATAAAAATATTTATTATACCAGGAAAAAAGTTTGTTGACTCCTTACACTGCACTACAAAAATTAACTTATTTGTATACTTCTTGGTATTATATTCACAGAGCAAATGCGGCCCTAACTCAAGAACTATCGCGTTAAAAAAAACAATAATAAAATTTTAGAGGAAAAGGTTTATTACTTATAGTTTACAAATATAAGCATTTTACGGCAAAATGTAAATAATATCATAATTGCCTTTGCTTTGCTCTTGTAATGGCACTTCTTACGCGGCGGCCGCCGTGGTGTGAAGGTAGTGTTGCCGGCCTACCACACCGAAGGTCCATGGTTCGAGCCCTGGTACAGGTAACATCAAAAGTGATTTGAAAAAAGTCTTTCAAAACGGGGTCGCCCCTCGGCAGTGGTTTGGCAAACTCTCCGAGTGTATTTCTGCCATGACAGGCTTCTCAGCAAAAATTCGTCTCCTTTGTAGATGCCGTTCGGAGTCGGCAAAAAACTGTAGGTCCCACCAATTTGTAGGGAAAATTCAAATCGGCACACCACAAATTGGAAGAGAAGCTTGGCGCAAAAATCTCTTAGGAGGTTTATGATGACATACCTGTTGTATATCGCGCCATAGAGATAGAGAGATATTTCTAAAAATTTTGTTGGTTACTCCAAAATTGCGGTTAGGGCTCCATATCGGTTGATTATTTTTCCTACATTTTATAATTTTTAGCAAAACACGTCGATAAGAAAACGAATGGTCCGGAAAACTATTTGATCCATTGCTTTTGCGTCTATATCGACTGAACTTTAATCATTATTCGGCTTTTTTATTTTAACATATTCTATAAAAAAAAAACTGATTCAACACTGATTTTAAACTAAACAAAGGTGCCTTTTTTCAAGTCAATTTTTTTCTATTTAATGAATCTGGTAAATTTTTTTTTTATTTTGCAGATTGACTTTTACGTTAACAAAAATGGATAACTGGGACACTGAAACAAGAATTTGGATTGTCCGCCGCTATCACGCACTGGAGTCCGTAGTTTCGGTTTAAAGAGAGTATAGGCGCACGTTTGGCGGCAATCCTCCGAGCAGATGGACCATAATAAGACTTGTAAACAATTTTGCCGAGCATGGGACAGTCAACAGAAGACCTTACCATCGAAACCCTTCAGTTCGAACGGAGGAAACAATCGCTGCTGTAGCTGCTGCCATACAAAACAATCCACGTGTTTCGACAAGAAGCTTATCTGCTCAAATGGGTGTAAGCAGACAGTCATTACAGTCAATTATGCACAAAGATTTGGACTTATTCCCATATAAAATTCAAATGGCCAACAAACTGAACGCTGCAGACTTGCCGATTCGCTTGGAATTTTGCCAGAAGATGCTTCAAATGGTGGAAGAGGATGGAAACATGTTGAACTGTCTTTTCATGTCTGACGAGGCCCAAACAAAATTGTCGAATATGGAGTGCTTCCAACCCACAGATACTCCATGAGACGAAATTGCATCCACTTCGTGTCACAGTGTGGTGTGCAGTTTCATCACGCTGCATTGTCGGGCCCTACTTCTTCGAAGAAAACGGTCACACCATTACGGTTACTGGAGACCGTTACTTGAGCATGTTGAGAGAGTTTTTCTATCCAGAATTACGCCGAATGAGAATTTCTTTCAACTCTGTGTGGTTTCAGCAAGATGGTGCAGCTCCTCATATAGCCCAACCTGTTATGACAGAATTGCGACGAAAATTTCCCAATAAGCTGATATCCAGAAACTCCACATTCCGTTGGCCACCCAGGTCGCCTGACCTTACTGCACCTGACTTTTTCTTGTGGGGTTATTGCAAACAGGAAGTCTTCAAAGCAAAACCAACAAATTTGAATGAACTAAGGCAATCCATTCGAGAAACAATTGCGGCTATTCCTGTCTCAACTCTCCAAGCAGTAATGAACAACTTTTTGGTAAGATGCCGCACATGCATCGACGAGCAGGGAGGGCATTTAAATTCCATTATTTTTAAAACTAATTAAGCTTTATTTAATAAAATTTAATGAGCTTTAACATGAATAAAAGAAAAATGAATTCCATACACTGAAAAAAAATTATTTGAGTTTCTTAATGTAGCAAAATTCATCAGCCACCCTGTATGTTTAGGAGTTCGATAGTTTTCCATACAATTTTTTAACCTCTTCAACCTAAACTGTTAGAGAATAGCGAATAAGCAAATCGCAGGATCCCGGGATTGACAAATCATATCCCAATAACCCCCGGATTCTTTTGAAAAACAAAAAACGGTCATCTCTAGTGCCTTCGCCGCACTCTTTTGTACAAATCAAATATAAAGTTATTTCAAAGTGCATAATCGTCGAACTCTGAATTGTAGGGACTTATATTCTCACAAATCGCTCATATTTGCTTAGGATGCATGGTAAATATATTAACGTTGCATAATACGCCTTAATCGAGACAAGCGGTTTTTTAATAATATTTCTTTTTTTATTTTGTGCATTTTAAATAGCTTAAGACTATTTATGCTAGGTGGATATAAGCTATATTTTGCGTTCTACTCTTATCTGCTGTAAGCGCTTAAGTCGATATAAGATATGGTAATCAACCTTTTGCAACGCATTTCAAAGAAATTTTTAAGATCATTCTAATACTAAACTATCGTTTTCATTAAAATTGGTTTGAATTAAATTTTCTCAAATATGAACTAAAATCTTAAAACTTCATATGTGGCAAACTAAAATTGAAGACTTAAGCGGTTATTGCAAATAGGCAAAGATATGTGCTTGAGGCCTAGATGGGCTCTACATCATTCCGCGGCCACAATAGCTACCTCGCACAACCTTCATATCATAATTTATTGTGGCGTGTTCAAACAGGCGGTGGGGCTTAGCACGCGAACCAAATTCGTGTACAGGTGCTTTTAAGTGTTCCAATAGCAAAATTTGAAGGTAACTGTGAAGTATAGGGATTAGGGATGTCAAAAAAATCGACGTATCAGACACATAGATAATTAAGGCATCACACATCGACATTTACCGATGTTTCTTTAAATCCCATGTTGAATCAAACGATGTATTGATGTTTTGAAGAGCAAAAGTTTTGTTCGAGTATATGATAATAAGCACTAACACTTTCAGAATTTCTTACTAGAACTGGCACTTCCAATAAACAATGAAGTAAGATAGTTTATTAAACCATATTTTCCAAACTTTGAAATCAATGTTTTCCAAACGATTTTGTAACTGAAAAATTTCACAATCGTTTAAACATGTTTTCACAATTATATGGTAGCTTTGGCGAAATAACTTGCGATGAAGTTTCTGTGAGGTGTATAGTTTGGCAGTTTTTAAAAATAAATTGTGTAAAACTGTAGTGATTTCTTTAGCTTTTTGGGAAAACTTTCCTAACTTGCGTGGACTTCTGTATGTACGCAATACCAATGGCCACGAATCTAAAAAACCATACATTGTAAAACAAGTAGCTCGTCCGGAAATTTTATATTTTCAATCAATGGCAGACAAATTGTTCAATATCAGAAACAATATTCATATATTATCGGTAACGGAGTTAATGCTAAAGACAACCATGGAAGTTAATATGAAATACATATGACATACCATCGCTACTAACCTTGGTTACAGTGCTAAAAAAGCAGTAGCTATCAATGATGTAAACGAGTTTACCTTTGAAATAAATAAAATTATTTTGAGCGAGAAAAAGAAAAATTACTTGGGAACAATGCTGGAAAAAGTTTTTAGTACATATTATAAAAAAAAAGATCTAATGCCGAACCAACACCTTATAAAAAACAACAAACTCAGTTTGAGTGCTAGTTTTCGTTAGTCACAAAATGAAATTGCTACTTTTCGTCAGACATAAATTGAAAGTGCTACCTTTCGTCAGAGAAACAAAAACTGGTGATGGTTTTCGTATGGTACGTTGATAGTTTTAGTATGCCACGTCAATACATACTTCCTTCAGAGTGCTCCTTTTCGCAAGCGATAAGACTGAGCCTGAGAGGCTGAACCGGCTGCAGTTCTAACGACCCGTTGAAATAAAGTTTTTCAAATAATTTGTGGCTCAAACCTCCTATTGATCTGAAAATGATATGCAGACAGTGGCGTAGCCAGGACATATTTATACCCCCCCCTCGTCAATGAACTACTATTTTTTTACTTTTGATTGAATAACACAATACCATTTTATGCTTCTGATTTATAATTTTCTTATTTTACTAATGACAAAGGGCAGTTTTATGAATATATGAAATTATCGGTTAGTGGATTATGCGTTTGAATATTAAACCTATATACATATAGGCTTCTTTTCAGACCTTCTACAAAATTCACAAGGCTTTCAAGACGATAAACCAGTTTTCGAGGTATGCGTACACATTGGTTCTGTTAGTAACAAAATAACAGATCGAACCAATAATGTAAAACTGCGACACCTCTACTCCCTTATCTCTTACTTCTATGAAAATCAGAATTCAGGCGGTCTGAAAATATTTGAGTACGCAGGCTCATTAATTTAATCAGAGCACACGACGTCGGAAAAATAGATAGCGACGAGAATTGTTCACACGTTTTTTATAAAAGTATAGCCAATTATCTAATCAAAAACATTCAAGAACAAATTTAAACTTTGTTCAAAACCAAGGAAAATTTAACCAAGTTTTAGCAAAATTGTACACTTTTAAATCCGAATTTTTATAAAAAAATTTTATTTGCAGTTTTATGACCTATTAAATTTTAGTATTTATAATAATGTGCCAGGGTGAAGTTGGAAAAATATAGTGCCAATTATGGGCAGTTATTGATAAATTTATGGTGTTTTGTTATGTGAAAGGCTTAAAAATTTCAACATTTTCTCTGTTGCTTAGTATTGTAAAGTTCTTAGGTCAACATTTTAAATAATAAACGCAGTTTTTTAGCATATTGGTTAACACAATGCGTTCTGCCTTTGTATAATAAACTTCAACCAATAAAAACAGACTTGGATTTCACAAAAGACTTAGTACTGGAGTTACGACGTATTCGGTTCGACGAACATGACTTTTAAAAATTTTTCAGAACTTGTGACATGGATATTGAAACCAAATAGAACCGATTTAAATTTAGTCAAAGCATGTAACCTAGATGTTTATTTCAAGATTTCTGTTTTTTTATCCATTCATGTATTGATCATATAATAATGGAAATAGGTAGTTGATTCACTCAACATAATCTTCCGCCAAAAACTGCGTTTAACGCACTTCAGAGCTGCGACAATTGCTAAAAATTTTTGCAACTTTCCCAGTTTCCACGTCTGCAGAAGAACTCACCTCTTCAACCCTTCTTCTTCTTTAAAATCCGCCTAATCGTCTAAGCGATTTTAGCCCTTTACCATAGCTCGCCACTCGTTACGTCTTTCAGCCAATTGGAGCCAATTGGAAACACCACGGGGTCACAAATCGGTCTCCACTGCGTCCCTCCATCGGAGTGGTGGTCTCCCTCTTCCTCTGCTACCATCGGTGGGTGCCGATAACATCTTCATTCATTCGCACAACATGGCCTAGCCAATTAAGACGTTGGGTTTTAATTTATTGGGCTATGTCGGTGTCAGCATATAGCTCATACATCTCATCAGTAAATCTGTCGAAGAATGTCAGAAATACTGAGACGCCTCATCAGATTATGTCAGTGCAATCTTCTCCACTATATTTTCGTTCTTCGAGAGAGGACTTCACTTCTCAATTGCCAACTCAGTCAGAAGTAGCCCTTGTTTGCGTGAGTGATTCTTCGTTGGATTTCTAGGCTGACATTATTGTTGGTGTTAATGCTGGTTCCCAGGTTAAAACCTCTAATATTTTCTTTGCGGTTTCTGTATTTTCCTGAATACAAGGTTATGAAAGCAATTCCTTTTATAAGAAGAAAACACTTTAGCTCTTCGGAAAAAAATTGCACAAAATTAAAAAGTGTGTCAAATGTGTGAACTACAAAATTGCATACCCAAAAAAATTCTAAAAATTGTTTAAAAAAAAATTTTTTAATTTTGATAAAGTTTCTTTGAATTTTCGCCAATTTTGCGTACATTTTTTTCCTCCTTCCCCCTTCTCCAGATACTGGCTATGCCACTGTGTGCAGATGTCAGCAAACATTGTAACTTTCTTGAAGAAACTAGTTTCAGTTATATGAATTGAACTGGGCTTGAATTTTACATGTTACTTTTACAAAAATCGATTAAAACAACTAAAATTTATGTATTTTGTAAAAAGTTCGATTCTTCGTGGTGTCCAACCCTAAGATGTATGGAGTGGTGAAATGCGCCAACGATTATGAATTTTTGATGGGATAGCGGTTAGTGCAATAAAATGCGTGCAAGGACATTTAATAGGCCATACTCACCCCTAAAATATGTAAATTTTTTCTAATTTGTATATAAAACATGCCACAGTCCGACCTCAAAGCACATACGTATATGTGACCTGGTCTACGAAAAGGGGGCTTAGGTGTCAAAAAATCAATTTTCACTTTTTAGTTGATTCGGATGGGAGATGAGATGCTTTTTCACGTGGTAGAATCCAAAAAGTCAAAACTTGTTTGAAAGTTCCCTAAAAATGTAGAGAAAGAAGAGTAAAAATACGAAAAAATATAATTTTTTTGTAATGAACAAAATACATTGAATTATAAGCTATAAAGACATGATTATGCACTAGAAAAACGTATTATGGGCCAAAAATAATAATGCTGAGTAGTTTATGTATTTTTCTTTGTTGTCGTTTT
This sequence comes from Merzomyia westermanni, assembly GCA_949987695.1. Classification (NCBI taxonomy): domain Eukaryota; kingdom Metazoa; phylum Arthropoda; class Insecta; order Diptera; family Tephritidae; genus Merzomyia; species Merzomyia westermanni. The sequence goes on from OX465291.1 coordinate 77,849,276, forward strand.
CCTTGAGATCTTTTTACGTGTTGATCCTGAGGAAGATGGACCTGCTTCCTCGTCTGGTTTGAGAACATCTTCACTAGTTTTATGGTAGGGTATGTATTTGGACCATATCCGTCGAAAACTGCGATTACTCATCTTCAATTCGTCATCACTGAGTGAAGAAATGTATTTTCGATAAATTGAGGAATTCGTCTAGCTGGATGGCAGTTTCATTATCCGAAAATCCTTAAATTTTGGGAGTCGTCCGGGCAGTGGAAGAGCCATTAAATCGGATATAGACTCGATGAATTTAACAGCTTTTTCGATGTCAGCCGGTTTAAATGACTTTGGATGTGTACTCGGTTTATTTGCCAGTCCGTGTTGGCGCACTGTTACACCCTGTGCGGCAAAATGACGTACTAAATGTTCGTAACGCTTCTTCCCACGCGCATGTACAAAAAGGAAAAACGAACGAGAAACAGGAACTCTGTAGAAGGTAAATGTAATGTTATGCCTCATAACTTCTGTATCCTGTCTCTGTCCATGTCTCTTCCGCCCAGCAAGCTTTGCGTAAACACTTTCTAGCTTTTCGTTACTCATAATTCCAGCTTCGATGTGACTTAGTATCACTAAATCAAGTTCATTGTTCCGCGTACTCTCGATCATTTCAGTGTATCAGTGTATGGCATTTATTATTACAACAATCTTTTAACAGAAATTTTGTTACCAGCTCCTCCTCCTTTACTTCAACAACAGACAGGTCAATCTTAACAAAAGTTTGTCCGGTATCATCTTCTGCCTGAGATCCACATACTTCGTCTTCATCATAATCGCTCTCTTCATTGTTTTTATCATCGTTTTCATGGAAATATTGTCCGTATACGGCACTGAACTCCTCATCAACACTCATGTTTCATTTCATGCGAAATGCGAAGACGATAATCAACAGAAACACTTACACAAATGTGATAACAAAACATCCGGAAAGAGAGACGAATGAAAACAAGACAACAGCAGCTGCGCAGTATTAGAGTAAACGTCACTTCTTCACTGTTACTTTTTTAAATGTTCCACACTAGCAACTTACACGATGAACTATAATAATATTCCGACCAAAAACAACACTTACTGGACGTCCTTGAAGCCTCTGGAAAGGAGAACAATTAATGAGATAACGAGAAACTGACGAAACGAGTTGTTTATTTTTAACAGCTGTTTCCCAGAAAACTAGTTTTCGCACGTTAGCTCCCTTTTCGTAGACCAGGTCACATATATGTATATAGGAAAGAAAAGGAGAAATAAATGCAAAATGATTTACCTTCCTTATGTCCTTGGATAACACAAGTCAACAAAACTTAACAAAATATTCTTGTATTATATCTGTGTACATAGTAGAAAAAAAATTATATTCATTAATACTAAAAATTAAGAAGGTTTAATTTCTCTCCTGTAAACATATTAAAAGCTGTCCAACCTTGTTTGGCCATTATTATACCTACGCACCCAAGGTATATTAACTTCATTCGCCTAACGGTAGTATGTAACTGCATAAACGGATCGTGATAGATATTAATTAAATGTTCAGGAGGAAAAGAAAAATTGATTAAGCTATGGCGGTCCGTCCGTCCGTCCGTCTTTTAACACGATAACTTAAGTAAATTTTGAGATATCTCAATGAAATTTGGTATGCAGGTTTCTTGGCACTCTTCTCCGAGCGCTATTTAAATGGGGTGGTACCAACGCTCACTTTTATACATAGAATATTTACGAAAACACCAAAAAAGTGATTACTCAGTACATAATAAATACACTTATAAGCATAGAATTTGGTGTGCCCAATAATGTTAACCAGAAAAAAAAATAAAATTTTTTTTTGAAAATGTGCATACTTTTGATTAAGTCAAATTTATAAATAATATTAATCATAAATAACAAACCGTTCAAGATATCCATACAAAATTCAGCACACATATTTGTATTAAGGCAAGGAATGTTCCGGAAAAAAATGGGAGAAATCGGTCAAGGTCCACGCCTACTTTTATACGAAAGATTTTGAAAACGATCCTATATATATTTAATAGGCAATACCTTTGCGTTCTATTTCACTTTCAAAGTGTCCGTGAACAAAGAAATTCGACAAGTATAAATTTCCGAAAATTGGCCCTGCTCCGCCCCTTTTATAGTGGATTATTCCAAAAAACTTTTTATGCAATAATTCCAGCAAAAATTGATTTATTGGAACAATATTTGGCGAAATAGTTGAATACATAGACGTTACTGTTCGTTGTAAAAATAGGCGAAATCGGTTGAGTTTTTTAACAAGAGGTTTGTGGATTTTGGGGAAGTAGGCGTGGCGCCACCTACTTTTCAGCATACAAATTCCGCTAATTTCAAAGGCGATTGCTTGTAATTGAACTGGATATTTCAATCAAAAATGGTCAGCTGCTTCTAAATAGTATGTAGTATAATTCTGCCAAAAATTAAGCGAATCGGATAACACTCAAGCAAAATATCCGTTAAATAGTTAACACCCCAATGCAAGAGGTAAGTTATATATCTTTTTTGATTTTCATACCTTTCATGAACACAAAATGTTTGTAAGTATGAAAAGAAGAAGAGATGGGCCCATCAATAAGTATACTAAAATAATAAGGACGATGAGCTGAGTCGATTTATCCATGTCCGTCTCTCCGTTAGTCTGTCTCTCTGCCCGTCTGTCTATTTGAACGCAAACTTTTTAAACATAAAATGTGCATGTTTGGTATTTAAAAAAAATGTGGTTAGAAGTAGTTGGTAGGAAAGCTAATTATATACAAATAAATTAATTTAACACTCAAAACTCATAACAGAAGTGTTTTTACTTATGGCTATTTCTGGCTCGGGGTTTATTGAAAAGAATCAGCTGGCTTTATAATACAAACTGAGAGGTATTAAAATATACATGCGTAAATTGGTATGCCATAATAGATCACTTCTAGGTATATAATGTTCGGTGTACAGAGCCCTAGGCTGATCAAGAACTAAGCAAAATCGAAAAATTCAAAAACCAGAGCCAGATTCCATGGACATAATCGTAAAACTATCTTTAAAATTTAATCAACAATACTATGTTGCATTGTGTAATCAATGCAGGTTTCGTGATTTTGCATTGTCGCACTTCCGGAGGCTAGCGATGTTTCGTTTGGTTGAGCAGCAGAGAAAACCAAACTTTGTTTTTAATATTTATGTTATTGTATGATATAAGTCGTGAGAGGAAGGTTGTAACCCTGGACTCCAGGCATCGAGTTTCATCTATAGAAATAATAAGTTTCTTATTACAACAAAAATTCGCCAAAAACACTGTAAAATGCAAATCCGCTCATACAGTGTTTGTATATACACACATACATACCGTGCAGTGAAAAGCCAAACTACTCAGTAAACATTGTAGTACATTGACTTTACGTTTTGGGAGCGTATTTAAACTAGTTTAGTCTTGACTAGTTTTAAATTAATTGCAAAAAGCCCAGTAAAAAAATCTTTATTTCAAATAACAATTACCTTACCTATAGTTTATACAGGTACAGTGCGGTTGCATAACAAATAACACAGTGTTGATATGCAAACAAGCCCCACTGTTTCTAAACTGTTTTGTAAACACACCTAAAAACATTCCACTTTCCTTGCGGTAACATATAAAATATATGTAAACAAGTAAGGAAGTATAAGTTAGACAGACGGACAGACAGAAAGGCGGACGGAGAGACGGACATTGCTAAATCGACCCAGCTTATCGTCCTAATTATTTCAGTTTATGTATTAAGGGGCCCATCTCTTCTTCTTCTCATACTTACAAACATTTCATGTTCATTAAAGGTATGAAAATCAAAAAAGGTATATAACGTCCCTATTGCAGTGGGGTATTAAAACTTGCCCGGATATTTTACTTCTGTGTTATCCGATTTGCTTAATTTTTGGCAGGAGTATACTACATACTATTGAGAAACAGCTGACCAATTTTCATTGAAATATCTAGTTCAAACTACAAGCAATCGCCTCTTAAAATAGCAGAATTCTTATGCTGAAAAGTAGGCGGCGCCACGCCTACTTCCCCAAAATCCACAAAACTCTTGTTAAAAAACAGGGCATGTCCTCAACCGATTTCGCCCATTTTTACAACAAACAGTAACGTCTATATATTCAACTATTTCGCCAAATATCGTTCCAATAAATCAATTTTTGCTGGAATTAAATATATCTATGATCCTTTTCAAAACCTTTCGTATAAAAGTAGGCTTGGACCTTAACCGATTTCATTTTTTTCCGGAACATACCTTGTATTAATATAAATATGTGTGCTAAATTTCGTATCGATATCTTGAACGGTTTTTGATTTATGATTAATATTATTTCTAAATTTGACTTAATCAAAAGTTTCTTGAGCAATTTATTTTCTGCCTTAACATTAATGTACACACCAAATTTTATTTATAAGTGTATTATGTACTGAGTAATCACATTTTGGTGTTTTCGAAAATATTCTATATATAAAGAGTGGGCGGCCCTATCATCCGATTTCGCCTATTTTAATTACCCCTCGGACATGAGTGCCAAGGAACCTGCATACCAAATTTTAATACGATATCTCAAAATTTACTTAAGTCATCGTGTCAACAGACGGACGGTAGGACGGACATGGCCTAACCAAATTATTTTCTCGTCCTGAACATTTTGATATACATAAGTTATTATCTATCTCGATCCGTTTATGCCGTTACATACAACCGTTAGGCGCCCAAAGTTAATATACCTTGTGTGCGTAGCACTACTAGGTATAAAAAGAATGTAAAGGAATAATGTAATAATGCAGCACATTAGCAGAAAACTGCATAGTCACGCTACAAATCATCATAGCTGAGTTGTTAGAGTATTAGCTCTATCAACGGCTTTGATACAGGCACTTGGGTTCGCTTCCCAGTGTCCGAGAAGCGTTCTGATTTGAAGTTGGTCACTTCAAAACATGGCATCCTATAAAATCGCTGTGCAAATCGTTGGACTTTTTCTCTAATATCAATTAAATTTGTTTCCTCCCAGTGAATAAAATCGTGTATTATTGATTGGTTCTTCGAAAGATTTGTGGACCTCTACGCGTTGGCGACGGCGAGTACCGAAGAAGATTTAATGATGAGCTGTATGAACTTTACGCAGACGCCGGCATAGTTCAGCGAATTAAAACACAGCGGCTTCGCTGGCTAGGCCACGTAGTGCGAATGAGCAAAGATGCTCCAGGCCAGAAGGTATTCTTATCGGCACCCGCTGGTGGAAGCAGAGGAAGATAGAGACCACCACTCTGATGGAAGGACCAAGGGGAGACCGATTTGCGATTACGCGGTCTTTCCAGTTGGCTCCAGTTGGCGCAACGAAGAAACGACTGTCGAGCTGTGTTAGACTACAAAATCGCCCAGGCAGTTAGATGACCATTTAAAGAAGAAGAAGGTTTGAGTCGAGAGTAGTGGCGCAGCTTTGTAAAACGCTTGCACAACTACGATAGGGATAGGGCAGCAAGTTAAACTTAAATTGTCCTGACTGTAACTGGACTGGAAATATTAGATCAATGGTCTGTATGTGTTACTTCTAATCTCTTAATCTCAACAACAGAGAACAGCTCTTACCCGCTTTTTTAAACCTAAGTAATCTACTCATTGAGTTCAGACATCAGGGTCTATCAGCAATTCCTACGGAATACTTGACAGTTGGACGGTGTAAGAATGCTACTTATAAGAATACCAGTTAGCCGCCAGCTAGTCTCCAAGTTTTCCGTCCTTCAAGCTTTCCACCTTTGACTTTCTTTTAAAATCCACTGGCAGACCCAGCAGACGTTTTCTTGCTCGATAATATTTCACCCTGTAATTTATCAACTTTCCCGTAAAACTTCTACAACAAAGTTTGCTTCTCTCCATCCCTCACTCCCTCTCAGCCCTCCTCCCAGGCCCGTTCAAATTTCTTGGTGGGCATATGTATTCACATTGTCATTTACGTTCGTGCATTCACTTGTATGTGTAAAGCGGTTTGAATTTGCCTTATTACTTATAACTGAACCGCAATGCGGCTCTTCTCCCATTGTGCTGCTCATAGCTTCAATTTGGGGGTAAGCTCTGCGTGCAATATAACGGGAATCAAAAATTGTCAGGGAGTTCTAGAGAATATCCATTCCTTCTTCATTTATCCGAAACGCCAAAATGGCCTTCAGTATGCGATAAATGAAAATGAACATCTATCGGAAACTCGAGTGAAGAAATAGAAAAATTTTTGTAAAACCAGGTGGGAAGGACAGCATGGACCAGCAGTAGTTCGAGCTCTTGAAGTGATTTCCGCCAACTGGAAGGACCCAACGACTTCGTCTGGAGCTTTCCAACTGCTTTCAGCTATAAAAACCGCAAATTTCTAGATATCCATGCATATTTTGAGCTCGGTGCATTCTCTCACATTGTTGTTGTTGTTGTTAACAGTGCTTCGCCCTGCCCAATGGGCTCGATCACTCTAAATTGTCATCAGGCTCTTCTAACGGAAGTCCGAGGAAACGCGCAGTGTAACCCTGTCTCTCACATTGTCTCTGAGTCGAGTACATCAAGGAGAAAATCAAGATCTGGGAGAAGCTATCAAATTGGCTGATGCTGCGAAACAAATTTTGACGGAAAGAAGAGAAAACGCTAAGGAAGAATTCAGACAAATTTTCAAAACCGTGAGCGAAGTTGCCGAGCAATACGAAATTGAATTGCGAAAGCCAAGGATTGCGTCGAACCAGACCCAACGTTCCAACGTACAAACTTGAGTCAGTTGAAGATTATTTCCGTATAACAATCTACATACCGTCCATTGATTCGTTTCTGACACAATCGTAAGATCGATTCTCAAATCACCGCAATATTTTATCAAGTTTCGCTTGCCTTTTTCCCAACAAAATGAAAATTTTCGAAGAAGAGTCCTGCGCTCAACTATTCCAATCATACTATTAAATTTTGCACGACGATTCCCGTGACATCTGGGTGAACGAAGTACAACTTTGGCGGAAGCTCATTGCCGGAAAGGAAATAAAAAACTCACTTGAAGCACGCGATATTTGTAATGAAGATGGGTTTCCAAATGTTAACCAAATGTTTCCAGTTATGGCAGATTTACTCAATGTATATCACGATGTCAGATTCGAAATTGAAGGAGTTTTTTTCAGTACCTCGAAGAGTTGATTTGTTAAATAATTGTAACTAAATATGACTTTTGACAATAAAATTTCCGTACTCTGAAAATAAATTTCTTATCTTTTTTCATTGATTAGGTAACTTGAGTTTAAATCCCCCCTCGGACATTTTCTGCGCACGGACCTGCCTCCACCCTTTCATTTTGCTTCCAACTTTCCCCTCAAATGTATATAATGACTAGTAGGCCAACTGGTATAATCCTCATGTATATAAAGACTAGTATGTTAGCTTGTATATTGCAGGTGCAGAGGCTGAATAGCATGAAAATTGGTATGGTGCTGAAGCAGAGGTAGACAACTGCCATTTCGTAGGCCATCGCCGTGTAAAAAGTACCATTTAATAATATGGAAACTTTACAGAGCTCGAACTAGTTGAGGCTTTTGGCAAACAAGTATTTCACTAGTATACACCACTTTAAATACTGGAAGTGGGTAATAACTACATGTAGCTGCACTTCTAAATTCTAAGTATTATTACTGCAATACTTTCTAAAAATTATGTTAAATTGTTTTGGACATTGACTACTTTCTTACTCACTTAAATGGCGTTTAACCGTAAAACGGCTTTGGGAGTCCATCATAGCTCGTCAGTCGTTTCTTCGCTCTGCTATCTGGCGCCAATTCGAAACACGACGGGATCGAAAATCAGGGAAAGGAAATATTAATAAAAGCGAATAGTTCGAATCAGAACAACTTGCGTGTTTATTATTTCGTATAGCAATATAAGATCCAAATAACCTAGTTGGACAAGTGAATTCTCTAAGCAGTCTCCAGTCGATAATAGGGACATTTAAGGATCAATTTCAGTTATGAGAGAATTTGGTATTCAGTAAGCCATCTCTCATCTCTAGTCTCAAAAAAAGAGTCACTAGTTTGTCAAGATAATATGTATTTATATATTTAAAAAATTTAAATTTTATTTTGATGAAAGTAAAATATATATTTGGTTATACATGTAAAATAAAAAATAAAGTATAAAATATATATGTGGCTATAAGCGTGAAAAGCCAAACTCCTGACAGGAGAAGAATGAGATCACACAAATTTTCAAGGAGTTTGCTCAAAAATTGTGGATTTATGGACAAAAAGCTCTATCGCAATTCTATACATTTACAATATAATTTAAACTTTCAAAGCGTTCTACTGAAAAATTTCACAAAATTACTTTGGTAGTTTTCCGTTATTGCCGCAGATATAATGCAGTCTATAGAAAAGAAAAAACCTCACCAAAAATGACTATGGAAAACTTTCAAGTTTCATTCTGTAATTCAGTCAAATTTGAAGTCACTAAAATCGAGGTTTTTTATTTGAGAAAATTTTTGTATTCTAAAAGAAAAAGTCACAACAAATTCAACCAATGGTATGTAGTAAAACACACATTTCATAAATCTTAGGTACAGTGTTTGACAGCGCCGCTGCACATACCACAGTAGCGCAGGTGGTAAGCATTTGGACTACAACAGGTGCGTCGCAGGCTCGAACACAGGACCTGACGCCTCTCCTTAATATGTCATTTAAAATACTGTGTTGTTCGAAAGACTGAATCCCATCGTAGACCAACTTATTAGACCTTTTCCATGTTGCTCCAGGCCTGGTAAATCTACTATCGATCATATCTTTAAACTACGCCAAACCCTGGAGAATACCCATCATAAGAGAATCAACATGTACCATCCCCTTATCGATTTCAAAGCGGCTTTAGACAGCGCGAAAAGTAGTTGTATATTGTCATGTCTGAATTCGACTTTCCTTCAAAAGTTATGCGACTATGCCATATACTCAGATTAATTTGTATGGAAGGGTAAATCACAAAGCATGTACAAAAATATGTGTACACTGAGATTTTCTTTTTGAAATTGAGTAAGCACAAAAAAAAATTTCAAAAATGTTTTGGAGATATCGCAAAAAAAAAAAATAAAAATTTAAATAACGACTCCGGTTCCAAGCAGGATCAGTTCAGGCCGTGATAGGTTACATAAGTTAATTAATTCCACTAATTACGAATTAAGTAGTAGTAGTAATATCCATTTATTGAGGTATGAAAATTTAGATTTGTACAATAATTCGTAAAAATTACTAAACAGAGATGGTAACTATTATGAGAAAAAAGGTGAATTAGTAAACATAGATACATACATATATAGAAGGAAAAACATACCAATATAAAAAACCTTCAATGAATTATCGTAGCCTAAAATTTTATTCATAGTGACTAGAATTTCTTATACAAGGTGGCGCAAAAGTAAGCTTCCGATGTTCAGCATATCGGTTGTGGCACGTGCAGTGTGTGCTGTTGCACCGTCTTGTTGGAACCACATGTTTTCCAATCCCAATTCATCAAGTTGCGGCAAAAAGAACTCGTTGATCATTGCTCTGTAGCGCTCAACATTCACAGTAACCGTTTGGTCCCGACCGATTATTGGTCAAATAAATAGTCAGCAATATTCCGCGTTCTGGAGCAGTGTAGCGTAACATTGTTTATTAACGTGTATTTCGCATGTGTTTACTACACAAATGTCAAAACAGAACTGTCTTTAGGGGCCAATCGCAAAATTTATAGCATTTTCTGATAGGAGGATTACTTTTGCGCCACCCTGTACAACTAATTTGAAAAAAGAACAGAAATGTACTCGTTATCGGACATTCCACATAGTAACTGAAACTTGCGTGTTATTTTTGAGATGCGATCTTCAATTTTGCTCACTTTTAAAATTTCGTGAAGTTTTTGGTTGAGAAGAACCATGGAAGCTTCAACATCATTTTCAAAAGTTTATTTTGACAAACTTGTAGTTTATTAATATGTGTTTTAGCGCAGTTTCCCCATGCTGGACAGGTATAGAGCATTATCGCATGAAATACGAGGTGTGTTCAAAAAGGATCGCGAATTTTGTGTTTTTTCAAAAATTATTTATGTATTCATGAATATCTATTTTGTCCCCTTCAAAGTAATCCCCATAAGATATTATACACTTGTGCCAACGGTTTTTCCAATCTTCGAAGCACTTCAAAAAATCATTTTTTTGTATCTTGTTCAGCTCCTCCTTCGATGCCGTCTTTATCTCGTCAAGAGAAGCGTAACGTCGTCCTTTCATGGGCCTCTTCAGTTTAGGGAACAAGAAAAAGTCATAGGGGGCCAGATCTGGGGAATACAGTGGCTGCGGCATCATTAGTGTGTTGTTTTTGGCCAAAAAGTCGCGCACAAGCAACGATGCGTGAGCAGGGGCGTTATCGTGGTGCAAAAGCCAATTTTTGTTCTTCCACAAATCCGGGCGTTTCTGGCGGATTGCTTCGCGCAAATTGCGCATAACTTGCAGGTAATATTCCTTATTGACCGTTCTTCCCTGTGGCAAGAACTCATGATGCACCACGCCCCTGCAATCGAAGAAAACAGCAAAACTTTCACATTCGACCGAACTTGGCGCGCTTTTTTCGGTCTTGGTTCGTGCGGCAGCTTCCATTGAGATGATTGAGCTTTGGTTTCCACGTCATAACCATAAACCCACGATTCGTCACCAGTTATGACCCTCTGGAGCAAATTTGGGTCGTCGCGGACAGAGTTTAACATCTCATTAGCAATGTTCATGCGATGCTGTTTTTGGTCACAATTGAGCAATTTTGGTACGAATTTCGCGTAAAAATCGAAGACAACAAAACACGTGCAAGCAAAGCAGCTGTCAACAACTAACTGAACATTCAAAATGGCCGAGCTTGTCGGCATAAGTGAGAGACATGAGTACCAATATAACGCCACAGAAAAATTCGAAATTCGAATATACGTAACCAGCGAAAATTCAAAATTCGCGATACTTTTTGAACACACCTCGTATTACCTTTGATATTATTATTTTATTTTCAGGACTTAGATCTGACCTTCTGTTTATTAACGGGTATAACATTTTTATTGCGACGTTTACTTTGTTAATGATATTCTTTATATGAACCTGAAAGGTCAATCTACGATCCAGATAGACTTCAAGATACTTAACATTATCGCACCAGGGAATTTCTACTCAATTAATAGATAAATTGGAAGCGGGTAAAAAAACAAGGACTCCTTTTACTTGCAGCACAATTTCGACAATTATAACAAAAGTGGGTGTGCGGGGACTCTCGTGAAGATACGATCGTAAGATCGTATTATCGGTAACAAACTAAATTTCAAACAAATTTATACCGCTGAAGGTTTCAGTTAAAGTTGATAAAAAGACTATTGGCGAGTTAAATTCAGAACTATCAGAGATTTTGTAAAATATTTCATACACATATAAAAGTTAGGCACCAATTAGTATACCAAATTTCATTCTGTCTTTATCTGAACCCTACCTACTGAAATAAACTGGTCTTTTTTTTGTATATCAAGAAATAGTCCTTGCTAATATCTTTCGACTTTTCTGAGGCCAGAAGTCTATTTTTATACCCAGCTGCACTAGTTACGGTTGCGACCATTTATGTTTCGGACCGTTTAGAACCAACCCTAACTTCATTTAAATTACTTTTTGAACCAAGTTTATGTTCATTTAGACCTTTTTGTGTTTCTTATAAGACTTGGAAAATGGTTTTATGCATCAAAATTCCGCTCCCATATGTTTTTCTTTTTTTGTTCAATTAAATTCCAGTGCACTCAATTCTGAATATAAACTTTTCTTAGTGCCTCAATATTTTTAACAATTTTTCACTGTCAATTTATTAGTGTAAATTTCTATTTCATATGGAAGTGCCTGAACTTTATATCAAATGGTTTTTTTTTGCACTTTCATAAGAAACTCAGGCACTTTCATATGAATTGTATTTATAAATGAGGGCATATGGGAGTGCTTTGAAAGTTTTTTTTTTGTATTCAAAGTTTAAATTTATATCTGCGCCTATATTTGAGGGCAAAACAAAAACAAAAGTGCTTCAAGTGTATAGGGATTGCGCAGCCCTGGTTATGAGCCATACCCCCAAATTCATTCAAATACATTATCTTCGAAAAAATTTTAGGTAGCTTACTTGACAAATGTTTACCCAACAGTTAAGTTGCCTTATCTTGATTTGAAAAACATAATCAAAACAGGTAAGGAAGTATAAGTTCGGGTGGAACCGAACATTATATACCTAGTAGTGAACTATTATGTCATCCCAATTCACGCAGGTCTATGTTAATACTTTCAGTTCGTACTTGCATTCAAATAGACAGACGGACAGACCGATAGACGTATCGAGAGACGGACACGGCTACATCGACTCAGTCCATCCTCCTGATCATTTCGGTATACGTACAAACATTTCATGTTCATGAAAGGTATGAAAATCAAAAAAGATATATACCTTCGCTATTGCAGTGGGCTATTAATACGTGCCCGAATATTTTACTTGGGTGTTATCCGATTTGGCTAATTTTTGGCAGGAATATAATACATACTACTGAGAAGCAGCTGACCAATTTTCATTGAAATATCAATATTGAATTATAAGCGATTGCCTTTGAAAATAATAGAAATTTTATGCAGAATAGTGGGCGGCGCCACGCCTAATTCTTCAAAATTGACAAAATCTTTTTGCGACCGAGTTTTTCTTAAAAAGCTTATTATGTGTGCAAATTCTGATTTATATAACTTCCTTAGTTGTAGAAATATCGCTTTTTAAATTTTAAAAAAAAAATTTTCAGAACTATGTTAAAAAACTGGTCGTGGACATTTACCGATTTCGCCCATTTTTACAGTAAACAGTTCCCGTTATATATAGAATATTATCACCAAATTTCGTTTCGACAAATAAATTTTTGGCGGAGTTATGGCATAAAAAGTTTTGTGGAATAGTCCACTATAAAAGGGGCTGGGCCACGCCAATTTGCGAAACTTTTAAGTTTTTGGATTTCTTTGTTTACGGAAACTTTACAACTGAAATATAAATGATGTAAAGCTATTTTACGCAAAGTTATTGCCTATTTAATATATCTACGATCCTGTTCAAAATCTTTCATATAAAAGTGGGCGTAGACCTTAACCGATCCCTCCGGAACATTCCTTGCATACCTGGAAACCTACGTGCTGAATTTCGTTTCGATATCTTGAACGGTTTTTGATTTATGATAAATATTATTTCTAAATTTGACTTAATCAAAAGTGGGCGGTGCCACTCCCATTTTCAGAAATGTCTTGAAAAATTTATTTTATGCTTCAATCTCAATGTATTCACCAAATTTTATCCTTACAGGAGTATTATGTACTGAGTAATCACTTTTTTTGTGTTTTCGAAAATATTCTATAAAGAAAAAGTGGGCGTGGCTATATTCCGATTTCGCCCATTTTAAATAGCGCTCGGAGATGAGCGCCAAGGAACCCGCATACCAAATTTCATTAAGATATCTCAAAATTTACTCAACGGACATGGCTTAATCAATTTCTCTTTTCGTCCTTAACATTTTGATATACATAAGTCAATATCTACCTCGATCCGTTTATCCCGTTACGTACTGCCGTTAGGCGACTAAAGTTAATATACCTTGTATGCGTGGCGCTACTAGGTAAACAAATTATTTTGATTTTATTAACCTATTATTAATGCGAATATGCGTTCCAGTACTAAACACACATACTTGTTATAACAGAAGACATGTATTACGGGAGATACTGTCAAATGAGCTCGGTGGAGCGGCTGATTTCTATATGCACTATTAATGAAAAGTGATTTTACACCTAAACATAAAATGGGTGTAGAAAAGAGGAGACGCCATTCGGGGGAAAAACCAATTCAAGTTCAATTAATGTTGTTGTTTTTATAGGAGATAGAATACATGAATGGTTATAACAACTTTGGCTCCGATGTTTGTAAGTTTAAGTGCCACCCAATACCAAATTTCAACCAGATTTCTCTTAAACTGAGGAACTGAAGGCCGGACGGACAGTCTAGCGGATAGACGGACATGGCTAAATCGACTCAGCTCATCGACCTGATCGTGATGGAAATGATTAAAATTTGGTAATGGGTGGCACTTTTATCATATACTACAGGGACCGGCAGACTTTGTCCTGGCCAGATATAAATTCGCATCATACAAAATGTATGGGAAAATACAATATTTTTTCAGGAATTTTTCGGAAATTTTATTGGGTACTCTCCTCTTCTGGTCAGAGAACAATCTAAATTAATGTCAATCATCCAAATCGGTGCAGACGTTCTTGAGTTATGAGCGTTGGAACTAACGTCACTTTCTTTTATATGCATAGATTAGTAATAATTTGTTGTAACCAACAGGTTCGGACGAATTTAACATATAGCCACCATACAATCGATTATTTAAATTAAAGGGGTTTGGGCTATATACCATTCAATTAATAAGGTAAGAACGTCAGCTTCCGCCCAGTTTGTATTTATTTATGGAGCGATTTCATGAAAGGTATAAAGCAGACAACGCTTGCTTTTGCTGCCATTGTCTCTTTTTAAATTCTAGTTCAGTTAAAATGAATCAGTTGCACTAGATACAGTGATGAAAAAACCGTGTATGTACTCGTACATGAATATATTTTCAAAAAACAAATTGTTTACAAGATATTGATGGATCACAAGCTTAATTTTGTTGTTAATATAAAACATCTTTATTTTAGAATTCTATATATATTATTACTGTTAATCTTATAACTTTACACGAGGTATTCTTGTATATATGTTTGTTAGTATTTTTGTATATCCAGACTATCTCGAAAACCGCTCAACCGATTTGGATGAAATATGTTATGTTAATAGTGTACTTCATTCTAAGAATTTTTACCAACGTGCTGCCACATAGGATGTTTTTACGGGGTTGCCACCCATCTGAATTTTTTTTAAATGAAATAAGCCAATATGGGTATCAAAGGAAAGGTATTTTTCTGCGTATTAAAAGAAAAAAAAACATTTCTAAGTAGGGCTGCCACTTATTGTTGCCACCTGAGCTTATTATATCTTATAACTTTTAACGAGCTATTGTTGTATATTTTTATATTCAGAATATCTTGACAATAGCTAAACCGACTTTGATGACATTTGGTATGTACTCGTACATAGGGTACCGTATTCTAAGAATTTTTACCTAGGTCTATGATTTTTCCGCATATCTGATTTGTTTCTTAAATGAAATGGAATATGGGTATCAAACGAAAGATATTTCATTAAGAAAAAACATTCGTTCGACAACAAAATGCGGAAAAAAGTACATATACCGAGAATCACACTCATCCAATGCGTATTAAAAAAGAAAACAATTTCTAAGTAGAATTGCCACCTTTTTCGACAACCAAAATCCGGCAAAAAGTAAATATACCTAAAATCACACTCATCCAAAGTGTCGCTTGGTTGTACCATGCCACGGCATCAATTACCTGTGAGGCCAACATTTGCCATGACTGCGCATAAAGCTCAGGGACAAACAATTGAGTTTGTCGGAGTGGAGCTAAATTCATCGATGTTCATGCATGGTATGTTATATGTGGAATTTTCAAGAGTTAAGCATTAAATACGCTAAAAGTAATGCTTCCGAAAGAAAGTCAGAAAAGTACTCGGAGCATTGTATGGAAGGAAATGTTGGCTTTTATTTTATATGTATTAAGCATAAAAAGTTATGGATAATTCTGTCTTGAAAAATAAAGAGGAAATCAAAGGATACTGACCGACAAATAGAGCATTAACCGACAAGTATACCCATCTGACCCTATTCTCGATTATTGTTAACAATCGACAGCCTCCAACCATACAATTCAGAAAGAAATCTTTCAAAGACTTGTCGAAAATATGGAGAAAACTTTTTTGAGCAGCCACCAAAGAGTAATTATGTGTATTCAAACTTTGTTACCAATAAAAAAAAATATTAAGTATCTTTCTATTATCAAGATATGTTTTTAAAATCTCTTTTTGAAAAGCTCCGCTGCTGGTAAGTAAAATTATTTTTATAAACTACCAGTATATCTTTACTGATGAGTATCTAAAACAAACTAAATTGTATGGCAACCAATGAAAATGCTGAGCAAAGCTCTATCACCCAGGTACTTAATTAATTAAGAATGTAATTTGTTTTCTATACTTTTTTGATAGTCAAGCTAATTAGACTTTTCGAAGTTATTGATTTTGAGTCAAATTTGATGCTGTTTTAGGTCGCTACCGGTCAATGTCTTACCTTGATCTCGAAGCCATTTTGTTATATTAATTTTCTCATATTTACACTGCTTTCCACTAACCCCTGAAGAAAAACACCACACAATTTTTAGCAAAAATTAATTAAAATGTCTACTAGGTTGTAATACATTTCTTCTTGTGAAACAAATACCTAACACTCCTATTTTTTTGTGGAGACCAATACGGGGGATGTCGAACAACTATCCAAGCTTCACTAAAGTAAATAAAAAAAAATAAAATTTGTTTCATATTTTAATGCTGGCACCCGTGTATCGCTTTCAAGAAAAATAAGCAGCATTACACATTTTTCACACAGGTACTCCTAATATTTTGTGGGCAGGGGTATATTAACCGGTGGACGCCAATTCTATAGCTACGCTCATGTAAACTTATGTGCATGTGAACATATTCGTTTGTACAAGCGTCATGGAATTTCTTTCGTTAAGCTTTTTTATGTGGTTTCAATCCGCAATTAACTGAAAATACTTGTTATAATTATTCGTAAATAATTAAATCTGATTTATGTTGTAAAAAAACTAAATTCAATAAATTGGCGCTATTATTATTATTGCAAAATAATACTCTTACAAGTTAATGTTATTAGTCATTTTATTAGAGATATTCACTGTAAAGAATTTTTTGTAATTTGAAAAATGTTTGAACAGAATTCGATTTCGGTATTTAAAACTGAATACCAGATCCCTGAAGAGAACGGAGAAAATTCATAACATAGCATATCCCGCAAGTCCGTTTTTGAAAGAACCACGGGGTTCCACAATTTCAGTTTTGATACATGCACATAATTTTATAAAAGTGTGCAAATTTTTTCTTAAACATGTTCCTATTACAGAGCAGAAAGCGAGTGGATCCTAACATCTATTAAATGAGCTTTAAAGCGATAAACTGGTTTTAAAAGCTTTGATTTTTAATGCTCGTTACAATCAAATTATTTCGGAACGATTTGCAGTCATATCACACCATGTTTATATGATAATTACAATCATGACACAGAAATAGAGGTACTTTCACTAAATAAAATTGTAACATTTACGTGAAATTTTGAAGTTTAATTTTTTGTAAACATTATAACCAGCCTTGCCATATTAACAATACTCATATTGGAAACGGTGAAAACTTTCTTTGAAATTTTTGTACCTAATTGTTGTGAAAAGTAGATTTAAATTTCTGGGCTATGACCGCAACAAAGTTTTTTTCAACCTAACTTACCGAAATGGCGGTATTTCAACCTAAAGCTTTAGGTAAATATATAAATGGAACACTTTATAACTTGATATTGTTATTTTCCAACTTTCGTTAATATTTAGTAGGTGAAGCATTTTCAAAAAGATTTGTAATTATAATTAATGGGGAAGAAAGTCGCTGGAACATTGTTGTCAAAGTGACACAGTAGCGAAGCGAGGGACACAGTACGGAGAAAATCATTGCACGATAGTATCTATGGCTATCTGAATATAATCGTCTTTAAAGTGTCATATAGTTGCATTTCATTCGATCTCGAAATCAACTACAAGAACTTTTTATGCGTTTTTAGCAGGATTTAAAACACTCGGGGAGAAAAAAAAAAAAAAAAATCTGCCAACACCTCAGACAAACTGATTTTCAGGCAGATGTCATAATGCCAGCAAAAGTCAAGTGGTTACGCGCGATTTTGGTAGCTAAAATCATTGAGTGAAAGTACTGTATACTGTGATTACGACCTACTCATTTCAAACCATTATGACTTGTTTCGTTTGTGTTTATAGCTTTATCATTTTAGAGTTAGTGAAAATTAATACTGTGGCAATAAGCACAAACAGTGAAACTCAATATAGGACGAAAATGAGATATTTCCAGCATTCAATTCTAAACATTTACACTACAATTTCAACTTTCAAAGCGCCACAGAATTATATCTACACTTTCTCAAAACCATTGCCTTCCCGAAGAGTAACCTTCGGATACCATAACACAAAATAGCCAATAATGCGCTTATTATTCATTGAAGTTTGGTTTCATAAGTGTTTATATGCTTTTTTAAGCCGAGTTTAAATTCTAAAGACAGATTTCAAAATGATTTTGGAGTAAAAAATATTGTAGACGGTTCGGAAGCTCTGTTACTAAACAGTTTTGAAATTATACGAAATCGATTATAGAGTCTTATAATTCGTATAGCGTGATTTCATTTAAAATTTGTTTAGAAACAAAGAGGGTGCTACGTTCTTGAGCAGTGGTATCCGCAGCTTTCTTATGAGGGGAGTAAGTCTCATGCTTTGTGAGAAAATGTATGTGTAAGTTTCCATATAAATTTTTCATGAAGTGTATGTATCTCAGTAAGTGATTATTATATGACTAGCTGGACCCGTGCGCTCCTTGCGCAAAAAAAAAAAACAAAAATGGTTTGAAACCTTTTATTAGTCCAGGTCCAGGATTTTTCAAACCTTTTTCTCAAATTATAAAAAAAGATTTTCAGCTACACTTGTTGTGAGACCACAAAAAATTATACAAATATGCGCAAACAGCTATTTGAAATTCCACCACTTATGTATATTACATTCACATTGAGCCATAAACTTGAATTGATTGACAACATCAATATGAATTAACTCAAAAAATGTCCCTTTAACTCGAGTTTATGACCCAATGTGAACGCAGTCTTATTCACTTATTTTAGCAATGTTTAAGTGTAGATGGCGCGCTCGCAGTGGGTTGAGCGCTGTGATATTCGCAATGCCTTTAATTATTCTAGCACTGTTCAGTCTTAGTATTCAAATGTAGATGTCGCGAGGCATGTGGATGTCACAGTCACAATAGCGTTGCAGTACAAATTGATTTTTTTGTGCATTTACAATCGTTTATTTTAAAGAATTCATTTTTATAAAATACGCTTAAACAAAAGCACTCCGCTAATTAAAACATGGTTTCGCATGTAGAGCTAACCCCCACCTTTAAAACGATACCTTATTTATTAATATTGGTTACAAATGAGAGCAGAAAATTAGGAACTAACACAAAAGGACCTTACAGAAATAATATTATATGATATTAGCCCTGGTTTTTTACACGCATATACATCTGCGTCTGAGACTAAAAAAAACGGTCATCGGCAATTTCGCGTAATCCATAAAACTATTTGTCAGCACTGCTCCTCAAATGTCAGACAAATAGATATATGTTCATGAAGAGCCAACAGCCACGCGCATACATACATAAATGTCCTCTGTTGTCATTCCGCTTATTAGTAAGCAGTACATACAACTATTAAACGCAAACGCATATGCGTGTGAAAAAAACACGGCTATTATAAAATTTAATCATTAAAAATCTCAACTTAAGGTCGAATTGCGCACACTAATTACAACACAACCATTAGAGCAAAAATTAAGAAACTCGATAAAAGATCACAGTGATTTAAAACTGTATTTTCGAAGATTATTTTATACAGCGCCTATATACCATTCCCTCATGAAACTGCAATTAAAATTTTTATTTTACAAAACATCCTACGCCAAGGTAAAAGTTAATTTCTAGATGCAGCTCATCACTGTGTGTATTAAAACAAGTAAGGAAAGGGCTGTCTTCGACTGTGCCGAAGACTTTATACCTTTCATGAATGCGCACCTCGGTTTTAAGTGTCCGATCCTTACTCACATTTAGTAAAAACTCTGCAAAACTGATCATTTAAAGATACATAGCCCAATTCCAATTTCCCATTCGATTGTATGGGAGCTATACGTTGTATTGCTCCGATCTTGCTGATTCCGACAAATGATTAATCTCATGCAAAATGGCGACCCCACGCCAAATTTCATCAATATATCTCAAAAACTGAGGGACAGACAGGCATGGCTAAATCGACTCAGCTCATCGCCCTGATCATTTCGGTATACTTTTTGGTGGGTCTATCTCTTCTTCTTCTCATACTTACAAACATTTCATGTTCATGAAAGGTATAAAAATTGAGGCATCAAATATTTATTTCTATTTCCTATTTCGCTGTCCAAATAGAATTACAAATTTTGCTTTTCTGGTTAAAACCGTATGTTAAGCGGTTGCTGTGCCAAACGAAATGGTAAATTTTGACAGTTGTAAATTTTGACATCTGGAAAAAGCACGTGCGAAAGCAAATAGTCTGTGAATAAATTTCAAATTTATGTACTTTTTCTACACGTTAAATTATATTTCATCGCTCTATAACGTTTTGGCATATAAACTCATTTTAAGTAATATGATTGGCAATACCGAATGCATATATGTGTACACATTCGTAGTTGTCAAAATTTGATCTAGCTCCTAGGACTGAGGTAAATTCCGACGCTCATATTCACCGAGATAAATGTCAGAATTTTTTTTCGCTCTTTCAAAATTTACAATTTTCTACCGATTGACGCAGGGCCTAAATAGAAGTTGTTTGTGAGTAGCAAAATCATTTTCCTATACACCGGCTTGTACGCCTATTGAATATATTTTCCTATAATAATTAATAATTTTTTAAAATTAACTCCTACGAGTAGTACAAAAACAAAATGAGTAACGGAGTAACATTACATCTTTACTAGAAGTAGACTTCCATAAGCAAAAAAATAGTTGGCCCGAAAAACTTCCACAAAAAAGACCTATCTTAATTGGTTTATTGGAGTTTTTGTTAACTCAATTACAGTTTTTTTATTTAATTCGTGGTTTGTTTCAGATATTTATTTACTATATGATGCATACATAAATAAATACCTTAGGGTGCAACCATCCCTTTTTACTATGGAGCTTTTGAATAATTATATTTATCAGCTTAAGATAGCTTTCCTCTTCACTTTTCTTTTCCCACTTCCTTATTCTCATAATTCATCGATTTTGTTGTTCTGATATGGTTTGTCTCAACTCCTGAATTCTTTCTTTTGGTATCTAATCGCGCTCATATCAACTAGCTGGATTCCTCATAATGTAATTTTTCACATCAACTAATACTTTTGCATATTTTGATGTTATAATATATAGTTTGATAAGATGAGATAATAATATTTCCGAAAAATTGCTTTAGGTTTTATGAATTTAAGTCTGCGGGCACGGTATCGTAATAACTGTAGCATATGTACATACATATATTGTCATATGTGTAAATTTAAGTATGTACATACATATGTTTATATAGGCCTTAGTAAGTGTGAAAATGAATATATTAGCAAACAAGTTGTATCGACTCTTAAACGTTTAAAACTACAACTAAACCACAGCGTAATAGTTGGTCATATAAAATCTCAAACCAGTAGCGAAACTATAGTACAGACAAAATATATACATATAAATACAATTCAAAATAAATGTTCATAAATATCTAGAGTTAAGATATTTTTGTAACATAAAGGATCCCCATTTTCATGGCCGTAACTAATACGCGCACTTATACATGTGCATTATATAAGGGCTCTTTTTTTGGGGATGAGGAAAAAATAAGAAAATTATCCTTTCAACTTGATTTGATCACGTACGCAAAAAAGCGATTCCTGCTGCTAAGGCCTCTGGCCGATGCGTGACGCACGACTGGCGCAAATTACAAGAATCCAGAAGAAAAAAGCTGCAATGGATGTATTAAAGTCTGAAATTTAGTGCTTAAGGTTAAAGTTATTTTGTAACTTTAATAACAATGGGTACACTCGCTTTATTTTATGTATGTATGAACACACGTTTTGTGCATTGGCTAACCACATAGTATTTTTAATCCTGCTGTTTCCAGGTCCCGTGTCTTTAATTTTTGATTTTTGGAAATTTTTTTATTGCTCAATGGAAATTTTCCAGTGATTTGCTTTAGCTTTTTATACCTTTCATGAACATGAAATGGTATTATAACTTTGGTCCGATATTTGTAAGTATGAGAAGAAGAAGAGATAGACCCACCAATAAGTATACCGAAAAGTTCAGGGCGATGAGCTGAGTCGATATAGCCATGCCCGTTTGTTTGGTTGAACGCAAACTAGTCCCACAGTTTTAGAGTTATCTGGCTGAAATTTGGTATGCTGTCTTTTTGTAACATATAATTCATTTGTCGGAACCAAAAAGATCGGACAATACAACGCTTGAACCCCATACAATCGATTGTTGCGATAAACGGGGTTACGGATATGTATCTTTAAATTAACAGAGTAAGACCGTAAAATATGCAGAGTTCGCACTTGCTGGAAGTAAGGATCGGACACTTAAAACCGTAATTTGTATTTATGAAAGGTATAAAGCCTTCGACATAGACGAAGACAGCTCTTTCCTTACTTCTTTAATATTAAGTAAGTAACCGGTGCGGCTCCTGAGTTATGGCGCTGGTATGTTAGAATACTTTAGCGAAGATTAATAATGAGATTCTTATGTCCTGCTTCTATTTTCTCTCTTCCACTTTGGATGATTGAAAAGTTGCAATTTCATTGAGTGAAAAATTTGGCTCAAGACCAAAAAGGAAGAACTTAGTTTTTTCTTTAACTTCAGTATTAAAAAGGTTTATTGCTATAACGTTGAAAATAATTCGAATTTCAGAAAGAAACGTGGTCCCTTCAAAGGTTTTTACAAAACGGCAATCCCTAGTCTATTTCTCTTTTTCTCTCATGCTGTAAACACTAGACTAAAA
Source organism: Merzomyia westermanni (assembly GCA_949987695.1). Lineage (NCBI taxonomy): Eukaryota > Metazoa > Arthropoda > Insecta > Diptera > Tephritidae > Merzomyia > Merzomyia westermanni. The sequence goes on from OX465291.1 coordinate 77,872,219, forward strand.
ATTCCTTTGGCATTTACGTATAAAATGATATCCCTCTCGACATTTTGGGATGTCTTTTGGAAGTCGGTGGATAAAATAAAATATATATAAATATAAAGGGAACTTTGTTTTTCACGGACCTAGGATATTGCAAGGTTTTCTGCAGATCTTAAGTTTTCCACACTCTAAGTTAGGAACGCACAAAAAAATATTTCAGGCAAGAGTTGTAAAGAAATTAAGCCATACACCTTTCATTTCACCTTGTTATCGGAAATTCTTATGTCTGATCGTAATTTTATTGGACTAATGTTTGGATATCCTGATATTAACTGAATATTTATTTAGTACCAAATTATTCGGTCTCTTAATATTACTTCAATACCGTTCAAACATTAATATTATTGAATAAGCTGCTGAAAACCAATTGTACTTTTAAGTTATCAATATTATAATTATATCATTTGCTCTCCAAAATCTCATGAACAGACTTTGTTATTATTGTTTTTTTAGTTATGTTATAAATGTTGCTTTTAAACCAACCATACAAATAAGTCGAAGTTGCTCGAATTAATGAAATCAGTATTTTTTCTTGAAAATCTGTAGGCGTAAAACCATAGGATCAATACAATTTTAGAACGATGTCAGTTCATGTACTGACAAAATGAGTACGAACGCCAACCATATATATTAACCATTTTTCAGAACCAACCAGATCCGACTAAGATAACATACGAGTATAGCCCTCATAAAATAGATTGTAACATAATAACAAACAGGTTTTGGGCTATAACTCCTGCAATCAAAAAGCTAGGAACATAAAGTTCTGCAACTCTGCACTTATTACTTATGTATGTATGTAATGTGGATAGTGACAATCATTAAGATATAACATATAGTACCCATTCAATCTACAGCATCATACAAAATTTGTTTGGCTCTAATGTACGTATGTAAATGAATACAGGGTGGCTGATGAATTTTGCTACATTAAGAAACTCAAATAATTTTTTTTTCAGTGTATGGAATTCATTTTTCTTTTATTCATGTTAAAGCTCATTAAATTTTATTAAATATAGCTTAATTAGTTTTAAAAATAATGGAATTTAAATGCCCCCCCTGCTCGTCGATGCATGTGCGGCATCTTACCAAAAAGTTGTTCATTACTGCTTGGAGAGTTGAGACAGGAATAGCCGCAATTGTTTCTCGAATGGATTGCCTTAGTTCATTCAAATTTGTTGGTTTTGCTTTGAAGACTTCCTGTTTGCAATAACCCCACAAGAAAAAGTCAGGTGCAGTAAGGTCAGGCGACCTGGGTGGCCAACGGAATGTGGAGTTTCTGGATATCAGCTTATTGGGAAATTTTCGTCGCAATTCTGTCATAACAGGTTGGGCTATATGAGGAGCTGCACCATCTTGCTGAACCCACACAGAGTTGAAAGAAATTCTCATTCGGCGTAATTCTGGATAGAAAAACTCTCTCAACATGCTCAAGTAACGGTCTCCAGTAACCGTAACGGGGTGACCGTTTTCTTCGAAGAAGTAGGGCCCGACAATGCAGCGTGATGAAACTGCACACCACACTGTGACACGAAGTGGATGCAATTCCGTCATTAGCCACCCTGTACATTATAAAACATTTTTTTCATACAGTTCAAAATCAGAAAATAATTCGTAAACTTGATCATTTCTGAGGTAGTTGAGTTTTCTAAATTTGTGCAATCCTTAATTGCTTAGACTTCCTTACTTTTTTATATCAAAATTTAAATACTTGAACCTTGTATTCATTTTGTTTTATTTTTGAAATACTTAACGCCCGCTTCGCGTTAAGGAGCTTCACAGCAATTTAAGTAGGCAATTGGCTACACAAACGGTTCACAACTTCATCAATTAGTTGACCGCTGTCGCACGACTTTATTAAGCTGCGTTAGCCACCATTTAACCCTTTCAACTCATTACAGTTTCAAAATAAAATTTTATGGCGCAGATCGGAATGCGTTTATATTCTTAAATTATATCCTAAATTAGAAACAAAATAAAAATGCTTCAAAGTATAATATTCGCTATTCTGTTTGCGCGGGTTTTCTAATGGTTTGTACTAGGGATGAAACTAATTTTTATACGAATCTTATGGCGTTTTCTTTTCTAGAAAAAGTGTTACCCTTTTGGTTTTTCTTAGCTCTGTCTCAGTCAGGTTTTTTTGCTCCCTTAACAATACCTTTTTATGATTGAACAGGACGGCACTATCTAGAAAATCAGTCATTTTGCAGAGCGCCGGTTACCCAGGTCAAGAGATTAAATTTGAGAGGGTAACGCGAGGGTAACATTTTTTATTGAAAAGAAAGCGCCACTAATTTAAGCTAAGAAATGTAGCAAAGTATTGAACAAAAAGGTCCATATGCCCAGAAAGAAAATTAAGCAATGAGGGCATATTCATGCTTAACTTTAAGCAAATTGGTTGATATCCACTCCCATGATTAACATCTTATAAAAGTCTCAAACATTATTGCACTTGCACCATATTGAACAATACATATTTACCTAAAATAGCACAAAAATATAATTTTGAGTGGCACCTCCATTTCTAACATATTTTAACCTACTTTTCAAGAGATATATTAGAAAGCAAAATATTTCTATAAAGCTCAATGTGGAATTTTCTCTGATGAATATCTGGCTTTTACATTAAAAGTGAATAAAGCGACTTATAGTCAAGCTGGCTTTAAAGCATCGATAACTTCTTCAGCTCTTATGTGAACTTAGTCAAACTCAGTCCCGTTGCTGTTACTTGCCCTGGGAACCTTCGCCAACACATACCGAATATACAATACTCCAGAATAACAGTTTAGTGCCTTGCACGCTTAGTGCCTCGCTGGCTTATGTACGGATATGGCGGTTTTCCACTCTCACTATGAATATCGTGATGTCCTTCACGTGGAAAACAGATGAGCAAGGTGAGACGATTTAAAGGTACACCGGGATCCAAGTAATTGTTTGTAAAACTGTTGAAGATATTTGATAAATGTACTATTTGGAAGCAAAATAAAGAGCTTTATAATACAAAAAAACGAACAGTCATCTAGTCAACTTCATTGGAAGATATATCTCATAAAGACACCATTTCTAAGTGTTATGGCACCTGACAATCTCTAAAACATTCCCACAACAGCCGGTTCTATCATACCGGAATGACCCGGGCTTTTTTTACCCGGCTAAGGGCTTTTATTTCAGTGTAACCCTGTCCAATCTGCCTCGTCCCACCCTTAAATTGTCATCCTCGGAGCAAACCCTGGGAGCTGGGTTGCTCCATTGTCTCTTGTTACGGGCTGGGGTCGAACCCAACCCTGGACCAAGAGATTGGATCTGCTGCGTTTGCTGGAAGAAAATTTATACTAAATGATCGCATTCGGTTCAATGCGAAAAGTGTAAGAGACGGCTACATAAATCTGGATGCTCAGGGCTTAACCCTGCCATCCACAGACCCCGTACTTTCGGAGACACTCGGAGAGTTTGCAAACCACTGCCGAGGGCGACCCCGTTTAGAAATTTTTTCGAACCACTTTTGATGTTACCTGTCCCAGGACTCGAACCTTGGACCTTCGGTGTGGTAGGCCGACAACACTACCGCCACACCACGGCGGCCGTCATTAATTTATTTGAATATAAATAACTTCCCTACGAACCACTGTTGCCCACATTTTTATACTTAGTAGTGCTACGCACACAAGGTATATTAACTTTAGTCGAATAACGGATGTTCAGGACGTAAAGAGAAACTGATTAAGCCATGTCCGTCCGAATAAATTTTGAGATATCTCAATGAAATTTGGTATGCAGGTTCCTTGGCACTCATCTCCGAATGAGCTAAATCGGGTGATGGGCGTGGCACTTTTTATATATAGAATATTTTCGAAAACACAAAAAAAGTGATTCCTCAGTACATACATAATACACCTATAAAGATAAAATTTGGTGTATACATTAAGATTGCGGGGTAAAATAAATTCTTCAAGAAGTTTTTAAAAATGGGTGTATGTAAGTATGAGAAGAAGAGGAGAAAAGTTCACCAAGATGATCAACACAATGAGCGGAGTCGAGTTAGCGAGGCCCGTCTCTCTGTCTGTCCGTCTGTCTATTTGAACGCAAACTAGTCTCTCAGTTTTACAAAAGAATGCTGAAATTCGCTGTTTGCTTTCGCCATTTTATAATACACTAGCAAACCCGGTAGATGTTGTTTTGACGTTTTGATACATAGAACACATCTATATATAAAATGTCATTAACTTGAACCAAATAAACTCCTAACTATACCGAACTGCAGCTTTATATGTATAACCTGGGGGCTTTTCCAAAAGCCATATAAAGACTGTGTCGTGCCCAGCAAACTCCTGAACCTATCGTAAAAGTTCAAGAGCAAAAACAAAACACAAAATATGTGGGCGTGGCATCGGAGTAATGACGAATCGGAAATTTATATAGCCTGGGTGCGTGGCTCCGCAAATTCCAAAACTGTATATTGTCTATGCTGTACCCAGTGAACCCAAGTATATATTGTGAAAATTTCATAAAGATCGGTTGAGTTCTTTGGCGCCTAAAAAGGACACACATTTTTTATATCTATTTTTGTTACGCACACAAGGTAGTATATTACTTCATTCGAAATAAGCGAATCGAGATATATATTTATTTTATGTATATCAGAACGTTCAGGATGAAAAGTAAAATATCCGGGCAAGTAGTTAATACCCCACTGCAAAAGCGAAGTAGTTATATCTTTTTTGATTTTTATACCTTTCATGAACATGTCCCATCAAGAAGTATACTGAAATGATCAGGAGGATGAGCTTAGTCGATGTAGCCATGTCCATCTCTCGATGCGTCTATCTGTCTATTTGAACGCAAATACGAGCTGAAAGTATTAAAATAGATCTGCGTAAATTGGGATGCCGTAATAGATCGCTGCTAGGTATATAATGTTCGGTTCCACCCGAACTTAGACTTCTTACTTGTTTCAAAATACGAATACATGCACATTTTATGTTTGAAAAATTTTCGTTCAAATTGACAGCCGGACGGGGACACGAACAAGGCTAAATCGACTCAGCTCATCGTCCTTATTATTTCAGTTTACTTATTGATGGGCCCATCTCTTCTTCTTCTCATACTTACAAACATTTCATGTTGATTAAAGATATGAAAATCAAAAAAGGTATATAACTTCCCTATTGCAGTGGGGTATTAACAACTTGCAAGGAAAGTTTACTTGTGTGTTTTCCGATTTGCCACATTTTTGGCAGGAGTATACTACATACCATTGAGAAGCAGCTGGCCATATTTTAATAAAATATCTAGTTGAAACTACAAGCAATCGCTCCCGAAAATAACAGAATTTTTATGCTAAAAAGTGAGCACCGAGTTTTGCTTAAAAACCTTATTTTGTGAGCGAGATCTTATTGATATAGCTTGCATGGTTATAAAACTATCGCGTTTTACATTTTACAAGCCAATTTTTCAGAACTATGTTAAAACACTGGGCTGGCCGTTAACCGATTTCGACCGTTTTTATAACAAACAGTTACCTTTATATATTCAAAAATTTTGCCAAATATAGTTTCAATAAATCAATTTTTGCCGGAGTTATGGCATACAAATTTTTGTATAGTAATCCACTATAAAAGGGGCGGTGCCACGCCCATTTTCAAAAATTTATATTTTTCGACTTTTTTCGTTCATGGACACCTTGAAAGTGAAATAGAAATGATATAAAGCTTTTATACACAAAGTTTTTGCCCATTGATTATATCTATTTTCCTTTTCAAAATCTTTCGTATAAAAGTGGGCGTGGACCTTAACCGATTTCCCCCTTTTTTCCGGAACATTTCTTCTATTAATATAAATGTGTGTGGTTAATTTCGTGTTGATACCTTAAACGGTTTTTGATTTATGACTAATATTATTTTTAAATTTGACTTAATCAAAAGTGGGCAGTGCCACTCCCATTTTCAAAAATTTCTTGACAAATTTATTTTCTGAATTAAAGGTAATGTACTTGTACGTTTCAAATTTTATCCTTATAAGTCTATTATGTACTGAGTAATCACTTATTTTGTATTTTCGAAAAAATTGTATATATAAAAAGGGGGCGTGGCTATTAACCGATTTCGCCCAATTTAAATAGCGCTCGGAGATGAGTGCCAAGGAACCTGCATACCAAACTTCATTAAGATATCTCAAAATTAACTCAAGTTATCGTGTTAACAGTCGGACGGACATGGCTTAATCAATTTATTTTTTCTTCCTGATCATTTTGATATACGAGTATATAAGTCAATACCTATCTCGATTCGTTTATGCCGTTAAATACCACCGTTAGGCGACTAAAGTGAATATACCTTGTGTGCGTAGCACTACTAGATATAAAAAAAGCCAAGGGAAAAGTTATACCAGTAAAGTAGCCCTTACATCTGAGTAAAAATTGTAGTAGGTGAAAATTCTTTAAATTTAAGGAAACGAAAATTTGTTCCGCCTATGAAATTAACTCATGAAGGGATGCGGTTTTTGCCTCTTTGGCATACTGGATTTATTATAAATAACTTTATTCAGTGAATCAAATACGCACATGTCCCACCCGTTACAAGGGGCTGTCCCGCCCGTTACACCTACTTTACTAACTTTTCGGATTATAGCAATACAAATATTTGGGAAAAGTAAATTATGTTTGCATCAATATATTCCTCATTTGTCTGTAGGCATAACCATATTTAGATAACATAAACTACATTTATAAATTCGACTTAAGACTTTTAGTAATATATAACTTGACTTTTGTCAAACCCGTAACAATTTTAAAACTATAATTATTTCCACAAATACTTTATTTATTCAAGTTTTTTTTTTACTTGGACCATTGATTGAATGCAATATTTAACAACATCGCTATTAAAACCATAAATCGTTAATTGTTTTTTTTTTAAATCTTTTAACAAAAGCAAAATTTCAGGTCAAACTGTCCCATAAGTAACATCCCCCTTTCTATCAGCTTATAAAAAGCTGAGCATCTACATCCCCCACCATCAACGTTTTTCTATGGTATGTTTAAAATTTTTTATTGATAACAAAGTTTGAATACACATAATTACTCCTTGATGGCTGCTCAAACAAATTTTCGACAAGTCTTTACAAGACTCCTTGCTGAATTGTATGGTTAGCAGCTGTCGATTGTTATCAAATAATCGAGAAAGATTAGGGTCACATGGGTATATTTGTCGGTTAGAGCTCCATATATCGGTCAACATTCTGTGATTTCTTCTTTATTTTTAAAGATAGAACTATGCAAAACTTTTTATATTCAATACATATGAAATCTAATGCAACACTTCCTTCCATACCATGTTCTGAGTACGTTTCTTTCTGCCATGAATGAACATCGATGAATTTAGCTCCACTCCGACAAACTCAAAAGCTTCTCCCTGATCTTTATGCGCAGTCATGGCAAATGTTGGCCTTACTGGAAGTTGCACCTTAGCGGCTCCTTGGATGAGTGCGATTCTCGGTATACTCGTATGAACTTCTTTGCCGGATTTTCCTTGTCGAACAAAAGTGGCAACCTTACTTAGAAATATTTTTTTTCAATACGCAGGAAAATACCTTTCGTTTGATACCCATGTTGGCATTTCATTTCTTTTAAAAAAATCTGATAGATGGCAACTCCGTAAAAAGTCATACAAGGCAACACCTAGATAGGAATTCTCAGAATGTGGCACCCTATGTACATACCAAATTTCATACAAATCGGTTAAGCCATTTTCGAGATATTCGAATATACAAATATATAAGAATAGCTCGTTAAAAGTTCAAGGATATAATAAGCTCAAATGGCAACAATAAGAGGCAATCCGGCTTAGAAAGGTATCTTTTTTTCAAAACACAGGAAAAACCCATCCTTTTGATACCCGTATTGGCATATTTTATTTCAAGATAGTCTAGATATACAAATATACAAGAATAGCTCGTTTAAAGTAATAAGATTAAAGAAAAAAAATTTCGAAAATGTTTTGGGAATATCACAAAATATAAAAAAAACTGTTTAAATAATTATTCTGGTTCAAAGCAGGATCAGTTCAGGCCGTGTAAGGTTACATAAAGTTAATGTGAGGCCAATAATTAGGAATTTGCTGTTTTTTCATGTCGGAGATAATTTTAGCTATGTAACTTAAGCAGCACGATTGAAACAGCATCGGTGCAGTGGCATAGCCAGGGGGGATTGGGGGATAGCCCCTTCCCCCTCGTCAATGAACTACTAGTTTTTAGCTCTCGATTGAATAACACAATACCATTTGATGCTTCTGATTTATAATTTTCTTATTTTAACCTAATGACAAAGTGCATTTTTATGAATATATGAACTTATCGGTTAGTGGAATACAGTCGAACTTCTCTATAACGAACTCCTATATAACGAAGTCTTCTCTATTGCGAAGTAATTATAAGAACACTGTGTTTTGGGTCTACTTTGTATGTATTGTAATCTCCATATAACGAATTACGAATTTCCCTATAGCGAATATTTCCTAATAACGAAGCATTTTTGCGACCGTAACTTAAAGATTGAAGCGTTTTCAATCTCCATATAACGCTCATTCATCAGTTGAAAGTTTCCGTACCTATTTGGAAATGAAAACAAACGTACCAAATACTGTGTTTACTTCTCTAAATGTATTAGAAAATTATATTGAAGAAGAAAAGTGGAAAAATGTACTTCAATCCAAAATAACTGACTACTACAAATAAAAAATGTTAAAAGGAACAAAATTGTTTTTCTTTTCTATATAGCGAATTACCTTTATAGCGAAGTAAATATCCAGTCCCTTGGAATTCGTTACAGAGAAGTTCGACTGTATTAAGCCTACATACATATTAGGGTAGTTCGATTTGTATGGACGAAAGTTAACCGAAATCGCGCCATTGATTTTTCGATAGGTTTTGGGCTCAGGAAAAAAGTTTCACTACGCATACCCAAAAAATTAATTTTCGAGCCTGCGAAATTGAATTTTTTGTACTTTTTTCGACATTGATTTTTAAGGTTTTTTTCATGACCTACTAAAAAAATTTACATTTGATTTTAAAATTTTGATGTACGAGTATACCCTGTCCGACCCAAAAATGTCCACTAAGAACGTTGGCGATAACTGTTTTTTGAAAAAAAAATATATTTTTTGGGTTTTGGGGAGTATTTTGAACAAAAAATTCACCCTTTCGCCATTTTTTAAGGGTTTTTTCAGCATACATGCAAAAATGTTTTAGATAAAAACGAATTTGTCTCATATTTCCTGTCCCACTTAAAATTATGCGCTAAAAACGTTGGCGATAACGGTTTGTTGAAAAAATATATTTTTTTTCGGGTTTTGGGACTGGTTTTGGTCGAAAAATGGACTTTTCCATATTCTGGTAGTAATAAAATAACAAATCGAAATAATACCGTAATTTCCAAGGTCTGATATTTTTTATAAAAGTATAGCCCCTTATCTGATAAAAAATATCCAAGAACAAATTTCAAGCTTTGTTCAAAACCTAGGAAAATTTAACAGAGTTTCATCAAAATGCCAAACTTGTTAATTTTAATTTTAATAAAAAATTTGGATATACAGTTTTATGGCCTATTAAATTTTAATATTTTTAAGAAAGTTTCAGGGTGAAGTTGGCAAAAAATTGTGCCAATTATGGGCATTTATTGATAAATTTATGGTGAAAGTTTTATTATGTCTTAAAAATTTCAACATTTTCTCTATTACTTAGTATTATAAAATTCTTAGGTCAACATTAAAAACTATATTTTTTAAATAATAAACCAGTCTTTTAGCATCTTTGTTAACACAATGCATTCTGCCTTTGTGTAATAAACTTCAACAAAAAAAAGATAGATTTAGTGCTTGTAGTGGATTTCGCAAAAGACTTAGTACGGGAGTTGAAAAATTGTTCATTACTTTTGACATGGATATTGAAATCAAAAAGAACCGATCCAAATTTAGTCAAAGTCTGCAAGCCTGTTACCTAAATGTTTATTTCAAGACTACTGTATTATTAGAGATTTCGCTTCGGGTTTTCAACAAATCACAGAGAAGAAAACGACAAAAATTAATTTAAGTTTACCAAATTTTATGAACCACTTATTCAAAACCAAAATATAGTGGCCGAAACCAATTTATGGAGAAGGTTCTTAAAATTGACATAAACTTCCGCAAAAAACTGCTAAGACAAAACGTCATTTCATAACTTATACAAATTGCTCAAAAATTTTGCAACGCTCCCGTTTCCACTTCTTCAGTAGAACTCATCCTTTCAACCCTTCTTCTTCTTTAAATGCCGCCTAACCGTCTAAGCCATTTTGGCCTTTTACCATAGGTCGCCACTCGTTACGTCTTTCTGCCAATTGAAAACATCACGGGATCACAAATCATTTTAAATAGGAGTGGTGGTCTTCCTCTTCCTCTGGGTGCCAATAAGAATACTTTATGGGCCGGAACACCTTCATTCCTTCGCAAAACATGGCTTAGCCAATTAAAACGTTGGGTTTTAATTCGTTGGACTAAAGTCGGTGTCGGCATATAGCTCATACAGCTCATCATTAAATCTTCTTCGGTATTCGCCGTCGCCAAAGCGTAAGGGTCCGCAAATCTTTCGAAGAATCTTTCTCTCGACTACTCCCAGAGACGCCTCATCGGATATTGTCAGTGTCCAAGCTTCTGCACCATAAACTAGGACGGGTTCGACAAGTGACTTATTTATTTTCGTTCTTCGAGAGAGGACTTTACATCTCAATTGCTAACTCAGTCGAAATTAGCACTTGTTTGCGTGAGTGATTCCTTGTTGGATTTCTAGGCTGACATTATTGTTGGTGTTAATGCTGGTTCCCAGATAAAAATACTCCAAAGAAGTTAAAAACTTATCTACGTAACTCTACTGGAGAAGTAATTAAAATATTGATATGTACATCATGCTTTAAAATTGTTGAATATCCTATCTTATGTATCCCTTCTGTTTATACAAAAATATTAAAACTCGCTTTATAAATAATAATATATTCTTGGGGACTTCTGTATTTTCCTCAATACAAGGTTATTAAAACAATTTCTGTAGCTCTTCGGAAGAAAAAATTGCCTAAAATCAGCAAAATGTGTCACGACCTTAAGATTGACCCATTACTGTATTAAAATTTCATGAACTACAAAACTGCATACTTCAAAAAATTCCAAAAATTCTAAAAATGTAAGACTTTGATAAATTTTTGCGTATATTTTTAAAACAAAATTTATTGTGTGTTTCAAATTTCAGGCTCCGAAAAAAAACTTGTTTATCCCTCTCTTCCCAAAATCCTGGCTACCCCACTGCATCGGTACGTACATTATTTTCGACATATATAACAAAAGTGGATGTGCGGGGATTCTCGTGAAGATAGTATTGGTATCAAAACTAAATTTCAAACAAATTTATACCGCAAAAGGTTTGAGTTAAAGCTCTTAAAAGAATCATTGGCCAGGTTAATTCAGAACTAGCAGAGATTTTGATGAACTATTTCATACATATATAAAAGTTAGGCGTGGTTACTTCTCTATTTCACACATTTTTGGTAACAAAATTTCCTATGCCAACTGAAATTAGTATACCAAATTTCATTCTGTCTCCATCTAACAAGTAGCGACCTATTTAAAAGAGCTGGTCTCTTTTTGGTATATCAGCCGTTTTCGGGAATGGTGCTGAGTAATATTTTTCGATTTATCTGAGACCAGAAGTCTTTTTTTATACCCACCTGTGTTAGTTACGGTTTCAATCATCTATGTTTCGGACCTTCTTTTTATTTCTTTTTGAACCAAGTTTGTGCTCATTGGGACATTTTCGTGTTTGTTATAAGACGTGGAAAATGGTTTTATGCACCAAATTCTACAAAATTCCGCTTTTATATGTTTTCTTTTTTTCGTTCAATTAAATTCGATTAGATTCAATCCTGAATATAAATTTTTTTCAGTGCCTTAATATTTGTCAAAAAGTTTGTCATTATCAATTTGTTAGTGTCAATTTATATTTCATATGGAAATGTCTGAGCTTCATACCAAATTGTTTTTGCTTTGCACTTTCATAAAAAACTTGGGCACTTTTATATGAATTGTATTTATATGTGAGGGCATATGGGAGTGCTATGAACATTCTTTTTCCAAAAGGAATGCATTCTTTAACATTCGTTTTTGTATTAGCCTAAATTTTCAACTTTTCTGGGCTACATATATGTCCAACATTTGAATCAGTTGCCAGGATTCGAAACGACGCTCCCCGTATCAGAGTCGTCTGCTTTAACTGAAAAGAAACAAAATTTTAGACGTTTTTTTCAGTTCAATTTTAAATCTAAACCACAATAAATTGAAATTTGGTGTCGGTAATTGAAAGTTTTGGAATTTATTACAAAAAAAGTTTAAAGAATTGCTTAAACCGACGATTGGTTTAAAATTGAGGCTTAAATTTTTGCCGTGCAAGTATTCTCTGGGTGGCCACCAAACACCCGTTTAGTGGGGAGCTAAATGTGAGAAGGCGACAAGCACGTAAGGTTATTCCTATATTAAATATATGTATGCGTAATCGATTTGCGGACTTGCTGTAAAACAGCTGCGTCTGATCACCATGAAGTGCGTCTGAAAGCAAGCGTCTTGGATCAAGCTGCTCGCTTTATAAACGCAACATAACTTTATCGAAATTGGCATAATTTTTCTTGTGATAAAGAGTGGCTAAAGAAATTCGACATGCTATGAGCGTGACCGTATAAGGTCGAGCAATTATGGCACATTCAATCTAGGGAAAATATGCATCGTTCGCGGGGAGATATTTTCTCTCAGTGTAGGGCATACCCAAGCAAAGGGTGACAGTTGTACCTTTATTTAGTTTGAACCTTTTAGCGATTTTACGAAATTGGAGGGGCATATAAGAAACATATAAACGTCAAATAAAAGCGGTTGGGATTATGCCGGTGGCAAAAAGTGCGGTTATAGAAGTTAATTGAGCGAGTGCGATCGTTTAGATGAGTTCACAGCCGCAGGACGGATTCGTGTGCGATTCTCAAATGCTATACATATACATTTATCGAATATTTTAACGATATGCGGCTTTAGTAAAACCTCTACAGAAAAAATATGGTGAAGCCAAATACGCGGAAGTTTAATTCTGTTTATATTTGGGACTAATTCAGAGCAATAATATTGAAAAGTAATAAACTCAAAGAATAACACAAATGCAAAATGAAAGAAAATATACACGTTTATATGTTGAAGGGGGAACTGGGAACTGTTTGAGAAACATTTTGTGGGTGGTTTTTTTATATGGCAGCGAATGACGCATCACACTAAATCCTTGCTGGCGGATTTAAAATAAAAAGACGAAAAGTAAATAAGTGTTAGAAAAAAATCGACGCATCCCTTAAGACGATAAGGGTGTATAGATACATATGCACATATGCAGATACCCAGCAAAGAATTATACAGGCAGATCAGCCATTGGTTTCTGTTATTAAATTTTTTGTTAAACTTGTAAATATATAACAAGATGTTTGATAATAGAGAGTGATTATACTACATTAGCAAGTTACCACTTTGGCATCAACATCCAGCATTATTTAAATTACAGTTTTAGCATTTAACATATTTACTACAAATTTTTTTTATATTTCTTTGACATTCATTGACATTATTACAATTGTGGTATTCACTGTTCCCTGATAAAAAAAATCTTTTAAATTTTAACCTAAAATATAAAACATTTTTTCAAATTTCATAGTTTATTAAATTATATATTATATACAGGGCTCTTTTACAAAAATCTGTAAGTACCGTAAATATCAGTACATTTTCAGATGTTACACGTCTGTGGAATCTTCGAATTAACAATATTAGATTGTTTTTAAATATCTATTTATCAACGAGTGAGATTTCCAGCCAACTATTTCCAACTATTAAGTCAAATGTTTTGCCCCTGTAAGTAACTGGAATATTTAAGACCCAGATTTGTTATACGATGTAACTGTCAAATTGCCGACAAAGGTATATAAGTCCTACACTATCACAACAGAAAAGTTGATTAAAATACCATCGGGCATAGGTGTTATGCCCACAATTAGTGGGTTCACATGGGATAGATAACAAACATAATTTGGTGTATCTGTTTTAGCGATCAAAATTTCTGTTGGGACATTTCTTAAAATGGAAGTAGTTTGGTACGTGATCATCAATATAAGCCATTTATGGTAAGCATCAAAGTGGACCATGAATAATATTAGAAAGGTAAACATCAAACTATGACTCCTATGGTTTGCTGGGGTGCTATTAAAATTTTATATGAATAACAACAACAAAGAAAATATGGGGGTTTTAAAATCAAAGCACATGCGACAAATAGGAGACGTTGTAATTGCCTAATTATGTTAAAAAAGTTTCTAATAGATATAATAAAACAAGTTTATATACGATATCCTAGATTGAGGGACTTGAGGTAGATCTCGTTGCAAACTCCAGTAGTAGTTTGCCATTATATGTGAGCCCACCGCCCTTAATAATGCTCTACATTGTCCGAAGATCCTGATTTTCACTAAAATCACTAAGATTTTGCTGAAATTTCCCTGTGCAGGAAGTGGATTTTGCTCGGTTAGTCGGCGCATCTATTCAGGGTTATACTGATGTTGAGAATCCTTTGCCGGATATGAATCCAGGTACTCTCCGGTGAATAGCCCTTGTACTAGCCCGAATTAGTTGATTTCAGTCGCCTTTCATGACAGGTAAACCTACTTCTGGTATATTCTATACAAATAACCCGCAGACGTATTTTTATTACCTTTATATTAAGTCACTTTCTTGTTTGTCCTTTCATTTTCATACGAATTTTCGGAACCTTGCAAAGTCTTTTCAGGGAGCTTCCCGTTGAGGTAGACACTTGAAACTTGCAACACGGTTCTCAACTCCGTGACCATACAATGTGGACGAAAAAAAATCCGATAGGTGGCGCATGGATCGAGATACACGCAAAATTGATTTAAAATTTGCTATTTTGCGATGGATTTTTAAGTAACTTCCCGGTACGCTAGAACTATGAAACTTGACACAGATAAGCAATGAAATGCCATGCAATACCTTGTCCACAAATTCCGCTAGATAGCGCGCTTACCAAGAAAACTGAATATCGCTGAAAAACGGTGGGGAATCTTGCGATCGATTTCTGAGTAACTTCTCAATGAGCTAGAGACTCGAAACTTCTCAGATAATTCAGAACCCGGTAGCGATGCAATATTTCTAAAAAAAAAAAATTCGGTAGATGGCGCACGTATCTACATATTTTGAAAATTCGTTTGAAATTGGGAGTCTGTTCGTCGGTTTTTAACTAACATCCTCTTGACCTTGGGTCTTGAGACTTAGCACATAGGCAGTATGAATTACTGAAAAGAAAGTTCTGCTATGTGGCGCTCTTATCGAGATAAGTGACAAACTTTTTGAGAAACTTGCCAGTAAGCTAACGGCTTTTAGCATATGGCCATCCATATTACAGAACATATCCAGTAATATGTAACTGTTAACAGTGTGCCAACTGTGCTGTTCACTATTTTGAATGAATTCGATTTCTTTGAATGCGTAGTAAGCTGTAAAATATGTATACGAGTATGCACCTACATATGCTTTCATCAATTATGCACATCCTCCAAAGATGAAAATTCACCTGCTTAACCAACTGTGATGATTACCACCAAAAAGGATCATACACTATTTCCACCAATATCAAGAACATCGAACAGCGATACCATTTCTCCGATCTATATATCACACAAATGCACCTAAATAAGAGTAATAAGTAAGCCGCATATAGATATAGACGCACTACGTCCGAGCAACACCGAACAGCGGGTAGCTAATCTAAACTTAGGCATTTTCACATAACAATTACTAAGTACACAATTGCAATTGCCTGTTTGTAGGTAACACTAAAAACTATATAATAAAAAGGTGGAGTGCACGTTTCCAAACTAAGGCAATATATTTTTATTTAGAATCGCAAATGAAAGTTCGGCAGTTGAAAAAACATTTAAAGTATATTAATTGCACTCCACCTCTATATTTTCAAAGCTCATACATTGATTACAAGTGAGACGATTAAAGTTTCAAAACTAAAACTCACAGATGCCTTGTCTTTGTTTAAGGACAAATTTGCTGCTATATTTAGGCGACATAAATATAAAAGGTAGTCTTAACAATTTTTTTATCATCTTTTTTTTTATTTCTTTATTTTATTTAAAAACGAAAAATTTTTTTCTCTTTTCGCTTTTGTTATTGTGCTTCAGCTTATTTACTACTTTTACCTGAATGCGTTTTTTATTGGGCAATTAAACATACTTTGGATACGGCTGTGTCAATAAGTTGAAGTATTGTCCTGGAAGTCGAGATAAGTGCTCATATCCTTGTTTTAGGGCTGATGATTATTTGGCTTTTGCCCGGAGATTCCGGCTTTGATATTAATGTTTTCAATAAATGGTATATAGAAAATAATATAATCTCATTGTATACATTTGCATATTTGAAGTTAGTAAACAAAATACGATTTAAATTTCATTAAATTAATAAATAATAAAAACAAATACTATCATATTTAATTCATATATAAGCCTATTGTGGTTCCCTTTGAGTTTAATAGTAAAATTGATAATAATGAATAATCACTGAATATCTTGTCTGATGTTACAATTATGATTATAAAATTGAGCAAACACTTTTATAAGAATAATTTTTCTTCTGTTTTTTGCCTAGATTGAACAACACCGTGATAACATTTAAAAAGCCCACTGAACTAACTTATAAAATTTACATATTTTTAGGTTCACAAACGATGCCAATGATGTATGCAAAAATACAATAAAATACTTGCAGCAATATTACGATTTTCAAAATTCGCTGTTCAAGTTATTTAGCAGATTTGTCTGAACAATCGTTGTTACATAGAAGACGCGCTCAAGCCGTCGAGGTACTGGCTTAAAAAATGTTTGCGAAGTTGGCGTAAGCAAACCAAAACAAATATATTACATAAAAGGATGTACCAGCAACCCAAATCGATTAACCAACAGTACGGATTTCTCTGCGCTTATATTTAGAAATAAATATAAGTAATGCTATTTTGAAGCATGTTGTTAAATTTATGGAATGGACGAGCTTACCTGCATATCAGTAGATAAGGCCAAGACAGAGTTGATGATTAAAATAAATTATAAAATAACGTGCCACTAACTTCTAAACTTTTTGGAACAATGTGAGCAAACTCTTTTGAAATTATCGCAAACAATTAGAAACACAGATATACAAACAGAAAAATTCGGGTTTTTGGAATGTATGTCTGTGGATTTATAGAAATTTTTTTAAATAACTTAGTCGGTTATTGCAACCTTTGCATACTGGGTATACCCCAACTTGGCGAATTTCCAACCCAGATCTCCAGGTTTCATACTTTCTAAAGTTGGCAACCTTAGGTACATATTCTGATGATCCAAAACTCTCTGAACCCGAACTAAATATATCAGTTGAAAACTCTGATTCAGACTGCAAATTTAGCCAAGACTTAATCATTTATTCAGAAAGAACTAAATGACTAAGTAAGAGATCTGAAATTACCGAAAGAAGCTTCTGAAACATATCATCTCGTTTAAAAGAGGAAAATAATTACATTTTATCGTGCTTGAGACAAATACATGCTTCCGTATTCTTCTCAAGAGAGCCCCACAAACATTTTCGGCGTGGTCGTAATTTAGGAGTACGATATAAGTCCTAAATATGTGAAAAATATTATGCTAGGTTGGGCAGACTTTGAAAGTTCTCAAATCTAAGCTCTCCTTTTAGAGTTGGATATACGAGGGATGCAGAAAGGCCACAAAAAAAATATCCCCCTGGGAAAATTGAAGTAGAAAAGGAAGGTATATCGTTTGTTAAATTCCAATTTATTTTCAAGAAATCTGCCTTTTTCCATAAATGAAGGGCTTAGAAGCAAGAGGATCTGAGTCCGACATCGACTTGAGATATTCAAGTTTAAATTTGATTACTCATTGCGAATTCTGGATAGTGCGTTTATTGGCTGGCCAATAGATGTCACTAAAATGTCCAAAATGACTTAGATTTCTTTGTTACCAAATAAACACTATATTTAACTACACGGCTAAAAATTTTAACCTAAATTTTAAACTGAGGTAGAGGTTTCTGGCACCTATTCTACTTATTTTCTCCAATGTATTGACGTGCTTGTTCTTTTAAATAAAATATTCATAGATTAAAAAGCAGAAGAAGTTTTGGCTTAAGTAAAGTAATTGGAGGTCACCTTTGACAGCAAGCATTTATGGAGGCAGCATTTGGAAAACATGACAGGCTGGGCAACAAGGTTCATCATGGTGTGCAAACACATAGCTGGCAGCCCGAATATCTTGAGACCTACAGCATTATAGTCAAACCTATTATCACCTACGGCTCGTTAGCATGGGCTTGGACAGTAAAGCCTGGCGTGTGGCTGTATCACAGGAGCCTATCGTACATGCTCTATAGCTGCCTGTAGGCAATTCTTGACTTGTCCCCACTACACGTGGCAATAGAGCATTCGACTAAAAGAACCCTTCAAAGCAACACAAAGGAAGAATAGGGCAGAGGCAAAATCATGTAAACTAAATGCCATTAACAATTTTTAATTGTAATTTGCAAAAATGTACATCTAACAATTAATGGATTGCAATGATTCGCAATCAACAATTAATTAATTATTAATTTTGTTTCCCTACAATTAACAATTTGTTAATTACAATTGTTTGGACCTTATCATATATATTATTTCTGTAAGGTCTTTTTGTGTTATTTCCTAATTTTCTGCTCTCATTTGGAACCAATATTAATAAATAACGTATCGTTTTAAAGGTGGGGGTTAGCTCTACATGCGAAACCATGTTTTAACTAGCGGAGTGCTTTTGTTTAAGCGTATTTTATAAAAATGAATTCTTTAAAATAAACGATTGTGAATGCACAAAAAAATCAATTTGTACTGCGACGCTATTGTGACTGACATTCACATGCCTCGCGACATCTACATTTGAATGCTAATACTGAACAGTGCGCCATCTACACTTGAACATTGTTAAAATAAGTGAATAAGACTGCGTTCACATTGGGTCATAAACTCGAGTTAAAGGGACATTTTTTGAGTGAATTCATATTGATGTTGTCAATCAACTCAAGTTTATGGCTCAATGTGAATGTAATATAAGTGGTGGAATTTCAAATAGCTGTTTGCGCATATTTGTATAATTTTTTAGGGTCTCACAACAAGTGTATAATTTGAGAAAAAGGTTTGGAAAATCCTGGACCTGGACTAATAAAAGGTTTCAAACCATTTTTGTTTTTTTTTTTGCGCAAGGAGCGCACGGGTCCAGCTAGTCTAGTATATTATTAGCCGGGTAGCGTGGCAAGAACATGTTCGTGAAAATTCTGTGCTCCTGATAAATTGTATCGAATATTTGAACGAAATCAATAAAGAATTACCCGGCTAATTGTAAAAAATGGTTAATTATTATAAATTGCTTCATAATACAATTTCATTTCATTTCATTTCATTTCATTTATTTGCAGTCAATGGAATAAATCCTTACAGACTAAAAAATATTAAATAGTACTTAAATTAGGTGTAGAGCTTAACGTATGAAACTTATGTACATATAAGGACCGGAGAACTTAAAATGCAGAGTTTAAAATAATTAAAAATTCAGACCTTGGTAGTGAAAAATCCAAGGAAACCATGAAGCTCAGTGAGTTAAACTCCCGAATAGCACGGGCAATAGGAGCGTTACATGCATAGTTAGTTCTAAGATTATCTCCATAAAAGGGGTAGAAATTCCTGAGAGAACGTTGAGGAACATTAAATCGAAACCGCTCCAGCAAGTATGGGCAGTCAATAGACCCATTAATAATGTTATAAGCAAAACTTAAACAGATAATTGATCTACGATTCACCAAGGACTTAAGATTTAATAGCAGACGTGCAGAATAGGACGGCATGGGTTCAGAAAAGTTCAGTGGTCGAAGAGCATATTTAAGAAAGATCTTCTGTATACGCTCGATTCTATTTACTGCTGTCAATTGACTTGGCCTCCAAATAAAAACTCCATATTCCAGATGCGACCGAACAAAGGACGTGAATAATAGCTTGAACGTATAGGGGTCTGAGAATTTGATGGTATTACGCCTAACAAAGCCAAGCATCGAATACGATTTAACAGTAACATAGTTTACATGGTTGCTAAAAGAAAATTTACTATCAAAGATAATACCGAGATCTTTAATCTCACTAACGGACTAAAGCTCACAATTTGAAATTTTGTAAGTCGTATGTATTATATTAGTGGCTTTCGCATAAGTTATGTGGAAGCATTTGGCCGGATTCAAGGAAAGATGATATTTTTCGCACCATCGATAGAGTTTGTCAATGTCGTTTTGCAGTCTTGAGGCATCTTCTGGCCCCTTAATTGATGAGAATAGCTTTAAGTCATCAGCGTAAAGCAAGCAGTTGGCAAACGAGAAGCAACTACTAATGTCATTGATAAACAAAATAAAAAATAACGGTCCTAATATACTACCTTGGGGTACACCGGAAGTTGCAACAAAGGGCCTGGAGGATACACCATCAATATTAACTACACATTGCCTATTAAATAAATAAGAGGCAATCCAACGCAGAAATGAGGAATGAAAGCCCAGAAAAGCCAGCTTTTCAATTAAAACTCTGTGTGAAACTCTGTCAAAAGCTTTAGAGAAATCTGTGTAGATGCAATCCACTTGAATATGTGCAGAAAATGACTCAACACAGTATTCACTAAAGACCGCCAGGTTAGAAACTGTTGATCTGCCGGCAACAAATCCATGTTGATAGGGAGAAATTAATGATTTAACAGCAAAACTTAGCTTTGCATTGACAGCATGCTCAAAAATCTTGGATATAGTAGACAGTTTGGATATAGGCCTGTAGTTGCGGACATCATTCTTGTTTCCACTTTTAAAGACAGGGGTAATAGAAGTGATCTTCCAATCACTAATGAACGTCCCTGAAGACAAGGATTTATTGAAGATCAATCTTAATGGAATTATTAGAGCCGGACAGCCCTTTAGCACTACTGGACACAAACCATCAACATCAGACCGATAGGAAGATTTCAACTTGAGGATGGCATTACTAATATCTTCTGAAGAGAGACAAAGCGATCCAAAGTTGACAGCACAGTCCTGACTCCTAGGAAATTCAAATGTTTTATTACTATTGTCTTCAGCGTCGAAATTCGACTTGAAGAACTCCGCAAATAAGTTGGCTGTTTCAGTTGGAGAATTCGCAGAATTGTCGTCAAGAAAAGCACCAGTTGGTACACTGGCACAGCATTTTTTTGACTTAATATAATTCCAGAATGATTTCGGGTTCGATTTAATGTTTGACTCAATGTTACGAATGTAATTGGTATAAAGATACTTATCCAAATTATTGAAACTTCTAAGATAAAGCTTGTATTTAATAAAGAACAAATGATTCTTTGTGTTTTTGAATTTTTTGAAGTATTTGTTTCTCAGATTCTTCAGTTTCTTTAGGTCCCTTGAGTACCATGGTAATTTGTAGGGCCTTTTTCTTCGAACCGGAATCCAATCCAAGCAGTGATTGTACAAAATAGTTTTAAAAGTGCAGAAACTACTAGCGGTATCAAGCCCATCAAATAGCTCCTCCCAGTTAATTTGAAATAAACAGTCATTAAAGAGTGTAAAATCAAATGAATTGAAATTAAAAGAAACACTGCTATCAAAATTCTCCGAGGCAAAACAATAGAAATTAATTGTAATAATCAGAGGCAGATGATAGGCGTAATAGGATTCATGCACTCCTTTACTTCGCAATTAATATTGTCACTTATAAATACAAGATCTAAAAGTCTATTTAGAGAATTAGAATTATTGTTAATTTGAGATAAATTCAGGCTCAGCATATTATCAATAAGGTACAATTCATGATTTGCCGAAAGATTAGAAGGCGTAAGGCCATTATTAGATAAGCTGGGCGACCAGTAGACATTACAAAGAATTTTTTCAATTGTAATTATTTTTATTTTAAATAATTTAATTGCAACAAGCAATAGCTCCCTGAACTATGTGCTAAGTTTCACGTCCCCACGTCAATTTCAAATTAAAGTTCGAAATTGGTAGATCCGTGCAACACCTATTGAAATTTTTTTGATAAAATATTGAGTTGTCACCGGGTTCTGATGCATGTGTTCAGTTTCAGGTCTCTAGCTTACCAGGAAGTTTCTCAAAAATCGATCGCAAGATTCCACGCGTTTTTCAAAGATTTAGCGCGATTTTATGTTATCTCGATTAGCGCGCCACCGGAATATCGGAATTTTGATTTAAACAAATTATATTGTGATGTCCTATACTATCTGCTAAGGTCCCTAGGCCAAGGGGAAGTTAGTTGAAAAAAAAGGTAATAAAATAAATGTGTGTCTGGCGTCCAAAGTACTCAGCCCATCTTTATGAAATTTTCACACTAGACTTTCGATTTCAGTGGTTACAGTATAGGCTACATAAAATTATGGAAAATTGAGCGGTGTCACGTCCCCATGCTGTATAAAATTACTATTCGTCATAACTCTGAACGTATTTGGTCGAATTAATCATATTTGGATATAAGTGTCCCTTAATCAATATTTATGATACTTTCACAGTGGGTTCAGGAAGCTCTGGGTGCAACGCTATATAAAGTTGGAATCCGGCATAACTATGAATTTATTTGATTCCAGATAATGATATTTTATATAATGATATTTTATATAAAAAAAAACTTTTTAAAAAGTGATCGGTACTAAACGTTCATTTATGTGTGGGCGGTGCCAGATAATTGTAACTACCAAATTCTAGCATTCTATCTGCATCAGTGCAGTAGATTTGGCATGTTTCGGTTTCCTACCTCTCTTTCAGAAAGCTGCACCAAAAAGTGGTCGTGGTTGTTCACCGATTTTGCTTATTTTTCGTGGGCGTGCTTTACATGTCCATAGTATACCTGGTACCAAAGAAAACAAACCTGTGTGCTGAATTTCATTCTATTAGTTTAGCTCATGGATATCACGACTCCAGTGTCCTTATTAATTTTTGAATTGTAGTCATTTCGATACTTATATATACAAAAAATAATAATAATGAACAAGCAGACCGCCAAGGAGGTTTAGACTGAGCTTCTCTATAAGTTTTTGATTTGCTCCTTGAACTTTTTACCATACAAATTGGCGTGCCCTACATATTATATGGCATTTACTAAGGCAGACGACACGCTTTTTTATGGCAGGAATACACTCGGAGGGTTGCCGACCTCCGGCGTGTTAGGCCACAAGGCTACTACCACACCACATCTCAATTTGTGTCGGCTCTTTCTAATATTAAATACCAAAACCTCTTCAACGAGTCTAGACCTTGTAGATAAGCAGAAACACAAAAACAAAGTGCCAGTTTTCTTCAGCCACAAGTCGAAAATGTTAGTTTTCGTACGAAATTTTGAAATAGTTTTCGTAAGAAGTTTTGAAAGTGTTAGTTGGCAAACTCGATTTATTTTAAATAACTTTACTCAGCGCTTCATATACACACATGCCCCACCCGTTACAATGAGGTGTCCCGCCCGTTACACTTACTTTACTAACTTTTCGGATTATAGCAATAAAAATATTTGGGAAAAGTAAATTATGTTTGCATCAACATATTACACATTTGTCCGTAGGTATAAGCATATTTAAATAAAATAAACTACATTAATAAATTCGCAGACTTTCAGTAATATATAACTTGACTTACGGATAGCTTCTATATTTTGTCAAACAATTTTAAAACTATAATTATTTCCACGAATACTTTATTTATTCAAGTTTTTTTTTTACTTGGACCATTAATTGAATGCAATATTTAACATCTCTATTAAACCCAGAAATCGTTAATTAGTTTTATTGAAATCTTTTAACAAAAGTAAAATTTCATGGAAAACTGTCCCACCCGTTACGATGTT
Organism: Merzomyia westermanni; assembly: GCA_949987695.1. Classification (NCBI taxonomy): domain Eukaryota; kingdom Metazoa; phylum Arthropoda; class Insecta; order Diptera; family Tephritidae; genus Merzomyia; species Merzomyia westermanni. Next base: position 77,896,312 of record OX465291.1, read on the forward strand.
ATAGCCCATTTATAGGAGAGATATATGTATGTATAGTAACTGTGCTGTAGAGTAACTACGCTTCTCAGCTGACGTACTAAGCATGGATAAGATTTTAATAATACTAAACTTGCAGTCGGTCTATAGATACATACATAATTTGAATTTTATATATATAGATTTGGTCAGAACGGGCTTAGCTTAGCACAAACAAAATAAAACTTTTTAAAATTTTAATACTTGCAAATATGTAAAAGAAATTACAATGCTGAATATTCAACTAGAGACTATGAAGAATACGATCCGTCAGCATTGCCTCCACCTTAGGTGACAGCATATCATCTTGTAATCGTAGTTTTTATAAATAATGAAAGTTTAATAGTGTAATGATGATTTTCTGTATGTTTGCTGAACTTGTCTCTCCCCCCTCAAAGCGTTTTCACACCCAGCTGAATTTGCGGAATATAAGTTGCAATAGAGGCGGTCAAAAGAAAAAGTGTAAGTGCAGGTTTTGAAAATTTGAGAAAGACAGTTTCAAAGCTTAAGCTCTTTATAATAATTTGCTCAGCGTATAGATATAGCTACTACAAAATAATTCATGTACATATCTATATACCTTTCCACCAAATACCATTGTGTTTTAATAATATGATTGTGCACTTAACTCGCCTTTTTTGTGCTGCTTACCCCCTTAATTATAAATTCAAATAAATGAACAATTTTTATAAACTATATAAGCACTATTGATTTAACAAATAATTGTAGTCTAATAACTAAACTTTGATTTTTTAATTTCTCCTTTATGGCCTACAATCAAGTTTGAGCAAATAAAAGCCCACTTGTAAAGTTAGGGCTTAACCCTGTAAACAAACAATATATAATTTTTTTTTTTGGCACAACGAATGCGTTTTGAACAGACCTGCCATTGTAATGTAAGTTGAAATGTCACATCATACTCAGCAGGTAAACAAGCAGGCGGACGGAAGAACATAGCTCAACCGATTTCTCTATTTATCCTAAGAACTTTGATATATGCGACGTTTCACGTTAACCGATCACTTGCATACCCAAAATTTGAGAGGATGAATTTCAAATCTTGTCCGAATTTTTTTAAAGACCTTTTCCAGACGAACATTTTGGTACGTTAAACATTATGATCCAATGGTTAACATGAAACGTCCCATATGTATATATATTTCGATTCCTTAATGCCGTTACAAACACCCGTTAAGTGGATGTCATACTACCCTATGTACAACTGGGAATAGAAAGTATGTTCATAATATTGTATGTATTGCACTGAAAAAAATTAATAAATTGTATAGATCTGTAATCTTTGTACCGCTAATAGTTGACATCTACACTGTTCACGGATTAAACCTGAGAACCCACCTGCACGCGCCGCCAATGCGCCAAAAGACTTTTTACCATAAGTCTGCGTATACTCGTACATCCATATGTATGTACATACATATATTTTTCAAGGATCATTTTCCTCAACGCATTTTATTTTAAATTGTGGACATTAGAAATTTATTATTAAAAATATTTTGACAGTGGCATGAATAGAAGGATAACGTCAATAAAGTAGCTGTGTCGCCCACTGCGCACTAATCAAATAAAAATAAATGAACTAGGCCTTGCATTATCCTTGCAGCATGCCACGTACGCATGCTACACAATGCGGCAATTTAATGCTGCATCATGTACCCTCGAGCCATAAGGCAACTGCCACCAAAGAAGCCAACACAGTCTAGGGTGAGAAAATCTAAATTACCACATACTTGTGCTATGGAAGCGCGAAGAGAAGTGGACTTCCAAACGAATGTGAACGCATGTATGCATTCATACATAAGGAGCAGTTGTACACAAAACAGAACGACGGCTGCAAATCAAAACACACGTGACCTTAGTTTGTTGTGAATGTGGATGTTCGTCTATGGAAATTACCGTTGTGGGCGAGAAGGAGAGGGGTCGTAGCACGTGTAACAGTATCAAGAGCGAATTTCGAAGTTAAAGAAGCTGAAGCTGGAGTTGATTGTGGTAAGTGATACAAAAAAGCACGAAATAAAATCAAATGTGGCAAGTGGTGCGGGTAAGTGGCTAGTAAAATGTGCAAGTCAAGAACGTAACGTTGAAAGGATTTGCACGAACTGCTTCACGTTCATATTGTTGTAACCAAAAAAGCAAAGGATTTTTAGGGCTTTTAAAATTGAATGTTTCACAGTTGAGGCCTGAGTTGAGTTCTAAGGCATTCGTTTAAGGTCTCCTGAAATGGTATTTTTTCTTTCAGCGGCAGTCCATACGCATATATTCATATAAACATTTTCTTGCGCATACATATGAAAGTATTTACACATTGGCTTAGAAAATGAAAATGAGAATAAAGTGAAATGCAAAATCGAAAACGTTTCACCTCGATTCCAATCAACTAAAGACGAGTATATGCCTCCCATCGAGGGTGAAAGCAAGTGGCATGCCAAGAAACTACGTCACGTACTTGCCGCACGTATACATACATGGACATATAAGCCTGCAAAAAATGCGATTAGTCAAGGATGCGTCCGAGATGAGTCGCCAAGGACTTGCGACTAATCCCAGTTCGGATCTATTTGTATGGGCTGGACTGTTCACATTTTTTTGAGCATGTTCTCCACTATCTAATCAAATGTGCACTTTTAACTTCTATGAGTATACTACGAAAACTAAAAATGACACTCCTATGGGAATGCTACAGAAATGAAAAATTTACTTATGCGTATTGAATTGTAAGCCTTTTGGACGAAAGATATTTTTCGCGGACAACTCTCTTTAGAGATTAATCGTACAATTTTTTGCAGGGACATTTGTTTGACTGTAGGCAAATAGTACTGGAGGTCGCTGAAGCCGTTATGTGTGCCGCCTTCTTAACTTCGGAGACTGTTCATATCACACACGGGGGTACTGCAGACTGGTAAACATTGAGTTTGGTGAGGTTGTCGAATTGTTTTAGGGCGGTGGCATGCAGCTTACATTGATTTATCATGATCTGCGTAGGCAATAAAACTTTAAAACTGCCACAATGGGTCGTCACGGCCGCCCTTCATTGCTGATACATACCTCACATTTTTTCCATTTGAATTTACATTGCCTAGTGCCGACGTTTCGCTAAAAAATGCGTGAGCCACCCTCGCTCATATCGGAGGATATCGCAAAAATGAGTGTTCGCATTTATATTGTTAAGGGCTAGCGAAAAAGTAATACAAATAACAGATAAAACGATGGGTATAAAAAACAACGACAAGATTTAAAGCATCCGGAGCGACATGCCGCTAAAAACTATTATTTGGACACAGGCGTATACTCATACCCTTCAAGAAATCGCATTTACTACATGCACGCATGTGTTAAGTACTCCTAAAAGGCGAACAAGTAAAGCAAAAAAATTGAGGTCAATGAACTTCGAGATCAGAGAACTTCACTAAGTACCTTTACGCAGTTTGGAAACTATAAATAGTTTAGTTTTAAGTTGATTGTACAAGTTCCATCAAGTCAGGAAATGTTTAACAAAAATAAAAAGTTAATACTAGTATTACTAATAGTACACCATCGTCATACACTCTAGTAAGAGTTTTCAGGGATCCTTGTAACCGAATAAGACACAAACCAAACTTTGGGCTTTGCTAACATTTAGAAAATGATCAGAACAAGAACAACGATCACAAGTATTCATTAATATAATAATCGTTGAAACAGGTTAATTCTGGATTCAACAATTGGAACAATACGATAAAGTGAGGTGAGATGCTGAGAACATGTCTGTGGCAAAAAGGAAAAACTACCAAAGTAATTTATTTGAATTTTTCAGTAGAACGCTTTGAAAGTTGAAATTGTAGTATAAATGTATGGAACTGAGATATAGTTTTTTGTCCATAAAATCCACCAATCCAGAAGAAGCCGTGAAATTTAATGTGATTATAGACCCTAGCTCGGAGACAGGGCCGCCGAGAAGAAATCCAGGCCCAGGGGTAAAAAGGTGGGCCCCCTTTCTACATAAATGTTTCGAATACCGCATCAATTTCATCAGCTATCTTTCTACTTACTTCCTCAATGTTTTTTAAGCATAAGTCAAATACGACGTTTTTTGCTCTCATCATTGCTTTAAAGTTCATGTTGGGTGAACCAATTTTTTTTTATACGATTTCGAAAATCAATTGAACGTATTAATCAGTTCATATATGTAGACTTTTGATCAGAAATATATATTCAGATTATATCGGAATATACGAATATAAGGATAGCAGGACTTGACAGTTAATAAGAAGCCAGAAACATCTTGGTCAAACATTTATTTATCGATCTGATTAATTAAAAAACGAAGTCTGTTGACTATCATGATTAAGTTTTTTAACATGCAGTTTAAAATCCTCCAATCTTCTATTATTTGGAACTTAGAAGTGAGCTTTTGGAGCTTTGGCGGCAGCTAATGCGTCGATTATAATCTGGAAATCCAAATGTATGAACTAATCGACTATCAAAAGCATTCTAATTTAACTATTCACTCATTTTCTTGAAAAATACGGGCCCCTTCGAGAACTGCGCGCCCAGCTGGACGCAAACATATAAGGAGTTCTACGCACAAAGCAGTAGAATCTTTGACGCTTTCTTTTCTCAAAAAAAATGTTGCCCTCTCTTAGTTTAGCTTTCTGCAAAATGGTCCAATTTGTAGATAATGATGCCCTTATCATTAGTAAGTGGGCAATATTTTCTGAATTGAGCACGCAAATCTACGAGACAGTTAACAAACCCAAACGGGCAACATTATTTCCAGAAAAGAAAACTACATTTCAATAACTGCAGCTATTGATTATTATACCTAGTAGTGCCTCGCACACAAGGTATAATAACTTTAGTCGCGTAACGGCAGTACGTAACGGCATTAACGGATCGAGATAGATATTGACTTATATATATCAAAATGTTCAGGACGAAAAGAGAAATTGATTCCGTCCGTCCGTCCGTTCGTCCGTCTGTGAGCACGATAACTTGAGTAAATTTTGAGATATCTTCATGAAATTTGGTATGCGGGTTCATTGGCACTCATCTCCGAGCCCTATTTAAAATGGACGAAATCGGATGATAGCCACGCCCACTTTTTATATATATAATATTTTCGAAAACACAAAAAAAGTGATTGCTCAGTACATAATAAGGATAAAATTTGGTGAATACATTGAGATTGAGGCATAAAATAAATTTTTCAAGAAATATTTGAATACTTGGATCGGTTAAGGTCTACGCCCAATTTTATAATAAAGATCTTGAAAAGGATCGTAGATATATTAAATAGGCAATAACTTTGCGTAAAATAGCTTTACATCATCTATATTTCAGTTTTGAAGTTTCCGTAAACAAATAAATCCAAAAACTTAAAATTTTCGAAAATGGGCGTGGTCCCGCCCCTTTTATAATGGACTATGCCACAAAACTGTGTATGCGATAACTCCACCAAAAATTGATTTGTCGAAACGAAATTTGGTGATAATGTTCTATATACAAAGGTAACTGTTTTCTGTAAAAATGGGCGAAATCGGTAAATGTCCACGCCCAATTTTTGAACATAGTTCTGAAAAATTTTTTTTTTGTAAAATTTAAAAACCGATATTTCTACAACTAAGCAAGTTTTATTAATCAGATTTTGGACACATAATAAGCTTTTCACGAAAACCACGGCCGAAGACAAATTTTGTCAACTTTGAAGAAGTAGGCGTGGCGCCGCCCACTTTTCAGCATAAAATTTCTGCTATTTTCAAACGCAATCGCTTATAATTCAATCTTGATATTTCAATGAAAATTGGTCAGCTGCTTCTTAGTAGTATGTATTATACTCTTGCCAAAAATTAGCCAAATCTGAAAACACACAAGCAAAATATTCGGGCACGTAGTTAATAGCCCATTGCAATAGCGAAGTTATATATCTTTTTTGATTTTCATACCTTTCATAAACATTAAATATATGTAAGTATGAGAACAAGAAGAGAAAAGTTCACTAAAATGATCAGTACGATGAGAGGAGTGGATTTAGCCATGCCCACCTCTCCGTCCGTCTGTCTATTTGAACGCAAACTAGTCTCTCAGTTTTACAAAAGAATGCTGAAATGCGTTGTTTGCTTTCTCCATTGTATAATATACTAGCCAACCCGGTAGACGTTGTTTTGACGTTTTGATACATAGAACACATCTATATATAAAATGTCATTAACTTGAACCAAATAAACTCCTAATTATACCGAACTGCAGCTTTTTATAACGCGGGGGCTTTTCCAAAAGCCGTGTCGTGTCCAGCGAATTCCTGAACCTATCGTGAAAGTTCAAGAGCAAAACAAAACACAAAATATGTGGGCGTGGCACCGCCCACTTTTGAAAAATTATGTAGATATTGACTAAGTGACACATATATCCAAATTTCAATAATTTTGACCAAAAAATTCCAAGTTATGACGAATTGAAACTTTATATAGCCTGGGGGCGTGGCTCCGCCTACTTTTCCAAAACTATATATTGTATATGCTGTACCCAGTAAACCCAAGTATATGTTGTGAAAATTCCATAAAGATCGGTTGAGTTATTTGGCTCCTATAAAAGACACACATTTTTATACCTAGTAGTGCTACGCGCACAAGGTATATTAACTTTAGTCGCCTAACGGCAGTACGTAACGGCATAGACGGATCGAGATAGATGTAGACTTCTATACGAGGTGTGTTCAAAACGTATCGCGAATTTTGAATTTTCGCTGGTTACGTATATTCGAATTTCGAATTTTTTGTGGCGTTATGTTGGTACTCATGTCTCTCACTTATGCCGACAAGCTCGGCCATTTTGAATGTTCAGTTAATTGTTGACAGCTGCTTTGTTTGCACGTGTTTTGGATCGTCTTCGATTTTTACCTATTCAAAAAAAAGGATCAAAGAACCTGTATCAATTTTGTGTGAAAAACGAAATTAAGATATTTCTACAACTAAGCAAGTTATATCAAGCAGATTTTGCACACATATTAAGCTTTTTAAGAAAAACTCGCCCGCAGAAAAAGTTGGTCAATTTTGAAGAAGTAGGCGTGGCGCCGCCCACTTTTTAGCATAAAATTTCTGCTATTTTCAAAGGCAATCGCTTATAATTCAATCTTGATATTTTAATGAAAAGTGGTCAGCTGCTTCCCAGTAGTATGTATTATACTCTTGCCAAAAATTAGCCTAATCGGAAAACACAAAGGCAAAATATTCGGGCACGTATTAATAGCCCACTGCAATAGCGAAGGTATATATCTTTTTTGATTTTCATAACTTTCATAAACATTAAATGTATCTAAGTATAAGAAGAAGAAGAGAAAAGTTCACTTAAATGATCAGCACGATGAGCGGAGTCGATTTAGCCACGCCCATCACTCCGTCCGTCTATCTGTCTGTACGTCTGTCTATTTCAACGCAAACTAGTCTCTCAGTTTTACAAAAGAATGCTGAAATTCGTTGTTTGCTTTCGCCATTTTATAATATGTTAGCAAACCCGCTAGACGTTGTTTTGACGTTTTGATACATAGAACACATCTATATATAAAATGTCATTAACTTGAACCAAATAAACTCCTAACTATACCGAACTGCAGCTTTGTATAACCTGGGGGCTTTTCCAAAAGCTATATACGGATTGTGTCGTGCCCAGCGAACTCGTGAAGGTTCGAGAGCAAAACAAAACACAAAATATGTGGGCCTGGCACCGCCCACTTTTGAAAAATTATGTAGATATTGACTAAGTGACACAAATATCCAAATATCATTCATTTAGGTAAAGAAGTTTCGGAGTTATGACGAATTGAAACTTTATATAGCCTGGGGGCGTGGTTCCGCCTACTTTTCCAAAACGACATATTGTCTATGCTGTACCCAGTGAACCCAAGTATATATTGTGAAAATTTCATAAAGATCGGTTGAGTTCTTTGGCGCCTATGAAAGACACCCTTTTTTATATCTATTTTTGTTGCGCCCACAAGGTATATTACTTTATTCGGCATAAACGAATCGAGATATATATTTATTAATGTATATCAAAACGTTCAGGATGAAAAGTAAAATATCCGGGCAAGTAGTTAATACCCCACTGCAAAGGCGAAGTTGTATATCTTTTTGACTTTCATACCTTTCATGAACATGAAATGTTTGTACGTATACTGAAATGATCAGGAGGATGAGCTGAGTCGATGTAGCCATGTCCGTCTCTTGATACGTCTATCTGTCTGTCCGTCTGTCTATTTGTACGCAAATACGAACTGAAAGTGTTAAAATAGACCTGCGTAAATTGGGATGAGATAATAGATCACTACTAGGCATATAATGTTCGGTTCCACCCGAACTTAAACTTCCTTACTTGTTAAATATAACTAGCATCTCCCATTGTCGGCCCTAATTTTTTATTTCTGCTAAAAGTGTGAAATGGAATGCCCAACAACATTATACATTTATTTACTTATAACTGCCGTCCCAATTATGGGTCTAAGGTTAACAAATGGCTAAAAACATATAACATACAAATGACAGACATGAGATTTAACAGTTCACTATATATATAAAATTAACTGTTAACATATTTTGACGACTCTAACATAGCTAAATGTACCGGGACCATCGAACGGCAGTAGCGGCGCTAGGCGAAAAATAGTCGTCCGCGAACAAGATTTGCGAGGCATTTGGTATACTCCCACTACTAAAAAAAAGTGGGCGAAGTTAATAAGATGAATTACGTGCAATATAATGTACAACCATATTTAATTTAAACACAAGAACAAATTAGGGTAATTTGAATTCTTCGACTTTTAGCTTCACTGAATTTTTTTAATACTGCGTCATAACTAATACCTGCCGCTATATCCGCTTCAATTGATAGAACCGACCAGAAACTTAGTCTTTCTTGGCTCATCGTGTTTCTCAAATATGTTTTAATCAATTTTAGTTTTGAAAAGCTTCTCTCAGCATAAGCTGTAGTGACTGGAACTGTGAGCATGATTCTGATTGTTATGTGAACATTGGGATATACCTCATCCAAATTGTTTACTAAAATGTATTCGATTAGTTGCTTCACGTCATTAAAAGAGTAAGTGAATTTGATTTTAAGAGCTAAAGTTCCTCAAATAGTTCGAGTTAGCTGTTTTCGCCATCCCGTAACGCTGTTACCAAATCTTTGCAATGCTTAAGAAGTTCCTCTTCTGATATAATTTTCAACCTGTTTATATCATATATGAAACCAAATATTTGAAAATGTTCATTGAGAGCCTTGAAGCGGAATTCTGTGTCGAGTATGATGGCGTCGATCATTGTAATAAAAAAATTTACTTTGTACTGCACTTGGGCGGTTGGTTTACATTCGTCAACATGTTCATAGCTAAATATTCGTTTTTTCTTTCGTATTATTTTTTTTTAAACTGAGACTCAATTACGTAGCTGCTATTTTCTATAAACAATTTATGATTGTTTATGCCCTCAACCTTTAAGTTCACTTTGGCCGTCTGCCATAGTTTACTTACATTATTCACACGTAATTAAATTTCATACCACACGTGCATTGCAACTATGAATTCCATAGTTATCATTTCGTTTATTACTGCTTCACAATCACTTAAAGTTGCGGAATCATTAGCTTTATTTTTCAAATCATTTACGCAGTCGACAACGTCATCAAACTGTAAAAATATTGCTTTAACTGCTTCTATTGTACTCTCCCACCTTGTTTCAAACAGTGATTTTAATTTCAGTTTCAGTTTAGCCTCTATAATATCCCACCATTTGCTTGACTTTGAAAACAATACATAGACTTTGTTGATAAAGCCGAAAAATGTTTTGGCTGCATCTATTTAAAAGCAAATTTCAACCATAACATCCACATGGGGTGAAAAACGCTCTTGGATTTATATTGAGTATCCTTGTTCGGACACCTTTATTAATGCCGACCATAGCCCTGTCCTCGACAGTTTCGGATATCTAGACCAATTTTGTCTAGTTCTTGCAGTATTGTATTCGTTAAATGTTCCCCCGTTGTCTCTGTGACAGAAATTAGCCCTACAAAATGCTCCTCGATGATTCCAGTGGAAGAATTGCAAAATCTTAATATTAAGTAACGACAGTTGCTCCACTCGGCTCACAGCAGTGGTGCAATCTAGCAAGAAGGCGTAATATTTGGCTTGTTTACTCTCTGTATGATTTCGTCAATAACTGATTTAGACATTGATGTAATTAATTCGTTTTGGGTATCGTGACTCTGTTGACGTAGTTTCTTTTCATCAATACGTTTCATGTGCTCTCGTAGTGTTGGTCATATTTAGATAATAACTTAACAAGATCTATAATATTTCCACTATTTGCGACATTGTTCAAGCTAAGAACTCTCGATGCCCTCTAAACGCTAGATTAGGTTTGTATGTAAGTAGTTTATTATATCTATAAACCTTTCAAACAAGTTATACCAATGCTTTTCGGAATCTCTCAGCAATCTTTCGTTGTGTTTATCAATGGTTCTTCCGGATTTGAGTCGGTTATAAAACTCGATCCATTTAATCATGCACTTCATGTGTTTTTGATTTTGTTCGTGTCTTTGCAATATTCAACTCAGATCCTTCAGGTTACAACAAACTTCGTTTACCATCTGGAAAAAAGTCTGCATGGAAAGCAATAAGTTTTATCTCTAGAATCGGAGTAAACTAACATTTTCGCTGTTGTGTCTTACAAAGTTTTCTAGTAAAATGAAACTTGGAAAAATGTCTTTTATTTTCGTCCATGGGGTAACTTTCATTCGACTTTTCTAGGTTTTGTTTTACTAAATTTTCACGTTGCGAATTTGTTATTGGTAGTACCCATTTCCCGGATCTAGTTCTGAAAATGAATCTATCACACTAACGCCATGCTCTTGATTTCCGGTGTCGCTAGTCCCCAGATTTTCCAAATCGCTACTATCTCCAGAAACAGGAAATTCAGAAGGCTGTGATTCACTCAAATCTGAATCTCTTCTATCTATTTCAGAAGCTGAGGGACCCTGAATAATGGAGTCAAGAGAGGATAGTGTAACATCTGAGCAAGGTTTCCTAAGAAATTTCATCATAGTTGAACTCATAGCTTGATTAGAAAGATCTTCGTCTACCTTTCTTTTCCTCTTTGAAGCCCCAGATTCCCATTTCCTCCCGATATCTCTGTCTCTAGTAAGCTTTCCAGACATTATGACCTGAAAAATGTTATTTATTGATTAGCTTGATAAGTGAAAACCCTGCCCAGTGAACCTAAAATAATGCTATGGTTAGTTAACCACAAAGTTCACCTACCAAGTGCACACACTTGGTGTTAAAATTTCGCAGAAGAGTTTCATGCGGATAATGTGGTTTGTACCTAACCCACAATTTTTAGTTTACTTTTCGTAGGTTATATATTTCGAATAAGCAAAACTCATCAACATCAAACTTAAATTTTAAATTTAAATTGTTAAATAAGAAAATAACAAGCTTTCACTCACTTTGTAATAAGCACTACATGAAAATAGAACGAAATTTTGGGCCTGTTCGTAAATTCGGTATGTGCAGTGTTGCAGAAAAAACTAAGTCCCTTATTCCCAATTAATAATATGTGGAAATGTCTGGTATGCGCAAATAAACACAACTATCCAAATGGAATTTAGTTGTGAAATTCAGACCTTTCTATCTTATTTATTTCAGGAATAGAAGAGGCTTCTTTTTCTGCAATTCTGCATTTACGAACAGGCCCTATTACTTTCACGCCTTTGCAATTCCTTTGGCAGATAGCGATGTGCATATTTTCGTACTAAATGTTTTTTATCTCGGTACTCTATATACAAGGTGGCGCAAAAGTAAGCTTCCGATGTTCAGCATATCGGTTGTGGCACGTACAGTGTGTGCTGTTGAACCGTCTTCTTGGAACCACATGTTTTCCAATCCCAATTCATCAAGTTGCGGCAAAAAGAACTCGTTGATCATTGCTCTGTAGCGCTCACCATTCACAGTAACCGTTTGGCCCCGACCGATTATTGGTCAAATAAATAGTCAGCAATATTCCGCGTTCTGGAGCAGTGTAGCGTAACATTGTTTATTAACGTGTATTTCGCATGTGTTTACTACACAAATGTCAAAACAGAACTGACTTTAGGGGCCAATCGCAAAATTTATAGCATTTTCTGATAGGAGGATTACTTTTGCGCCACCTTGTATAAGCCGTATTTTTTGAAATGGCCTTCTGCTTTTGGGACAAACATTTGTTAACATCAGTTTTACTTCATTACATATAGGTATCTTTTCTTTGTATTTGCATTAGCTCAACCGATAAAGTGCGATTTTCTTCAATTTCACTATGTTATATGTTGCTATAAGATATTTGAAAAGCAAAAGTATGCCAATTGTTATTTTCCAAACTGGCATAGGTGCATTTGATGTTAAAAAGATCGTAATTTTTTTGAAGAAAACGAACCATTAAAATTTTGATATCAAGTCAAATATATTTATAGTGCCAAGAACAAAACTCGTACTTATTAAGGGCTAGTAATTTTTGAATCAGTGCAAACGTAAACCATTTGATATCCCGATAAATAAAAAATGGACTTATGCCACTTTCAAATATAATGGCTCATATGGACCTTAGGGACTTTAATCTTCGTGTAATAAGCAGAAATGTGTAAAATAAATACTTAAAGTACGGTGTTTATGAATAAACACCCCTTTTTTATGATACCAAATGTATCGGATACGTTTACAACCGTATCGAGACGGTATAAAAAGTACTTATTCATCAAAAGTTCTAATTCATTCCATCTCTAGTAACAGATGAATTGAGCAAAACAAATCACTAGGGGTTGGGGGTTTAGAATATGCCCGAGGTAGGCATACCGGTCGTAAGAGGCGAATAATATGCACAAAGGTAATGACGTGCAACTCGAAGGTTGATCTACGGATATGATGCCTCTCACCTCTCATTACCCACCTTATCCTTCTTTACGGAAGGAGGGCTGACATGACCTAGAAGGTTTCACTGGTCATAAGTCGCTACCACGACAGTCAAGAAGTACCGCAAGGGAGTACCGGAGCGTACCGGGTTCAAATCCGGCCAAGGACTGTTAATTCGACAACACTCCCTTCAGTTTGGTTTGCCATTTCATCATGAACAGGTTGACAAAAGAACAACGCTTGCAAATCGTGCAAATTTATTTCGAAAATAATGGTTCAGTTCGCGAAGTTTACCGTGAGCTCCGTCCATTTTATGGTCGACATAATCGTCCATCAGAGCAATTAATTCGGTTAACCATGGATCGTTTTCGCACTACGTTTACTCTATGTGATAATACGCATCCGCAGAGACGTCGAACAGTGCGCACCGAAGAAACAATTGCCGCTGTAGAGCAAAGTGTTGAAGAGGACCCGAATGAATCGATTCGCCACCGTGCACAGCAATTGGAGCTTTGTCCATCAACTTTATGGAAGATTTTGCGCAAAGATCTTGGCTTGCGACCTTACAAGATCCAGCTTGTGCAAGAATTAAAGCCGCGAGACCATGCAATGCGTCGTGATTTTGGTGTATGGGCCGAAAATGAGATTGATTTCGATGCTGATTTTCATCGCAAAATTTTGTTCAGTGATGAGGCTCATTTTTGGTTGAATGGCTACGTCAACAAGCAAAATTGCCGCATTTGGAGTGAAGAGAATCCACATGAGACCCTTGAAACGCCATTACATCCACAAAAACTGACTGTTTGGTGTGCTCTATGGGCTGGTGGAGTCATTGGGCCATACTTCTTCCGCAATAATGCTGGAGAGGCAGCTACCGTTAATGGAGACCGGTATAGAGCCATGATAACCGACTATTTTGTTCCCGAATTGGATGGCATGAATGTGGATGAGTTGTGGTTCCAACAAGACGGCGCTACATGCCACACAGCGCACGTCACAATCGATTTATTGAAGGAAACATTCGATGGGCGCATAATTTCGCGGAATGGACCTGTCAATTGGCCACCAAGGTCGTGTGATTTGACACCATTGGATTATTTTCTTTGGGGATATGTGAAGTCGCTCGTCTACACCAACGAACCAGAAACGTTAGGGGAATTGGAAGCCAACATTCGTGGCGTTATTGCCGACATACGGCCCCATATGCTCGAAAAAGTGGTTGAAAATTGGACCTGTAGAATTGGCTTTATTCGAGCCAGCCGCGGCGGCCACATGCCCTAAATCATATTTAAACATTAATGGCATAAAATTATCCTTCCAACAAAGCCAAATTGATGGACCTTAAAACGATTTTCTTGTGTTTTATTTCAATTCGAAGTTCTATACCCCTAAAAAAACACCCTTTAAATAGTTAAATATTTACAATGTTTCTTAAGTAGATATAAGCGCTTTATGCTAATAACCAAAGCTCGCAATTGTATGTTTTTTAATATGCTAAACAAATGTAAAAAAATAGGTTAAAAATATCCATACCGAAATAATATGAAGAGTTTTTACTTTACTTTACGCCAACAACCATTTTTAAGCCAAAGTAGGATATTATGTTACCTGCTGGAAAGCCAATAGTGTTGTGTAATTTATATTGTATATATTATAAACGAAATACTTCCCTTAACAGTCTTCAGAATAATTCAGTATCCAGATTGAAGATGAAGTGATTTGAGTATCTCTTGGCAGATGGCGTTCTTAATCCGATACAGGATGAATAAAACAAGGGGTGCAGCAAGATGGTGTTCTCTCCCCCTTTTGTTTAATTTCTATATTTCGAGACTTCCCCCCCCATCCGAGGGAGTCTCCATTGTTTCCTACGCTGACGCCTGTACGATAATGGCCTCGGAAAGGGTCCCTACTGTCAACCACACCAAAATCTTGGGTGTGACGTTTGACAACGGTCTCACCTTCGCTGGTCATGCCACTTCAATATCTTCAAAGGTAAAGTGCCGCAATAAGATCCTCAAGTCACTGGCCGACAGTACTTGGGGAAAAGATAAAAAAACATTGCTTGCTACATGTAAGGCTATTGGCCGACCGGTTATTAACTATGCTGCGCCCCACCTTGCTGACACCAACTGGAGGTAATTGCAAGTCTGCCAAAACACTGCCATCAGAACTGCTACAGGGTGTCTGCTTATGTCATCAAGGGGCTAAATTGCTCAATGTTCAAGAGAACACGGAACTCTTGAGTAGAGAGTTTCTTCTGAACTGTCATAAACCCAGCCATCCAAATCGACATCTGTTGGATGAAGCCCCACCCCCCAGAGACATAAGGAGACATCTTCGCAAGCACTACGATGAGACCCGGCACCGGTTTGATCTGCGAAACCATAGGCGGGCTTTAAATGAACTCCACACTGAGTCGGTAGACAGATCCTTCAGATCTCGGCCTGTGAATGCCGTTATCAATATTCAACCACCTTAATTGACTAAAGAGGAGCGTGTACTTCCGAGGAAGACTAGAGTCATGCTAGCACAACTTCGTTCTGGATATTGTAATAAGTTAAACTCTTACTTATCCAGACTGAGCCATGACATGCCCTGCATGTGGTATGTCCGCTCATGATACCAAACATCTCTTCTCTTGTTCAATCGAATCTACTCTTCTAACACCTGCATCACTCTGCTCCAACCCTGTCGAAACTGCGTGGTTCCTTGGACTTCCGTTAGACGAGCCTGGTGAGTGATTGTGCCCATTAGGTAGGGCGAAGCACTGTTAACAACAACAACAACAAAATCCGATACAGGATGAAAAATTTATCGCTTTTTTGTCAAATTTGCTTAGTTGCTGTTCAGAAGCTTCAGGTCAAACTGTCTCTAGGATCGAGAATTTCTGCTTCGCGATATAAATGAAATGTCCATAAAATATCGACTAGGTCTTGGAGTCTTCGAGAGACGTCGTGTATTCAAGCATAACGGCTGGGCCTTCCTGGGTGTTTAAAATCGGCTTCACCTATAGCCGGAACTTGACGACGGGTATCAGTGGCGTAGCCAGGATTTGGGGAAGAGGAGCAAGAAATTTTTTTATATCGAAACCTGAAATTTGAGACCCACAATAAACTTTGTTTTAAAAATGTACGCAAACTTCGCGAAAATTCAAAGCAATTATGTATATCAAAGTCTTAAATTTTTTCAGAATTTTTTGAATTTTTTGGAGTATGCAGTTTTGTAGTTCATTAAATTTTAATACCGTAATTTGTCAATCTTAAGGTCGTGAAACATTTTGCTGATTTTTGGCAATTTTTTTTCCGAAGAGCTAAAGTGTTTTCTTTCATATAAAAGAAGTTGTTTTCATAATCTTGTATTGAAAAAAATACAGAAATCCTCATGAAAATATTTCTTTAGAGTTTTTACCTTGGGAACCAGCATTACACCAATAATAATTTCAGTCTAGAAATCCAACGAAGAATCACTCACGCAAACAAGTGCTACTTTTGACTGAGTTGGCAATTGAGAAGTATAGTCCTCTCTCGAAGAACGAAAATAAATAAGTCACTAATAGTCACACAGTCCAACGGATTAAAACCCAACGTCTTAATTGGCTAGGACATTTTGCGCTAATGAATGAAGATGCTTGGGCCCATAAGGTTTTCTTATCGGCACCCACAGGTGGTAGCAGAGGAAGAGGGAGACCACCAATCCGAGGGAAGAACTAAGTGGAGACCGATTTGTGATCCCTTGGTGATTCCAATTGCCAACCATTGGCAGAAAGACGTAACGAGTGGAGAGCTATGTTAAAGGCCTAAATCGCTTAGACGGTTAAGCGGCATTTAAAGGTAAAGAAGGGTGAGTTCTACTGTAGAAGTGGAAACTGGGAGAGTTGCAATTTTTTTTTGTAATTTGTGTAAATTAAAAAATGCCGTTTTGTCGCAGGTCTGAAGTGCGTAAAATGAAGTTTTTGGCGAAAGATTTAAGAGCCTGCTCGATAAATAAGTTTTTGCCACTATATTTTGGCTTTGATCAAGTGCTTCATAAAATTCAGCAAGCTTAAATACATTTTTGTCATTTTCTTCTCTATGGTTTGTTGAAAACCCGAAGCGAAATCTCTAAAGATAGTTTTATGTTGAGTGAATCGACTATCTATTTCCATTACTATTTGATCAATACATAAATGGATAAAAAACAGAAATCTTGAAATAAACATCTAGGTTAAATGCTTGCGCACTTTAACTAGATTTGAATCGGTTCTACTTGATTTCAATATCCTTGTCACTAGTTCTGAAAAATTTTACAGAGTCATGTTCGTCGGAACAAATAAAATGTAAAAATTTATTAAATTTTGAGCCTTTCGCATAATAAAACTGACACCATAATTTATCAATAAATGCCCATAATTGGCTTTATTTTGTGGTTCATAAAATTCAGCAAGCCTGAACACTTTATTACAAATACTAAAATTTAATAGGTCATAAAACTGCAATTCCAAAATTTTCAAAACTGCAAATCCAAATTTTTTATAAAAATTAAAAAGTGTAGAATTTTGATGAAACTTGTTTTAATATCCCTATGTTTTGAACAAAGTTTTAAATTTTTTATTGAATGTTTTTGGTTAGATAGTGGGCTATACTTGTATAAAAAATGTTTAAAAAATTCTCGTCGCTATCTACTTTTCCGCCGTCGTGTGCTGCATACTCTAGTATTTTCAGACCGCCTGAATTCTGATTTTCATAGAAGTGAGAGATAAGGGAGTAGAGGTGTCGCAGTTTTACATTATTATTTCGATCTGTTATTTTGTTACTAACAGAACCAATACCTCGAAACCGGTTTTATCGTCTTGAAAGCCTAGTGAATTTTGTAGAAGGTCTGTATAGACTGGTATATGTATATAGGCTTAATATTCAAACGCATAATCCACTAACCGATAGCTTATTATATTTATAAAAATTCACTTTGTCATTAGTCTAAAATAAGAAAATTATAAATCAGAAGCATAAAATAGTATTGTGTTATTCAATCAAAAGTTAAAAAAATAGTAGTTCATTGACGAATGGGAGATCTATCTCCCAAATCGCTCCCCAACTGGCTACGCCACTGACGGGCGTGCTTTGATACGTAACGGCCAAAATACGTAACGGGCAAAATACGTAACGGCCAAAATACGTAACGGGCAATATACTCTCTCTCTCTATGGCGCGATATACAACAGGTATATCATCATAAACCTCCTAAGAGATTTTTGCGCCAAGCTTCTCTTCCAATTTGTGGTGTGCCGATTTGAATTTTTCCCTACAAATTGGTGGGACCTACAGTTTTTTGCCGACTCCGAACGGCATCTACAAAGGAGACGAATTTTTGCTGAGAAGCCTGTCATGGCAGAAATGCACTCGGAGAGTTTGCCAAACCACTGCCGAGGGGCGACCCCGTTTTGAAAAACTTTTTTCAAATCACTTTTGATGTTACCTGTACCAGGGCTCGAACCATGGACCTTCGGTGTGGTAGGCCGGCAACACTACCTTCACACCACGGCGGCCGCGGGCAATATACGTAACGGCCAAAATCACCAACGAATTATGATGAGTGGCGAATGAAAAGTGGAAAGCGCAAATTGAGCCTATTCAAAGTTTATGCACAAGATGCCACTTCTCCAGTAACGTAGATTGAGTAGGTAACAAAATTTTTGTTAGAAATATTGTTCTTGAACATAATTCTTGAACGAGTTAAGTTCTGAATTCGGTATCTGCAACGGTTTTTTATTTATGATTGGTATTATTTCTAAATTTGACTTAACCAAGAGTGGGCGGCGACACCCCCATTTTCAAAAATTTCTTGAAAAATTTATTTTATGCCTCAATCACAATGTACACACCAAATTTCATCCTTAGAAGTGTATTATGTACTGGGCGTGGGTGTCATCCGATTTCGCCCATTTTAAATAGCGCTCGGAGATGAGTGCCAAGTAACCTGCATACCAAATTTCATTGAGATAGCTCAAAATTTACTTAAGTTATCGTGTTAAAAGACGGACGGACGGACATGGCTTTATCAATTTCTCTTTTTCTCCTGAACATTCTGATATATATAAGGCAATATCTTGATCCGATTATGACGTAAATACTACCGTTAGGCGAATTAAGTTAATATACCTTGTTTGCGTAGCACTACTAGGTATAAAAATAGATGTGGGTCTGTGTGTCCTTTATAGGCGTCCAAAGTATTCAACCGATTTACATGAAATTTTCACAGTATATCCTTGGGTTCACTTGGGCACGTATTTGGTCTAAATTAATAATATTTGGATATATGTGTTACTTGGTCAAGATAACCGTAATTTTGGAAAAGTGTGCGTCCCACACCCACATATTTTGTATTTTGTTTGTGCTTCACTAATATCCACAGTTTATTGTCGATGTCTATGAAACTTTCACGATAGGTTCAGGAGTTCGTTGGGCACGACACAGGTTGTATATATAGTTTTTGGAAAAACCTCAGCTGCAATTCGGTATAGATAGGAATTTATTTGGTTCAAGTTAATGATATTTTATATATAGATATGTGTTCTATATATGAAAAAAACCTTGTAAAAATTAAGCAGTACCAGGATCAAATAAAACGTAGTTCGATATATCTTCGAAACTATGTACATATCAGTACCCACAGAGAAAATGGCAGAAGAACAGGAGTAGGAATAGAAAAATTGACAATTAGAGGAGGTGTTAGAGAAAAATTAAGAGGGTAAATTAAACTAACGGGATATGTATGTGAGGAAAAAGCAAAAATAGATAGAAAAATTGAGATAAAGGAATAAATTACCAGGAAGCTCCAATTGGGGAGGGAAGAAAGTACAATTTTATAAATGTAGGCAGCTCAAATTTTAGGCACGACAACGTCTGCTGGGTCTGCTATTATACAGGGTGGCTGATGAAAGCCGCTACTAAAAAAAAATTAAATAACTTTTTTTCTATTGAATGAATCTGGTAAATTTTTTTTTTATTTTGCAGATTGACTTTTACGTTTAACAAAAATGGATAACTGGGACACTGAAACAAGAATTTGGATTGCCCGCCGCTATCACGCACTGGAGTCCGTAGTTTCGGTTCAAAGAGAGTATAGGCGCACGTTTGGCGGCAATCCTCCGAGCAGATGGACCATAATAAGACTTGTAAACAATTTTGCCGAGCATGGGACAGTCAACAGAAGACCTTACCATCGAAACCCTTCAGTTCGAACGGAGGAAACAATCGCTGCTGTAGCTGCTGCCATACAAAACAATCCACTTGTTTCGACAAGAAGCTTATCTGCTCAAATGGGTGTAAGCAGACAGTCACTACAGTCAATTATGCACAAAGATTTGGACTTATTTCCATATAAAATTCAAATGGCCAACAAACTGAACGCTGCAGACTTGCCGATTCGCTTGGAATTTTGCCAGAAGATGCTTCAAATGGTGGAAGAGGATGGAAACATGTTGAACTGTCTTTTCATGTCTGACGAGGCCCATTTCGATTTAAACGGCAACATAAACAAACAAAATTGTCGAATATGGAGTGCTTCCAACCCACAGATACTCCATGACACGGAATTGCATCCACTTCGTGTCACAGTGTGGTGTGCAGTTTCATCACGCTGCATTGTCGGGCCCTACTTCTTCGAAGAAAACGGTCACACCGTTACGGTTACTGGAGACCGTTACTTGAGCATGTTGAGAGAGTTTTTCTAGACAGAATTACGCCGAATGAGAATTTCTTTCAACTCTGTGTGGTTTCAGCAAGATGGTGCAGCTCCTCATATAGCCCAACCTGTTATGACAGAATTGCGACGAAAATTTCCCACTAAGCTGATATCCAGAAACTCCACATTCCGTTGGCCACCCAGGTCGCCTGACCTTACTGCACCTGACTTTTTCTTGTGGGGTTATTGCAAACAGGAAGTCTTCAAAGCAAAACCAACAAATTTGAATGAACTAAGGCAATCCATTCGAGAAACAATTGCGGCGATTCCTGTCTCAACTCTCCAAGCAGTAATGAACAACTTTTTGGTAAGATGCCGCACATGCATCGACGAGCAGGGGGGCATTTAAATTCCATTATTTTTAAAACTAATTAAGCTATATTTAATAAAATTTAATGAGCTTTAACATGAATAAAAGAAAAATGAATTCCATACACTGAAAAAAAAATTATTTGAGTTTCTTAATGTAGCAAAATTCATCAGCCACCCTGTATAATAAAAGCGAAGGCTAAAGTATGTAGTTCTAAGTGAAAGGATTGCAATTATGCTCAAAAGAGGTTTTTGGTTCAGTTTTATAGCAAATGACTGTCCGCGTCTGTCCAAGAGAGAGTCCGCCTAAGGGAGGAAAACTTGTTCTAAATATTGTATTTTAAACTTGGTGCATGAGAAAATGTTCGCCCAAAAGAAGGTTTCCGTGCCCGTTAGGAGAGGTTTCTCTGCATGTATGTTTGTTGTCTTAGTCAACTAAGAAGTGTATAAAGTCTTCTTCTTCTTTAAATGGCACCTAACCATACAAACATACTCCCAGAGCCGCCTCAACATATGTTGTCGGCGTCCAAGCTTCTGCACCGTAAACCAGGACGCGTTCGATTAGGAGCTTATAAGTGTTATATTCGTTCTTCGAGAGAGGACTACTTCTCAATCGCCTACTCAGTCCGAAGTAGCACATGTTTGCAAAGTGATTTCACGTTGAATTTCTAAGCAGACGTTATTGGTGTTAATGCTGGTCCCCAGGAACCAGTAGTCCTTTACTATTTCGAAATTATGGCTGCCAAAAGTGGTGTGGTTGCCAAGACGCAAATGCGCTGCCCAAAACCCACTTTTTCCGCTTCTTTTTCTAGTCTGCTGAAAGCAGAAGTTAAGCACGGTTGTTAAGGCATATGATATTAATGCCCTCGGCATGCGCCAATAACTGCACTCTTCTATAATATAAGTGTATAAAATGCCTTTACAAAAATACCACAACTCTCTGAACATGTTATTTGACTCGTATTTAAGACAAATTATATCCTTTCCAAAACAAATTTTCCTATGCCCAAAGTAAAATGAAATTTTTATTACAAACCTAATTGATAAGACTTTTAAGGTCATATATATGTACAAAGATGTCAGGGTGTGACCCGTGGGACACTTTCTTCTATTTACTTGATATGCGTTTGAAGTTTTTATACCTTTCATGAACATGAAATGGTATTATAACTTTGGTCCGATGTTTGTCAGTATGAGAAGAAGAAGAGATAGACCCGCCAATAATTCAACCGAAATGATCAGGGCGATTAGCTGAGTGTATTTAGCTATGTCCGTCTGTCCATTCCACCGTCTGCCCGTCCATCTGTCTGATTGAACGCAAAGTAGTCCATCAGTTTTAGAGATATCTCGATGAAATTTGGTAAGAGGCAGCCATTTTGTAAAGCATTAATTATTTGTCGGAACCAGCATGATCGAACCAATACAACGCAAAGCTTTCATACAATCGATTATTCCGATAAACGGGATTTGGCCTATAACTGTTGCAATTAAAAAGCTACAAACGTAAACTTTTGCAGGTTTAGTACATATTATATACTAGCAGACCCGACAGACGTTGCCCTGCCTACAATTTGACTTACCTACATTCAACAAATTGTACTCTTTTCCATTACCACTTTTCGCTTCTTCTACATCTATCCTTATCTCCTCCTTTTGCTTTTCCACCATCACCATATTCCATTACTCTTCTCTACCTTCTTAATTTTCCTCAAACACTACCTCTATATCTCAAATTTCTATTCCTACTCCCCTTCTTCGCCCATTTTCTCTGCGGGTACTGATGTGTACATAGTTTTGAAGATATATCGAATTAAGTTTCATTTGATCCTGGTACTTCTTTTTGTTTCCAAGGTTTTTTGATATATAGAACACATATCTACATATAAAATATCACTAACTTGAACCTAGCTATGCAAAATCGCTACTTAAAAAAGCCTGGAGCCTTTGCTGAAAACTACATATGACATGTGTCGTTTCACAGAGATCGACAATAAATTTTAGATATCAATGAAGCACAAACAAAACACAAAAAATTTGAACGTGGCACCTTCCACTTTTCCACAATTATGTTATTCTTGACTAAATAACACATATATTCAAATATCATTATTTTTGCCCAAATACGGTCAGAGTTATGACCAATGAAATTGTATATAGCTTGGGGGCGTAGCACCGCCCACTTTTCCAAAACTATATATAGCCTATGCCGTACCCAGAGAACTTCTGTACTTATCGTGAAAGTTTCATAGAGATCGACTATGAACTTTGGACATTAACGGGCGTGGCACCGCCCACTTCTCCAAAACTATATATAGCCTATGCTTTAACCCATGATCCCAAGAATATACTGTGAAAATTTCATAAAAATCGGTTGAGTACTTTGGACGCCTATAAAGGACACACAGACACACATTCATTTTTATACCTAGTAGTGCTACGCACACAAGGTATATTAACTTTAGTCGCCTAACGGCAGTACGTAACGGCATAAACGGATCGAGATAGATATTGACTTATATATATCAAAATGTTCAGGACGAAAAGAGAAATTGATTAAGCCATGTCCGTCCATCCGTCCGTCCGTCCGTCTGTGAACACAATAACTTGAGTAAATTTTGAGATATCTTAATGAAATTTGGTATGTGCAAAATCGGTAAAAGCTCGGCCATTTTGAATGTTCAGTTAATTGTTGACAGCTGCTTTGCTTGCACGTGTTTTGGATCGTCTTCGATTTTTACCTATTAAAAAAAATGGATCAAGAACCTGTATCAAATTTTGTGTGAAAAACGAAATTAAGTGCGCGGATGCATTCCGAATGTTGACTGTGGCATACGGAGAAGCTACCTTGGACCGAAGCAACGTTTATCGGTGGTACAAAATGTTTTCAGAAGGCCGAGAAGATGTGCAAAGAAGAACAAAAATTGGCTTTTGCACCACGATAACGCCCCTGCTCACGCATCGTTGCTTGTGCGCGACTTTTTGGCCAAAAACAACACACTAATGATGCCGCAGCCACCGTATTCCCCAGATCTGGCCCCCTGTGACTTTTTCTTGTTCCCTAAACTGAAGATGCCCATGAAAGGACGACGTTACGCTTCTCTTGACGAGATAAAGACGGCATCGAAGGAGGAGCTGAACAAGATACAAAAAAATGATTTTTTGAAGTGCTTCGAAGATTGGAAAAACCGTTGGCACAAGTATATAATATCTCATGGGGATTACTTTGAAGGGGACAAAATAGATATTCATGAATAAATAAATAATTTTTGAAAAAACACAAAATTCGCGATAATTTTTGAACACACCTCGTACAGTGACATTGAGGTATAAAATAAAATGTTCAAGAAATTTTTGAAAATGGGCGTGGCACAGCCCACTTTTGATTAAGGAAAATTTAGAAACAATATTAATCATAAATCAAAAACGGTTCAACATATCAAAACGAAATTCAGCACGCAGGTTTCCAGATGTGCAAGGAATGTTCCAGGAAAAAATGGGCGGGATCGGTTAAGGTCGACGCCCAGTTTTTTGACATAGTTCTGAAAATTTTTTTTTTTTAATTTAAAAAGCGATATTTCTAAGACTAAGCAAGTTATATCAATTAAATTTTGCACACAAGGTATATTACTCCATTCGGCATAAACGAATCGAGATATATATTTATTAATGTATATCAAAACGTTCAGGATACAAAGTAAAATATCTGGGCAAGTAGTTAATAGCCCACTGCAAAAGTGAAGTTGTATATCTTTTTTGATGTTCATACCTTTCATGAACATAAAATGTTTGTACGTATACTGAAATGATCAGGAGGATGAACTGAGTCGATGTAGCCATGTCCGTTTCTCGATACGTCTATATGTCTGTCCGTCTGTCTATTTGAACGCAAATACGAACTGAAATTATTAAAATAGACCTGCGTAAATTGGGATGGCATAATAGATCACTACTATGTATATAATGTTCGGTTCCACCCGAACTTAGACTTCCTTACTTGTTATTTATAAGATGTAATGTGTGTAGTGAAAATCACCCAGATCGGACCAATATAACATATAGCTCCCATATAATCGATAGTTTCGATAAATGGGTTTTGGTCTATAAATTTTGCAATTAAAAAGCTAGAAACGTAAAATTTTGCAGGTTTGGTACATATTATATATATAATGTGTGTAGTGAAAATTCCCCAGATCGGACCAACATAACATATAGCTCCCTTACAATCGATTGTTCAGCTAAATGGGGCATGGGCTATGTATCTTTAAATTAACAGTTTTGCAGAGTTTGTACTTATTTTGAGTAAGGATGGGACACTTAAAACCGTGGTGCTGAAGTAACCCATTCATGAAAGGTATAAAGTCTTCGGCACAGTCAAAGACAGCCCTTTCCGTACTTGTTTAAATTATAACATCGAAGTTTCCTAAACCAGAACTCTTGATATTAACAAGAGCTTTTGTTATGTTCTTACTGACCAGTGGTTATTTATGGTATTTTAAAGATATTGTAGTCTTCCTCTTTTAGCTGGAATGCCCCTTAAGTCTTTGTATCATTTTAGCAACGAGCTAAGCACAGTCCACATTACTCGTGTAATGTTTATCATCAGCGCCTATAGGAATTGCTACCAAGTGGTGCACTTCTTCACTTAAAGCACAAATTTTGTTGCACAAAAACAACAAAATAAAAAGGTCCCCGTGTCAGCGATGAAATGGAAAATCAATGTTGCTGTATCAGCGGTTGAATGTAGCAGGAGTTTAGTAGGCAGTCAGGTTGGTAGCAATTGCAGATTTGTGCACCGATACTACGAAGATACCACCGAATCAGCAATACTGTAGAAACTCCTGTCGGTGCGTTTATGCATAGAACATTCATCCCTTTGGCCTGTTGCACATTGAAGCTCTTCGCATCTATTCTACATACATCACGCGGTAACACACCGCCTTTCGAATTCATTCATAAAGATCGTGAGTATGTGTCGGGTTGGTATGGTCATGATTGGAAATGCCCGGTAGCAGTTTCATTGTCGATATTCTTGAGCATCGACAATACATTTGGTAATGGTCAAATGTTGCCTGGAGAGGAATAAGCAGGGCAGCGAATAAGCAGAGGCTCAACAAGAAGAGGTCAGAGAATGTACGTATGTAGATATGTATGTATACTGATGTGCATAAATGCATTGAGATATAAAAACACGTTAAAACAAAGTAACCAAAGTCAACAATGAAAGGGATTCGGTGGGTTGGCTGCATCCACATGCTTATCGTATCCAAGGAGACGAAGATGGTAAGCCATAGTGCCACCGAACTAAATCAGAATTTCTTGTTTTACCGCCCAACCACACCCTCGTCACTACAACCTCTGGGGTATGAATGATGCATATATGTAATAGCACAAGAGTCTCCGCAACGTCGCAAACCCTCGAGGGAAATGTTAGAGTTCAAGCGAAACGACTTGGGAGTAAAGAAAATAATATTAAAAAATTTAATCAAGAACAAAAACTTCTTGCAAAAAAACATTATTGTTGTGGTATGCAAGCTGTGTATTGCTAAAACCGCCGTCACCTTTGGGGTCTTAGCAACTAGTGCTGCCGTGGCGCATGACTGAGAGGTAGATTCGCATGCCTAATATGTTGACAATAAAACAGTAGGTAATCGACAGCTCTACACGAAACCTGCCACACTACAATGCTCTGCAAAAAATCGTTCTACTGATTTCAAAAGAGATTG
The DNA here is from genome assembly GCA_949987695.1 of Merzomyia westermanni. NCBI lineage: Eukaryota > Metazoa > Arthropoda > Insecta > Diptera > Tephritidae > Merzomyia > Merzomyia westermanni. Next base: position 77,923,009 of record OX465291.1, read on the forward strand.
ATCCGCGATCAAAACCTTTCGTCTAAAGTGGGCTACAATTGATCCCAACTACTACGATATAAGCATAGTTGAGATAAGTCAAGTTTAATTTCCGTAGCCACTAATAGGTGGTGAAAGTAAACTTGTCTGACCGTACCCGTAGGAGAACAAAAGGGATCTGCCCCACACTACCCTTTCGGGCATAAAAGAGACTAGCTAGTCTCTTCATAAGACATGCCCAAACAAAAGGGACCACTTAAACAAATACAAAGAGATCAAAACTGGCATTGGTCGCATGCTCCTTTGTGACCCATTCCGTCCTAGACTAATCGCATTTTTTGCAGGGTTACTTCACCAAATGCAGTTATGTACATACATATGTATAAGCATAAGAGTGGCCCTTATTTTTCAAAATCGGAAATTTGTGGGTGCTACCTCCTGAAATGGTTTAAGTGATAGAAAAAATTCCCTAAAAATTTCGGTAATTGCTTCCTTTAAGAGACAACTGCTAAAAACACGTCCAACAATATCGGGAGACACATCAAACAACGCGTTTTGACTTCGGTATCAACAATCCGGAAGCGGATTTTCAATTTTTTGTTTCACTGAAAACTTATTCGCAAAAAACCCAAAAATTACCCAGGTCCGATCCCAAAAAGGGGGCTTGATCCAAGGTATTTATGTGCAGAACACTTTTTTGCGTAGGCGGCCTTCGGCCGCGCTTCAAAAAAATAGCCCTTAGCCGATCCAACACCGGCTACGCGGTCCACAGTATTTCTGCGCACAACACACTTTTTGCACTTTTCGGTACACCCTAATCTGTGATTACAACAACCACATGAAAATGACAGAAAATTTTCAACTTCGATTACAAATATCTCTTCACTGAAACAAAAACTCGAAAATCCGCTTCCGGATTATTGCTACCGAAGTCAAAACGCGTCTTTCGATACCTTTCCCGATAAGCTGTGTCCTAAAGGAAACAATTACCAAAATTTCTAAATGATTGTACAACTCTAACCGTGGCATAAACGAGCCGAAGTTCAAACATTGACATCACTTTTAATGGGTGCTACTTTGGTTATCCGAGCTAACAATTGGCTGTTGTGTATACAAATCCAACGCCGAGATGTTTACAAATTAAAACAAGTAAGGAAGTCTAAGTTCGGGTGGACCCGAACATTATATACCAAGTAGTGATCTATTATGGCATCCCAATTTACGCAGGTCTATTTTAATACTTTCAGTTCGTATTTGCTTTCAAATAGACAGACGGACAGACAGATAGACGTATCGAGAGACGAACATGGCTACATCGACTCAGCTCATCCTCCTGATCATTTCAGTATACGTACAAACATTTGATGTTCATGAAAGGTATAAACATTAAAAAAGATATACAACTTCGCTTTTGCAGTGAGGTATTAACTACTTGGCCGGATATTTTACTTTTATCCTGAACGTTTTGATATACATTAATAAATATATATCTCGATTCGTTTATGCCGAATGAAGTAATATACCTTGTGTGCGTAACAAAAATAGATAAAAAAAAGGGTGTCTTTTATAGGCGCCAAAGAACTCAACCGATCTTTATGAAATTTTCACAATATATACTTGGGTTCACTGGGTACAGCATAGACAGTATACGAGGTGTGTTCAAAAAGTATCGCTAATTATGTGTTTTTTCAAAAATTATTTATTTATTCATGAATATCTATTTTGTCCCCTTCAAAGTAATCCCCATGAGATATTATACACTTGTGCCAACGGTTTTTCCAATCTTCGAAGCACTTCAAAAAATCATTTTTTTGTATCTTGTTCAGCTCCTCCTTCGATGCCGTCTTTATCTCGTCAAGAGAAGCGTAACGTCGTCCTTTCATGGGCCTCTTCAGTTTAGGGAACAAGAAAAAGTCACAGGGGGCCAGATCTGGGGAATACGGTGGCTGCGGCATCATTAGTGTGTTGTTTTTGGCCAAAAAGTCGCGCACAAGCAACGATGCGTGAGCAGGGGCGTTATCGTGGTGCAAAAGCCAATTTTTGTTCTTCCACAAATCCGGGCGTTTCTGGCGGATTGCTTCGCGCAAATTGCGCATAACTTGCAGGTAATATTCCTTATTGACCGTTCTTCCCTGTGGCAAGAACTCATGATGCACCACGCCCCTGCAATCGAAGAAAACTGTCAGCAAAACTTTCACATTCGACCGAACTTGGCGCGCTTTTTTCGGTCTTGGTTCGTGCGGCAGCTTCCATTGAGATGATTGAGCTTTGGTTTCCACGTCATAACCATAAACCCACGATTCGTCACCAGTTGTGACCCTCTGGAGCAAATTTGGGTCCTCGCGGACAGAGTTTAACATCTCATTAGCAATGTTCATGCGATGCTGTTTTTGGTCACAATTGAGCAATTTTGGTACGAATTTCGCGTAAAAATCGAAGACGATCCAAAACACGTGCAAGCAAAGCAGCTGTTAACAATTAACTGAACATTCAAAATGGCCGAGCTTGTCGGCATAAGTGAGAGACATGAGTACCAACATAACGCCACAAAAAATTCGAATATACGTAACCAGCGAAAATTCAAAATTCGCGATACTTTTTGAACACACCTCATAGCTATATAAAGTTCCAATTCGTCATAATTCCGAACTTTTTTGGTCCAAATTAATGAAATTTGGATATATGTGTCACTTAGTCAATATCTACATCATTTTTCAACAGTGGGCGGTGCCACGGCTACCTATTTTGTGTTTTGTTTTGCTCTTGAACTTTCACGATAAGTTTAGGATTTCGCTGGGCACGACACAGTCTGTATATAGCTTTTGGAGAATCCCCCAGGTTGTATAAAGCTGCAGTTCGGTATAGTCAGGAGCTTATTTGGTTCAAGTGAATGAAATTTTATATATAGATGTGTTCTATATAATAAAACGTCAAAACAACGTCTATCGGGGTTTCTAGTATATTATAAAACGGCCAAAGCAAACCACGAATTTCAGCATTCTTTTGTAAAACTGAGAGACTAGTTTGCGTTCAAATAGACAGACGGACGGAGAGGTGGGCATGGCTAAATCCACTCCTCTCATCGTACTGATCATTTTAGTGACCTTTTCTCTTCTTGTTCTCATACTTACATATATTTAATGTTTATGAAAGGTATGAAAATCAAAAAAGATATATAACTTCGCTATTGCAATGGGCTATTAACTACTACTATTTTGCTTTTGTGTTTTCCGATTTGGCTAATTTTTGGCAGGAGTATAATACATACTACTAAGAAGCAGCTGACCAATTTTCATTGAAATATCAAGATTGAAATATAAGCGATTTCCTTTGAAAATAGCAGAAATTTTATGCTGAAAAGTGGGCGGCGCCACGCCTACTTCTTCAAAATTGACAAAATTTTTTTGCGGCCGAGTATTTCTTAAAAAGCTTATTACGTGTGCAAAATTTAATTGATATAGCTTAGTTTTAGAAATATCGCTTTTTAATTTAAAAAAAAAAATTTCAGAACTATGTTAAAAAACTGGGCGTGCACATTAACCGATTTCGAACAATTTTACAACAAACAGTTGCCTTTATACATAGAACATTATCACCAAATTTCGTTCCGACAAGTCAATTTTTGGCGAAGTTATGGCATAAAAAGTTTTGTAGAATAGTCCACTATAAAAGAGGAGGGGCCACGCCCGTTTTCGAAAATTTAACGTTTTTGGATTTCTTTGCTTACGGAAACTTTAAAAGTGAAAGGTATTTTACCCAAAGTTATTGCCTATTTAATATATCTACGATCCTCTTCAAAATTTTTCATATAAAAGTGGGCGTAGACCTTAACCGATCCCGCCCATTTTTTCCTGGAACATTCCTTGCATACCTGGAAACCTGCGTTCTGAATTTTGTTTCGATATCTTGAACGGTTTTTGATTTATGATTAATATTATTTCTAAATTTGACTTAATCAAAAGTGGGCGGTGCCATTCCCATTTTCAAAAATTTCTTGAAAATTTTATATTATGCCTCAATCTCAATGTATTCACCAAATTTTGTCCTTATCGGTGTATTATGTACTGAGTAATCACTTTTTTTGTGTTCGCCCATTTTAAATAGCGCTCGGAGATGAGTTCCAAGGAACTCGCAAACCAAATTTCATTAAGGTATCTCAAAATTTACTCAAGTTATCGTGTTCACAGACGGACGGACGGACATGGCTTAATCAATTTCTCTTTTCGTCCTGAACATTTTGATATACATAAGTCAATATCTATCTCGATCCGTTTGTGCCGTTACGTACTGCCGTTAGGCGACTAAAGTTAATATACCTTGTGTGCTCAAAATCCGTGCTCAAAAATCTTGCACCATATATAGTTTTGGAGAAAAGTGGGTGTGAAATCCCGAAATTGGTATAATTTGAACAAAGGGAAATAAAACAGCGACCAAGACCGCAGGTACATCCAGAAACAGGAACTTTCCGAATCGCCTATCTCCCCGAAGATTGAACAAAAAATAAATATTCATCTTAAAAGATAACGAAACATTGTTGAATTGAAAAAAAATTGAAGTTAAGAAAAGGAAATAATTGAACTAAACTGAAATTGAAACTAGTGAACTACTAAGAAATTATATAAGAGGTAGGAAAAGTGCAGGAAAATTTCGAATAAAGGAAATTCTTTAAGAAAATATATTGTATAAACACGCTTTATTTCTTTATTTTACGCTCGATGATTTTAGATACGTTTCTCTGTGTATAAAACACGTCTTATCGTTTCTATAATTTCGCCGGAAGTGTTCCGCCATGATTTTTATTTGTTATTTTAGTGTTGCCATAACTTACATTGTTTACCGAGTTACCATGAGTTTGACCAATACTATTGTTTAAGCGACATAAGCTATAACGATTTATTTCGTCTATTTTATTTGCGCTGCACTCTCTTGTAATTCGCAATCAGCTTATAAAATATCCCAAAGATATAGCTTATGTTTTGTAATCCCAAAGCGGGGTTTTTCACAACTAAAATGAGGAAGCCAATCCCGCGCAATGCCTCAGAGCCAATAGTGCTCGCCCCCAATTAATACATTCAAGGTGTAAAGGTGCCCCACACCCCCCGTTCTATATAGAACAAATACCTCAAATAAAAAATAATAATTCAAAATTTAATATTCCCAAAATATCGCCCCTATGCAATATGTGCAAGGGGGTTTTTCACAGCGGAAATGAGGAAGCCAATCCCGTGCAATGCCTCAGAGCCAACAGTGCTCGCCCCCAATTAATAAATACAAGGTGTAACAGGTGCGCCGCACCCCGTTCTATATAGAACAAATACTTTAAATAAATAAAATAATAATTAAATAAATACTAGAAAAGGGCTCCCTATACTAAACATGTGCTCTGCATACCCTCTTTTCCTCTCTAAACCAATAATATAATATAAATAATAAAATAAAATAAAAAACAACTCAAAAGAACTACTCGCCCTCCAAAGAGCTTAGACAACTATTTTACACAAGCTATATTTAGGCTACGTTTACATTTACAGACTAACCTTAGGCTACGTTTACAGCTCGCTATTTTTATAGAGGCTTACAATTCTAAGTTTACAATTGTAAAAATAACAAACAGATTTTTAAAGTTTGTTACGGATAAAGAAAATATATTGTGAAAAATAATGAAACGATTTTTAAAGTTTATTACGGATAAAACGGTGCGGCATCTGTCAAATTATTTTTACACATGTTCTTATGTGGAGGAATTTTTTGGGCACAACACGACAAATCGGCAATCAACAATGAATGCCGCTGTCGCCAGATTAGATCTATTTCTAATTTGACAGCGACGGTCGTGCAATATACTCGTATATCCAAATTGCTTTAAATATGTGTTAAAATTGATTAGTTTTATGTTTTTTTTTACACATGCAATACTTTTTTCACAATTTTTTTTGCTGTTGTTTGTCGCTTTTATTATTATCATGTCGTCGGTGCTTGGCGGCAATTATCGTCAAGCTTCGGTCTTTCACCGTTGTCGTTCGCAGTCGTCGTTTTGAATGTGGGCCGGGCTATTGTCGTCGTTAATAAATATGAGTAAACTAGCTAGACCCGTGCGCTCCTTGCGCAAAAAAAAAAAACCAAAATGGTTTGAAACCTTTTGTTAGTCCAGGTCCAGGATTTTTCAAACCTTTTTCTCAAATTATAAAAAGAGATTTTCAGCTACACTTGTTGTGAGACCACAAAAAATGGTAATTCTATACGACAGCACGTAACTGCTAATATAGGTCCAAAAATCTCGGGAAAGGTATCAAACGACGCGTTTTGATCTCTGTATCAATAATCCGAAAGCGGAAATTAAATAATTTGTTTCAGTGAAAAGTTATTAGTAAAAAACCCAAAAATTGCCTAGGTCCGATCCCAAATAGGGGACTTGATCCAAGGTATTTATGTGTACAACACCTTTCTGCGTAGGCTTCAAAAAAATAACCTTAGCCGGTCCAACACCGGCTACGCGGTCCACAATATTTCTGCACAGAACACATTTCTGCACTTTTCGGTACACCTTAATCTGTGATTACAACAACCACATGAAAATGATAGAAAAATTTCAACTTTAATTGCAAATATCTCTGAACAAACATAAAATATCGAATTTCCGCTTTCGGATTATTGATACGAAGGTTAAAACCCGTCGTTTGATACCTTTCCCGATATGTTTGGACGTATATTAGCAGTTACGTGCTGTCGTATAGAATTAGCCAAAAAATTATACAAATACATATGCGCAAACAGCTATTTGAAATTCCACCACTTATATTACATTCACATTGAGCCATAAACTTGAGTTGATTGCCAACATCAATATGAATTAACTCAAAAAATGTCCTTTAACTCGAGTTTATGACCCAGTGTAAACGCAGTCTTATTCACTTATTGTAGCAATGTTCAAATGTAGATGGCACGCCCGCCTTTAATTATTCTAGCACTGTTCAGTCTTACTATTCAACTGTAGATGTCGCGAGGCATATGAATGTCACAGTCACAATAGCGTTGCAGTACAAATTGATTTTTTTGTGCATTCACAATCGTTTATTTTAAAGAATTTATTTTTATAAAATACGCTTAAACAAAAGCACTCCACTAATTAAAACATGGTTTCGCATGTAGAGCTAACCCCCACCTTTAAAACGATACCTTATTTATTAATATTGGTTCCAAATGAGAGCAGAAAATTAGGAAATAACACAAAAAGACCTTACAGAAATAATATATATGATCGTCACCTGTCAAACATAAAATCAAATATTTTGAATGAATTTTTGTAACATTTGAGCAAAATAGTTGTGCATTTTAAAGATATTGATATCGTTTCTGCGGCGGCCGCCGTGGTGTGAAGGTAGTGTTGCCGGCCTACCACACCGAAGGTCCATGGTTCGAGCCCTGGTACAGGTAACATCAAAAGTGATTTGAAAAAAGTTTTTTCAAAACGGGGTCGCCCCTCGGCAGTGGTTTGGCAAACTCTCCGAGTGTATTTCTGCCATACCTGTTGTATATCGCGCCATAGAGAGAGAGAGAGATATCGTTTCTGCAGAAAATATCCTTTTAGCAAGTTTAGCAATTCTTCATATTTTGGTTGCTTCGTTTTTTCGTAAAAATTAAACTTTTATGAGTGTTTATATAATAATGCAATTTATGAAGCTCTTACGGTTTGTTCTGTATGTATCTCTTCTTCAATTTGATCTGAAAAATAATTAATAGCTTTGGCTTTTGTTTAGAATCCTTTATTAGAAGTTGGTGCTCTGTGTGAATTTAATTGTTTACAAGTGCTGCTAAGAAATTTTTAATATTTGGTGTGTAACCTGATTATTTAAAGTTTTTTGTATATCATTATTTTAAGGAACATGTGAACTTTAAAACTTATCTGTTTGATAAATAAAAATGTTTTCAAAAGAAGCTTAGTTATTTTTCTTATTTCTTTGATGCAAGCGGAGCCGCGGGTAAATGCTAGTGTAATATAAATTAAGTTGTACATATTGCTTACAACCATGACGACCGAAATATGGAACCATAGCTTCGTCGACTGAATGCATTTCCTTCACATTAGCATTTTCCATGAATTTTTATTTAGCAGGCGAAATAAGGGTCGCACTTTTGCAAACTTGTCTGCTCTCCCTTAAGTATCATTAACGCTTACATGGCAATTGCTAAATATAAAATTAAACTTGTCTCTGGATATAGCTTCTATGACAAAGGAATTGTGTATATCTTTTGCCCGTTCCTAATAGAGCTTGCGCCTTGGTACTTGCACATATACGCTGAGAATCATAACTCCCAAAAACGCATTGATTTCGGTCTTTTCGATGCTTCCGAGGCTATTCTTTTTTTGTGCGCTATTATTGCTTTCTGCTTAAATAAGCTCTACCACTTCATCGTCCAAAAATGTATGGAATATGTCCATAGGACTCTCAAAACTCGAACGGCGTTCAAGATTGTCGAGGCTAGCTTCGGACAAAGTCAAATCATGCATCACTCAGTTGAACTGTTTTTTTACACCTTTCATGAACATGAAACTGTATTATAACTTCAGTCCGATGTTTGTAAGTATGAGAAGAAGAAGAGATAGACCCACCAAGAAGTATACCAAAATGGCGAAGGTGATGAGCTGAGTCGATTTAGCCATGTCCGTCCGTCTGTCTGTTTGAACGCAAACTTGTCCCTCAGTTTTAGATATACATATCGCGCTGAAATTTGGTATGTGGCCATTGTGTAATATATTAATGGTTTGTCAGAAGCAATAAGGTCGGAACAACACAACGCATAGCTCCCATACAATCGATGTTTGTCCATTGAAATTCACCATAAAAATTTTAAAATTGTTCATGTCAGTGAATGTATTCGATAACACACTTATTTTACTTTGTTTTTCTAATATAACATAAGCAAAATTTGAACTTGATCACACTTAAATTAAGTTACCTTTCGAAGCGTATGCTAAAATTTTGCATAATTCAAATCAAGCAAGCTTCCAAATCAAATACCTTACACTCCTATAGCAAAAGTGCAAATTACAACTATTAACGCAGTTGCGCAATCTCTGCTGCAAAAGTAATAATATTTCCACCGTTGCAAATAGGTGAACTTTGCTATAGGGCACTAGCAGAACCGGCAAACGTTGTAACTCTGCTGAACAGGTAATTAAAATATTGATATGTACATCATGCTTTACAATTGTTGAATATCCTGTCTTATTTAAACAAATAAGAAGCGGGTAGCAGGACATAAAAATGTGCTTATTACAACACAAGAAGTAATTCAAAAAATGTGTGTCAAGCAATGAAGATTAAAGCTCTCTTTATAAGTAATAATATTTTGTTGACTTGTACATAAATATAGATATGTACTCGAAGAAAACATGTAGATACCCAACAAATATGTTTATGAAATCTCAATTTGAGAAGCAATCCTATTCTCAAATTTCAAACGTTGGTTTTCAAATGCATCTCAAATATCCGTTGATAACGTTCTCAAGCTAAAAGGCACATTTTTGATATGAAATCCAGCTATTCTTATTGAAATGTTTTTTCGGTGTTGCCAATGGTGTGAAGCAAATACCCTGTTTAAATAGAAAACAAATTTTCGTTTACGCAGTTAAATTGTATTCTATATTTTCTTTATTCACATTGTTCAACAAAAAAATTATTATAATTCACAAGATTGGTCTCATACAGTTCACATTCTGTTGTATAAAAAATGTTATAAGGTATTAAAAGAATACAAATCGACCTATCCAAATAGAAAGGTCGTAACTAAGAAATTTGGTTAAAAAGTCGTATCTCAGCGATTCTTTTAATAAGGATATATCGCAGTAACTCGTTTTAGAATGCAAAACTACGGCTTCTCTTAGATATGAACATTCGATTCTACTTTACAATTCGTAAAATACTTAAATGAGTAAACTTTATTATTTTGCATGCATTCATTTATTATATTTGTGATTTACATCGCATTAAAAAGTCTGTGAGGGAATCCTTAACCCCATAATTAAAATACTCTTTTGGTCCCATTTTATCCACTGGAGGTATCTTGGGAGTACATTTCAATGACCTGGCATCTTTGGGAATGCCAGTAATATATTTCCGAAGTATTCCTAACAAAGAATTAGTTGTATCGGTGGAAATATTATATCGGACCCGCCACGTTGTTAGATCCTCTCTTGCATCACTTTCTGTTTCACTCTCTGCATCAATGTCAGATTCTGAATATTCGGAATCCTCAATTTGCGAATCCTTTCATTCAAACACAACACTGCTGCAATTAGAAGGGCCTTCGGCTAATGTAGCATCTTCTGTTTTCGCTGGCTGGCTTTCCGTAAGCAGATTTATTAACTATCTGCCTAACTTTATTGTCAACACGTTTGGATTCATGCATTATGTAGTAATATATCACAAAATATCACTAAAATGTATAAATACTTCCTTTATTACTCACTTTTTCCAATTACTTCTTACTTTTTACTTCTTAATTTTTCGTTTGTTTATATTTCTATTGTTGATAACCAGATTAGAGATCGACGACATTATAGATAGCATTGATGTACGTTTGACGACTAGTCAAGAAACAATAATACTACATTTACTCTGCACTAAATGAGTAATTTTGGGCGAAAAAATCCAAATGCGTCGCATTTCCCAATACAAATCGCATTACCCAAATGTCTGATTTCATAGCATTTGCTCGCATTTGGGCCGCTACAACATGACATTTTTTTTCGAACGCATTGGATTTGAAGTTTCGCATAAAGGAAATGTCAAACAAAATGCAAATGAGCTAATGTAAATGGGTTTGAAATGTCTCCTTTGAATTTTCCAAATGCGGTACAGTGTAAATGTAGTATGAGCCTGTTGGACGTTTTAGAGAACAATTGGCGTGCTCCTTCCTCAAATATTTTTTTTTAATCTTTCATTTTCATATATATTGATTTAAATAATAGGTGTGTTCGGCGACAAAACTTGCTAAGAACTACCACTAAAGAAAGAATGAAGTAAAACTTTCTCGAAACGCAAAATTTTCCGCTGAACAGGAATTTGTAAAAACTTGCAAGAAAAACATCTCTAACGTTTTTCATTGTTTAATTTAGTTAGTGTTTGAAATTTTTGTTGTTGTTTTGCTATTACGTGGTTAGTTGTTTTTCACTTGCAAGTGAAATTTCCCCAGCACAAAGTTGCAATACTCGCTCTCCATGAAATGTCAAAATGCTCTTTCTCCCTCGCCGAACACTTTTCCGTAAAAATTTTATAGAATTATATGGTCGCCGAACCGGACAATATTCACATAATTAAGTTCTAAGAAGCACGATATCGATCCTTTGCAAAAAAGAATTTGTCTTTGACTATCGATCTAGCAGACTTCGATTCTGTGCTATGTTGGCATCTCTGGAATGGAACGAAATGCTTAAAAAAATGGTCAAGTATATTTCAAACCGTTCTCAAATTGAAAAACAACGTTTGAAAAAAGATGAGAATATATCTATTTCCAAACGATGAAAAATAATGTTGAAAATCAAACTGAGAGGCAATGTTTTTCTCAAAGGTTTGAGATTTTCGTTCAAGGTGTTTGTTGGGTTTGTTTAATGTGTAAACTTCCACAAAAAAAACTGGATTATCCATGCACAAATGAACGAATGGGCACAGGCGAAGCCTATAGCCATTGTGTGTCTCAAATTTCAGTTATCGATGCAAGTTTTTTATCATCTCCACCGTTCCCCAAATCCTGGCTACGCCACTGATTCCCATGGCTCTGTTTACTGTTTTATCACTAAGTTTATATTTTTGTGTTAGTCTCAGATACGATTCAGCCGTTCGACATACAATTTCACTTCTTAATTTGTCGATGACTTTACAACTCTGCAATGCAAACTTCTTTCATATCCAGGTTTTCCATCCATAGGGGTTTTGTTAATTGAAACCCTTTTTATTTAATAAATAAAAGTTTTCTTAAATCCCATTGTAAAAACATGATTTGTAGGCTGGTTATGGGCCGTTTGCAGTTACTTTATAGAAATACCTTTTTTCCGAATCACATTGAAATAACCTGAAATTACTATATGAAGTTGTTGATTTTAAATAAAATGAAAAATAATCATTTCAAAAGTACATGAATGGAAACTGAACAGTGGCAACATTGTTTCAAATGTAAACAAAAGAAAGTAGCTGAGATCTGGATACTTAAACGTACGTTACACTACACACCACTCTGCCAACCATGGCTAACAGTTCTAAAACTCTGATTCCAAACAATCACAAATTTTTACTAACACCAACGCATATTTACGGAATTTTTATTTAATACAACAAGTGCCAAAATGTACATAGCCCGTAAATGCTCACACCTACACAGAGAAACAATTTAAACATGGTTGGTAAATCTGGATAACCAGCGAGTCACGCGTACCAAAAAAGTGGGCGATTGTGTTCGGAGAGGTTCACTTTTTAACCATGTTAAAACTGTTTATCCGTTTAGGTGTGAGGCCTTAGGGGCTGTATACTTTAGGCACTTTCTGTTTTTGCTTTGGTGTTAGTAAAAATTTGTGATTGTTTGCAAAAAATTGTGCGATTAATCTCTAAAGAGAGTGATTAATCCATTTAGCCTACATTTGGCTATAATTCAATATACTCAAGTAAATTTTTATTTGTGTAGCATAGTAGAAAGTAGATTAGCCCTTTCGTAACCCTTCGGGCATAAATGGGTACAATTGGTCTCTCCATAGGACATGCTCAAACAAATGTGAACAGTCGCATCCTCCTTGACTTGTCGGTCACTGTTACACACGTCGGTGTGTAATTGAACTCTAACAAATATTTACAATTAATTTTCTACGTTCACCTTCGTTCAATGACATTATCGCCATTGTGATGTGTTTAAAAGAATAGACAATTCTCACATATTTTGTTTTCCCCATTATTTTAAGCAATTTTTAAGTTTCATCAATCTATTTCCAACGCCTAAAAATTATTTAAAACAATTCCATAGCAATAACAAGTAAGGAAAGCGCTGTCTTCGGCTGTGCCGAAGGCTTTATACCTTTCATAAAAACGCATCACGGGTTTCTGTGTCCGATTTTTATTTACAATAAGTACAAACTGTGCAAAATTTGACGGTCTTACTCCGTTAATTAAATATACATAGCACAAAACCTGTTCGTCCAAAAACTGGGTTGTAGGGGGGCTATACAACCCCCAATCTTTATAATATTAACTACACACATTACATATTTGAATTGTATGTTCCTAGCTTTTTAATTGCAAGAGTTATAGGCCGGAACCTGTTTATCGAAATAATCAATTGTATGGGAGCTATGCGTGGTATTGGTCCGATCTTGTTGGTTCCGACAAATGATTAATATATTACAAAAGGCGGCCTCACCTCTAAAACTGAGGAACTAGTTATCGTTCAAACGTGGCTATATCGATCATTTCGGTATACTTATTGGTAGGTCTATTTTTTCTTCTTCTAGTACTTACAAACATCGGGCCAAAGTTATAATACCGTTTCATGTTCATGAAAGGTATAATAAATAAAGACATACCTTTATACATATGTATGCATGTATATGCGTAGTACAATTAACCATGTAAAATAATTTGTTCGCTCAATCCTACAGAATAACACAGAAAGCGGACTCGGTTTCACTGGACGCGGCGTAACTACTCGAACATATGTTTTCATTTGTTATTAATTTTTATTCAGTTTTTTATTTCTATTTTGCATTTTATACAACTAGATTTGACCTGAAAATCCAGTGGGTTTGTGTCCACTCAAAGCTTTTGTATGCGTAAAAGGGACACAATACAAAATGTCTGAGTGGGAGATAATCAATGCTTGATTTAACTGACGCCAACAACTACTACACCCCTCTGCATCCTTAGTGGATATTGCTTGTTCTAAGTATACGTTCGTGACGCTCCACTGCGAGCAGATGAATGAAACACCAACAGCGAACATAGTTAATAGTACACGTTGCTTTCCACTTCGTTTCAAATCACAGGCAAATGACACTTTTTTTTTAAATCACAGAAATGGTCTACAGCGCTTCATCCCCTTTGCTCCCAAGTCGCAGTGGATCATTTCAACGGGCCTTAAAATTTATAATCGCTTTCTTTGTACTTTACAATTCCTTTTTAACAATTTTTTTCACTTTTCTCTTATATTTATGCAGATTTTTATTGTTATGGTTTATTAAAAAATATACGCCGTATAATGGCTTCACTCGCGTGCGATTCAACGAAGGACAGGCGCCATTCACAAGGCTTACAAGTTGTAGCGTACTTTTTCCCCAACTACTGCACCTGCTTCACTGAATGCTTACATTTCGCACCAGAACGGAGCAAAATTTTTATAGCAGGATAATGACTTAAAATGCATATTTTTCCTTCTTTACATATAATAAAATTGTAACAGGTCGATGTCTGTACATTGAAGATATTCAAGAAAAACTGATAGGAGAGGTCGTTATTGCACCAGCGGAACCCAAATCACCAATTTTTAGAATTTTTCTCTGTCTGTCTGTCTGTCCGTCTGTATGATTGTGCGCGTGTCACGCAAAAACTACTGAATAGAATTGTATGAAACTTTCACCATTCTGTCACTTAACGTCTAACTTAAAATTTAGGACAACTTTCATTTGGATATCTCATCCAGTTCCCGAGTTATTGACCAAAATGTGGGAACAATGTGACCAAAAATGTGGTTTTTTTACCATAACGCCCGCGTCACACAAAAACGACTGCATAGAAATGAATGAAACTTTCAATAATCATTCTCTAGACGTCTCTCCTAAAATTTAAGATATCTTTCACCTCGATATTTTACCCGGGTCCCAATTTATTGACCTAAATGTGGACCCAGGGTGACTGTATGATTTGTGCTTTTAAGGCGGAACAAAGTTCGGCGGGTCAGCTAGTTTGTAATAATTATTGTTATCTACACATACCCTGCAGAAAACGAATCTAACGTAAAAGTAATTTCAAGTTGACTAATGGCCGGAATCCCGTTGACTATGGTTACCTCTGAATGAGATCCTAACTAACAATTATATAGATAGTTTTCAACCACAAAATAGTCAAAAGATGAAATCAGTTTTCATTTTATGTCATTTTTATTGTTTACACTTTATGTGTATCAAATGTATTCTTTTGAATGCAGCGACTATTTGTATTTACCCAAACACGAAAATACATCTATGAATTATTAGGAAAAAAAGATGCAAACGAAAAATGTAACATGCATGATTCATCAACTATCTAAAAATGTGTTTCTAGTTAGTTAGCTAAAAGTTGGTTATTTTCAACGATTCCTACAAAATATTTAATTGAAGTCAACTTTATTTGTCAATTCGTCATTTCTTCCTGCAGGGTGTGAATTGCTTTGATTGAAACTAAAAGTGTAGAAATTTATTTAATTTCACTAAAATTTTGTTAAAATAACAACAGTAAACAGTTGCTTTATCGGTTACTTATTCCATATTTTTTTAATAGCCTATATCTCCTCCATAGTTTTGCATAACTTTGTTAATTTTATTGGACTGAGATTTCATTAGCCTGTAATAGGATTTCAATGGACTTCGATTACAGAGTTTCTGTGCTTTCTGACAAAATGAGGTAGAGGTCAGGCCATACTAATCGGATTTTTCATATATCATAGTGTATATATATTGGAATAAGCAGTTACACGACGTTAATCAGTTAACCATTGGTACACATGTGGTGTAGATACGAAATTATCAATGCTACAAGGTGGCGCAAAAGTAATCCTCCTATCAGAAAATGCTATAAATTTTGCGATTGGCCCCTAAAGTCAGTTCTGTTTTGACATTTGTGTAGTAAACACATGCGAAATACACGTTAACAAACAATGTTATGCTGCACTGCTCCAGAACGCGGAATATTGCTGACTATTTATTTGACCAATAATCGGTCGGGGCCAAACGGTTACTGTGAATGGTGAGCGCTACAGAGCAATGATCAACGAGTTCTTTTTGCCGCAACTTGATGAATTGGGATTGGAAAAAATGTGGTTCCAACAAGACGGTGCAACAGCACACACTGCACGTGCCACAACCGATATGCTGAACATCGGAAGCTTACTTTTGCGCCACCTTGTATAATTTAGAGTATACTACATACGATCTACAACTACTCGTGGTATGAAGGTGATACATATGTGGTATAGATCGTGGTATTGATACTATACTACAATGTGTGTCTCTACTATAACGACTCCAGGCAAAGAGTATCTCTAATTTTTACTTACATAAATGGCGCTTAACCGTCTAAACGGCCAACGTTGCGTCGGTCAGGTCTTCGCTCTGCCAACTGGCGCAAATTGGAATCACCACGGGTTCGCAAAACGGCCACCACTTTGTTCTTCCTTGTGAGTGGTGGTCTCAGTCTTCCTCTCCTACCAATAAGAATACATTCTGGTGTTAATTTATTCCCGCAATATTGCCTAGCCAAAGAAACCGATTGGGTTTATTCGTTAAACATATCTATGTCTTCTTTTCGATGCTCGCCGTCGCCAACGTGTAGGGGTCCATTAATATTTCGTAAAATCTTTATATCGAATACTCCCAGACCCACCTTATATCTGATGTTGTCAGAGTCCACTTTCTGCACCATTTTCGTTCGTCGAGAACTCAGTCCTTCTTCGTTGGATGAAATTATTGTTGGTGTTAAATCTAGTTCCCATGTTAACGAAGTCATTTACTATTTCGAAATTACGGCTGCCAAAGGTGGCAAGGATTCCAAGACGCAAATGCACTGACTCTTTGTCAGATTGCAGCAAGTAAAACTTCGTTTCCAGTTTGCACATCCATATAAGTTTTGAGGAGAAACCAAACTAAAACATAGAAACAGGCATCTTATTTTTGCACTATCGAATTGTGAAGAAAATTGGAAGCTTCCTCGGCGTTCAGCGAAAATTATTATTTTTTATTTATTAAGGGCCGTTTTCTATTGGTTTACTCTAACCGGCACCTTATTTGATCGGATATTTGAAAACGACCCTGAGTCTACAGACAAACCTTATAGACTAAGTATAAGCATGAGCTAAAAGGTAATTTAATATATTTCTATATAAAAAAATATATTTTTGGTGTCGAAATTTATGCGATTCCGAGCATTAGAGTGTAGGATCACCTAATTATCCCCATATTAATCATCGTATCTCTCACATTTGTCGAGACATGGAACTTATTCCCCTCCATTATTATTCATTAAAGGACGGATGTTGAAATCTTTTAACTAAGCAAATCGAGTAAGAGGTATCTGAGGGACACTAAACATAATCACGCCAAGCTAGAATGGACTATTCTAGTTTAACACTGTTGCAGTAGAAAGGAAGATTCCTCGCTGAAAGACTCTTAACGCGAAATAAAATTGTCAGAAAAAGGTATTCCAAAATCCGTCTTACCTACGACGTATGAAGCAGTTTGGTAGTATAAGGTTTATTGAGTTCCTTAGACCAATGTTACACAAACTCTAATACTTTTATTTACATGTAAAAAGAAAGCAAGTAATAGCGATCAATTTCGAATTTTGTTAACATAATTACTCATATTTTAATTTCGGTACCTACTTTGATACAGGTACTTTCAGGTTATCGTAGACGTTGTCCTGCCTAAAATTTTACTTGATTACATCTAACAAATTGTAATCTCTTCCCTCCCCCCATATCCCTGTCGTTTTTTTTTACCCTCTTAATTTTCCTCTGCCACCTCCTCTACTTCTCAAATTTTCCATTCCTAATCCCTTCATTTCTCTTTCCCTCTGCAGGTACTAATATGTACATAGTTTCGAAGATACAGCGGTTTAACTTTCTTTGGTCTTGGTATCGCTTACTTTTTCTAAGGTTTTTTGATGTATAGAACACATATCTATATATAAAATATCATTAACTTGAGCCAAATAAATTCCTAGTTATAACGAATTGCAGCTTTATATAACCGGGGGGCTTTTTTAAAAACTTTATACAGCTTGTGTCGTACCCAGCGACCTCCTGAACCTATCTTGAAAGTTTCAGAAACATCAGCAATAAACTGTGGATATTAACAAAGGACAAACAAAACAAAGTTGCACATACATCCAAATATCATTAATTTAGACCATATACATTCAGAGTTATGACGAATTGAAATGTTATATCCTGGGATCGTTGCACATCCCACTTTTCCAAAACTATATATAGCCTATGCTGTAACCAGTGACCAAAGAATATAAAGGATATGAAGGACACCCGGACACATATTTATTTTTATTTATAAGATAAGAGAGAAAATTTGTTAATGGCAATAAATTAATTTCAAACGTTGCTACTATGAACCTGTTTTAGGGCAAACCCCTGCAAAAAATCCGATTAGTCTAGGATTAGCCTGGGCTGAGTCGCTAAGGAGCATGCCACTAATGCTAGTTCTGACTTCTTTATATGGGTTGACCTGTTCACATTTGTTTGAGCATGTCCTATGGAACCCCAAATGTCCCTATATATACCAGAACGGGTACGATGAAACTAATCCTCTTTTCACTCAAACGAGTCCGGCCCGATATTTCAACTCTTCTTTTGTCCAGGTAGGCTTCGATTTTTCTCTTGATCAGAGTATAACCAGGAGAGAATGCGCATTTAACCGTCATAACATCTGCAAGGCTCGCCACATACTGTTAAGTTTATAATTACAGTTTTTAACCTGTTACTTACTCAAAAAAATAAATAAAAGAAAATAGAGGGTTTCAGTGTACCAACTATCCAGGTATGTTCTTTTTTCAGATATGTTCCATTGCAAGGATGCCACAAGTAGTTTCAAATTATTTGAAAGATACATACATTAAGCAATTGTGTATTGCCCCTAAACACTAAGGAAACCAAATACTGTGTGCGCATCGCGTCTAGGCGAATTGATTATGTCGGTATCTGGTACAAAGCAGTGCGTACTAAAATTTTTGAACTTTGATACATTGAAATAGATAGAAGACTAATTTCTACAACCTTTTTTGGAAATTCAAGAAACGTAACATACTCGTATACCAGGATATCTGCAATGTCGTTTCCAGTACCACATTCAACGAAAGTAGCGGATCAAGTTGCATTGCCAGTACCACATTCAACTTTAGTTCCGGTTTCAGCTTCATTGTCAACTGATGATATAATGATTGCAACTCAGACAATAGGAAAACATTTTATGATTCTGCAGGAAGTATTTAGAAGATTAATTGTGAATACATTGGAATTGCGATTGGATAAGTGTGAGTTTTTGCAATCAATGCAAAATATTTAGCGCATAATATTTCAAAAGATGGAATAAATCAGATGAAAAGGGTTTGTCGACAGTAAGAGAGTTTCCTGATTCTAGGAGATTTGTCAAGGATATTTCGATTATAGCTAAACTACTATCGTTTTTAATTAGAAAAGGTTCAAAGTTTGAATTTGGAAAACTGGAACTCAGGCCGTTTGAAACTCTCAAGCGAAGGTTTCTATTCACCTTTTACCATTCACCATTACTTGCATTATATGATCCAAAATATGATACAGAATTACATTGTGATGCAAGTGCTATAGGGTTTGGATAAATTTTATCACAAAAAAAGATGATGGAAAGGTCCAAACCCCCCCTATTGGGGATATTTCAGCATACATTTATATTCCAAATGGCCAAATTCCATTCCAACTGATACTCCTTACAACCTTAAGGTTCAAATTGTTTGGTGGGCATATGTATTCAAATTGTCATTCACGTTCGTGCATTCACTTGTATGTGTGAAGCGGTTTGAATGATTCCAATTATTGAAACAGTTATCCTGTGTGGCCGACAAGGATTTGCTCTCAGAGGTTCTAATGATACGGGAAGAATTTCTGAAGACGAACCGTTGACGAATGATGGAAACTTTAGAGCTCTCTTAAGATATCGAGCCAAAACTGATGAGCAGTTGAAAAAACATCTGAGTGATTCACCAAAGAATGCTATGTTCATAAGCAACCGTGTCCAGAATGAAATAATCAAAATTTGTCACCACCTCATCATAAGTTACAACATGGAAGCGCTTTCCTTTTCTCGGAGATCACATACCAGACATTGCAGGAGTAGAACAAAGTTCAATTTGCACTCGCTGCTTGGATAAATGCGGCGAAAAGTTCATCATTCAGGAAGATTTTTTGTGTTTTATTCCTATCACCGATTTCACTGGAAAGGGAATAGGAACTACTTACCTTGATTACCTAAAATCTTTCGGACTGGGTTGCAGGTATTTCTTCGGGCAAGAATATGACGGTGCGAGAGCGGTTAGCGGAGAGTTCGAAGGGGCTCAAGCTGTTGCGGTAAGCTCTGCGTGCAATATAACGGGAATCAAAAATTGTCTGGGAGCTCAAGAGAATATCCATTCCTTCTTCATCTATCCGAAACGCCAAAATGCCCTTCAGGATGCAATAAATGAAAATGAACATCTACCGGAAACTCGAGTGAAGAAATAGAAAAAATTTTGTAAAACCAGATGGGTAGAACAGCATGAGTCCGTCGCAACATATCTCCATTTGCCACCAGCATTAATTCGCGCTATTAAAGTGATTTCCACCAACTGGAAAGACCCAACGACTTCGTCTGGAGCTTTCCAACTGCTTTCATCTATAAAAACCGCACATTTCCAGATATCCATGCATATTTTAAGCTCGGTGCATTCTCTCACATTGTCTCTGAGTCGAGTACTTCAAGGAGAAAATCAAGATCTGGCAGAGGCTATCAAATTGGATGATGCTGCGAAACAAATGTTGATGGAAAGAACAGAAACCAATAAGGGGGAGTTCACACAAATTTTCAAAACCGTGATCGAAATTAGCGAGCAATATGAAATTGAATTGCGAAAGCCAAAGATTGCGTCGAACCAGACCCAACGTTCCAACGTACAAACTGATTCAGTTGAAGATTATTTCCGTATAACAATCTACATACCGTACATTGATTCGTTTCTGACACAATTTCAAGATCGATTCTTAAATCACCGCAATATTTTATCAAATTTCGATTGCCTTTTTCCCAACTAAATGAAAATTTACGAAGAAGAGTCCTGCGCTCAACTATTCCAATCATACTGCTCATTTTTGCACGACAATTCCCGTGACATCTGGGTGAACGAAGTACAACTTTGGCGGAAGCTCATTGCCGGAAAGGAAAGAAAAAACTCACTTGAAGCACTCGATATTTGTAATGAAGATGCGTTTCCAAATGTTAACCAAATGCT
Source organism: Merzomyia westermanni (assembly GCA_949987695.1). Classification (NCBI taxonomy): domain Eukaryota; kingdom Metazoa; phylum Arthropoda; class Insecta; order Diptera; family Tephritidae; genus Merzomyia; species Merzomyia westermanni. The sequence continues at coordinate 77,944,248 of OX465291.1, forward strand.
TCGCGTTATGTCAATTTTGCCTGTGACAACAGCGACGAATGAGCGATCCTTCTCAACTTTGCGATGGCTAAAAACGTATTTGAGATCAACAACGTCTGAAGGTCGTCTGAACGGCTTAGCCTCACTCAATGTACATCGCGATGTCAAACTCGATCCTCAAATAATTTTAAAATAGTTTCTTTCAGTACCTCGAAGAGTTGATTTATTGAATAATTGTAACTAAATATGACTTTTGACAATAATCAATTTCCTATCTCATTGATTACGTATTTTCTGCGCACGGGCCTGTGTATTGGAAAGTATGGAAGATCATATTCTTTGTAAGTATCACGATGAGTTAGGGCATCTTGGGATAGATAAGGTTGCAGAACTGGTTTCTATAACTCATTCGTTTCCAAATTTGAGAGAAAACAGGCAAACGGCGTATAAAAAACTGTTTAAAGTGCATTGCATATTCTTCAAAATCTAGTCGAGAAGAAAATTTTCTCCACAATATCCCAAAAATTAGTTTGTTATTTAAAGTAGTTCATATTGATTTTTATGGCCCAATTGATAGATTACGAGCTTTAAAACACATACTAGTTATTGTAGATTCCTGTAAAAAGTTTGTGCGGTTATACCCGACAAAAACTACTTGCACAAAGGAGGTTACAAAAAGTCTTACCGATTATTTCGAGCGTATAGCCGACCGAAATGTACAGTAGCAGATCGTGGAAGATGTTTTACTTCGAATGAGTCAAATGAGTTTTCGGATAGACATTTTATTAAACATATTAAAGTAGCAACTGCATCCCACAAGCCAATGGTCAAGTGGAAAGGGTGAATAGATCACTGGTCCAATATTAGCAAAGCTTGTCGATACGGAAAAGGGTATATTTTGGGATAAAGTTTTAGATAAAGCTAAGTATGTTCTAAATAATACTGTACACCGAACTATTAATGAGCATCCTAGTGCATTGCTGTTTGGAATTGGACAAAGGGGGAAATATTTGACGATTTTAAAGAATGTTTTGATCCAAATTTTTCATTACAAAGACAGAAAACTCATGAAGAAAATCGAACTCGTCCTGTTGAAAGTCAGAAAAAGATTGAGAAATATAAATCAGATTATGTTAATAATAAGGTACAATCAAAAAATATTTAAAAAAGCTTATTTCCAAAAACATGTGAAGCAAAAAGTCATATTTCTAATTATTCTCATATAAAATGGCTTATTTCCTTGAGTTGCAACCAAAAAGGAATATTTCAAAATAGCTGATTTATTTTAGTAACACCACTTAAAAACGTTTAATTTTGGCTATTTTGACTTTGTCACAGTTTTTTTCAGTTTCTGAAATATTTTTGAAAATGGAAATACGGCCTTTTGCTTATTCACTCCTCAATTGTACACGTAAAAGTGATTGCCCTTTTAGTTAAGCTCAGTACGTCCTTTTTGGTATGTGTTTCATATTGTTCGCATATTATTTGGACTTCTTCAGAAAGTAGACAACATCTTTTTGTATAGATCAGCGAAACCATGTCAGGTAGCTTCCGCTTAAGTTCGAGGGTTCGAGGAAATTCGGCGATCTGACATGAGCGGCCAACTACAGCAACAAAAACAATCACATTGGAAGCGTTTGCACAAATCGATCAGATTACAATGACACAACAAGCGTGGTGTGTGCCACACACAAGCATTCGTCAAAGCCAATAACGTATTGATGAAGACAGTCATGTGCTCAGTTGTAGGAATTTTGTACTTGTATGTATTTTACTGACCAGATGCGCTTGGGTGTTCCAATTGGCAATCGTATTGGCTGAGATTAACACCACGCAACAACAAACAATATTTGAATGCTATAATGAACATATGGCACATTGCTACTGGTGTCACGCGAAATGTTCACAACGTGCAGGTTTGCAAAAAAATTACTTGTGGAAAGCTGGAATGATGGCAAACTCATTTTAGGTAAAATTATGACCGAGTCAACCAATAGCTACTTATGTTATCCAGTAGCGCTGGCATGTGGGATGTTGATCAGATACCTAGTTTCTGTTTTTAGTTATTCTGTGGACATTTTCTATTTACAATAGTCTTTCATTCTCACAAATTTAACAATACAAATGTACATTAGACTGGCCGTAATTTTTTTTTTGGGAAATCCTTAAAATTCGAGTAAAAAGTTCGTAAACCTTAAAAAAAGAATCACAATTTTAAACATTTTTTATATTTCCCAAATTTTTAGTTTGAAAGGTTATACTTCAACATCGATTTATAATTAAAATTGTCTTTAAAACGAGGCTACAAAGTACCAAAAAAAACATAAGTTCAATTGTCAAAAGTGCTAAAAAACAACATTTATTTTATATCAGGCACAGTGTAAAATACAATGTCCAATAGACAGAAAAACTATAGGGTGTTTTTTTACAGGTTTGTTTTTCGAATAGAGATAAAACTGGCATTTTGTGGTCAAATCTGGCAACTCTAATGTCATTTATGTTCAGTTTGGTTTGCCATTTCATCATGAACAGGTTGACAAAAGAACAACGCTTGCAAATCGTGCAAATTTATTTCGAAAATAATGGTTCAGTTCGCGAAGTTTACCGTGAGCTCCGTCCATTTTATGGTCGACATAATCGTCCATCAGAGCAATTAATTCGGTTAACCATGGATCGTTTTCGCACTACGTTTACTCTATGTGATAATACGCATCCGCAGAGACGTCGAACAGTGCGCACCGAAGAAACAATTGCCGCTGTAGAGCAAAGTGTTGAAGAGGACCCGAATGAATCGATTCGCCACCGTGCACAGCAATTGGAGCTTTGTCCATCAACTTTATGGAAGATTTTGCGCAAAGATCTTGGCTTGCGACCTTACAAGATCCAGCTTGTGCAAGAATTAAAGCCGCGAGACCATGCAATGCGTCGTGATTTTGGTGTATGGGCCGAAAATGAGATTGATTTCGATGCTGATTTTCATCGCAAAATTTTGTTCAGTGATGAGGCTCATTTTTGGTTGAATGGCTACGTCAACAAGCAAAATTGCCGCATTTGGAGTGAAGAGAATCCACATGAGACCCTTGAAACGCCATTACATCCACAAAAACTGACTGTTTGGTGTGCTCTATGGGCTGGTGGAGTCATTGGGCCATACTTCTTCCGCAATAATGCTGGAGAGGCAGCTACCGTTAATGGAGACCGGTATAGAGCCATGATAACCGACTATTTTGTTCCCGAATTGGATGGCATGAATGTGGATGAGTTGTGGTTCCAACAAGACGGCGCTACATGCCACACAGCGCACGTCACAATCGATTTATTGAAGGAAACATTCGATGAGCGCATAATTTCGCGGAATGGACCTGTCAATTGGCCACCAAGGTCGTGTGATTTGACACCATTGGATTATTTTCTTTGGGGATATGTGAAGTCGCTCGTCTACACCAACAAACCAGAAACGTTAGGGGAATTGGAAGCCAACATTCGTGGCGTTATTGCCGACATACGGCCCCATATGCTCGAAAAAGTGGTTGAAAATTGGACCTGTAGAATTGGCTTTATTCGAGCCAGCCGCGGCGGCCACATGCCCGAAATCATATTTAAACATTAATGGCATAAAATTATCCTTCCAATAAAGCCAAATTGATGGACCTTAAAACGATTTTCTTGTGTTTTATTTCAATTCAAAGTTCTATACCCCTAAAAAAACACTCTGTAGATAACCTATTTTATTAGGGCTGATTTTATGCAAGATGAAAAATACATATATTTAGGAGACTCTTTATCTCTGAAGGTGTTACTTTAAATTGTGCGTGAAACAGAAAAATCTTGTGGCAATATAAACACCTCGACATAAACCTTGCATGCGATGTTGCGCCCAGTGACTGAACTTGTGAAAAATTTGGTATGTGAAGGCCGTTTAACGCAGTTAAGAAGAAACTCTTAAAAGTATTTATTTCACCTACTGTTAAAGCTTGCCGAAGTTCTACGTCCGATATTATACTCTTGAACGATTTGGAGTTAATGTTTTTCACTAGCAGATCGTTAACATGATGGCGACATGGAAAGAAAAGTAAAGTGCGGCCCAATTTTTTTTTTTCAAGCAAATGTGCAACACCGTTATTAAGTCCGGTATTCACATTTGTTGTGTCAAATGGTACAATTTCCACTAATTCCTCAAGTTTCCATGCGCCAAAAAGTTATACAGGGTGGCTGATGAATTTTGCTACATTAAGAAACTCAAATAATTTTTTTTTCAGTGTATGGAATTTATTTTTCTTTTATTCATGTTAAAGCTCGTTAAATTTTATTAAATATAGCTTAATTAGTTTTAAAAATAATGGAATTTAAATGCCCCCCTGCTCGTCGATGCATGTGCGGCATCTTACCAAAAAGTTGTTCATTACTGCTTGGAGAGTTGAGACAGGAATAGCCGCAATTGTTTCTCGAATGGATTGCCTTAGTTCATTCAAATTTGTTGGTTTTGCTTTGAAGACTTCCTGTTTGCAATAACCCCACAAGAAAAAGTCAGGTGCAGTAAGGTCAGGCGACCTGGGTGGCCAACGGAATGTGGAGTTTCTGGATATCAGCTTATTGGGAAATTTTCGTCGCAATTCTGTCATAACAGGTTGGGCTATATGAGGAGCTGCACCATCTTGCTGAAACCACACAGAGTTGAAAGAAATTCTCATTCGGCGTAATTCTGGATAGAAAAACTCTCTCAACATGCTCAAGTAACGGTCTCCAGTAACCGTAACGGTGTGACCGTTTTCTTCGAAGAAGTAGGGCCCGACAATGCAGCGTGATGAAACTGCACACCACACTGTGACACGAAGTGGATGCAATTCCGTCTCATGGAGTATCTGTGGGTTGGAAGCACTCCATATTCGACAATTTTGTTTGTTTATGTTGCCGTTTAAATCGAAATGGGCCTCGTCAGACATGAAAAGACAGTTCAACATGTTTCCATCCTCTTCCACCATTTGAAGCATCTTCTGGCAAAATTCCAAGCGAATCGGCAAGTCTGCAGCGTTCAGTTTGTTGGCCATTTGAATTTTATATGGGAATAAGTCCAAATCTTTGTGCATAATTGACTGTAATGACTGTCTGCTTACACCCATTTGAGCAGATAAGCTTCTTGTCGAAACACGTGGATTGTTTTGTATGGCAGCAGCTACAGCAGCGATTGTTTCCTCCGTTCGAACTGAAGGGTTTTGATGGTAAGGTCTTCTGTTGACTGTCCCATGCTCGGCAAAATTGTTTACAAGTCTTATTATGGTCCATCTGCTCGGAGGATTGCCGCCAAACGTGCGCCTATACTCTCTTTGAACCGAAACTACGGACTCCAGTGCGTGATAGCGGCGGACAATCCAAATTCTTGTTTCAGTGTCCCAGTTATACATTTTTGTTAAATGTAAAAGTCAATCTGCAAAATAAAAAAAAAATTAACCAGATTCATTAAATAGAAAAAAAGTTATTTAATTTTTTTTTGGTAGCGGCTTTCATTAGCCACCCTGTTTATATCTGATAATATTGTCTCTCCCGTTAAATCTTCTAGTTTTAGTATTCACAGCAGTTTCTTCATATCTTGTCCCATGACAGGGAGATCCAATCGCTCTTTTCTTTCTGTGCCACTGATTATGGGAAGAAGCTTACCATTAATGTACTAAGCTACCTTACATTTCGTGCCTTTCAACACGTTTTCTTTCTTTTTTCATTCGTTCCTCTTTACGTTTTTCTTTTCTAACCAATGTAGCATCAGCACGATACATACTAGCTGGACGCCCTTTATTTCTTTAAAGCAAAATAAAATCTTTATGCTCCTGTATTTTCATCATATCCAGGGCATTCGACGCTGCAATATCGAATATATATATATAATATATATATAGTTATCAAAATTATTCTGCTTCAATTTTACAATACTTTGTGTTTAAGGGACTTGTGCCCTTAAATAACAACCGTGTGGTAAAACTCTCTAGCAACCCGCAAATGAACTCGTCAAAGCCCATCGTTGCCAGAGTAGTTGCCTATGTTTTATAATAATCATCATCGCGAACAACATCATCGGTAAGCCGTGTATCAACAGGAGCCGAAACCACTCGGCGAAACTGCGAGTAAACCGCCGATATAAGTATCCTTTCTGCAATCAAACTTTTCTAAACTAAAGTTAAAGAAATTAAAATTATATTAAATATTATATAGATTCAAGTGACAGTGAATAATCCTTCTATTCTTAGTTGTGCATAAATTATATAAGTCATTGTAAAGTAATGAGACCAGGGTTCGAAAACGCTTAAAAATCTTTAAAGCAGAAGATTTTGCTTTTGCTTGAAAACAAACGAGCAGCATGAAAAATGCTGATAAGCAAACGATGGATCGCTGTTAAGCACATGTTCAATGCTTGAAAATTTCAAAAGCATAAGCTAAATCAATCGAGAGATTTTCGATATATGTTGGTTGCTGCTGCTACTAAGTCTGAAAAGCGAACTGCTTAGCAATAATTAGAGGAGAATCAATTATGTCTATATAAAACAGATGATGCAACTAGCAAAGCAATGTGCAGATATTCCTATATATAAAAGAACGACTAAACCGGTTTGGCTAAAAATTGGTGGGTAGGTAGCTTAGAACCAGGAAACGGACATAGGATACTATTTTTTCTGGGAAGTGGACCAGAGAATGACCTTTCCAACATTTTTTTTATTTATGGTGCGATTTGCTTGAAATTCGGTACATTGGTAGCCCTTTACTTTTATTAATATTTAAGTATGGTTGAAAATTTAACAATTTGAATTTTTGAAGTTGCCTATTAACTTATTGTGCCGATGTTATAACAATATCATGCCGCTACCAATACGATCAAATCTTTCACGACAAAATTGTAATACAAAGAGGATCTGCGGTCACCCCTGGTCCATATTTCGGTCGATATCTCCTAAACGGGGTCTAATATGGACCTGAAAACCACTCCTTTTTAAAACACTCATCAACAACTTTCATTTAATACCCATGTCGTATAAACATCTAATAGGGTCACCCTTGATACACATTTTGAACGATGTCTGGTATACCCGGAAAATATTTGAAGTTCTTTGAGCCATGTCGTATGCCTAGAGAGTTTATGTTTTAAATTTCATAAAAATCGTTATAAAATCCAAAAAGCATTTTTATGCTGCTACTGTTGCTGCTTGTTGTTTTCAAGTAAAAGCAAAAGCTTCTGCTTGCGCTGCTCATTTTTTTCAAGTAAAAGCAAAAGTAAACATGCTGCTTTTTAAGCAAGAAAAAATCAAAAGCACAGTATCAGCACATTTTCGCTACTTGTGCTATTATTGCTTAAGCATTTTGAACCCTTAATGAGACATGCGCCTTGAAATACTTAATGTCATTATTTATATCATTATTATAATTATAATACCTTCATCGTAAAATTTTGGTTTTGATTGAAAAAGAAATAAGAAATACAAGGTAATAATCACTATACGTGCCTCGCCAACCATTTCCTATATACGGGTACATAGATCTTCCGATCAATGCATTACATACATAAATATAAATATATCACCTGTCACAAACTTCACCAACTCTGTATCGACAAAGGGTATAAAGTTCAACACTTTGAGTACTGGAATTTGCAGTTTTTTTGTAAATTTCTCCACTCCTTGTAAAGAGCTTTCAACTTTTCAATACAATTTTTTTCTTGCATTGTAGGAATATGCGCTTTTTTCCAAAACTCAATCGCGGTATATTTTATATTGCTTTTGCAGAGGTCGGGCAATAATAATAAAATAATAATTGGAGAACCTGTTTCGTTGATGGCAACTTGGGCCCTAAACTAACGCTCTCACATTTTCACACTAAAAATATTTCTTCCTTAGAATGTAGGCTTTTCTTTGAAATCCCAGATAATGATTTAGAACTCATTTTTCTATATATTAATTAGTTGTTAGCTTTTAAACTAGGGAACGCCACCGACTACTACTGCAAATATCGAGTAAATAACAAGGCTTTCTGATTGCGATGTGTAATTAGTCCCAACCGCTATAAAGTAATCTAGTTTATCTATTATTTTTGCGTCACATGAATAGTTATAACTTTTAATCTAAAAACTTGTAAATATAAAAAATTTAAATAAAAACCATTAAGGGACGTTTCATGAATTCGCACCCGATTTTTACTGTCTGATCCTTAGTACAACCTGCCTGAAATTCAGTGTTTTAAAGCCCAAATACCCGATTATCGGAACATTCGGTTGTATGGGGCTATATGTTATATTTGTTGCTAGAGAAAATAATGCAAGCCGAAGAACTTAACCGCTCAGGAACCATATGCCGATGATATTGACAACATTGGTTCAAATAACCGCGCCATAAGTTCTGCCTACTCCAAATTAAAGAAGTTCTGACTAGTCCAATTGAAGAAAAAGTGGGTTTGGAGGTGAACGAAAACAAAACGAAGTACCTTCTGTCATCATGCAAAGAGTCACGCCACTTCCAGCAGCCATCAAATGGAAATAGTAAAAGACTTCGTTTTCTTGGGAACAAGCATTAACACCAACAATCATTTTAGCTTATAAGCCCAGTGAAGAATTACCCTTGCCAATAAATGTTACTTTGGACTGAGTAGGCAACTGAGAAGCTAAGTCCTCTCTCGACGAACAAAACCCATGAAGAAAGAACCAAGAGAGGTTCTTCGAAGGATTTATGGGCCCCTACGCGATGCCGACGTTGTTTACCGAAGAAGATTTAAGGATGAGTTGTATGAGCCCTACGCAGGCATCGGCATTGTCCAACGAATTAAAACCCAGCGGCTACGTTGGCTTGGCCATGTACTGCGAATGGAAAAAGATGCTCCGGCAGGGAAGATATACTTGCCGGAACCCACCTATGGAAGCAGAGGAAGAGGTTGGAAATACCAAGTGGAGAACAATCTGCGATCCCTTGGCTTTTCTAATTGGCGTCAACTGGCAAAGGATAGAGTCAGGTGGCGCGCTTTCTTGAAAGGTCAAAATCGTTTAGACGGTTAAACAAACATCTATTAAGGGCTGTTGACCTATATATGTATGTATGTATGTTTTTACTGCTAACCACATGATTTCAGGATTTTCAATTTTTCATACACGCTGCTGCCGGTCTAAGTGACATATGTACATCCTTTCATGTGAAACATATCATAAACTTCCCGTACTTGGGCGCCACTAGGCACATTTAGAGATAATCGGGTGAAAATTTTGCACAGTTTATTTTTACTCCTAACCTCATGTTTTAAGATGCAAACATTTTAAGATTTTCGATACTCTTTTTCTCCATACAAGCTGCTGCCAGTATAGTGTACATACATACATATCTACCGATTCGCATTTTTAGTTTTTCGAGTGTTAAGTACAGAATAAATTTTGGAAAAAGGTACATAAACCTGCGTTAATGAAGGGCGCAATATTTCTAGGCAACAATGGGACATTTAACATTATACAACTTAAATATGTATATACATATCTACAGTGGTGCTTCAGCAGATATAACCGATTTATGCAAATGTAAGTGGCTTCAAGTTCCGAGTTCGGCGATTATTCATTTGCTAATAACTTTTGCTTGAAACTATACCAAAAAATTGTTGTCCAATATGGAGTTTTTGGTACGTTTTTTGTTGCTCTGAATTTTCTGTCAACAAAAAAAGATACTTATTTATCGTTAGAGGCCATTTCAATGACTTCGAAATCCTGTTCATAGGTCAACCAAAAATAAAGTTATGGGCCAGAATATGTCTTCATCTATGTAAAAGAGGGCTTTGGCCAGATTTTGGGGGTGTATTGGAAGTTCTGGGTGCTCAGTTTTTCTTGTTTGACTAGACTTACAAAGTAAGGTATGTCTCGCAAATAGTACTTTTCCACTGCCACAAAGTGTTACTAACAACTAGTAAAACTTAAAAAATTTTGAAGAACATTTACTCAAGCCAAAGTTCATAAAAACGATACGTGAATGCATGCAAATTTAACACGTTGGGTGCCAGTGTACAACCGATGATCAGAACAAAAACCTATTCTAGGTGTGGTGTTCCACCACTATTATACGCGTAGACCCCTAAATCAATAACAAATGAAAAGTTAGTGTTCACCAGTGATCACAAATACAAAAATACCCTAACGTGTGGTGAGCAGGAATTTTATTTCTGCTGTTCATGAGCCCAGCTTGACTGAATCGGCCTGGAACGATAAAATTTCCAGTTAGATATTTTCGGGAGTCCTTCGAGTTTCAGACGAAATTGACAAATTCATGCTATATTTTCTTATATATATTTCTATTTTAAGAAACCTTGTGTCTAATTGGCCCCGAAACTACTGAACATAACCACACAATTGGTACTTTAGTACCAAAATTAGTACTTTTTTTTAGCGATGGTACTTTATTACTGGTTTGGTTAATATGGAGCTTTTACGCGGTAATCGATTGAAATGCTTAAAAAGTTCTAAGGTGTTATCGATCGGGTCGACATCAGGCTCAAATATACGGTATTGTATAGATTGATGGGTGATGAAAGCAAGTCCGGGCCAAGTCCTCTCGCACAGTAACGCCGACGGGTGTTGTAGCCGTCACAGGTCCGAAGATCTGATCGGGCGCCGAGCTTTGCCTCCTGTAACGGTGCAATCTGGATATTTTGCCACCTTTTTTATATGAATGAGGATAAGTTTTGGAAAACTCTGATACTCCTTAAGGAGTATTCTTTGGATGATGGAATGGAGTATTTCCGTTTTTTGCATGGTAGTAGTAGACAGGTACTATGATTTCAACAGCTCAACCGCACAGCATGAATTTCCTCTCAAAAATTTCTCATGTTCATATAACTTGTATAAAAGCAACCGAAATATAATTCCGTGCGTTAACACCTAACTCAAAATTCGAAATTTATTTTGCGTTAATTTCATGAACATGAAATGATGTTTGTAAGTATGAGAACAAGAAGAGATAGACCCACCAATAAGTATGATATGATCAGGGCGATGAGCTGAGTCGATTTAGGCATGTCCGTTTGGCCGTCTGTCTGTTTAAACGCAAACTAGTCACTCAGCTTTAAACATATCTTGCTGAAATTTGGTATGGGGCCGTACCGATTGTTCCGATAAATGGGTCTTGGACTATAACTTTTGCAATGCGTATTGTTACAAATGAAAATCAGCCAGAGCGGACCTACATAAGATACAGATCCCATACAATCGATTGTTCCGATAAATAGGATTAGACCTATAACTTTTGTAATTAAAAATCCGATAAACAGGGTTTGGGCTGTGTTTCTTTAAGTTAGCCGTACAATTTTGAAGAGTTTGTACTTACTTTAAGTATTGACCGGGCACGTACAAGCGTGCTAACTATTCATGAAAGGTATAAAGCTGAAAAAAGCGCTTTTCTTACTTGTGTTTTTGTTGACCTTTTGTCATTGTGATAAATTGTTGTTTGTTATTTATTTATTTAAATGAATTTATAACGCGTACTTAGTAAATTAGTCATAAATTACAACTTCGATTTACATATATGTAAAGAACCTTTGAATTTTCGGCTCAGAAAAGCCACGCACAGACTTCAATTTAGGTTACTTACCCCTTAAACATTCGCGAAGTGTGCATAATTTAGGAGTCCGATATGAGTCTTAAATATTTAAAAAATATGAACCTCAGAAATATGATCATATAGGAGTCTTTTACGACTCCAATGTGACGAAAATTATGAGCTCTATACGGAGAGTGTTCATTTAGAAGAGCAACTTTGAAGCATATATTCATATTGTTTGTTTTTGAAAAAAAAAAAAATTGTTTTCCACACAAAACTTAAGCATGCCTTTCTGTTCCTGACATATGTACATATATACATTTTCGTGGTCGCCATATCAAGTCATCTGCAACGGAAAAGTGTGTTTTATAAAATTGTGACTGTATCGATATACCGTACAAATGAATTCGTGGTTTTCATTGTATATTTTTTTTTATTACGTCGAAAATATACAAAGATAAACGTCAAGGGTTTTCGATGGTTGATCTACGGATATGATGCCTCTCACCTCTCCTTACATATGGAAGGAGGGGTGACATGACCTAGAAGGTTTCACTGGTATCTTATGGAAGGAGGGGTGACATGACCTAGAAGGTTTCACTGGTCATAAATCGCTACCACGACAGTCGGGCAGTACCGCAAGGGGGTACCGGAGCGTACCGGGTTCAAATCCAGCCAAGGACTGTTAATTCGACAACACTCCCAGAAACCTTAGGGGAGTGTTTTTGTTGTTACTACAACAACAACAAGGGGTTTCTTCCAAATATCTTTTAACAATATTTTGCTAAACATAGCCTCAGAAAGAAAATTCCCAATCCACATGCCTGAAAGTCAGTTGCAAAAATCATCTCTTAAGGGCCCAAAAAGGGCAGATTGTAAGGAACATAAAACACACTTGGAGTCAAATATGTCTCCGATTATGAGACAAAAACTCATATTCAAGCTCATATGATAAATGGAATTCGGCTCATAACGGAAGACCATCGAAAGAAGGGAAATACCCTCATTTCGGACTAATAAAGAGGGTAAACGCTCCAATTTAGGACTCCTTTCTGACTCATTTATGACTCCTCTGGTTTGCTGGGTATATATTTGGGTGTAGCCTTCTGTGCGTCAACAACCACTGTAAGACAAAAAAGTTGAAAGATAAAAAAAAATTGAAAACCCGCTTACCTGCAATAGTATCTGGGCGACCGAGCGTTGCTCGGCATTTTCATAGGTTGCCATACAATTAAGTTTGCTTTAGATATTCTGGTTTTTTGTATGAATAATTTTACTTTCCAGCAGTGGGGCTTTTCAAAAAGAGATTTTAAAAACACATCTCGATTATAAAAAAAAGTATCTTATTTTTTTATTGGTAACAAACTTAGAATACACATAATTACTCCTTGGTGACCGCTCAAAAAAGTTGTCCCCATATTTTCGACAAGTCTTTACAAGATTTCTTGCTGAATTGTATCGTTAGAGGCCGTCGAATGTTATCAAATAATCGTCATTGCAAATGTTGGCATATTTCATTCTGTTAAAAAAAGAATCAGATAGGTGTCAACTCCGTAAAAACAGCCTATGTATGAACACCTATATAAAAATTCTTAGAATGTAGTACCCTATATACATACCAAATTTCATCAAAATCGGCTCAGCCATTGTCTTTATATTCTTAAAATAAGAATATACAAGAATAGCTCGTTAAAAGTTATAAGATATAATAAGCCCAGGTGGCAACAATAAGTGACAACCTTAGTTAGAAATGATTTTGTTTTAATACGCAGGAAAATACCTTTCGTTTGATACTGGCTTATATTGATATCGCCTTAGTTCACTTCATTTAAGACAAAAAAAGATAGGTGGCAACCCCGGAAAAACATCCTAGGTGGCAAACCTAGGTAAAAATTCTTAGAATGTGGTACACTATCTACATACCAAATTTCATTAAAATCGGTTGAGCGTTTTTCGAGATAGGCTGGATATACAAATGCACAAATATACAAACATACAAATCTACAGGAATGGCTCGCTTAAAGTTATAAGATTTATGCAAAGGTAAGTTGTATAGAAGAGCAGTTGTGAACTCCTTCTCAAATCTCGAAAAAAATTTCAAATTCGACGTAAGCAGTTAATCCAGGAGATCACAGATATTATAATAGATGACACAGTTTTTAAGTTGGTAATCCTTTACTACAAGGTGGCGCAAAAGTAAGCTTCCGATGTTCAGAATATCGGTTGTGGCACGTGCAGTGTGTGCTGTTGCACCGTCTTGTTGGAACCACATGTTTTCCAATCCCAATTCATCAAGTTGCGGCAAAAAGAACTCGTTGATCATTGCTCTGTAGCGCTCACCATTCACAGTAACCGTTTGGTCCCGACCGATTATTGGTCAAATAAATAGTCAACAATATTCCGCGTTCTGGAGCAGTGTAGCGTAACATTGTTTATTAACGTGTATTTCGCATGTGTTTACTACCCAAATGTCAAAACAGAACTGACTTTACGGGCCAATCGCAAAATTTATAGCATTTTCTAATAGGAGGATTACTTTTGCGCCACCTTGTATAATAGTGTTCATCGCTTTTTCATGTGACGTGTAGGCAGAAAAAATATGGCCAATCGATTAGTCTTTATGAGCTGGACTAAATCACAAATTACGTCTGATACTTAAGAGAATGTTATGTGATTGTGAATCAGCAATGATGAACCATTTAACAAGGCCCACCGAGCATTAGATTCCTTAAAGCAACAATCACAATTGCAACTTAGTTTGTTGGAGTCTCTGGAGTGCAGTAAAAGAAATTTCTTATTTGCGCTATTTCTTTCCTTTCTGTTTATTTATATACAGTATTTACTTCAATAGTTTCTTAGATGCTAGAACACAGTTTTCTCCTTCACTTTTTATGACCTCTCATCTCACACATACTTTTAGAAACTGTTATATACGCAGTGTAAAGCCATAAAATCCTGAAATTTGTTTCTCTCTTGATTTTGCTTCATATTATATACCGGTTATTTGAAAAATTATCCATTTTCGTAAAATGGTGTCATGCAGGCCAAAGTAAGAGTATAAGTAAAATAAAAGAAGCTGCCCTTATGCCGCTATGTCTGAATTTGGTTTCCCGGCAAAACTTATTGGCTGTGCGAAATGACGTTGAGCAACGCGACCAGCCTAGTTAGATTCGGGAACGACCTCTCCGAGCCGTTGGAAACTTATAACATTGACATCATTGGCTCCAAATTGGAGAAAGAAGCGAAAAAGTCTGTTTGGAAGCAAACGATGAGAACACGAAGTACCTTCCGTCATCAGGCAAAAAGTTAGGGAATTCGCGCCTTGGTGCACATGCCACTTCGTTTACCAGGGAACCAGCATTAACACCAACAATAATGACCGCTTAGAAATCTAGCGAAGAATCACTCTTGCAAACAAATGCTACTTCGGACTGAGTTGGCAATTATAAAGTTTTCTCTAGGCGAACAAAAACACACTCACCAAGTCGCTCATAATATGGACGATGACAGCCGCTGATAAGTGGGCCCTGGGAGTACTCGAGAGAAAGGTTTATGGGCCTCTACGCTATGCCGAAGGAAGAAGATGCTCCGGCCCGGAAGGTATTCTTGTCCGAACCCGCCTATGGAAGCAGAGGAAGAGGGAGGCCTCCACTCCGTTTAAAAGTGCAGAGCGATCTGAGGACATTTGTAGTTTCTAATTGACTTGCAAATGATAGTCAGGAGGCGCTTTGTTGGAAGGTAAAAATCGTTTACAGTTAAAGAAACAGCCCTTTAAGGGTTGTTGACCAATATATGTATGTATGGATGTAAATACCATTTTAAGATAGTGACTTTGTTTCCCCTTTTGGAATGACGTCAACGCCATGGAATTTTAATAATATCGATTGATAAGTACTAGTATTCACTTATGATATCTCGTCCAGAACTTAGACAAGGGTTGATCAACAGCCTATTTATAGTCCCGAGGCTATTAATAAATGTACATAAGTTGCCGAAACACTTATTTTTGCTTTTAAAATCGAAGATCGTTATGAGAATTATATAAAAATCTACATGATCGATTTGGCGGGTAGCTCTTTCATCCCAATACCTTATTAGTTAGTTGCATTACATTTTTATTAACTCTTTTTTATGGTAACGTGAGTATTTATATTTAATGGGATAGTAACACATTTTTACTACTATTGCAATTTCTTCTTTAGTTAAAGTATTAACGCCTTTCGCTTAAACTACAGCGGGACCTGTTGTAGTTTACGCATCAGTTCATGGAATGACACGTGACGGATCAAACAAGATTATATTGATATTGGCAGTCCTTTGCCAATACGTATCCGGTACAAATACCTTATGATACTAGACCCATTCTCCAGGCCCGCCGCCACCAGTTTGTTCGCCCCAGTGCAATACCGATTGTTCCGCCCTACGACTAATTATTATGCTGGGTTCTGTTAAAACAAGGCATTTAATATTTTTTTCATCATGGAAGGTAAAAATAAAAAAATTTTAATGAATATAAAAAGTTTATTTTCATTGGTTATTGGGTAAAAATTTGTAAAGTGGTCCACTTTTTTACGAAGCTAGAATTTTTTTCTTTTTTTGAAATTGGTTTGTACAGTTCACAACAACAACCTAAAAATACTTCTGGGCCAGTTTTTCAAAATTCGAATTGTTTTCAAAGTTATAGCCCCAAACCTATTTTCGAAGCTCTATAGTTTTTGCCAATTTTCTCGAGATTGGTCAAACCGATTTTACTAATTTTTCAAATATATATAAAAGACTGTATCTTCAACCGAACGGAATTCCTTTTTTATACCTAGTAGTGCTACGCACACAAGGTATATTAACTTAACAGCGGTATGTAACTTCATAAACGGATCGAGATAGATATTGACTTATACATATCAAAATGTTCAGGAGGAAAAACGAAATTTTTTAAGCCATGTCCGTTCGTCCGTCTGTTAACACGATAACTTGAGTAAATTTATAGATATCTTAAAGAAGTTTGGTATGCAGGTTCCTTGGCACTCATCTCCGAGCGCTATTTAAAATGGACGAAATCGGATTATAGCCACGTCCACTTTTTATATATGGAAAATACAAAATAATGATTATTCAGTATATAAAACACTTATAAGGATAAAATTTGGTGTGCACATTAATGTTAAGGCAGAAAATATATTTTTCAAAATATTTTTGAAAATGGGCATGGTAACGCCCACTTTTGATGAAGTCTAATTTAGAAACAAGTAAGGAAGTCTAAGTTCGGGTGGAACCGAACATTATATACCCAGTAGTGATCTATTATGTCATCCCAATTTACGCAGGTCTATATTAATACTTTCAGTTCGTATTTGCGTTCAAGTAGACAGACGGACAGACAGAAAGACGTTCCGAAAGACGGACATGGCTACATCGACTCAGCTCATCCTCCTGATCATTTCAGTATACGTACAAACATTTCATGTTCATGAAAGGTATGAAAATCAAAAAGATATAAAACTTCGCTTTTGCAGTGGGGTATTAACTACTTGCCCGGATATTTTACTTTTCATCCTGAAGGTTTGGCTAACATTAATAAATATATATCTCGATTCGTTTACGCCGAATAAAGTAATTTACCTTGTGTGCGTAACAAAAATAGATATAAAAAAGGGTGTCTTTCATAGGCGCCAAAGAACTCAACCGATCTTTATGAAATTTTCACAATATATACTTGGGTTAACTGGGTACAGCATAGACAATATACAGGTTTGGAAAAGTAGGCGGAGCCACGCCCCCAGGCTATATAAAATTTCAATTCGTCATAACTCCGAACTTTTTTGGTCAAAATTATTGAAATTTGGATATATGTGTCACTTAGCCAATATCTATATAATTTTTCAAAAGTGGGCGGTGCCACGCCCACATATTTTGTGTTTTGTTTTGCTTTTGAACTTTCACGATATGTTTAGGAGTTCGCTCGGCACGACACGGTCTGCATATAGCTTTTGGAAAAGCCCCCAGGTTATATAAAGTTGCAGTTCGGTATAGTTAGGAGTTTATTTGGTTCAAGTTAATGACATTTTATATATAGATGCGTTCTATGTATCAAAACGTCAAAACAACGTATACCGGGTTTGCTAGTATATTATAAAATGGGGAAAGCAAACAACGAATTTCAGCATTCTTTTGTAAAACTGAGATACTAGTTTGCGGTCAAATAGACAGACGGACAGACAGACAGACGGGCATGGCTAAATCGACTCCGCTCATCGTGCTGATCATTTTAGTGAACTTTTCTCTTCTTCTTCTCATACTTACATACATTTAATGTTTATGAAAGGTATGAAAATCAAAAAAGATATATAACTTCGCTTTTGCAGTGGGCTATTAATACGTGCCCAAATATTTTGCTTGTGTGTTTTCCGATTTGGCTAATTTTTGGCAGGAGTATAAAACATACTACTGAGAAGCAGCTTACCAATTTTGATTAAAATATATATATTGAATTATAAGCAATTGCCTTTAAATTAGCAGAAATTTTATGCGGAAAAGTGGGCGGCGCCACTCCTACTTCCTCAAAATTGACAAAATTTTTTTGCGGCCGAGTTTTTCTTAACCCTTTGAGTACATTTGACGAGTGAGACTCGTCATGTGTTTACTTGGGCGAAGTTACGGTGGACGAGTCTGAATAAATAAATAAATAAATAAATATCACCAATATAAGCATATTCCAAATAAAATGTATTACTCTTACATATTAATCCACATAGCAAAAAATTAAATCCGTTCCATATGCATAAAAGTCTCCAAATAATTCCGTACTCAAAGGGTTAAAAAGCTTATTATGTGTACAAAATCTCACTGATATAACTTCCATTACAAACTATCACCATAAAAAAATTGAGGCTTGACAATGGGATGGGAGTTATTCACGTTTTGTTAGTTTGAGGTATCTGTATGAAGCACTGTTATACAGAAAAGAATATAAGAAGAATAAAGGATGTAATAATGACAACTCTTCCTAGACACTTCAATTCATCACATAACGCGATCAAAAATCATTCGATGTACTATTAATGCTATAACTCAGCATTCATAGTACACAGTACGTACCGAACATAAATTTTCATACAAAGGTAATAACGAGCCTCTAAAAAATTTAATGATGAAGAAGTCAAAAATATTACAAAATTTGCGAATAATTTCTGCTAAAAAATAAATATGATAACAAGTAAGGAGGTCTAAGTTCGTGTGGTACCGAACATTATATACCTAGTAGTGATCTTTTATGACATACCAATTTACGCAGGTCTATTTTAATACTTTTCAGTTAGTATTATAAAGCCAGCTGATTGTTTTCAACAAAAACACTTCAGTTATTCAAATGTCTGGTGCGATATACAAGAGGTATATTATCATAAACCTCCTAAAGGATTTTTGCTTTGGACCTTCGGTGTGGTCGGCCGGCAACAGTACCGCCATACCACGGCGACCGCCATTAATTTATTTGTATATAAATAGCTTCTCTATCAACAACTGCTAACCACATTTTTTCAAAATACCAATACATGCACGTTTGCACAAAGGAATGTTCCAGGAAAAAATGGGCGGGATCGGTTAAGGTCCACGCCCACTTTTATATGAAAGATTTTGAAGAGGATCGTAGATATATTAAATAGGCAATAACTTTGCGTAAAATAGCTTAACATCATTTATATTTCACTTTTAAAGTTTCCGTAAACAAAGAAATCCAAAAACTTAAAATTTTCGAAAATGGACGTGGTCCCGCCCCTTTTATAGTGAACTATTCCACAAAACTGTTTATGCCATAACTCCGCCAAAAATTGACTTGCCAAACGAAATTTGGTGATAATGTTCTATATATAAAGGTAACTGTTTGCTGTAAAAATGGGCTAACTCGGTTAATGTCCACGCGAAGTTATATATCTTTTTTAATTTCATTCCTTTCATAAACATTAAAAGTATGTAAGTATGAGAAGAAGAAGAGAAAAGTTCACTAAAATGATCAGCACGATGAGCGGAGTCGATTTAGCCATGCCCTTCTCTCCGTCCGTCTGTCTGTCTGTCCGTCTGTCTATTTGAGCGCAAACTAGTATCTCAGTTTTACAAAAGAATGCTGAAATTCGTTGTTTGCTTTCTCCATTTTATAATATACTAGCAAACCCGGTATACGTTGTTTTGACGTTTTGATACATAGAACGCATCTATATATAAAATGTCATTAACTTGAACCAAATAAACTCCTAACCAGAGCTGGGGAGGCTAGGATTACGATTACATTTTGATTGCTTATGACGTAATCATAAAATTGACGATTACGATTACTGTAATTTTAATCCTAAAAAATGGACATAGATAAAATATTTGGCGAAGATTATGTGTCAATAATTATATGAGACAATTAGAAGTATACGTGCTATCTCTATTTAACTTAACCCCGCCTAAAAGCGGTATTGCCGGTTAGAGGATTAAGTCATTGGTAAAAAGATATTTGAATCTGGTTAGTGGATCATTAGACTGCATTTCTGAAAAATAAACTTTAATGCAACGATTTCATTAAACAGATCAGTACCGCGAATGTCTGAATCACTAATCTTTACATTAACTCATCATTGGTTAAATAAATTAACACTAAAGAAGCCAAATACGTCGGTAAACGTTTGTAACTCCTCAAATCTATCCTTTAAAGAACTTATTGTCTGATATAAGATTTAAACAAAACTCTACTCTTTATTTAATTCTGGGATCTACTAAAACTTGATCATTGTTTTCATATTGAAATTGAGTTGGTTTTTCTTGGACGAACGGTATTTATTTTCGGGAAATCTGTTTCAACATTAAGTTCGTGAGCCACTTTTGATGATCTGCTATAACATTTACAAAGTGTTCATCCGTGCGATATTGTGTGAACGTATCAATCAATTTATTTGCTAAAGTTATGCAGATTTTAATATTAATTGTGGGGCTCTACATCATTTTGTTCAAAGCATTCCTTTCGTTTAAAATATCGAAGGAAATTACCTCCGAGCAAATAAATCTATAATTTGGATATTCAAAGCAAGCGAAAGAGCTTTGTGATAAACGAGTATAATACACTCCCATTCCGACAAATTAGCAGATATTTCCAGCAAACCGTCAAATATTGTTCCGAGGTGATACCGTAATGGCGAGAGGTTTACCCAAAGACGCGGTTCGGTCCCAGACATCGCAATCCGAGTGCGGAAAGTTTAGGTTAGAAACCAATTAAAAATAATTAACAAAAAAAAGTTTGAATAATTCGCTTTTTGTCGATTACTTTTAAACGGGTAAAAAAGTTAGACCAACCTAGACTCCGACTTCGGATTCTTTATCTTGGTATGGATACGCGCTTATAGATACGGCTAACAAAGTTAGGTTCCGACTGACAATTCTTTCTCCTGAAACAAATACATGTCTTTAGATACCCCACCCGGCCGCCAATACCCAGACTTAATAAATTCTGACAGTATTTTTGGATTATAATATTCATTGAACGTGTAGCATGAAATATTGATGGATCGTGATCCAGATTGCAAAATATCTAGAAATTTCGAAATCCATCAATATGGATCGGAATACTGTTAATATACATATATTGAATGTGTAGCACCTCCGCAAAAATTAAAATAATTTAATATATTTTTGATTAATATAGAGGGAGATATTAATGAAATATAGTACCCAGTTTTTGGTTTTTTTATGCTGTAGGTTGGTTGGCTATTTATTATGGCAATGGCTTTAAATATTACGTGATGAGTCTTTCGATTTGCCGCACCCCTGGATGTTCCGGCATTTCAAATGTTTACGAGTCACCAAGAAAGGGTCATAATCTGGTTATCTATTATCGAAATATGATGTTTCCTCAAAATTATATCACAACTTTTTCCAAATTTCTTTTCTTGTGAGTACATGCATTTGAGTTGAGCATTTTGTCAAAGACAAACTGATGGATTCTGAGCAGAGTAATAGGAACTGTCTGATGGAAGTACAATATTAATACTGTATTCAAAACGAAATTTAAGATAATTCATAGTTTAAAGATATTTACTCTTATATATTAAAAAGCCTCTCCTTAAATGCAACTTACATACCTAAATACATGCCTAATGCGTATAATTAAATAATATTGTCTTAGTTGAACGCATGGTTACAGGTTTAAAGTGTTAAATAGATTAAACAAGTAAGGAAGTCTACCTTTATACGTTCATTATTTTCGACAAATATCGTTTCGATAAATCAATTTTTGTCGGAGTTATGGCATAAAAAGTTTTGTGGAATAAGCCACTATAAAAGGGACTGGCTACGCCCATTTTCAAAAATTTATATTTTTCGACTTTTTTGTTCGTGGACACTTTAAAAGTGAAATATAAATGATATAAAGCTTTTGTACGCAAAGTTATCCTTTTCAAAATCTTTCGTATAAAAGTGGGGTGGACCTTAACCGATTTCGCCCATTGTTTTTTAGAACATACCCTGTATTAATATAAACATGTGTGCTAAATGTCGTTTCGATGCCTTAAACGGTTTTTGATTTATGATTAATATTATTTCTAAATTTGACTTAGTCAAAAGTGGGCACTCCCATGCCCATTTTCAAAAATTTCTTGAAAAATTTATTTTGTGCCTTAACAGTAATGTACACACAAAAGTTTATCCTTATAAGTGTATTATGTACTGAATAATTCTTTTTTTGTTTTTCGGAAATATTCTATACATAAAAAGTGGGCGTGGCTATTATCCGATTTCGCCGCTTTTAAGTAGCGCAAGTAGGAACCTGCATGCCAAATTTCGTTAAGACATTTCAAAATTTACTCAAGTTATCGTGTTAACAGACGGAGGGACGAACGGATGGACGGACGGACATGGCTTAATCAATTTATTTTTTCGTCCTGAACATTTTCATATATATATATATATAAGTCAATATCTATCTCGATCCGTTTATGCCGTTACATACCACCGTTACGCGACTAAAGTTAATATACTTACCTTGTGTGCACCTTTTTCAGTTTAAATTCAGAAAGTTACATTTCATATTCAGAATTTCCATTTTTTATTCAGAAAATTACAATTATTATTCAAAAACGTGCAATTGATATTCAGAATTTCCATTTCATATAGAGAATGTTACAATTGATATTTTGAAAGTTATAATTCAATTTCCATTTCATATTCAGAAAGCTACAATTCATATTCAGAAAATTCCACTGTACTCTTGTTAACTTTATGATCCATACATAGAAGCAATTGTTTTACCAAGTATTTTTTTTTTTATATGTGACTTTCATTCTGTGTTTTTATGTACTCGAGCACAATTGGTTAACACACATATAAAATAGTACCAACATAGAAATCAAAAATTTAATTAATTCAAACGAAATGGAACTAAAGGACAACTGTGCCATATGCTTGATAACAATGGCATACAAAAAGGTTTGCCGAGCTCTGCCTTGGAGGCACTTATACCATAAAAGATGTGCAGAGACATTGCTACAAGGAACACCCAAGCTTTGCGCAATATGCAAAACTGAGATTTATGGTGAGAATACTAATATTATAAACTTCTGATTTCGGTTTGTAAGAAAAAATCGAGAAACGCTGTCTAATTAAAAGCTGACTAAAATTGTATCCGATGCTTGCTTGAGAGTGGGCGTGGCACCTTCTACTTATTCGACATGAGATTTTTTGGGGTTTCAAGATGTATAACTCGGAAACCATTTAAGATTTGCCACTAAAAAGCTGCAGGCGGACTTTCCATATGAAACAAAATTTTGAATCAGATCAGATCCGCATACACATTGAAAACAAAAAAAAAGCCTTGCAAATTATCCCAAGGGCAAATTGAAGAAACGTTGAATTGGCTGGAACAAAACTGCAGCATTACTCTTCGCCAAATACAGGCAAAAATATTGAACAATTTCAATATCTATTTCCACCATGAATAACTACCTTGAAGGTAAAATGTTTACACTTAAAAATGTACACACCCAATGTATAACACTAAACTCACCACAAAACAAGGCCAAAAGAGCACGATACGTTGCAAAGCACACATACAAAGGCAAATATGGATGTGCAAAATTTGCCAAGTCCAGGTCTCGCAGAGCAGAGGCTACAGTACTTAGAGAGCAAAATCGATGATGCCAAGGTAGCCGTTACAGGTGGAGACTGTGCTCGAGCAACTCAGCACTGCTTTACTTTTCACGCTGATGCACTTACGTTGCATGATATGCCAGCGGGTGAATAGTTAATACTTTTTTATACATTTTACTCAATTTACACTATGAACCCACCTTCCCATATACATTCATTTACTCCTTCTTGTATTAGGGTTTTGTTACTTTGTATAACTTCGCTACATATTGTTATTATAGCTATGGTACATGTTCCTCTTTTAATTACATAAAAATAAATAATTCCAATAATTACAATGAAATCAGTTTCTATTGCTCTTGAAGGTTTTATCACCTATAACTAAATTAGTTATCCAAAAGCGGATAACACCATATAAAGGTATTAGATAGTTTAGTAGTAAAACTGGACAATAACTCAGTTTGGCCCAAATGTCACATACGACAATCATTTACGCAGACGACGATATTTGAACTATTACATTTGTAAGGTTTCCACTAAATGCAAAAATACCTGATTAATATTCTCAATATGAAATTGAAACTCTGAATATGAATTGTAACTTTATGAATATAAAATGCAATTTTCTAAATATGAATTGTAAATTTCTGAATATTAATTGTAGCTTTCTGAAAATGAAATAGACATTCTTATTATGAATTGTAACTTTCTGAATAAGAATTGTAATTTTTTGAATAAGAAATGGAAATTCTGAATATCAATTGCAACTTTTTGAATACCAAGAAATTGATCATCGATTTAGTTTTCCTTGTCAGTTAACAACAATCGAATCTAGCGAATTCACCACCGTTTCTCCCCCCGTTTTTCGCCTTTCTCGATCAGCGCGCCACTTAGCTAATTGTTTTTGATCAAATTATGCATTGTCACCAGGTTCTGAACTATATGACAAGTTTCTAGTCTAAAGCTTACCGAAAAGTTACTCAAAAATCGATGGCAAGATTCCCACCACCCCCAGCGGATTTCATTGGTCTAGATCAGAGAGCAATTGGTGTACAGGGTATTCCAAGGTATTTTACTGTTGATGTATGTGCCAAGTTTCAATGCACTAGCTTACCGGGAAGTAGCTTAAAAATGAATAGCAAGATTCAACATTTTAAATAAAATTTCCGCACATCTCGATCCGTGCGCCACCTAGAAATTCGTATGTGCCCAAGGGTCACAGCATAGTTAAGGACACCCCTGGGTGTTCACATATCGACGCTTCCTGAGATGAAAAGTTCAATCAGCTGTTCAAATTTTGAAATAAAATTTTGACATTTAACTGGCGTACATTAAACAGTAAAGTAGTATTGTTATTTAAGAAAATAGTGACGTCTTAAAAGAGTATATACAGGGTGGCTGATGAAAGCCGCTACCAAAACAAAATTAAATAACTTTTTTTCTATTTAATGAATCTGGTTAATTTTTTTTTTATTTTGCAGATTGACTTTTACGTTTAACAAAAATGGATAACTGGGACACTGAAACAAGAATTTGGATTGTCCGCCGCTATCACGCACTGGAGTCCGTAGTTTCGGTTCAAAGAGAGTATAGGCGCACGTTTGGCGGCAATCCTCCGAGCAGATGGACCATAATAAGACTTGTAAACAATTTTGCCGAGCATGGGACAGTCAACAGAAGACCTTACCATCGAAACCTTTCAGTTCGAACGGAGGAAACAATCGCTGCTGTAGCTGCTGCCATACAAAACAATCCACGTGTTTCGACAAGAAGCTTATCTGCTCAAATGGGTGTAAGCAGACAGTCATTACAGTCAATTATGCACAAAGATTTGGACTTATTCCCATATAAAATTCAAATGGCCAACAAACTGAACGCTGCAGACTTGCCGATTCGCTTGGAATTTTGCCAGAAGATGCTTCAAATGGTGGAAGAGGATGGAAACATGTTGAACTGTCTTTTCATGTCTGACGAGGCCCATTTCGATTTAAACGGCAACATAAACAAACAAAATTGTCGAATATGGAGTGCTTCCAACCCACAGATACTCCATGAGACGGAATTGCATCCACTTCGTGTCACAGTGTGGTGTGCAGTTTCATCACGCTGCATTGTCGGGCCCTACTTCTTCGAAGAAAACGGTCACACCGTTACGGTTACTGGAGACCGTTACCTGAGCATGTTGAGAGAGTTTTTCTATCCAGAATTACGCCGAATGAGAATTTCTTTCAACTCTGTGTGGTTTCAGCAAGATGGTGCAGCTCCTCATATAGCCCAACCTGTTATGACAGAATTGCGACGAAAATTTCCCAATAAGCTGATATCCAGAAACTCCACATTCCGTTGGCCACCCAGGTCGCCTGACCTTACTGCACCTGACTTTTTCTTGTGGGGTTATTGCAAACAGGAAGTCTTCAAAGCAAAACCAACAAATTTGAATGAACTAAGGCAATCCATTCGAGAAACAATTGCGGCTATTCCTGTCTCAACTCTCCAAGCAGTAATGAACAACTTTTTGGTAAGATGCCGCACATGCATCGACGAGCAGGGGGGGCATTTAAATTCCATTATTTTTAAAACTAATTAAGCTATATTTAATAAAATTTAATGAGCTTTAACATGAATAAAAGAAAAATGAATTCCATACACTGAAAAAAAAATTATTTGAGTTTCTTAATGTAGCAAAATTCATCAGCCACCCTGTAGCTAAATAAAAGTCTGAGGTTGGTAAAAATTCGAGTGGAGATAGTAAAGAAACGCTACCAGCACTTAAATTGTAAGTTAAGAAGCGTGGCACAATTAAAGTGTTGTACGAGTACAACAAAGCCGTTTGCGTACAGCAAAGCGTTAAGCAAACGAACCTTTCAACCAATGTCCACAGCGATTCGGGGATTTGCGTCGGTGGGCTTCGTAGAGCACGACTAGCGAAACTATTGAACAGCATCAGCAACGTCTATCAACGTATATCACAGTACTTAATTGCAAAACGGACGAGCAACGAACATGGCACGTTATATATGTACAAGGTAGCGCAAAAGTAATCCTCCTATCAGAAAATGCTATAAATTTTGCGATTGGCCCCTAAAGTCAGTTCTGTTTTGACATTTGTGAAGTAAACACATGCGAAATACACGTTAACAAACAATGTTACGCTACACTGCTCCAGAACGCGGAATATTGCTGACTATTTATTTGACCAATAATCGGTCGGGGCCAAACGGTTACTGTGAATGGTGAGCGCTACAGAGCAATGATCAACGAGTTCTTTTTGCCGCAACTTGATGAATTGGGATTGGAAAACATGTGGTTCCAACAAGACGGTGCAACAGCACACACTGCACGTGCCACAACCGATATGCTGAACATCGGAAGCTTACTTTTGCGCCACCTTGTATCAAAAAAAAAAACGTTGGAAAAAGTAAGCAATACTAAATGTTCATTTATATGTGGGCGGTGCCACGGCCGTTTCATAAAATTAAAAAAAAAGTATTAATAAGATTAGCAGGTTATTGTAATTACCAAGTTCTAGCAATCTATCTGCATCAGTGAAGGAGATATGTCATGTTCCGGTTTCCTTTAGTACAAAAGTGGCCGACTTTAGTACAAAAGTGGCCGTGGTCGTTCACCAATTTTACTTAGTTTCAGTGGGCGTACTCTACATATCTATAGCAAACTTCGTAACAAGTTTCGTTATTCTATCTTACATGATTATGAAGTTATTAACAGTCGAATTTGAAAATTTTTCCAAAATTTTGAAAAAATCCTATAAATAATAAGAAAATGTATGTAACTGCTAAATTATATCATTCTACCAGTATCAGTCAATGAGATATGGGCAGTTCAGTATTTCTACCTCCCTTTCACATAACTTTTATGAAAAAGTAGGCGTGGTCGAAAAGCGATTTCGAGTATTTTCTATGGGTATAAGTACTACAATCATAGTATAGCTCCTACCAAATTTCGTTATTCTAATATAAACGGTTCTGTATTTATTAATAGTCGAAGTTTGAAATATTGTTCACTCATATGTGAGCGGCGCCACCCCCTTTTGCAAAAATTTGGTAAAAATCGTCAATAGGACGACCAACTAAATAAGTATACTAAATTCATTTATTGTTGCTGCTTTTATTATTTTATTATCTCATTTCAAACGTTTTTCGAAATATTCATTATCGAAAAAATTGGCGCATTTATGGTTTTTAAATGAAATGGCTTTTATATAGCAACCTACCTTGGCCAAAAAGAAACCTGTGTGCCAAATTTCATTGAAATATCTCAATTTTTACTAAAGTTATCGTGTCCACGGACGGACGGGCATGTCTTAATGGATTCCTCGGTTCATTCTAAGAACTTTGATATGTGGAACTCTATATCTATTTCCATTATATTGTGCCTTTACAAACCACTGTAATCTGGCCAAAACTTTAATACCCTAAAAATATCTCAATTTTTACTAAAGTTATCGTGTCCACGGACGGACGGGCATGTCTTAATGGATTCCTCGGTTCATTCTAAGAACTTTGATATGTGGAACTCTATATCTATTTCCATTATATTGTGCCTTTACAAACCACTGTAATCTGGCCAAAACTTTAATACCCTGTGTACTCGTACACGCTGGGTATAGAAATGAAGCACGTAAACAACATTTACTTTTATATGGAAGAAAAGTCTCAACACCCTTTACAAAAAAATTCTGAAAATTCAGGGAAATTTTTGAGCGAGTTCTTGCGTGCACAATGTTACACTAAAATTGAATGGGCTACTCACAATTTTTTTTGAAATTTTGCCCAAAAATTTTGCAGATTTTGATCGCAATTTTTTTTAGTTTAAATTTCTTTCCTTAACTTTGAGCAAACTTTGAAATTTTTTTTATATGGATTCTGTTATAGAATTCGCAATATTTTAAATGAAAATTATTAAAACCACAGCCGCTTCTAAATTCGAAGACCGATACCCAATCTAATTTCACTGCCGCAGCTCTATATAGTGGTGAATGAGAGTTCTCGTCTTTAGCAGACTGTTTTTAAAACGTCTCTATCATCTGCAGTGAATTTTTTTCAATGTTTTATGGTGAGGCACCCTAATCTACATATCAGTTATCGGTACACCAGATATTTTGTTGTTAGTTTAAGTGGAACAATGCAATACTGATTGGCTTCTCAGTTAGCTAAGCAATATCGATTAAATAAAGTGGAGCGTTTTATGTTTGTTTATTTTCCTTCTTGAATTCGCTTTCTGCTACTTGGAAGAACTTCGCCAACAGGATACGTTTTTGTTAGGGCCTTCCCTGCAGTCAAACCTACTAGTCGTATACTTGTTTAAAACCAGTTTACACACTAGTGAGTATGTGGGTCATCTTCATACCAGCCGTCATACTAGTAAGCCCATGTATTAGTATCATGTAACTTACTGTACTACTTCATAATAGGCTTATCCAATTTTGGTTGAAAAATAAACAAAAATCGCTAAATTAAATTACAAAACACATAATTAAAAATTCAGACATATACATATATAAAATATGTGTTCATCAAAATAAATATTACTTCACTGCACTAACAATTGAAACAAATTTCAATACAAATAAAGTTGCTCTTCAACACAATTTACCCTTTAAAAACTTTTATTTCTTTCATAAAATTTTTTGTTTACAGTCCATGTTTGAATGAGATTTGCCATTGATTTCTTTAATTTTTATACCTAGTAGTGCTACGCACATTAGATATATTACGCACACAAGGTATATTAACTTCATTCGCCTAACGGTAGTATGTATGTAACGGCATGAACGAATCGAGATAGATATTTTCGTATACATATCAAAATGTTCTAGAGGAAAAGAGAAATTAATAATAGTGGATTTAAATTATTTAATAGTGGATTATTCCACAAAACTTTTTATGCCATAACTCCGGCAAAAATTTGTTTGTCGAAACGAAATTTGGCGAAAATTTTGAATATATAAAGGTAAGTATTTGTCTTAAAAATTGAAGAAATGGGTTGTGGGCCAGTTGTTTAACATAGTTCTGAAATTTTTTTTTAAATTTAAAATGCGATATTTATACAGTGCACTCGGGAAAACGGCAACGCTCGTTTACGTCGACCTCCCAAAACGTCAACCCGTTTTTTTTTACATTGCCTACTCTAAAACGTCAACTCAACCACAAAGCTCTAAAACATCAACTCTGAATAAAACCAGATTTTGAATTCTATCTATCTATGGCGCGATATACAACAGGTATATCATCATAAACCTCCTAAGAGATTTTTGCGCCAAGCTTCTCTTCCAATTTGTGGTGTGCCGATTTGAATTTTCCCTACAAATTGGTGGGACATACAGTTTTTTGCCGACTCCGAACGGCATCTACAAAGGAGACGAATTTTTGCTGAGAAGCCTGTCATGGCAGAAATACACTCGGAGAGTTTGCCAAACCACTGCCGAGGGGCGACCCCGTTTTGAAAAACTGTTTTCAAATCACTTTTGATGTTACCTGTACCAGGGCTCGAACCATGGACCTTCGGTGTGGTAGGCCGGCGACACTACCTTCACACCACGGCGGCCGCAGTTAATTTGTACACACACATTTATTTTATGAAATCATTTCTGAAATTGGGGATTCCCCTTATAAGAGTAGAAAATTAGGTGCATCTGCACGTTGTTGTTGTTGTTGTGGTAACGACAAAAACACTCCCCGAAAGTTTTGGGGAGTGTTGTCGAATTAACATTCCTTGGCCGGATTTGAACCCGGTACGCTCCGGTACTCCCTTGCGGTACTGCCCGACTGTCGTGGTAGCGATTTATGACCAGTGAAACCTTCTAGGTCATGTCACCCCTCCTTCATTAAGAAAGGATAAGATGGGTAATGAGAGGTGAGAGGCATCATATCCGTAGATCAACCATCGAGTTGCACGTCATTACCTTTGTGCATATTAGTCGCCTCTTACGACCGGTATGCCTACCTCGGGCATATTCTAAACCCCTAACCCGCAGGGGGCTGCAACTGCACGTATTATCTTTTTATTCATGTTTAGTTGCTTTTTTGTTCTCGTAAGTATCACATGACCAAAATGAGCTCAAAACAACCGAAAGTGCTAAAATTGCAAGAAAAGGCAAATAAATATTTTGGACTTATTGGAAAAGGGTACAAGTGCGGTAGCTTTAGCGAGGCAATATGGTGTAACAAAGTCAACAATTAGCAAGATAAAAATGGGAAAAAGGAGATTTTGGACTGTGTTAATAACACATTTTCCGGTCCAGGAAAAAGAAAGACATTAAGAGCATCAGAGTTGCCGAAAGTGGAGAAACGTCTTTTCCAGTGGTTTGTTAGGCAGAGAGAAAGGAATTATCCGGTAAATGCATTAGCGCTCAAAGAAAAAGCTAAAGAGATCCATCTAAAACTGAAAGGAAAAGAACGCTCGTTCAACGCAAGTGATGGCTGGTGGCAGGGATTTAAAAAAAGATTTGGAGTTCGTTTGCTTAAAATAACTGGGGAAAAGCTATCTTCGCAACCTGCGCTTGTCGAACCATTTAAAGCCAAGCTGAAGCAAAAAATTGAATAAATGGGTCTATCCCATTATCAGCTATACAATGCTGATGAATCTGGATTGTTTCGGAAAATTTTGCCAGAAAAGTCTTACGTATCAAGTGCCGAAAAGACTGCTCCGGGCGTAAAAACTGAAAAACAACGAGTCACTTTTTTATGTTGTGCTAATGCTTCCGGAAGTCATAAACTTAAATTGTTGGTGATTGGGAAGGCAAAAATCCACGAGTTTTCAAAAATTTCAACTGCCCTACTGAGTACAAAAGTTCCAAGTCCTCATGGATGACATCAGCCATTTTAAGCGATTGGTTTCACAAATGATTTGTGCCGCAGGTTAATATTTTTTATGCTGCAGAGAAAATATCATTTTCAGTAGCTAAGATTTTCTAATTTTAGGTAACAGATTTTCTTTCAAACAAAAACTTGCCAGTTAAAGCGCTCCTCCTAATCGACAATGCTCCGTCTCATCCAAGTGAAATGGAGCTTAAAACCGAAGATGTAGACATAATGGCAATGTTTTTTTCTCCAAATGTTACCCCACTTATCCAACCAATGGATCAGAACGCAATCAAAATAACGAAGCTGTACTGCAGAAATAGCCTCTTAGCCATGATAGCGGCAAAAAATTTAGATCTAGTAGAGTCAATGAAAGGTGTGACATTAAGGGATGCTGTTGCAATTCTAGAATCCGCATGGAATAAAGTAAGCAAAGATACAATGGTAAAATGTTGGAAAAATTTTTTACGTTTCGCGGAAAATGAGGCAGATCCGGAGGAAGATATTCCGTTGAGCATACTGAAAGGAATTATGAACTCAGACGTTCAGCAACAAACGGAGCTTGCAGTTGATCTGCTTAATGAACTAAACCCTCAGGCTTTTCGATTTTTAAAATTGTTTCAACAACACGATAGGTAATTTTATTTTTTTTGTTTAGGTTGACTATGCAGTATCAAACATTCAGGAATTGAATGAAGATATTTTGCTGGATACTGGTTGTAATGCGTGTGAAATTGGGGAGTTAGAAGTACTAGATGACGAGGAGAACTATTTAGATACAAATGTGCAGACAATAAAACCAAGAGAAGCCGTCGAAATATTAAACAGGGCGTTGGATTGGGCTCGATGCGAGAATGTTGAGCAAAATGACTTAAATGTATTAAGACGTTTAAGAGAGAAGGCTCTCTTCCAAGTGTTGGAAAGAAAAAAACTGCAGAAAAAAATTACCGATTTTTTTTAAATGGATATGTGTGCACGTACAATTGAAAATGTGATATTCTGGTTCTAGTTGTCTTCTTTGTTTCTAATCAGGTTGAATGTCTTTTTTGTTTCCTTTTTGAATTTGTTTATGTTTGGTTTTAGTTTATAATTAATAAAAACTTTTAAACGCAGATATGTACATTTGTTTTTCATTATATAATTTTACATTCGTAAACATCAACAATTGTTAAACGTCAACACCCGCGGTTTTAATTAGTTGACCTTTTCCCGAGTGCACTGTATAACTATTCAAGCATATCAATAAGATCTTGGACACATAATAAGCTTTTTAAGCAAAACTCGACCGCAAAAGATTTTGTGGAGTTTGGGGAAGTAGGCGTGACGTCGCCCACTTATCAGCATAAAAGTTCTGCTATTTTCAAAGGCTATTGCCTGTAACTTCAACTAGATATTTCAATGAAAATTTGTCAGCTGCTTCTCAATAGTATGTAGTATACTTTTGCCAATTGGGCAAATCGGATAAACACAATCAAAATATCTGGGCTAGTAGTTAATACCCCACTGAAATAGGGAAGTAATATCTTTTTTGATTTTCTTACCGTTTATGACCATGAAATGTTTGTAAGTATGAGAAGAAGAGGAGATGGGCCCATCAATAAGTATACTGAAACGATCAGGATGATGAGCTGAGTCAATTTACACCGTCTGGCTATTTGAAAGAAAATTTTTCAAACATAAAATGTGCATGTATTGGTATTTTAAAAAAATGTGGTTAGCAGTTACTGGTAGGGAACCTATTTATATATGTACTTAATTTACCCGTCAAAACTCATAACAGAAGTGTTTTTATTAAAAACAATCAGCTGGCTTTATAACACGAACTGAAAAGTATTAAAATAGTTCTGCGTAAATTGCGATGCCATAATAGATCAATACTAGGTATATAATGTTCGGTTCCGAACTCAGACTTCCTTTCTTTTTTTTTAGTTTTGTGACAAAGAATAGAAAAATATTCATCTCAGGTAATTTGTAAATCTTTACTTGTAAAAATGTCTTTATTATCCCTAACCAAGGCATATAGTTCAAATTTTGAAACTTTATATAAAACTACCAGACCCGGTACACGTTGTCCTGCAAAAAACTTACTTGCCTACATTTGACAAATAGGACTCTCTTTCCTCTTCCTTTTCTGCACCCTTTTCCACTGGTACTGATATGTACATAGCTCCGAAGATATAGGCTGTGTTCGTAAATGCAACATGACGCGCAACCTACGATTGCATAACAAACAGAACGTTCAGAAATGCCAATATGGCAGCACTGCAATAATCAAGCGTTCAAAAATACAACACTTCTATCAGTTGTCACGCAAAATTTCTATCAAAAAATTTTTTACTGCATTTAACTACGATGTCTGACGAAAAGTAAGTGCAAAACTGTTTTATTTTAATTTTTGTATTGAAAGTTAGTTAAATTATGTTAATAATAATTGTATAAATTATTATTTTTAAATTTTTAGTGAAAATCTCAGTAATGCGGAGACACAGTTATTGCTGAGAGTACGGTTAAATATGGAGGAGGAGTTTAATTCGGGTAGAAGGAAAAAAAAAGTATTGTGGAAGAAAGTTGTTAATGAAGTTAAAAATGTAAATCCCAATATAAGACTGGACAGCACCAGAGCGCAGAGAAAATTTTCAAATCTCTTGGTAACGTACAGGCGCATTAAGAAAAAAAATAAGTCTTCCGGTAGAGAAGCTACATCCTGGAGGTATTTTGAGGACTTCGACGAAGTTTATGGTACAAGGCACTCAATTACTCCTCCAACAGCAAATTTGCAAGCCTCTTTGAATTTCGTACTGTCAACGTCGCCCACATCGACGACTTCGAATAACGACCCACAACAACAGCAGCAGCCACCAGATTCTCCACCGACTACCAGTCAGAGAGCCGCCAGTACTCGAACGACTTCGAATAACGACCCACAACAACAGCAGCAGCCACCAGATTCTCCACCGACTACCAGTCAGAGAGCCGCCAGTACTCGAACGACTTCGAATAACGAGCCACAACAACAGCAGCAGCCACCAGATTCTCCACCGACTACCAGTCAGAGAGCCACTCGTCCTCGAGCGACGTCTAACAAAGACATTTTAAAGTTTTTCGAAGCAGAGGCGGTTAAAGAAGAAGCTCGACATAACGAGGTCATGGTTTTGGAGAGGGAGAAGCTGTCGCTAGAAAAAGAACGAATAAAAGCTCTACTAGACATGAAGTCGGTGTTGGCAGATTATTTAAAAAAATAGTCAGGGGAATCATGTAAACGTATAAAAGCCCCGTAAAGCTTATAAACCTTATAAAACTGTCACTTTTCATACAAGTTTACAAACTTTACATGGTTTATAAGATTTACGAGGCTTTTATACGTTTATATGAATCCCAAGAGTGTTAATATAAATATATAAGTAGTTGGCCTGTGGTAGAGAACTGAAATGTACCGTTTTATTTTTTATATGTGTAAGAAACTCGCCTTATTTTTTTATTGAAACTAGGTTAAGTTAAATAAATGTTTTTTCTTTGAAAACAATAAAAATTAAAATGAAGTTCATCAGAAAAGTAAACAAAAAATTATTCAAATAAATGAAGGTGAGCTAAAGTAAATTTTTTATGATGAAAACAGAGTGGTGAAATAGTTTCTTCTATCAATTCCATTGATATCATCTGAATCAAAACGGCGAATGGGGGCATCTTGAATTCCTTCGATTTCATTGTTGGTTTCCATATCGGCATGTGTTATTGTATTGTTAATATGTTCAGAATAACCTCCCCTATTTATGATAAAATTGTGTAAGATAGCGCAAGCGAGTATCACATTAGATGTGGCTTTAATGCTCGAAGCTTCAATATAATTTAAAATTTTAAACTTTTTCTTAAAAATCCCGAAAGCTTGTTCTATAAATACTCGCGTTGAGCTTAAACGGGTATTGAAAGTCTTCTGTTCCCTACTGAGATGCCCATTGTCTCTGTGAGGTATCATTAAAAATTTCGATATGGGGTACGCAGAGTCCCCCAATATAACAGCACTTGGTGCCAGCTGTAACTCGCCAGATGTTATTGCTTGAAATATTGGGCTATTTGTCCAAACATTGGCATCGTGGCAGCTCCCTGGATATCCAATAAACACATCTAGGAAACGATATTGGCTGTCGCATATAGCCTGGAAGATAATAAATTAAAGTGATAAAAATAATGAGTTGGAAGCATGTAAATCAAACCTGCATGGATACTGAGTGGTTTCCTTTGCGATCATAATAACTAATCGCATCTACACTTGGGATAGGTATGGTAAAATGCGTTCCATCTAAACATCCTATAACAAAAGGAATGGGATTTTCTCTGCTATTTTCAAAATTTGTCATGAGCTCTTGCTGACAGTCAACAGACGGCCATTTTATTTCGCTTTTAAGATTGCAAATGCCTTGGATTGTTTTGTTAAATACACGGTGTGATGTTCCTTTTGCAATGTTGAAGCGATCCGAAAGCTGTCGGAACGTCACCCTGCTATTACATAGCTTCCATAATGTCATGTACAGACAGTTCTCTAACGAATGACCATCACGGCCACGCCTTGCAGTTACCCAGTGTGGAGTCAAAGCCTAATTAAAGTGAAACTATAAATTATTAGTTTTCATAAAACTTATAAAACCTTACTTTAAAAGTGGCCCAATTCATTCGGAAATGGGAATAGAAAATGTCCTCGGGAAACGACTTTATTGTTTTAATAAACGATTTGTTTTTAGGTATTTCTCTTTTTAAAGACAAACATTTGTACCTAAACATTTTTCTCTTTAACTTCAATAGCCTTCTTTTTCTTAAATTTAAAGAAAATGTATCATTTCTTTGCTCACAAATTTCGTCTAGTGTTAGATTCAGCAAAATTTCCATTTTAGTATTATACGCGTTCAAAAATGCAAACAAACGTGTCTGCAAATTGTCAAAAATTGTATAAGAAGTATCAAATGTCAAACTTGCAGTGTTGCCACCGTTGCTTATGCTGCAAGTCATGTTGCATTTACGAACACAGCCATAGCGAATTAAAATTGTACTTGGTATCGCTTCCTTTTTTCAAGGTTTTTTTTTGATACATAGGACACGAATGTATATGCAAAATAACTTAACCCACTGTGAATGTGTGATAAACATCGGTGATGAAGTTTGGACTGCAATAAAGGACAAATAACACAAAAATATATGAGCGTGTCGAGTATCGAGCCTGGACCAGGGGCGCCTAGCCTTCGGGCCCCCACCCCACCCAAAAACATTAACTCGATTCAGTAAAAAAATTTGCATTACAG
This sequence comes from Merzomyia westermanni, assembly GCA_949987695.1. Lineage (NCBI taxonomy): Eukaryota > Metazoa > Arthropoda > Insecta > Diptera > Tephritidae > Merzomyia > Merzomyia westermanni. The sequence continues at coordinate 77,980,992 of OX465291.1, forward strand.
TTTTGTTTTTGGCGAATAAAATCTTAATTTCTTGTGATTATAGATCTTAGTATGAAGAATTGAGTGCTGCGTATAACTCAATTTCGCCCAAGCTCGATTTTCCCTTTTTTCGCTTACAGAATCAGAATTCATGAATGCACGTGATTCTTATGTGAATATGCCCCTTATTAAAAAAATTATAAAAGTAATACGATTAAACCGATAATATTTGATGGGATGCTTATGATTTCAGTTTAGTGATATGGTTAAGACAAACGCTTAAGTTTTAAAACAATTTTTTGTAGAAAACAAGATATGTATGTAGTGTGTATCTTTTATAACTGGTTAAAATACTGCTTAGCCATGGTCGGGCCCCTAAGGTTTCCGAGCTTCGGGGCAATTGCCCCGGCTGTCAAATCTCTGGGTTGTGTAAATATTGATAAAAGAACACATATATATGTGGGATTCTCTCCCTTCGCTAATGAATTAAAACGCACAATAAGCACAATCATTTATTAACAATACTGTGTTATAGGCATTATTGCGTCTAGTTAGTACCGCACTTCAAACTTGAGTGTAGCTTACCCCACATATATATTTAATATCGCTTATTTAAACCAAATGCATTGAGAGATATGACTATGGTGGCCAGATCCTTTTCCCGAAAAATCAGTACATTGACTACAAAATAAAAATATGTATAACCAAACTCGCAATTTGAAAGCGAATTTCCCCAGTGGTGAATTACCTACCCGCGAATTCATGGTTTACTGTTTCCCACTATCCTTCGCTTTGAACCTTCCTATAGTTATATGTAATACTTATGGATATGCATATAGATATAAACACATGTATATGTTTAGACATGTATAACATATCAGATTTGCTTTAAAAGCATTAGTATTTACTAATGAATTTTTTTAGTGTCACGACAAAATAGCAGAGCTCTTGATATTCGAATACTCGAACTATTCGAATACTAATATTCGAATAATCGTGCCTCGTCGAGTATTCGATGCTGTTCGAATATTCCTTTCTGTTCGATTATTCGAATGGTAGTCGGGTACACATTTTTTAATAGTAACTAAAACAATTTTTGTAATGTACTTTATTTTTTTATTTCTAACTAGCAAACTCATATGCGTAGAGACATACATAAATACGTAGACGTGTACGAATATTGAAGACTGAATGATGAGAAGTGGGTAGGGGTGTACCACAAATAGAGCACGTGGCTTGTATACCATCAGAGCTCTTTTGAAAATATCCCCGAGCCCAACTCACATTTTCCGCTCATTTTGAAATTTGAAAAGTACTAATCACATACGACAAGTGTTTCGCAACCAACGCAACGTACTCGTACTCCGTCGAATATTCGAACATTCGCAGTTTATCGAATATTTGTTTAATAATAGCTCATCGATAATTCGAATAGGAACATTCGATTTTCAGTAGCAAAAAAATCGACAATCGAATATTCGAATAATTTTAAGACCACTACTAAATAGGGCTATTCACGAATGGGTTGAGCCATTAATGCCATATATGAGTCTATGTTTGATTACTGACATGGCAAAAATCAGTACAAATCACCACAGAATCCAAAATGTCAGTACAAGGTTTGAAGAATCAGTCCTTTACTGATAAATTCAGTACGTCTGCCAGCCCTAGTTATGTCGAATTCAAATTGTATACTTCCTGGCGCGTGGCAGCCCCCAAACATACAGCCTAGCTTGTAGCCAGCGAACCTCTTAACCTAAACTTTGGACAGCAATGAAGGACAAACAACAAAATTATGTGGGCGTGGCACTGCTCATTTTCCTAAATTGACTGAATTGAATATATATCCAAATATCATTAACTTATACCAAATATATTCAGAGGTATGACGAATTGAAATTTTAAATAGCCTGGAAGCACAGCCTCACCCACTTTTCCAAAAGTATATAGGTTCGTAGTAGCTATGTATATATGTTAGCACGTCACATATTAAACATGTCTTAAGTCGACAACAAATTCGTGTGTGCAAGAAGACACCTTGTTGCGCATGCAAGTAAAAAAAATTCCATAACGGTACATAACACCAGACAAACAAGCAGGAAAGCAGGTGAGAACCACACCGTCAGCGAAATGCAACAAGTGCAGCGGCAGAGCGAGGCGATAGAGTTAAGTTAGGTTTAAACAAGTTTTAAGTTTGAAGTGAACTAATAAAGGAGCATAGCTCCCGAAAAAACATTTAGGCAATTCGCAAGGTCTCTTATAGTCTTATGTAGTACTTCTTTTAATACAACTTTTGTGAACACTACATTGAGTTGTATGTCGTAGTCATATAAATCAAGTTGAATCTATATGAAAACTTTTTACTTGTTGATAGCACAGTATACAGTAGACCAGATAACCAAAACAAACAAATGTAAGTATGCTTATTTGACAAATTTATTTCATTTCTGTATAAAAGCCTTTTATTAAAGGGTGTCTTTTGCCTTAACCCAAAACAAAGACATTTTTATAAAATTTTCGTGAATGTGTAGAAAAAGAAAATGCCAATAATTCGAGTTTCTTATATAAGAATGCTAATGAGTTGGAAGTCGCATGAAGATCATCATTACCACCCACATCACATATTTGCTTCTTCTTTTCTTCTTTAAGAGTGAACTGGAAACGCCTATGTCCTGAACAAGACAACGCATGTGTGACACTTGGCACAACTCTGACGATCAGTAGGTGGAATAACTGTCATTAAAATTTAGCGATTTCTTGAAAACACATGTACAAAATGCCGTGAGCCAGTTTCCGATGACAAGAAAGTTAAAGTGAAGATTCTTTGGTTGTTTCGGTCGTGGCTTAAGGTTGTTTCCTACATTAAAAAAATACATTCAGGACAGGACCCAAAAACAAACGCTCAAACACAAACAGAGTAAGATCGGTTTATATTTATAAGGCAGGCATCTAAATACGAGTGTCCGGTTAATATGATAGAATGGTTTATTTTCCTCACTAAAGAATAGTACCTACTTTATTTGCTCTCTCTTGCTTTTATCATATATGTACAAATATTGGCATCCGGGTATTCCGGTATTTTGTATTGGTATTTTTATGCTATTAAGGATGAGAAGCATCATCCAGTGGATTAATACAGCCTTTCGCTTTAAAATTCATATAAAAAATTATGTGTATGGTTTTCTATCGGTCGGTTCAAATGGGTTAATGACTTAAAGCATCAATACATACACATTTTTCATGTATTAATTTTCAAATAAGCATAGACGTAAGTATCTGTTCTACTGTATACTGTGTTTGATAGGAACTTTCAGATAAACCAAGGCGAATTTATGCCAGGAGACATCACGGTGAATTTGTTGCTGTATACATACATACACACACTTCATGTGTTTTGTTTTTCCTCTGGCGGCTTCTCCTGTCAGTTTGCATAGAATTTTTTTTATTTTGACAGAAGAAACCACTGCTCATATTTTCTTATCAGATCACCTGTAAGTAAATTCGCCTTGAGATAAACTTTGAAAAGTAAAATAGCACACTTGATATACGAGTACATAGCTTGCTCAATTATTTTGTGCTATTCAAATTTATATGAGAAACAAAACAAAGAAAATATGACAATAGAGACAATATGATGGTCGTAAAATCATAGCACATACGACGAATTGCAGATCTTGTGAATTGCCTAATTTTTTTTGTTGAACTTAACTTAATATAAATTAACTTATACATACCGAAAAAATATCTTTTTATTTGAATAATTTTTTTGTTAACAGCATTTTACAATCACAATAAGTTAAAACTGAAAAATAACAATTCAATATTTCTTTTATACATTTCTTGATTTTTTTTTTTAGAAAAATTAAACAAATGTACTATTTGAAGAGCGAAATTTTACTGGAAAGACTATTATTTACTGGACATACAATATCAATTCAGTTAAATTATTCTTTAAATACTGAGCATTTTAATTAAGAATACTGGTTAACTAAAAGAGTGCCATCCGAACATTGATTTGTTTTTCTTTTCCCTCGTGTATGTAGCATATACACAAAGTAGGAGTACTTTTTCATTTCTCGAGAAAATGGTAGTAGAAAAATCAAAAAATTAGGAAAATAATAGTAACAATTTCAACCAAATACAACATCAAAGCATGTCATTCCATACCATCACTGTAAAGATCGTTTGTAGATTTTCTCGATAATCAATTAAAAAACAATAAAAAACGGTAACTGCTTCAACAAACATTAAAATAAATATGTGTATCTGCAATCAAATTATGTAAGTATCTTCGTCCTTTTGCCAGATGCATGAATGTGCTGAAATGAAATTGTTGGTAAAACAAGATTAATTTTCGGCTCATTCCGTTAACATGGACTGCAAAATTTTGTGGTTTCGGTGTAAGCATGATGGATTTTCATCAAACTTACAACTTTCAATGGCTAATACAGTAAACTTATCAACTCAAACTCTGAATAAATGCTGAGTCGATTTAGCCATGTAAGTCTGTCCGTCTGTCTGTTTGAGATATCTTGATGAAATTTGGTATGGAGCCGCCATTTTGCATGAGTTTAATATTTGTCGGAATCAGCAAGAACGGAGCAATACAAGGCATATCTCCCATACAATCGATAGTTTCGATAAATGGGTTTTGGGCTATAAATGTTGCCATTAAAAAGCTAGGAACGTGAAGTTTTGCAGGTTTGGTACTTATTATGTATGTAATGTGTGTAGTGAAAATCAGCCAGATCAGACTTACATAACATATAGCTCCCATACAATCGAATGTTCCGATAAATGGGGGTTGGGCTATGTATCTTTAAATGATCAGTTTTGCAGAGTTTTTACTAATTGTGAGTAAGGATCGGACACTTAAAACCGTGATGCGCATGCGTGAAAGGGATAAAGTCTTCGGCACAGTCAAAGACAGCCCTTTCCTTACTTGTTTTTTAATAACAATAAATTTCAGGGCATAGAGGCAAACGGACATAGTCTACCAAGTGGATAGTAAAGTGATAAGTTTCAATGAGTTAAGATGGGGTCCTATTTATTCATGCACGATTAGAACAGAAGTTGACTTAAAACCAGGGACTTGTAACGCGTTTCTGTTTCCTTATTGCTCCACAGGTAAGTAACAAAACTAAACTGTATTGTTACATGCTATACCGAAACGTGTAACAAAACAAAATTAGTAGCAATTTCCCTGAAACAGTTCCAGCTGAAATAAAACCTGTACCGAAACTGCCTACAGATTTGATTACAATAACAGAACTGTAACAAAAAAACTAGGTATAGAAACAAAACTTGTAATGAAACCTCAGGAACACAATCAAATTTAGTGTAGTGACATGCAGTTTGTGGATAGTGTTTCTCTAGAGGAGAAACCCGACGGAGGGGGGATAAAATGTACAAATTTTCATTCATATAAAGAAACAGGCGATGTGGAAGGAAATAAAAAATTTTTGTTTGTTAAACACTTCTACTAACATAACTATCAATAGATACATATTTCAGCTGCAAAATAGTTGATTATCTGAAAAAATATTTGAATCGCTTTTTTTTTCAAAATGTCTCACAAAACTTTACGGGATTAAAAAATTTAATCTACTAGTTTAAACTAAGTAGAATTTGTGGTTAAGAAAAATTGCATATGTATGCATAATTATAAACAACAATTCACTAGCAGAAACCGCATAGGGTTTTGCTACAGTTTCGGTACGCAAGAAACGCTACTAGTATTGTTTCTATACAGTTTGGATCACGAGAAACATTTCTAGCTTTGTCTCTATACAGACATGTTTTGTTACAGTGCCAGTTTAAGGTTCCAGCAATTTTGTTACGTAGAGTTTCGTCACACTTCTGTTACTCATTGGGAACAGTTCCATTCATTCGGTTTCTAATTATGTTTCTATTTTTATGTGTTTCTGGGGACAAAAGCAACAGAAATGAAGCTTCGTTTCTATACAAGGTTTTGTTACAAGTGTCTGCTTAAAAGTGTTACTTTATGCATAAGTTAAGCCATATCTGATTATCAAACCTAGAGAATAGTAGTCAAGTTTTGTCAAAAATAACAGTAAAGGCAACCCAGAGTGTAAATGACCATTTTCAGGCAGCAATATGACTGAATTTGTGAAAATATGTCACTGGAGAGCTAACCTTCTAGTGATTGAATCATGCTATGTATGTATCTATCGACATCCTTGGAGGTTTGTTGCTTTTCATGATGGAAACGTTGCAGTCGCTCAGATTGGTATGAATAAGAGAATTCTAATTAATGAACTAGAACGCTAGGGGACTAGTTTGGCTGTTGACTGCAGGGTTTTTAGCCAAGACATGCTACGTCTAAAATGTGGCACACAAAGCACGGAAAATGTGAGTGAGTAAAGAATTTTGTCTTCCCCTGTAAAAAGCACACCAAATTTTTTGAACGGTGGTATGAGTTGGCTGGTCACGTACGAGATTTTCTCATTTATTACATTCCCTTTGGGTTTATTGCCTCCTCGTGCCTTGGCCGTCATGCACTACTTCTCATTGGGAAAGCAAACCGTCAAATCTACAAAAAATACATACCACATACTCATACTCGTACCCCAGTCAACAATTTTACGCCGATTTGCAATAATCGTTTAGGTCATAATTTTAAGTTTTGCCGCAAATCGAGTTTTAAACACAAAATTCATATTTGAAAAAAGTAAAATCAGGTACGTTAATGAGAACGATAGTTTAGTGTAAGGGTTATAAAATGCATCAAGATTTCTTTGCAACATATAAACATTTAGCATAGCCCAAGCAGATATAATCAATTTATGCTTCAAACCGAGTTCGGCGATTATACACTTGCTAACAACTGTTCTATAAAGTTGCATAGAAAAGAGGTGCAAATCGTCTTAAGGCGACATAAGCAGTTATTGCTGAAGCACACAGAATTTGGTAAATGTTTTGCAAATCAAGCTTAAAATAAATTTTTGCATGAAGCTTACTCAGGCGCTAGACAGTTTGCTAATGCTTTTTAAGACAGGGCCTCGGAAGTAATTTCTATCTGGGCCCTTTCCTTTCCTTTCCTTTCCTTACCTTTCCATGCCTTTACTTTCCTTTCTCTACCTCTACTTTCTCTTCCTTTCCCTTTCTTTCCTTTCCTTCCCTTCCCGTTATCATAGTTCCTTTTAGTTTAATTTCATTTAGTTTTGGTTAAAAAGTTGTTAAGTGAGCCACCTAAATTTTTTTCGAAGATTATGTATTTTATTAAAATTGGGTGGTATGGCTCACAACGATAAAACAAAAATATATATTTCACAATTTTTCGAAACTCTACTCATTTTCTAAGTCATAGCCATAAACACATTTGCCTTTACTTTCCTTTCTCTACCTTTACTTTCTCTTCCTTTCCCTTTCTTTCCTTTCCTTCCCTTCCCGTTATCATAGTTCCTTTTAGTTTAATTTCATTTAGTTTTGGTTAAAAAGTTGTTAAGTGAGCCACCTAAATTTTTTTCGAAGATTATGTATTTTATTAAAATTGGGTGGTATGGCTCACAACGATAAAACAAAAATATATATTTCACAATTTTTCGAAACTCTACTCATTTTCTAAGTCATAGCCATAAACATATTTTCGAAAATTCCAAAGTTTTTGTTTAATTTCTCGGGATTGACCAGTCCGATTTTGCTCATTTTTGAAATATATATACATCTTTCTTTCAAACAATACTAATTTTTTTTGCCATATTTATTTTTTTGTAAAAATTATTCGCAAACTTTGTTATATTTTTGCTGTGCATTCCGTTACAAACTATCAGCAGGAAAACAAGTTGGGGCCCGGCAATGGAACGGAGCTATATACCTTTTTAATTTCGGGGTGTCTGTATGTAACGCTATTATAAAAAAAAACCATATAGGAAGAATGAAGGTTATAGTAATAACAACTCTTGCTAGTCACTTAATTTTAGTAAAAAACGCGATCAAAATCATTCGATGTACTATTACTGCATTCATAGTACACAGTACGTCCCGAAAAAATTGTTTCATACAAAGTTAATAACAAGCCTCTAAAAAATTTAAATAACTCCCGTCTCATTGGCGGACCTCAAATTTTATTTCTGCTAAAAGCGTGTAATGGAATGACCAACAACATTATCCTAAAACGCGATCTGGCACTGATAAAGAAAAAAAAAGATGGGAAGGGGAAGACAGAAGCACGGTTACAAGTAGAAGAAGAGGCACGCTTATAGGCAAAACGCGTAACTTTGCTAGACAACCCCTACCGAGCCCAAAGATGTTTACACATCAAAAACAGTTTTATTGGCTCTGAGGCAGCATCGAAACCGGGTACCTCCACATCACAGTCGTCTTATCTATCCAATGAGCCAATGCAATCAATAAAATCTTCTCGGCAACTGAACAACTTGACTTTTTTTATGTGTAAACATCTTTGGGCTCGGTAGTACTTGTAACCGTGGATCTGTCTCATTCTTCTTGTTGCTGTAGGCTCTATCCATATCTTAGTTGTAAAAGAGATTACGTATACTAACGGGTCAAATCTGTGCGTAATAGGTAATTTTGTACCTGGAAGATTATCTAACCGAAAATCTTAACCGTTGGCAATGCAGTTCATGTAACCGCGATTCGGCATGGCAACGCTGTCAAAAACCAATAATGCGCAATAGAGAAAAAAATGCAAACGCGAACGAAACTTGTGAACTAGTATGTGTATGTATGTGTACAAAATTTACGGTATTTTTTGTCCACAAAAATATTTACAAAACACGTAAAATTGAACTGCATATTAAGTCGTCAGAATACCAAAAGGGTGTAAAAGTTTCAAAACTATTTATTTGCCGGTAAAACGAATGTTGTTACCACACTAGAATTAGAGCCTAAGTGTTCGCCTGCGGGTTATGGGTTTAGAATATGCCCGAGGTAGGCATGCCGGTCGTAAGAGGCGAGTAATATGCACAAAGGTTGTTGTTGTTGTTGTTGTTAACAGTGCTTCGCCCTGCCCAATGGGCTCGATCACTCTAAGTTGTCATCAGGCTCTTCTAACGGAAGTCCGAGGAAATGCGCAGTTTCCACAGGGTTGGACCAGAGTGATGTGGGTGTTAGAAGAGTGGGTTCAACTGAACAGGAAAAGAGATGTATGGTATCATGAGGGGTCATACCACATGCAGGGCATGTATTTGGTATGTTGGGGTTCAGTCTGCATAAGTAAGAGTTTAACCTATTACAATATCCAGAGCGAAGTTGTGCTAGTATGACTCTAGTCTCCCTCGGAAGTACACGCTCCTCTTCAGCCAATTCAGGTGGTTGAGTATTAATAACGGGATTCACAGGCCGAGATCTGAGGGATCTGTCTACCGACTCAGTGTGGAGGTCATTTAGAGCCCGTCTATGGTTCCGCAGATCAAACGGCAAAGAGATATGATGCCGGATCTCATCGTAATGCTTACGGAGATGTCTCCTTATGTCTCTGGGGGGCGGTGCTACATCCAAAAGATGTCGGTTTGGATGACTAGGTTTGTGACAGTTCAGAAGGAACTGTCTACTCAAGAGTTCCGCGTGCTCTTGAACATAGAGCAATTTCGCCTCTTGATGGAGGTGAGACTAAGATGACATAAGCAGGCATCCCGTGGCAGTTCTGATGGCGGTGTTTTGGCAGACTTGCAATTTCCTCCAGTTGGTGTCAGAAAGGTTGGGCGACCATATAGGCGCAGCATAGTCAATAACCGGCCGGCCAATAGCCTTATATGTAGCAAGCAATGTTTCTTTGTCTTTTCCCCAAGTACTGCCGGCCAGTGACTTGAGGATCTTATTGCGGCTCTGTACCTTTGAGGCTATTGCGGTGGCATGACCAGCGAAGGTGAGGCCGTTGTCAAATGTCACGCCCAAGATTTTTGGGTGGTTGACAGTAGGTAGAGGTACTCCATCTACGTGGACATTTAACTCTTGCCCCATCTGCGCATTCCATGTGGTAAACAGGGTTGCCGTAGATTTAGTCGGAGACAGGGTCAGATTACGCTCGGTGAAGAAGCTGGAAAGGTCATGGAGGTAACTGTTGATTCTTATACAGAGTTCATCAATGGAGGGACCCTTGCCCGAGGCCATTATCGTGCAGTCGTCAGCGTAGGAAACAATGGAGACTCCCTCTGGTGGGGGGGGAAGTCTCGAAATATAGAAATTAAACAAGAGGGGAGAGAGAACACCACCTTGCGGCACCCCTTGTTTTATTCTTCGTGGTCTAGATTTCTTGTTCCTAAATTTGACTGTTGCCTGTCGACCATTGAGGTAATTAGCGGTCCACCTCTTAAGGCCGGCAGGGAGCGGTGTCTCATCCAGGTCTCGGAGGAGAGTGGCGTGATTGACCGTGTCGAATGCATTTGACAGATCAAGTGCCACGAGAACCGTCCTATGGTTTGGTGGATTTTGGTTCAAACCGTTGTTAATCTGCGTTGTAATGGCGTTCAAAGCGGATGTCGTGCTGTGATTTTTGCGAAAACCATGTTGATGATCGGCCAATTTTAGATTTGTAACGAAGTAAGGAAGCAGAATGGACTCTAGCAATTTCGCTACCGGCGAAAGGAGGGATATCGGACGATAGGACTCTCCTAGGTTCGCCGGCTTCCCTGGTTTTAGTAGGGGAACTACAATCGCTTGTTTCCATATCTCAGGAATAACGAAGGTAGTTAGAGAGAGATTGAAGAGAGCCGCTAAATAATTCTGTCCTTCTTGGCCAAGGTGTTTGATCATCTTCATGGCAATTCCGTCGGGTCCGATGGATTTTGAGGGTTTGGCCTTCATTATGGCTTCCTTAACCTCTGCGGCTGAGACGGCAATGGGCGCAGTAGAGTGTTTGTGTTTGCGCGCACGTCGGAAGGCTCTTCTCTTAGCCCTATCCGCAGGTGGATGCATTATAAACAGCCGGCAAAAGGAGCTCGCGCATTTCCTGGCGTCCGATTTGACACTGTCGCCGAAAGCAATGGCGACCTTGTCTTTGTGTTTGGTCGGATTGGATAGGGCCTTGACAGTCGACCATAGTTTGCCAACTCCGCCGGAGAGGTTGCATGTCTCAAGGTGTTGTTTCCACTTGGTCAGCTTGTGTTCGTTGACAATCCTACGGATTTCAGCATTGAGATCTTTTATTCTGGGATCTGCGGGATTGATAAGTCTCACTTGGTCACGTTCTCTTGCCATCGCCGCAGCTTCTGCCGGGAAATTCGGACGAATTTCTGGTATTCTGCCAGCAGGAATAAAGCGGCATGAGGCTGAATCAATGATCTTGCGAAACTCTCGTTCACCTTTGCGTACGTCCGTTGGAGTGGGTAAGGCAGCGAAGGAGCGCTCTGTATATTCAGTAAAGCGGTCCCAGTCCGCTTTGGTGAAGTTGATGTATGTTATTTTATCAGTCGTTATGAAGTCGGTCGGTCGTTCAACAGAGAGTAAAATGGGTAGGTGGTCTGAAGCTAACGTAAGCATCGGTCGCCAGATGACAAAGTTAATAAGGCCCGCGCTCGTTATGGAGATGTCTGGCGAGCTGTGACAGTTACCTGCCACCCTGGTGGGGGCATCTCCATTGACTGTACAGAATGCTGAGTTATCTATTTGGTCTGCAATTGCCTGTCCTCTACTGTCTGCTGGCAAGTTGGAGTGCCAGAGATCGTGATGTGCGTTGAAGTCGCCTAGGATTAGGCGGTTATCGCCCCTTAGCAACGCACTAATGTCGGGATGATAATCTCTAGGACAACACGTGACAGGAGGAATATAGATGTTTATGATTTGCAGGTCGGCGTCTCCTGACCGGACTGCTATGCCTTGGCATTCTAAGGTAGAGTCCCTGGGGTCGACGTCAGGGGAAAATAGATTGTATTGTACAGAGTGATGTGTGATGAACGCAAGGCCACCCCCAAGACCGCTGGGACGGTCTTTACGATGTACATTATACCCATCACAAGTTCGTAAGTCCGATCTCGTGTTCAGTTTTGTCTCTTGTATCGCGGCGATTTTGATGTTGTGCGTCTTCATAAAGTCAGTTATCTCCGCGATCTTTCCAGCTAATCCGTTACAGTTTAGCTGCAGAATTTTGAAGTGTGTAGGAGGGGAGGCGGGGGACATACTAGGCGTGAGGGACGGATGCGTTTGCCTAGGTCATGACGTGCAACTCGATGATTGATCTACGGATATGATGCCCCTCACCTCTCATTACCCATATTCTCCGTCCTTACGGAAGGAGGGGTGACATGACCTAGAAGGTTCCACCAGTCATACCAAATCGCTACCAAGACAGTCGGGCAGAACCGAAAAGGGAGTACCGTTACAACAACAACAACAGAGCGTAAGTGTATAGAAATCTTGTATGACTGCTTTGCTCAGATGTGTGTGATGCTCCGCTTATGTGAGTGTGTATGTATTCAAGTGCTTTGCTGATGGTTATTATTCGCTAACCAAAACGGTAGTTAATTTGTTTTGTTTGTGTAATCTTTGTGGTTAAACTTATGGAATGAAATGGATTGCAAAAAAAATTACTTAAATAAAATAAAATATAATAAAATAAAATAAAAAATTAAATTAAATAAAATAAAACAAGAACGGAAGTCTAAGTTCGGGTGGAACCAAACATTATATACCTAGTAGTGATCTATTATGGCATCCCAATTTACGCAGGTCTATTTTAATACTTTCAGTTCCTATTTGCGTTCAAATAGACAGACGGACAGACAGATAGAGGTATCGAGAGACGGGCATGGCTACATCGACTCGGCTCATCCTCCTGATCCTTTCAGTATACTTTTTGATGGGACTATCTCTTTTTCTTCTCATACGTACAAACATTTCATGTTCATGAAAGGTATGCAAATCAAAAAAGATATACAACTTCGCTTTTGCAGTGGGGTATTAACTACTTGACCGGATATTTTACTTTTCATCCTGAACGTTTTGATATACATTAATAAACATATATCTCGATTCGTTTATGCCGAATGAAGTAATATACCTTGTGTGCGTAACATAAATAGATATAAGAAGTAAGGAAGTCTAAGTTCGGAAAATTTTGGGAAAAGTGGGCGATGCCACGCCCATACATTTTGTGTTTTGTTTTTGCTCTTGAACTTTCACAATAGGTTCAGGAGTTCGCTGGGCACGACACAGTCTGTATATAGCTTTTGGAAAAGCCCCCAGGTTATACAAAACTGCAGTGCGGTATAGCTAGGAGTTTATTTCGTTCAAGTCTATGACATTTTATATATACGAGATGTGTTCTATGTATCAAAACGTCAAAACAACGTCTACCGTGTTTGCTAGTATATTATAAAATGGCGAAAGCAAACAACGAATTTCAGCATTCTTTTGTAAAACTGAGGGACTAGTTTGCAAATAGACAGACGGAAAGACAGACAAACGGACGGAGAGACGGACATGGCTAAATCGACTTCGCTCATCGTGCTGATCATTTTAGTGAACTTTTCTCTTCTCATACTTACATACATTTAATGTTTATGAAAGATATGAAAATCAAACAAGTAAGGACGGCGCTGTGTTCAGCTGTGCCGAAGGCTTTATACCTTTCATGAATACGTGCAAACTTAAATACGCATTGTTTAAAGTTCTCTAAAACTTTGTCAGCAATACATTTAACTTTCTTTTATAATAAGCTTTATTTGTTATCTGTTAGCAAATATCTTACCAAGTTTCAAGTTTTAATCTTTGAAAATGAGGGATAAATGGCCATAATCCTCTTATCTGAACGATCGGTTCTATGGGATATATACTATATAGAGCTCCGATCTTGGTGATTTTTTTACGATATCTTTTAATATGCATAAGAAAATATCTTACCAAGTTTCAAGTTTTAATCTTTTAAAATGAGGGAGAAATGGCCATAATCCTCTTATCTGAACGATCGGTTGTATGGGATATATACTATATACATATGTATGGCTCCGATCTTGGTGATTTTTTTACCAAATCTTTTACCATCTATAAGCAAATATCTCAACAAGGTTCAAGTTTTAATATTTCAAAATGTTATCTGTTAGCAAATATCTTACCAAGTTTCAAGTTTTAATCTTCGAAAATGAGGGATAAATGGCCATAATCCTCTTATCTTAACGATCGGTTCTATGGGATATATACTATATAGAGCTCCGATCTTGGTGATTTTTTTACGAAATCTTTTAATATGCATAAGAAAATATCTTACCAAGTTTCAAGTTTTAATCTTTTAAAATGAGGGATAAATGGCCATAATCCTCTTATCTGAACGATCGGTTCTATGGGATATATACTATATAGAGCTCCGATCTTGGTGATTTTTTTACGAAATCTTTTAATATGCATAAGAAAATATCTTACCAAGTTTCAAGTTTTAATCTCTTAAAATGAGGGAGAAATGGCCATAATCCTCTTATCTGAACGATCGGTTGTATGGGATATATACTATATATATATGTAGGGCTCCGATCTTGGAGATTTTTTTACCAAATCTTTTACCATCTATAAGCAAATATCTCACCAAGTTTCAAGTTTTAATATTTCAAAATGAGGGATAAATGGCCATAGTCCTCTTATCTGAACGATCGCTTGTATGGGATATATACTATATATAGCTCCGATCTTAGTCATTTCTTTACCAAACTTTTCATTATCTGTAAGCAAATATTTCACCAAGTTTAAAGTTTTAATCTTCCAAAATGAGGGATAAATGACCATAATCCTCTTATCTGAACGATCGGTTGTATGGGATATATACTATATATAGCTCCGATCTTAGTGATTTTTTTACGAAATCTTTTGATATCCATAAGAAAATATGAATAAGAAAAAATGAGGGAGAAATGGTCATAATCCTCTTATTTGAACGATCGGTTGTATGGGAGATATATGCTATAGTGACCCGATTATACCGGATCCGACAAATGTCTAATATAATACAAAATACCTCCGTGTGCCAAATTTCTTCGAGATATCTCAAAAATTGAGGGACTAGTTTGCGTTCAAACAGACGGACGGACAGCCGGGCATGGCTGTATCAACTTAGTTCATCGTCCTGATCAATTTGGTATACTTAATGGTGGGTCTGTCTCTTATATTTCTAAACGTTACAAACATCGGACCAAAGTTAATATACCATTTCATGTTCATGAAAGGTATAAAAAGATATATAACTTCGCTATTGCAGTGGGCTATTAATACGGTGCCGAATATTTTGTTTGTGTGTCTTCCGATTTGGATAATTTTTGGCAGGAGTGTAATACATACCACTGGGATGCAGTTGACCTATTTTCATTGATATATCAAGATTCAATTATAAGCCATTGCCTTTGAAAATAACAAAAATTGTATGCTGAAAAGTGGGCGGCGCCACGGCTACTTCTTCAAAATTGATAAAGAAATTTTTTGCGGCCGAGTTTTTCTTGAAAAGCTTATTATGTGTGCAAAATCTGATTGATATTACTTGATTAGTTGTAGAAATAGCGCTTTTTAAATTTTACAAACAAAAATTTCTGAACTATGTTAAAAAACTGGGCGTAGAAATAAACCGATTTCGGCCATTTTTACAAGAAACAGTGACCTCTATATATAATGAACATTATCACCAAATTTCGTTTCGACAAATCAGTTTTTGGAGAAGTTATGGCATAAGAAGTTTTGTGGAATAATCCACTATAAAACAGGCGGGGCCACGCCCATTTTCGAAAATTTTTATTTTTTGGATTTCTTAGTTCACGGAAACTTTAAAAGTGAAATATAAATGATGTAAAGCTATTTCACGCAAACTCCTTGCCTATTTAATATATCTACGATCCTCTTCAAAATCTTTCATATAAAAGTGGGCGTGGACCTTAACCGATTGTGTTTGATTTATGAATAATAACATTTCTAAATTTGACTTAACCAAGAGTGTACGGTGACACCCCCATTTTCAAAAATTTCTTGAAAAATTTATTTTATGCCTCAATCCCAATGTATACATCAAATTTTATCCTTATAGGTGTATTACATATGTACTGAGTAATCACTTTTTTTTTGTGTTTTCGAAAATATCCTATATATAAAAAGTGGGCGTGGCTATCATCCGATTTCGCCCATTTTAAAAAGCGCTCGGGGATGAGTGCCAAGGAACCTGCATAACAAATTTCATAAGATATCTCAAAATTTACAACTTAAGTATTCACAGACGGACGGACATGGCTTAATCAATTTCTCTTTTCGTCCTGAACATTTAGATACACATAAGTCAATATCTATCTCGATCCGTTAATGCCGTTACGTACTGCCGTTAGGCGATTAAAGTTAATATACCTGTGTGCGTAGCACTACCGATCTTTATGAAATTTTCACAGTATATTCTTGGATTAACTTGGCTCAGCATAGACTTTATATAATTTTGAAAAGGGTAGAGGGTATACCTCGTATCATGTTTCGTAATTTTATTTAACACGGTTCTGAAGTTAATAATATCTGAAATTTGACATTTTGTTCATTTATATGTGGGCGGTACCACGTCCATTTTCCAAAATTTTTAAAAACCCATTAATAAGATAATCAGGTCATTATAACTACGAAATTCTAGCATTCTACCTGCATCAGTGAATGAGATATGGCATGTTCCGGTTTCCTACCTCTCTTTTAGAAAACTTTGGTCAAAAAGTGAGCGTGGTTGTGCACCGCTTTTGTTTATTTTCAGTGGGCGTACTTTACATGCCTATAGTATAACTTCTATTGAGTTTCGTAATTCTATCTTACACCGTTATGAAATTATTAACAGTCGATTTTGAAAATTGCTTCACTCATATGTAGGCGGTGCCACGCTCCCTTTCCAAAAATTTGATAAAATCGTCAATGGGACAATCAAGTTAATAAATCTAGCAAATTTCATCATTGTAGCTGCTTTTATTAGTGAATTAACCCATTTTATACGTTTTTCGAAATTTTCGATATCGAAAAAAGGAGGCGTGGTCATGTTTCGATTTCGTTCGATTCAAATAGCAACCTACCTTGGCCGGAGAGCAACCTGTGTGCCAAATTTCATTCAAATATCTCAATTTGTACTCAAGTTATTGTGTCCACGGACGGACGGACGGGCATGTCTTAATGAATTCCCCTGTTCATTCTAAGAACTTATATATATGGAACTCCATATCTATCTCTATTATTTTGTACAGTTACAAACTACCGTTATATGATCAAAACTATAACACCCAGTGTACTAGTACACGCTGGGTATAAAAATAGTTAAAATAAAGTTTTGTGGTTGAATTTGACCACTAGGCGATCTTTATTTTATAAATCGTGCTAGTTTATTCGAGTGTCCCGGCAAATAATCCCACATATATTGTGACGAGTTCGATGATTCTTCGATTATTCCGGCTGGAATAAATCAGTGTAAAGTTAAATAAAGTCCAATATTGTTGACAAATAGCTAGCGTCTGATCACCATGTGGTGCGGCTGCAAGCGGGCGTCTGTCTTGGATCAAGCGGCTCGCTATACAAACGTGTAATAGAATTCAACCTCCCGTGAAACGGGTTGTGCGTTGGGTTTGGGACCCACCACATAAAACAACGTTCCAATGAAATTCAACAACAAAGCCTCGGATATGAGAACCTCTTTTTTAGATGACAACACCCGCAAACGAAATAAGGATTATGAGATAAGGGCATGTACCTGGAATGTCCGGTCCCTTAATGGGGAAGGTGCCGCTGCCCGGCTGGTTCCTGAGGAAAGCAAAAGCTGACATCACTGCCATACAAGAGATGAGATGGATGGGGCGAGGAAACACGATCAGAACACCTTGCAACATCTACTGGAGTGGGCATGAAGACAAGCGCAGATTCGGCGTGGGATTTGTGGTGGGAGAGAGACTTCGCCACCGAGTACTGTCGTTCACACCCGTGAACGAGCGTCTCGCTGCAATCCGCATAAAAGTACGATTTTTCACCATATCGTTTATCTGCGCTCATGCACCGACGGAAGAGAAGGACGACGTGGAAAAGGATGCATTCTACGAGCGCCTGGAGGAAGCATACGAGCGCTGCCCCTGTCATGATATCAAAGTCGTGCCTGGCAACTTTAACGCCAGGGTGGGTAAGGAGGGTGTATTTGGCCCCACTGTCGGGAAGTTCAGTCTCCACGATCAGACTTCGCCAAATAGATTCATGCTGATCGACTTCGCCGGTGCCCGAAACATGGTCATATCCAGCACTAGGTTCATGCACAAGAAGATCCATCAAGCTACATGGCTGTCCCCCGATCGAAAAACACGCAACCAGATCGACCACGTTGTGATAGACGGACGGCATGCTTCTGGCGTTTTAGATGTTCGCACAATACGAGGACCTAACATCGACTCTGATCACTACCTAGTAGCAGTCAAGATTCGTACCCGCCTCTGTACGACAAAACAGGTGCAACAAAAAACCAGGGAAAGCTGGACGTCGAAAAGCTGCAATCGCAACAGACCGCCAATTATTTCGCAGATCGCCTCTCACACCTGCTCTCCGAGAGCACAATTCAACCTAGTGGAATGCATGAGCAGTGGGATCATATATCAGGAGCACTCCGAACCCCAGCCGAAGAAGTAATTGGATTCCGGCGAACGCGAAGAAACAACTGGTATGATGATGAAGAGTGCCGCGCTGCAACGAAAAGAAAGGACGAAGCCTACAAGGCAACGCTGAGATCGAATGCAACGAGGAGTGTGTGTGAACACTACCGCGAGTTGAAGAGGGAAGCGAGGCGGCTTTTCCGGACGAAAAAAAGAGAGGCAGAAAAGCGTGAAATAAAGGAGCTTGAGATGCTGGCCAACGGGAATAATGCCCGAAAATTCTATCAAAAAATTCGCCGAATGACAGAAGGTTTTAAACCCGGGGCAAACTCCTGTAAGAATGAGAACGGCGACCTGGTGGCCGATATTCAGAGAGCACTCAGAATATGGAGGGATCACTTCTCTGCCCTATTAAATGGAGAAACTGAGCAAGAAACCAGAGAAAATGCCGAACCCGAGCCCACAATCGAAGATGATGGAATTGACGTTCCACAACCCGACTATAATGAGGTGCGAATAGCAATATCCCGATTGAAAAACAATAAAGCAGCTGGCGCTGATGGTTTGCCTGCTGAGCTATTCAAACACGGAGGCGAGGAGCTGGTAAGGCGCATGCATCAGCTTCTATGCAGAATATGGTCGGATGAATGCATGCCTGAAGATTGGAATCTAAGTGTTCTCTGCCCAATCCACAAGAAGGGCGATCCTGCAAACTGCGCCAACTATCGCGGAATCAGCCTTTTGAATATCGCATATAAGGTCCTATCAAGTGTATTGTGCGAAAGACTGAAGCCTGATGTAAACAGACTGATTGGACCTTACCAGTGTGGCTTCAGACCTGGTAAATCTACCATCGACCAGATTTTTACAATACGCCAAATCTTGGAAAAAACCCGTGAAAAGAGAATCGACCCACATCATCTCTTTGTTGATTTTAAAGCCGCTTTCGATAGCACGAAAAGGAGCTGCCTATATGCCGCTATGTCTGAATTTGGTTTCCCCGCAAAACTTATACGGCTATGCAAAATGACCTTGAGCAACACCGCCAGCTCGGTCAGAATTGGGAAGTACCTCTCCGAGCCGTTCGAAACTAAACGAGGTTTCAGACAGGGTGACCCCCTATCGTGCGATTTCTTTAATTTAATGCTGGAGAAAATAATACAAGCTGCAGAACTTAACCGCGCTGGAACAATATTTTATAAAAGCGTGCAACTGTTGGCATATGCTCACGATATTGATATCATTGGCCTTAACAACCGCGACGTAACTTCTGCTTACTCCAAATTAGAAAAAGAAGCGGAGAAAATGGGATTGGTGGTGAACGAGGGCAAAACGAAGTACCTTCTGTCATCATGCAAAGAGTCAGCGCATTCGCGCCTTGGCAACCAAGCCACTGTTGGCAGCAATAATTTCGAAATAGTAAAGGACTTCGTTTACCTGGGAACCAGCATTAACACCAACAATAATGTTAGCCTAGAAATCCGACGAAGAATTACTCTTGCAAACAAATGCTACTTCGGACTGAGTAGGCAATTGAAAAGTAAAGTCCTCTCTCGACGAACGAAAATAACACTCTACAAGTCACTCATCGCACCCGTCCTGCTATATGGTGCAGAAGCGTGGACACTAACAACATCTGATGAGGCGGCTCTGGGAGTATTCGAGAGAAAGGTTCTTCGAAAGATTTGTGGACCTCTACGCGTTGGCGACGGCGAGTACCGAAGAAGATTTAATGATGAGCTGTATGAACTTTACGCAGACGCCGGCATAGTTCAGCGAATTAAAACACAGCGGCTTCGCTGGCTAGGCCACGTAGTGCGAATGAGCGAATATGCTCCAGCCCAGAAGGTATTCTTATCGGCACCCGCCGGTGGAAGCAGAGGAAGAGGGAGACCACCACTCCGATGGAAGGACTAATTCCAATTGGCGCCAGTTGGCGCAACGAAGAAACGACTGGCGAGCTATGTTGGACGGTCAAAATCGCCCAGCCGGTTAGATGACCATTTAAAGAAGAAGAAGCTAGTTTTATTTAGTAGGGCTATCCACAATACAAATTTAGGAGTTAGGTACCTCCATAGCACGTTCACTGGACAACACTTGAAAATAAACTGATCATCCTCGCTTGCTTGTATGCTGCCTTTTATAGCCTGGCCGAGCGCCAGCTTCATCACCTAGAAGTGTCTCTACATTTCAGGATTACTCTTGTACTTGCATTCTAGAATACTGGTTATGTATAAGCATTTACTCTTTGCCTCGTATACGTAAACACTCGTGCTATCGTATCTCACCTTATCGTGCTTACAAGCATGGTTGTAGTCATCGTTATCACTGTTGTGCTAGTTAGTGGTGGGAGTGTAATTGAGTTAGGGATGGCATGTACTCGGGAATATTCGCCACAAAATGTGGCAACCTTTTCAGTTGCTATCGATATCACTTAGCAATCACTATTAAACAGCTGATAGTGCAACATATAACATATAATAACAACACTAGTCAACAAGAGAAATTACTTTGAAGTCTAACTATGTAATTTCGATGTATTATGGCCCCCATAGTACAAAAACACCCAAAATTTAAAATTCTATGGATACGATTTTTTTTTCTTTTTCTAAAATCACGAAATTTCACAGAGGTCTTTCCATTTATTTTATCATATCTTGGAAATTACTTATCTAAGTTCGTTGAGAGAAAGACCAGTGGATTCACCGCAAAATTTTCTTCAAGTCTTGGTAGGAAAATTTTTTTTATACGATCGACGGTTGTGGAGATATTAACATAAAAATGTAAAAAACATTTGTTTTTTTTTTGAAAAATCGAACATTTTTTTATTTTTCAAAAATTCATAAAAAATTGAAGGTTATAAAAACTTACCATTTTTATTTCACGGTCTTAAAACTGTAAGCATTATAAATAATTGAAACCTTATTTCGTGAAAATACATGAATAAATGTTGGTTTTATTGATAATAAAGTTAAAATCCCCAATTTAGCGAAAATTTTGCATATCAAGCCTATTATTGTTTTTGACAAACAAATTATTTAGGTATGACAGTTTGCGCAACTTTGTCTTTTTAAAGCTTACTATGGACATCGCCAGAAATGAGAAAACTCCATAATGACACTCAAGAAATTTTTCCCCGTCAGTTTTTCTTAAGGCAAAACGCAGATCATAAGAAAAAATGCCTCATACTGTATGGAAAATTTAAGTTGCCAACGCGGGTTTTCGTAAAAAAGAAGTATGGTCATATATATATGTTATCAAATATATACAACTTTTTCGTTGAGGCATTTCTTGCGATGTTCTTAGAATGCATGATTTAAGACACAAAATAATCAAATTATCACTCCGTCATAGAAACTGTTATACCTACCTACTGAACATCCCAGCCTGCACAGGCCATTTCCCATAGCATATGAAGTTTTTTTGAAAACCCCTTTTATTCAAACCCTTTCGCAGGTAGTGGTTAAAAAATTTCCAGACTCATTAGATGTCTGGCCTGTATGGTATATTGTCGCCGATTATGACAAACTTACCGAAAAAAAAGATACATACTTTTGAAAATCGAAGCGGCCTACGACTATTTAAAGTAATTCATTTAGTTCATTCAATTTTATTTAACTAGCATTAGTAATTCATTTAGTTCATTCAATTTTATTTAACTAGCATTAGTAATTCATTTAGTTCATTCAATGTAGTTTAACTAGCACAACAGCAAAAAGCTACTAATTGGTTAGTGAATTTTAAAAAAATGAATAATAACAGTAGAAAATTTGTCTGCAAAAATGACCCGAATATATTTTGGTATGTATGTGGTCTTTACACTACAGCGAAAGGGCGGAGAAATTTCACTACAAAATTCATATAAGGATTATTTTAAAATAGATGTTGAGAATTTGAGCCAATATTGGACGCCAAATTCAATTTGTGATAGCTGTATATATATTTTAAAGAAATGGAAGTCCTACCCTCAGTAAGTAACAATTACATTTATTAATTAAAAATATTTATATTACTCATTTTTCACAGAGAAAACATTATTTTTAAATATTTCAAGTACTAAATTTTGTAGAATTTCTTTAATAAAGGTATCTTAAATAGCTAAATAAACAAAAATATTAAAAATACGTATTTTCCCTTCATTCACTTCATTGTTAATAATATTACCGTTTATCCATGGATTTTCATGAAATAAAGCTTGCCTTATTTCGAATGTTCACAGTTTTACGATCATCTAATAAAAGTTGTAAGCTTTTGTCACTTTCGATTTTTTACGAATTAAAGAAGAAAAAAAAAAAATGGAAAGTTTTAATACAAAAAATCGATTTTTTTATAATGCGATGCAAATAACTCTGAAACCAATAAGAATTTAAAAAAATAGTAATTGAACAATTTTAAGGTAATTTCATTTGCTATTATATGCTGTTTTCTCCAACAAAATCGGACAACCCGTTCCAGAGATATGATAAAAACAATGGATTTCCCTTTTCAAAAAAGGCAAATTTTAGAAAACAAAAAAAAAAAAAAAACAACCTAATTATAGAATTTTAAATTTCGACCATTTGTATAATTAGGGGACTATAGCAAATAAAAAAAATAGTGGTGATCCAGGGTAATGCAAAAAGTTTAATTTTGTAGAGCAGTGTAATTTGAACCTACCCTGGAAAAAAAGCGACTAATCTTGGATGAGTCGCAAATAAGCATGCCACCAATGCCAGTTGTGATCTCTTTGTATGGGTTGAACTTATCTCTCTTGTTTCAGAATGTCCTATGAAGATTGTGCCCTTTTATGGCTAACGGGTAGTGTCGGACAGATCCCTTTGTTGCCCTAATTTACAAGAACTCTTCTATTTCCGCTTTACATAATGCCGTTCCACAGAAAGTGCATTTTTAACGAAGAAATGCAAAACCAAAACAAGTTTCGAAAAAAAATATTAGCCTCTGAAGTGCAATGTTTGAAATGATGTCTGTTTTTTTTTTATTGCCAATGTGGGCAAATACGACGAACTACGCCATCTACAGACCAAAAAACATTGAAGGCAACAAAAGTATGCTGAATTTTGTGAGAACCATAACGACGGATATTCAATAAAGGAAACTAGCATAAATGGAGGGTCATGGGCATTAGAGTTGGATGACACACATTTTCCAAAAGTGAACTAGTTCGTTCGCTACGTTCGACCGTTCAATACCAATTTTTATTTTAAAACATTTTGATTGTTCATGACCATAGGAGCGAAAGGAGAAAAAACGTGAACACAAATTATGACGGGGCACTCGGGTAGGATTTCAACGTTCGTTAAATTAAATGTATTGTACTCACAACGGGGATAAAAGCCAATATCAATTTTAGGAGACCGTGGCAAATTTTAGAGAAGTACGTCATTATTTAAATATTTTTATTTTTATTATACCTTTCATGAACATGAAATGGTATATTAACTTTGGTCCGCTGTTTGTAACGTTTAGAAATATAAGAGATAGACCCACCATTAAGTATACCAAATTGATCAGGACGATGAACTGAGTTGATACAGCCATGTCCGTCTGTCCGTCCGTCTGTCCGTCTGTCCGTCCGTCTGTTTGAACGCAAACTAGTCCCTCAATTTCTGAGATATCTCGATGAAATTTGGCACACGGATGTATTTTTGTATTATATTAGAAATTTGTCGGATCCGGTATAATCGGGTGACTATAGCATATATCTCCCATACAACCGATCGTTCAAATAAGAGGATTATGACCATTTCGCCCTCATTTTTAAAGATTAAAACTTGAAACTTGGTGAGATATTTTCTTATGGATAGCAAAAGATTTCGTAAAAAAATCACCAAGATCGGAGCTCTATATAGTATATATCTCATACAACCGATCGTTCAGATTGGAGGATTATGGCCATTTATCCCTCATTTTGGAAGATTAAAACTTGAAACTTGGGGAGGTATTTGCTTACAGATAATAAAAAATTTGGTTAAAAAATCGCTACGATCGGAGCTATACATAGTATATAGTCCATACAACCGATCGTTCAGATAGGAGGATTATGGCCATTTATCCCTCATTTTGGAAGATTAAAACTTGAAACTTGGTGAGATATTGTCTTATGGATATTAAAAGATTTCGTAAAAAAATCACCAAGATCGGAGCTCTATATAGTATATATCCCATACAACCGATCGTTCAGATAGGAGGATTATGGCCATTTATCCCTCATTTTGGAAGATTAAAACTTGAAACTTGGGGAGGTATTTGCTTACAGATAATAAAAAATTTGGTTAAAAAATCGCTACGATCGGAGCTATACATAGTATATAGTCCATACAACCGATCGTTCAGATAGGAGGATTATGGCCATTTATCCCTCATTTTAAAAGATTAAAACTTTAAACTTGGTGAGATATTTTCTTATGGATAGAAAAAGATTTCGTAAAAAAATCACCAAGATCGGAGCTCTATATAGTATATATCCCATACAACCGATCGTTCAGATAGGAGGATTATGGCCATTTATCCCTCATTTTGGAAGATTAAAACTTGAAACTTGGTGAGATATTGTCTTATGGATATTAAAAGATTTCGTAAAAAAATCACCAACATCGGAGCCATACATATGTATATAGTATATATCCCATACAACCGATCGTTCAGATAAGAGGATTATGGCCATTTCTCCCTCATTTTGGAAGATTAAAACTTGAAACTTGGTGAGATATTTTCTTATGGATAGCAAAAGATTTCGTAAAAAAATCACCAAGATCGGAGCTCTATATAGTATATATCTCATACAACCGATCGTTCAGATTGGAAGATTATATCCATTTATCCCTCATTTTGGAAGATTAAAACTTGAAACTTGGGGAGGTATTTGCTTACAGATAATAAAAAATTTGGTAAAAAAATCGCTACGATGGGAGCTATACATAGTATATAGTCCATACAACCGATCGTTCATATAAGAAGATTATGGCCATTTCTTCCTCATTTTAAAAGATTAAAACTTTAAACTTGGTGAGATATTTTCTTAATGATAGAAAAATATTTCGTAAAAAAATCACCAAGATCGGAGCTCTATATAGTATATATCCCATACAACCGATCGTTCAGATAAGAGGATTATGGCCATTTCTCCCTCATTTTAAAAGATTAAAACTTGAAACTTGGTGAGATATTTGCTAACAGATAAAAAAAAATTGGTAAAAAAATCGCTAAGATCGGAGCTATATATAGCATATATCCCATACAACCGATCGTTCACATAAGAGGTTTTGGACCATTTCTCCCTCATTTTCGCAGTTAAAAACGTGAAACTTGGCAAAATATCTTTTAATATATCATAAGAGATTTCCTGAAAAAATAAGTTTGATCGGAGCTATAAATAGCGTTTTGGCCATTTCTCCCTCATTTTTAAAAAAAGAAAATTAAATTTATTGCTGACAAAGTTTTAGAGAACTTTAAACAATGCGTATTTAAGTTTGCACGTATTCATGAAAGGTATAAACCCTTCGGCACAGCCGAAGACAGCGCTATCCTTACTTGTTTTTTATTTATTTTGTTATTTAAAGTCGACACAAACACAAAACGGTCGACTTTTAACAGTAGCAAGGTATATGTGCAAGACAATAATGGCATTTAAATTACTAAAAATATTACACATGAATTGAAATTAGAACAATAATCATATATATTATTTCTGTAAGGTCTTTTTGTGTTATTTCCTAATTTTCTGCTTTCATTTGGAACCAATATTAATAAATAAGGTATCGTTTTAAAGGTGGGGGTTAGCTGTACATGCGAAACCATGTTTTAATTAGCGGAGTGCTTTTGTTTAAGCGTATTTTATAAAAATGAATTCTTTAAAATAAACGATTGTGAATGCACAAAAAAATCAATTTTTACTGCAACGCTATTGTCACTGACATTCACATGCCTCGCGACATCTACATTTGAGTTCTAAGACTGAACAGTGCGCCATCTACACTTGAACATTGCTAAAATAAGTGAATAAGACTGCGTTCACATTGGGTCATAAACTCGAGTTAAAGGGACATTTTTTGAGTTAATTCATATTGATGTTGTCAATCAACTCAAGTTTATGGCTCAATGTGAATGTAATATAAGTGGTGGAATTTCAAATAGCTGTTTGCGCATATTTGTATAATTTTTTAGGGTCTCACAACAAGTGTAGCTGAAAATCTTTTTTTATAATTTGAGAAAAAGGTTTGAAAAATCCTGGACCTGGACTAATAAAAGGTTTCAAACCATTTTTGTTTTTTTTTTGCGCAAGGAGCGCACGGGCCCAGCTAGTATAACTAAAACGTAAAATATAATTTTGCATGTAACAAAAATAATGACGCCAATTTTGTCGGAAAGCACTGTATTCCGATCAACTATTTAAGAGGTTGGAAAATTCCAAAAATTAACTTTATTAGTTTTGGTTTTATCATATTAGCTGTAAATGCTCTAGTTTTGTTGGGAAATTGGAAATGACGTGTTTCCAATCCTCCCTTATTTCAGCAACTCGTTATTCAGCAACGTCAGCAAGAAGTTTTTTCGGGCTAGATATTGTAGTATGTAAAAGGTTAATAAAGTTTACAAAAAATAGTAGTGCACTAAGGGTTAATATAGAAACTGAAATGTATTAGGTTGCCTGCACTGTTGTGGAACTTAAGAGGCAGGATACCATTTTGTAATTGAGATAGAATTAGTACGATAAGTAATATGGATGCATAAAAGAGATGGTATATGTTTGACGTAATATAATTGTTTCATGAGACATGTGTAGAAGTTGCCAGTACGGTATTTTCGTGATTGCGGCTTGAGAGTAAAGAAAAAATAAAAGACGAGATCATTCTGTGACTAACAAGAGAAGCTGCCTGTTGTTTTAATTTGGTGCGCGTAAAATATATATTGTATACTACATCAGAAGTAGTAACGAACTCCACCTACATTGGTATACGATTTTTATTTCTATTATAAAATGCAAAAAGACGCGATAAGCGCTGAACGTTATACGCTAATGCAGCTGAAAGCGTGGTGCACAGCCGTAGGGCTCAACGCGAGCGGAAGCACGCGGTTCAGGCCCGAATGTACAACAAATTCAGAGCACCAGTACCGCTGTTAACACCAGATCGAATCACGACATCCAGACGGAGGGCGACAACGCTATAAGTGGTGAAAATGACCATGCGGCAGATGGCGTATCCGATAATAGCGCAGGTGGCATGCAGGTAGACGACGACGCAGACGGCGTACTTGACGGCGAAAGCGCAGACGGCGTATACGAGGACAACGGCGCAGGCGGCGCAAATACACATACATACAATGTTACAAATCGTAACGGCATCAACAATGAGGTTTACCGCAATAACGCAGACGACACCCCAGCGACTAGCGGAAACATGGTGAATAGCGGCGAACAATATAGGACCGATGATAGCTAAGTTGACAGATTCCGGTAGGGACATAGGGTGGGATAAAGTGCTAGAGTTGGCAGCGGACAGTCAATGAATAACATGATACATAAGGCGACTAAAGAACGTCCTAGTATACTGTTGTTTGGAATAATACAAAGAGGTAAAGCTGCAGATAATTCGAGAGAAAATATTCTAGAAATAACAGAATCGCCGGAAATTAGAGATTTGAAGAGCATTAGGCGTAAAGCAGAAACAGCCCAGAGCAGAGCCCAGGCGTACAACAAAGAATATGCAGACGCTTGTCGGCAGAAACCACGTAAATTCAGCATAGGAGACTACGTGATGATCTCAAACCTAAGCTCGCAAATAGGGGCCTCTAGCAAACTGATTCCCAAATTCAAAGGTCCATACAAAATATCCAAAGTCTTGGAAAACGATCGCTATCTAGTAGAAGATGTAGAAGGCTTTCAACAAACTCAAGTTCCATATAAAGGAGTTTGGGCAGTAACTAACTTAAAACCTTGGTTCGATTGTAATAATGCACCAAAAGAGACTTTATAATGTAACATAAGTGCATATATATGTTTTGCTTATATAAGAATTCAATGTGATACTATGTTAAGAAAATGTGTATATATTGTGATTGTCGTTAATTGAGCGTAGAATCAGGGGATTCTATGTTATTCAGGATGACCAAGTTGTAGAATTCAATGTACTGCTATGTTAAGAAACATGTATAGAATCCAACACACTTCTAGATTAAGAAATATATGTACATATCTCTAGGCATAGAATCAGGGGGTTCTACATAGTCAGGACGGCCGAGTTGTAGTATGTAAAAGTATGCAAAGGGTTAATAAAGTTTACAAAAAATAGTAGTGCGCTAAGGGTTAATATAGAAACTGAAATGTATTAGGTTGCCTGCACTGTTGTGGAACTTAAGAGGCAGGATACCATTTTGTAATTGAGATAGAATTAGTACGATAAGTAATATGGATGCATAAAAGAGATGGTATATGTTTGACGTAATATAATTGTTTCATGAGACATGTGTAAAAGTTGCCAGTACGGTATTTTCGTGATTGCGGCTTGAGAGTAAAGAAAAAATAAAAGACGAGATCATTCTGTGACGAACAAGAGAAGCTGCCTGTTGTTTTAATTTGGTGCGCGTAAAATATATATTGTATACTACAATATGCAACACCAAATGCACACAATAATATTTTTGGCGAAGTTTAGGCGGCAAAGAGGTAGGTGAGAAGGCACCTAGTATCCGAATATTGGGCATATCACACTGTGCAACATAGTATTTATTTCCGTTTTAACGATTGCACATATTAATTTTGTTATTATTTTTCATGGTAGTATGAAAGTATGGCCTTGTGAGGTATTTTTTACTGCTAAAAGTGTAAGTTGAAAATATTTGTTAGTGACCTGCCCGTCGAACCGTGTCATCTACAAACTAGGTGGTGACAGCTGCAATGACTATTGCAAATCATAGGAACAAGTGGAATAGGGTTTTAAAAATTGTTAGTAGTCACGACGACAAGTTGCCCCAGAATAGGGCAGTATATTTTTGTTTTCATGACGACGTTTCCTTTAAGTCAGTTCAACCTCAGAAATGTGGCTTTTGTTTACACATTTTCAAACATCTATTTTCCATAATTACATTACACAATATGTATGGTTGAGGTTTCTTTACTCATAAAATCAAACATCGCAAAAGGCAGAGATGTAATTTTTTACCACTCATGATGAAGAAAATACATTCAGGAGATGAAAATGAAGCGAAATTAAAGACCAATTGAAAGAATTTTATATTAATTGCGGTGATTATTTAAATCAGTTTCATGCTTTTAATGCCCTCTTGGCATTATGTTGGAGCGAATTTTAGTTTTTTGTTGAAAGAGAAGCCAAATTAAAATATTTCAAACTATTCCTTTTATCAATGTGGGGCAAGTAAATAAACAGTTGATGAATAAACATGGTTCACCTGCCGCTCCTGGTTGGTTGAGGTCCTCAGGAAGACAAAGACATTCCCACAACATCGGGCTATATCGTACCGGAACTACCCGGTTTTTTCCCGGCCAAGGGTTGTTATTTCAGCGCAACCCTGTCTAATTCATAACGTCTCAACCCGAATTTGCATCCTTAGAGAAATCCCTTGAAGCGGGCCTGCTCCATTTCCTCTTGTTACGGACTGGTATCGTTTCCAACTTGGACTAAGAGACTGCATCTGATGTGTTTGCTGGAACAAAATTTATGTCAAACGGCCACATTCTGTACCATGCGTCACAAGCGATGACTTCACAAATCTTGATGCTCATGGATTAACCCTGCCATCCACCCACCCCGTGCTTTCTTCCGAACATTTCAGGTACCTTGTTGTACACGCCTTAAGGCGTCCCGTGGTGCGCGTCGCTCATGCGCACCCTCACCACCCCTCCCAACCCTAAGCGAACTAAATTTCTTAGTTAGTTTCGACAAATATTGCGAAATTCTTGTCCTTAACTCTCTTAAAGATCGCCATGTTGTGGCGGTATTGTTGCTGACCTACCACTCCGAAGGTTCAAGGTTCGAGTCCTGGGACAGGTAACATCAAAAGAGATTTGGCAAACTCCCTGATTGTATTTCTGCCATGGAAGGCTTATCAGCAAAAATTCATCTGCTTTTTTCTACTTTCTGCCTGGAAAAACTGTAGGTCCCGCCAATTTGTAGGGAAAAATCCAAAGCAGCACACCACAAATTTTTGATGAGACATATTACTTTTGTGTAAAGAATTGTCTGACTTGCTTAATTTTATATTTATAAACCGATTTCCAAATAGTTTGGGAATATGGTATAGTTTTCTGATTCCACGTTTTTACTTCGCTTTTTTACTGGTAAAACTACATACCAAGTATACACCGATGTTTATTTGTACGGTAACCGTCATATACTGGAAACGACTTTTACTGGTGCTTACGCAGAGGACAAAATGAATGGACAATGAAAATTATCTCAAGCGGAAAAAGTTGATAATTAAACTTAAACGCTTCAGCATATGACAGCAAGTAACCACAACAACAAAAATAGCTGAAAACACCGAGAATAACAATACCAATTACAAGGCCAAGGCGAATTGTGGGGTGTAACAACCAAATAGTCAGGCATTCATTGTTCATTGCAACTACCGCACCGCACAATTTGCAATTTTGGTATTTTGACGTTATTTGGTCACTCAATTTCATCTTAATATATGATGATATAATCACATCCGGTGATTTAGTTATGAGAATGTTAGAATATAGGATTTTCTTCGTATGTTAGTTGTTTGCATTGCATACAGTTATTTTACCTTTAACGTTGCTGCTCATTGTGTGGAACAAAGTAAATATTTTATGACAAAAAACTTCCTGTAAATAATATGAGATTACCATTATTTCCTTTGTTTAGAGGGGTTGTTGAGGAATTTAAGGAATTCTAACAAAGTTACTCTTTCCGGTTGCTTTATACTCAATGCAATTGACTAAAACTAGACAAAATGGGAAACTACTAGGCAAATTATGAGCTTATTCTTATGGACATAAGGTGTATAAAGAGCATATACCTTGACCATGATCTACTTAATTTTAGTCAACTACTTGGGATATATATGAATATGCTTTAGAATCATATTCACAGATATGATACATGGCAGGGAGACTGAAAAATCAATGGGCATTAGCCCGAATTATCGATTGAAGAAAATTTGAATTAGGTTAGATTCAAGTGATTGACGCAGAGGCACACTTAGGCCAGTGTAAGAACGCCCGTTGTAATTAGGGCTGATGATTCTACCCGGGCACCCTACATTAAGAGCATAAAAACTAATGCGAAAGATATTAAAACGGTTGCATCCTTGAAGCTGTATCGTTAAAATATCTTAAAACCTTTGTTTTTAATTCGAAAGTGGTATTCGCCTTGATTTCTTTAGCACCCTGAATTATACAGTACTTTCTCGGTACGGTATGTAGATTCTTAGTATCTACAGGAAATATAGACCCTACCTTATTGTTTTTCGTTGCCTCTAAACATCGTAATCCCCATAGAGGTTTTAGATAAAATGCAGAGGAGTACGAAATTCCGGCATTTCGAAACTAACTTCTATATGGCATATACTTATATTTATTTAAAATAATTATTAAAAAATAAAAATATGAATAATTTTCATAAGAACAAAACTGAAAAATTATTATGCTTGGCCTTGAGCTCGTTTATAGTAATGATGTTACGAGTATGTTGTTACGAGTATACAAAATAAAAAAATATTAAGTAAGAAATACATATATACACAGGTTACAAATTAATAAAAAGTATTTCTATTGATTGCCTTAAGCAACAAGCAACAACAATTGGGAATGAAGAGTGAAAGATTAGTGCAAAGCTGTCCCACTAGATGGGACTCTATTTATTTCATGCGCTACTAAGCGACAGGAGAAGCACTAATTCCCAAACAGCTTTGAACTTGGAGATATCCGAGCAAGGATGGAGTACGATGGAGAGTTTGATAAAGCTTTTGAAGCGGAACGAAATTTGTTTGTATAGAAACTAAAGTTACGT
Organism: Merzomyia westermanni; assembly: GCA_949987695.1. Taxonomy (NCBI): domain Eukaryota; kingdom Metazoa; phylum Arthropoda; class Insecta; order Diptera; family Tephritidae; genus Merzomyia; species Merzomyia westermanni. The sequence continues at coordinate 78,013,492 of OX465291.1, forward strand.
TTTCAGCAATACGACCAGCTATTAAATCTTTAGTTAGTAACCACTATGCAGTGAGTTCTGAGGACGATAACACTTCCACATACTTTACAACAATTATTGTTTTGTTACTAAAAAGGCGATTAAAACTCGAAGACGACATAAGCATGTGTGAAGTGCAAGAGATTTTGCCAGAGCAGATTTTGCCTCGATCCCAGGTATAAAGATCTTGATTTTGAAAATAGTGATGTTGCAGCAAAAATTCGTGCAGAGATAAAAGCATTATTATCGGAAATTTCATCGACGGAGCACGCCACTAACAACGTGGAAAACGAAGACCAACATTTGGACTTCTTGTTTTCGACCGAAACCAAACAGTCGGATAACATATCACAGTACGAGCGATATGTAGCAGAACCGCAGATATCGAATAAACCGGACCCACTTGGTTGGTGGCGCTGTAGAGAACATTCATTTCCTGCAGTGTCATCTTTGGCGAAGCGTTATCTTGCTATTCCGGCATCATCAGCAGGTTCGGAGAGGCTCTTTTTTACTGCAGGTAATATAGTGACTACAAAAAGATCTTGCTTGGTACCAGATTCGGTAAATTTACTTGTCTTTTTGAGCAAAAATAAAACCTTTCTGTAAAAAAGCGAACAATAAATAAACAATTAGCTATGAAAGCTGGAATAAAACATTAATGTATAAAATTATTGAGTCATCTATACTACGGGTATATATGCATATATGTGTAGTAGGGAGATTGAATTCCACAACATTTTGTTTTATCCAAATTTGTATGATGATTTCCAAAGAGTGAGTACCGATCCATTTAAATTTTTTTTTGTTTGGCAACCATGAACATCTTTCTTCGAAAAAGAACCGTTGCTTTTCACGAATTATGCTATTAAAATTTGTATGTTAGTTGCGGGAGTACATTAAAAGGATCGCAGTTCATAAAGTTTTATTTTGAAGTGATTTTTATTAATCAAAAGTGCAGATTTAATAAATAATTTGACTTTTGAGTGGTAAGTACATTACAGTGCAATTTTTTATATTATTAAGTGTAATTTTACAACCAAATTTGCCTTAGGGCCGTTTTCACAGTTGCGAGTTAACTTACATTCCACAGTTAACTATGAATTTTCGATTAAATTTTAGTAATTTAACTAAATATTCACTGTCCAATGTACGATAGACAACATTTTATTTCTAACAAGAGGTTAACTCACCAATATTGGGCAGTTAAACTTGAGATAAGTCGACATGAAAATCGAAAATCAAGAGTTAACTGTGGAATGTAAGTTAACTCGCCACTGTGAAAATGACCATTAGAAAAATAAGTGATTTCCATGAAACATAGTTGTTACTCAAAGCTTAAAATTTCTATAAAATTTATAAAAGTTCTCAAAATTAGAGAAAAATATAATTTCGTATTTTTTATTATAAAAGTTCTCAAAATAAGAAAAAATATTTGGTTTTTTTATACGATATTTTAGTAAGTTCTTAAATATGCAATTGAAATAGATTATAAATTACAAGCAAACCGGGCAGGTGTTTTTCTTTTCAACCATTTTCTTCTCGGCTATGACATTTGACTAACTTTCCAGAGCAATAAATATATATGTACATTAGAGTGCTAAAAAAAAATTGTTGTTCCTTTTTTTAACACTTACCTTTGATGGAAAAAAATCATCACCAAATATAGCGGCCGCCGTGGTATGGTCGTAGCGGGCTCCGCCTACCACACCAAAGGTCCTGGGTTCAAGCCCCGTGCAAAGCATCATCATAAACTTAGAAACAGTTTTTTCAATTAGAAAAAAATGTTCTAAGCGGGGTCACCCGTCGCCAGTGATCTGGCAAACACTCCGAGTATGTTTCTGGCATGAAAATTCATATGCCTAGCAGATGATGTTCGGAGTTGGCCTAAAACATGTAGGGGACCCGCCAGTTTGTAGGAAAAATTAAAAATCTAAAAATTAAATCTACTCGGAGGTAAATCTTGCCAAGTATTTATTTTATTTCAAAGATGGGTCCTATAGCTGAACTCATAGGGATCGCTATTTTTTTTTTAGTTTCCCATGTAAAATTGGCTTTTTGATATGTAAACATCTTTGCTCACGGTATGGGGGAATACAAAATGAAAGATGTAAGATATGAAGTGTGAATTGCAAGGTACGGTGTGACGACTCTCCAATTCTTTACAAATTTCACTCTTAATAAAATCTCCATATCGCCACCCTTACCTACATATCGCTTTTCAAAATTACTAACTAGATATGAATAATTAATATGTATGTACATAAATATATCTTCTAATTGGACCTTATTTATTTCTGAAATTTTCTTTATTTACTAGGGTCATTATTCCGAAATATTACAAAAAATTACTTTTGTTTCAATTATAAAGTTGCTTTAAACATTATCAACCTGTGTGAAACAAGGTGCGGGTTGCTAGTTAATACATAAACATATGCATATGGCATTACCCAGGCATTGGCACTCATTGGAAAGAGTGATTCCTTGGCCGTTAATTGCACTGCTGGTATGGTGAGTAGTTTGCCGCATGAGTGGAAGGTTCTAGATTCGAAAAAGTTTTAAGAAACGTGAATAAATTCATTTGGTTAGTATTACAAAACTAATGTAACCTTAATAGTGGTTGAGTGCTTACTAAGCGAAATCTTCAACAACTAATTTGAGCTCGACTTTATCATATATAAAAAATGTTATTGTCATAATTATTTCGTAGAGTGTACACGGGAAACTTCTATATTGCCTATTTATTTTGTCAATAAACCCCGTAGGCAATTCAGTTAACTACTTTCATGTTGACTTGTAACTTATAGAATAATAATAGAGAGTGCTACCTCGGGGTTTAGAATATGGCCGAGCTAGGATATGATGCTCCTCACTTCTCATTAACCATCTTCTCCATCCTTTTGGAACTATTTTACGGAAGGAGGGGTGGCATGACCTTAAAGGTTGCACTGGTCATACCTTCGGGGAGTGTTTTTATCTTTACAAACACCAACAACAAGAGCATTTTTGGTACTTTCTAAGCATATACTTGCTTTAGATTATTCATAAAATTTAATCACAACGTTTTAGTTATTATCCAGGTCTCAAAACATGGTCAGGAATCCATGTTGGACATTGCTGGTATTTTGAACGAAATAAAAATGCAACTTAATGCTTCGCCGTTTGGCGCTCACTTTACGCCAATAAGGCAATGTTCGGCTAGCACCCCTATTCATTTAAAAATGTCAACCCTTCTTAGTTTTAAAACATGACGAGATCTCTTGGGTTTTTTTTTGCATGCTTTGCTTAAATATCCGTCATCCTGGGGATTGTTCCCACCTTTCGTTAGCTTGTCAGCTTGTTAGGTTCAAATATTTGTACACAAGTCGATATTCACTTCCAATAGTAACATACAGTTGTGCTAAAAAAGATTTCAATATCTTATTGTACTAATTGTAAATCTTTAATAAATGAAATGAAAATGAGAATGTGTTCGTTCCGTTTTTCTGCTTTACGCTTTGCTTCAAAGTCGCTGTGTCCCGGGGGATCACACGATTCTGTTTAGCCTCTTGAATAAATTGTGTTAGTGATGGCTTCTAGACTGTCCCTAGAAACATAGATTTCCTTGCCGAAATTATGTTTTACTATCCAAGCCGTGGCCTCCATCACTACTGACACGTAATCCCGGAAGACAGTTTTAAGTCCCGGAACTGTGAAAAGACTCCTCCTCAAACTCTACCGTTAAATTTAAACCTTATACCGTGTAATCGCGATATTGATCCATTTGCATATTTTGGGACTAACTGCCCATTTTTTGCCAATGACCCTTTTACTCGTGTATAATGCGATATACGCTTTATTTGAACGCTGAATGACATTGTCCTTCCAGTTCAGCTTTTTATCCAGAGCTACGCCTTGTAATTTAGCTTAATTGGCCAAGTTGAGCCGCACGCTATTTAGTTCTGTTAGGTTTAACGATGGTGTTTCGGAGCTTTTAGTGCATAGGCCAGGCTAAAATTATTTGGAATTGATGCTGAGTCTACAGGGAGGTAACCATACCAACATCAAGTCATACAAAGTTAGGTGGAATTCGCGTCTCTATGCAGCAGCCAGGTCAAGCCAAATTTCAAAATCGAAATAAGTGCCAGAAGGTCGCTTTTAAGATACACGGAACTTGGTACTAAGCATTTTGGGGAAGTAGGCGTGGCGCCGTCCACTTTTCAGCATAAAAATGCTGCTATTTTCAAAGGCGATTGCTTCTAGTTTTAACTAGATATTTCAATCAAGACTGGTCAGCTGCTTCTCAATAGTATGTAGTATATTCCTGTCAAAAATTAAGCAAATCGGATAACACACAATTAAATATCCGGGCAAGTTGTTAATACCGCAATAGGGAAGTTATATCCCCTTTTGAATTTTCAGAGAAGAAGAGATGGGTCGCCCTTTCCGTCTCCCCGTCCGTCTGTCTGTCTGTCCGTCTGTGTATTTGAACGCAAATTTTTCAAACATAAAATGTGCATGGATTCGTATTTTGAAAAAATTTGGTAAGCAGTTGTTGGTAGGGAAGCTATTTATATACAAATAAATTAATGGCGGCCGCCGTGTTGTGGCGGTAGTGTTCTCGGCCTACCACACCGAAGGTCCAAGGTTCGAGTCCTGGGACAGGTCCCGCCAATTTGTAGGAAAAATTCAAAACGGCGCACCCCAAATTGCAAGGGAAGCTCGGCGCAAAAATCTCTTAGGAGGTTTATGATGATATACCTGTTGTATATCGCTTCATACATTTATATCTTTTTAAAATTAATTTACCCTTCAAAACTCATAACAAAGGTGTTTTTATTGAAAACAATCAGCTGGCTGAGGGAGCTCTGGGAGTATTCGAGAGAAAGGTTCTTCAAAAGATTTGTGGACCTCTAAGCGTTAGCGCCGGCTATTTCCGAAAAAGATTTAATGACGACCTGTATGAGCTTTACGCAGACGCCGACATAGTTCAGTGAATTAAAACACAGCCGCTTCGCTGGCTAGGCCACGTTGTGCGAATGAGCGAAGATGCTCCAGCCCAGAAGGTATTTTTATCGGCATTCGCCGGTGGAAGCAGAGGAAGAGGGAGACCACCACTCCGATGGAAGGACTAAGTGGAGACCGATTTGCGGTCCGGCGGTGATTCCAATTGGCGCTAGTTTGCGCAACGAAGAAAGGACTGGCAAGCTATGTTGGACGGTCAAAATCGCCCAGGCGGTTAGTTGACCAATTGAAGAAGAAGAATCAGCTGTCTTTATTATACAAACTGAAAAGTATTATAAGTAAGTAAATTGGTATGCCATAATAGATCACTACTAGGTATATAATGTTCGGTTCCACCCGAACTTAGACTTCTTCTTCTTCTTTAAATGGTCATCTAACCGCCTGGGCGATTTTGACCGTCCAACATAGCTCGCCAGTATCTTAAGTATCATCAATTTATAAAGTCTTTAAAAAAACAATGCTATTTTACTGGTTAACGTGTACCAGTTAAATGTCAAAATTTGACTTTCCCAATTTGAACAGCTGATTCAACTTTTCAACTCAGCCAGCATTTTTGATATCTCAACTCCATTACATGGAGACGGTTGCTAAGAGGCGACTAAGGTTGCTTCAATGAACTTGCCATGCCGATATCTATCGTTTAGCACTTACGCAAAAAGCTCAGGTGGCAACAAAAAGTTGCAAACCTACTTAGAAATGTTAATTGATATTAGAGGAAAATTACGACGATATGCACAGCGATGGTATGGGATGACATGTGAAAATCCCTTTCGTTTGATACACATATTGGCATGGTTAATTTCATTTAAAAAAAAATTCAGATAGGTAGCAACCCCTTAAATACATCCTATGTGACAACATCTAGGTAAAAATTCTTAGAACTATGTACATACCAAATTTCATCCAAATCGGTTGGATATACAAAAATAGCTAGTTTAAAGTTATAAGATTTCAATAAATCAATATACTTTCCTGTAAAATTGGCCTTTTTCCCTTTACGATAATTTCACGCAAAGAGGTCGATAAATTTTACCTACCGGGACTCCTATTATTTTGTGGTTGTATATCCTTGAAGGCACTGGAAGAATGCATCAAATTCATCATATTGCTGCCACAAATCTAATTCATTCACCGCCTCCTTTCAGAGAGGCCTTATATGAAGTCAACTGTCTTGTAGGGTATGGTAAGTGAGCACAGCAAAAAACGATTGAACATTCGCGGATTATTTTCTAATTGGACTACCTTGTTCCTGTCTAATTGTAAATGCTGTAACGCCCTTCGCGATGTACAGATGGTGCTAAAAACAGTACGAACTGTAATAAAACTGTGATTTCAGCCAGGGTGGTATTAAGTATTGAATACATAAATAAAAAAAGCAAATACACTCATAGTATAGTAGTAGGTATGTTACCCGACTTGTATAACCTATGTTTACGCATGCATGGCATACCTATATAGTTAATATAATCTCAACAGGTGATTAGATTTTGTTCATTTTAATTTTCTCTTAACAGTCAAACTTGATTTCAATCGGTTTGTTTACATTTGTAATATGTGCATTACTCTCTTGACTTTTTAGAGAAGCAAGGTTAGAACTAAATTTTTTTTATTGAGACTCCCCGGACTAATAATACTATTTTCATGCCCTAGCCTTTTTTTCAATAATTAAAACTAGAGCAGAAAAGCCTGTAACACATCGACAACAAATGGATTTTTCGTTATGTGCCATATAGGTGACTCTGAATCGTTTTCTCGATAGTATCAGCGAAATTCGTCTTCCATCGCTTGCAAATTAGTTTTTATCTCAGTTTTCGCATTTGCGTCCAGTTTGTTACTTTTAATTGCTTCAGACAGTGGAGAAAACGGTATAACATTTTTAGACAGCAATTTTTGATTCCAAAAATGAAGCTTGCTATGAACCCCTCAGTATTTATCATAATTGCTTGTACAGTGCAGATAGGTAACACTTTCACGTCACTAAATATGTTGGTTAAATCAGCCATAAAAATGTGCCATCTCCACACAATGTGAGGAGGGCGAGTTTTTCTTTGGCCTCAAGAAAAAGAAATACCTCTTATTTTAATTCATAAAGACGAGCCAAAACGTTGCCTTTGTATAGGTCTGTATGAAACAGCTTTTTCTCGATTTCCGTAAAATTGAGATCGAATGAAATCTTTCTTACCTTAAATGTAAATGTAACTTAAAGGGCTCAAGGTCCTTTTCTTAAAAACATTATTTTTGTTGGGTCAGCACGCCCAGATATCCTGACAAGGTTAATTATTTAAAAGCTATAACTTTGGTGTTTCACAATTAAGTTTTATTACACTGAACTTAGTCTAAACTTAAAGCTACTGAACCGCGTCTCGAACTCGACTGCCTTCTCCGTGGTAGCTGCTTCCCTTTATAGCCGATGCCCAGCCGCGGCGTACCTGTTGCATAATTGTTGACAGCCCGTTGTCTGTGAATAAGTTCGCCCGTTAGTTCCCACAGTTGCGTTATGTGTAGGTTCTATTTCACCGCTGGTACTAACCATGGCCTTGAATTTGGGTGTTAGGTTGCCGTGAGCCGTGAGAATGTAATTGTGCTGACTTAGCGGCACGTGTATTGGTCAGCCGTGGAAGCGTCGCAGCGAGCGCGACCCATGCGTGTTAACTCTTCCCCCTCATGCGTCCCGCAGATCCGAGTGTGGACAGGTGTCTTCCGTTCTTCGTCCCTGAATATCCGTCTGTAGTATGGACAATCTTAATTTAGGAAGTGCTGTCCCTTTTGTTAGCTTCCTCCAAACTATCCAAATGAGTATTAATAGCAAAAATAAGCCTAGAGTTTCCGAAGCTGTAAACCTTGGCCATTTGACAGGCTTGAACAAACTCATTGACATCTTCCTTCAGGATCAATACTTTGTTCAGGATTTCCTCTGATGGTTTCATAACGTGGTCATGTGCCAGGACGCCGTTTGTGACGGTTACAATGCCGTTGACCACCTGCAATAACTCATGAGTTTTCTTAAATATTTCATTATTTACCTTGTACTGTTCGTTATTGTTTAGTACTAGCGAATCCTGGGATCGAAGCACCTCATCCCAATCGGACGTGTCGGGAGAACCGCCAATCCATTTCCAAGCCGATCCTATCCAATTAATTTCACTCTTATTTCTTTTGTGTTTTGGACCTTTTAGCTCATTAAGTTGAATTTGAACCTTCTCTAAGTGATAGGCAAGGACATCCGTGATATCATTGGTTTCATTCAGCCGGGCGACTTCGGCTTCCAGGCGACTTGCGATAAAATTTATGTAACATTTCAAGTATTATGGCTTGTATCTAATTTAATTGTCATCTCTTTCCTAAATGCTAGTCCTATAACTAGTTAGTGGGGTTCGGGCCGTCCGGGTTCGACGGGAATGTATGAGGACCCGGAGTGATGTTAAGTGGAATTTACTGACAGTTAGCTTTTCAGTTATTATTAGTTTATTAGAAAGCATTAGTAAGTTAGATTAAGTATAGTTTAACTTTTTAGTATTCGGTTTTTTGATTGACCGTTTTTTTTGGATTAGTGAGTTAGTTTTTTAGTTCAGTTTGTTACTATTAGTATTTTCTTCTTTTTTCGAGGAATGTCTCCCCTATTTTTTACTTTTTTATTTATTATATTTTTTTTCATTTTTGTGAACGCCTTTATGCGTCTTATATATTGCCGCTTTAAGGGGGTTTATTTACCAGCCCAATGGCTGTAAGATTGTTCTTATATTTTAGGCAGTGCATACACTGTACTTCAAATAAAATTTTTAGTTTTGCATTCGAATATAGGCGACTTCTCAGCTGACGGAAGGGTCGTGGTGATCCCTTTTAGCCATAAGCGTTGATGATTGAAAATGGCCTACTCATGGTACGAGCGCTTCACGTCAATTAAAGCAAAGACCTTATGGTGGAGTTGAACCACACCGATCGTCGTCATTCGAAACAACGAGCTATTTGGAATTGAACCAACATCTGACTGGATCGGCTACAAAATGATTTGCACCCAAAGCCCTGGGACCAAAGGATCTAAGCATAAGATTTGCCTTATGGCCAATGTTATCTTAGACGTTTTTTACGTCAGTCTTGTGGAAGTTTTTCCCACTTTCAGTAACAATAGTTACGATTCTGTTTTCAGCAACAGTTTCTTCCTTGAATAGTGGCTTTTGTTTAGCCTTTATCTGTTTATTTGCAATAAATAATTTGTCTTCTGCACTGAAGGTGCGTGGGGTAGAACGTTTATTGTTCAACCTTGCGTTCCTGACCTCCTGCTGTCATCATACGTTTTCTCTCTGAAGTCCACCAAACCTTGGTAGTTGATCCTAGAAGTCCTGTTAAGGAATACGTCTGCTGGCTTTCGCTTAATAACAGAGTGAACGGTATTGTTGTACCGGTCTACTGCTATCGAGACGCGTTCCTTCGGAGTTAATCCACCAAATTCTACAGAAATACAGCGGTATATTTCAATCAAGGTTGAGTGCAATCGCTCAACCTGACCGTTGCTTTCACTTCGTTGTGTGGGGGTTCGGTAGACTTCAATATCTAGTGAACGGACATAGTTCAAGACAAGAGGGGTTAGAAATCCTCTTTCGTTGTCCATGACCAATATTTTTGGTACTGAAAAGTAGTGCAGGAGATCAGTAAGCTTTCTTCGAATGTGTATTGAAGAATTGTTCTTTATTGCAAACACCTTAGCGAATTTTGGAAATCTATCTATTGGGCTAAAGTATTTTTGTCCTTCAATTTCAAATATGTCTATATGAAGGATCCCGCAGGAATAGCTCGGAAACGGTGTGGGCTGAAGGAAGGGTTTCGATGGATGCCTATCGTATTTATTAAGTTTGCAGATGTCGCATTGTTTGGAATATTCCCTTATTTGCCTGGCCATTGCCGGGAAGTAGTATTGCTCGAGAATCTGCACCCTATTCTCACGCGGGCTCCTATGGGCTCGCTTGTGTTCCCTCTCGATTATCTCGTAAATCCTATCAGGTACCGTGACATCTTCTACAACTCTTTGTGTTATCCTGATCCGATACCTTTGAAAGTGATTAACATAAACGTCCTGTAAAGAGGCAAGGAATCTTTCGGGAATTTTTACTCCGTTTATCACATTAGGATTGAGACATTCCCTCAAAATAGAAACCAATGAAGCATTGTCGGGAAATGAGACGTAATGTCTATTATAACATAGATGGGGATCTTCGAGGCATTGAGGGCGATTCCCATCCCTTAAAATTATTTGGTTTTTAAACACGTTAAGTGGGGCCTCTACATGTGGAATTAGATCCGAACTATCCTGATCAGCAGAATGCATTGTTGCAGAGTCAACTTCGGGCTCTACATTATCTTCAGCATTTGCATGAGTGTCCTGTCCTGAGACAGAAGGAGGCTGAGCGATAACAGACTCAGTCAATATGTTACACTCAGTTTTGAGTCTAGAAAGGGCGTCAGCGACTAAATTTGATTTACCTGGTTTGTAGACAATTTCGCAATTATATTCCTCAATGCGAGCTTTCCAGCGCTTCAACTTGGCGTTGTAGTTGCGACAACTCAGGGAAAATTTAAATGGCTGGTGGTCAGTGTATCTTTTGATTTTCTTCGCCCCATACAAATATGTTCTTAAATCATCAAGAGCCCTCACGCGATCATCTCCTTTTCGTTGGTAGCGTAATTCTCCTCCGTCTTGTTTAACGAACGAGAAATAAATGCTATTGGTTTATCCTATGTCCCCCTGGGACAAAACAGCACCAATCGCATAGTTTGAGGCGTCGGTTGTCAAATTAAAAGGTTTCTCAAGGTCTGGAAAAGCGAGGACATCAGCAGAAGTGAGCATCCTCTTCAAATCCTTGAAGGCTCGCAAAGCTGCACTATTGAGTGTTATAGGTACCTTTCTCGCCTTAGCCTTAATTTGGGCATTTTCCCCACTCGTTAGATTCATCAGCGGCTTGGCTATTTTTGCATAGTCGCAATGAATATTCGATAATAGGATGCCATTCCTAGAAAACTTTTCAAATCTTTCAAATTACATGGTGGCAAAATTAAATTCATCGCCGCGACCTTTTTTGGGTCAGGGCGAACACCTTCGGGTGTAATAATATACCCGAGGAATTCAACTTTAGTTTCGAGGAAACACGTCTTCTCCAAGTTAACCCTTAGGTTAACCTCTTGCAATCTTGAAAATACTTTTTCTATGTTTTGTAGATGGTCTTCCCTGTCCTTTCCAAACACAATGATGTCGTCGATGTACACATAGCAAATTTTGCCAATATATTGCTTGAGGACATCGTCGATCATTCGTTGGAAGATTGCCGGGGCGTTTTTCTACCCAAAGGGAAGCCGCAAAAATTCGTATTGCCCGTTCATCGTCGAGAACGCAGTTTTGGGGATATCAGGTTCTTTCATGGGTATCTGGTGGAAACCAGACGTCAGGTCAATAGTGGTATAGTATCTGGATTGGCCTAAGCTGCACAAAGTTGCATTTATGTCAGGAATTGGGTAGGTATCGGAGATCGTGACGGCATTCAATCTCTTGTAATCGATGACCATGCGGTATTGTTTTTCGCCATCAGGTTTAGGTTTTTTTGGGACCACCCATATCGCGGAGTTGTAGGGGCTTTTTGATGGCCGGATAACACCTTCAAGTAACTCGTTTCCTCATGCATGCAGGATAAAGATAACTTTTGCTGTAAATTGGGTCGGATGTCGATGTCCTTATCTCCGCACGCACACTTGTGTCTACCAATTCGTTTCCATTAATTGGTTAGAATAATTCGCCATATTTTACAATTATTTCACCTACCCTTCTTTTCGCTCTAGGGGAAGGTCCTTAGGCATTGTATAATTTATTTCGCTGGATGTTCGTGCCTTAAGAATTTTTAAAATATTGTTCTTCCTCTCTACTACTGCTCCGATAGCCTTAAGGATATCGTCGCCAATAAAACCATCAAATGTTTCAAGACCAGGAAGAATAAAGAACGTTATTTTGGAATTTATGCCTATATCTGTAAAAAAATTCAATTTATCTTTTCATTTATATCTACGAAACCCCCCGCTGATCGAACGCTAAATGATTTCCACACAGGGCAGCCCTGTTTGGCTACAGTTGACGCAATAAAATTCTTATTCGCACCCGTATCGACCAGTCCAGCGTGCGGCCATCGGGAAGTTTGTACTCTATATAGGGTACGCTAGATGGCCGTTCGGTAAAAAATCCTCCTCCTCTGCAGTTGGGAGTGGTTCAGCTTCTGGTTCAGTTTCCTTTTCCACGTCGTTTGTGGTCACATGGTAAAGCCGCTGTTGCTTGCGTGGTAAGTTTTCAGAGCTGGCTCCAAGTTTGAAGGGGTTTGGCCGGTTCATGTAATTTACGCGCCTACTTTGGATGGACTGATCCACGTCCATCTTTTCAACTGGTGGTTGCGAAGAAGTTGGTTGGTCTAGCTTTGGGGGTCTCTGTTGAGTTGAGCTTCCTTTTTCGAAAGGGAATCTACGCTTCTGGGGACGCCATGTTGTCCTTGGTGGGATTGGTGGTGCCCTGGTGACACCGAAACCATGCATGCGATCTGGTATCGCATTAATTGGCGCAACAACGCGATTGTTGGGGCGTGCGCTGTGGATCGTGTAGCTTCGGAAATTCGTGTTTTGAATTTCGAGGCAGGCGGAATATGCCTCAGGTAGGGTTTTGGGACGTTGTATGAGGAGCATTTTAGCCAGCTCCCCGTTCATACTGCCCTGCGGGTTAGGGGTTTAGAATATGCCCGAGGTAGGCATACCGGTCGTAAGAGGCGACTAATATGCACAAAGGTAATGACGTGCAACTCGATGGTTGATCTACGGATATGATGCCTCTCACCTCTCATTACCCATCTCTCCTTCCTTACGGAAGGAGGGGTGACATGACCTAGAAGGTTCCACTGGTCATAAATCGCTACCACGACAGTCGGGCAGTACCGCAAGGGAGTACGGGAGCGCACCGGATTCATATCCGGCCAAGGACTGTCAGTTCGACAGCACTCCCCAAAACCTTCGGGGAGTGTTTTTGTCGTTACAACAACAACAACAACAACAACAACCGCGGATGAAAACATCCAAGGCGCGGTTCCTGTAGGTATCTATGAGGACTTTTGTCGTCTCCGCAGAGTATGCCTCCGTTTTGATTTTATTTATAATCAACGAGAATTGGTGATTCACAGCAGCGTAAAATTCATCAAGCCGTGAATCTTTCTGGGTTAGTTGATGGAGTTGGTACTCCAAGGTGCGGATATCGCGTTTATCCGCGTAATGGAGTGATAGGCACTCCTTAATTGCACACCAATTGGTGTCGAATATGTTGTACGATACCTTTTGGCGAATGTGCTGTAGTATAGCACGGTATATTGGTTTGTTTTTTACAACTTTAAAGTCGGACAGGATGCTCTCAACAGAGTGCACCCATGAAATATATTGGACGGGGTTGCCGTCAAAGGATTTAAGTTCCTTTACGCAATCAGGCAATTTTGAAGTATCCTTAAGATCCGCCTCCGTTTCAGGAGCTCGGGGTTCTGCTTCCGGTACTACCGGTACAGATGATTGGCTAGCTCCTTCTAAAAGGGCGAGCCGGGATCGCAGATTGTCTAAGGCAGATACTCGCCTATCGACGCTGTTCACCTGTTCTAGGAGTGCGTTAACTGCACCCGGTAAATTGGTGATGGTGACCTGTAAAGCCTCCATTTTCCTGCAAGAAAATAATAAGGGTTATTTTAGATATTCTACTTACGCCCCTATCACGTATAGGCTTAGCATTAGCTTCTTGTTTAATAGTTGTTTGGATATCCGCCTCTTTTCACTGTTTATAATGCAGGATTTTTCCTTATATAGTTATTTGTTGAACTTCTTTTCAGTTTGAAGAATTTGTATTGCCACTTGAGGCTCTTTTCCTTTATTTCACTTCAGCCTTTTTGCTGCTTTTATTTTAGTTTAAAAAATTTTAGAGTTTGTCACTTTTTGGCTCAAGGGCTCTTTTATAATTTTTTCCACTGGTTTTTAATACACCGCTCCGGGTCCCTGCTCGGGCGCCACTTAAAGGACTCAAGGTCCTTTTCTTAAAAAAATTAATTTTGTTGGGCCAACACGCCCAGATATCCTGACAAGGTTAGTTATTTAAACACTATTACTTTGGTGTTTCACAATTAAGTTTTATTACACTGAACTTAGTCTAAACTTAAAGCTACTGAACCGCGTCCCGAACTCGACTGCCTGCTCCGTGGTAGCTGCTTCCCTTTATAGCCGATGCCCAGCAGCGGCGTACCTGTTGCATAATTGTTGACAGCCCGTTGTCTGTGAATAAGTTCGCCCGTTAGTTCCCACAGTTGCGTTATGTGTAGGTTCTATTTCACCGCTGGTACTAACCATGGCCTTGAATTTGGGTGTTATGTTGCCGTGCGCAGTGAGAATGTAATTGTGCTGGCTTAGCGGCACGTGTATTGGTCAGCCGTGGGAGCGTCGCAGCGAGCGCGACCCATGCGTGTTAACTTGTATAATAAGTATATTCTCTCAAAAAAGCCAGACCAAAAATCGATACCAAACCCGGCTGTAAAAGCTTTAGATCACTGCGACGAAATGCTTTTCCACTGATAAGGATGCTATTGCACATTCTGGCTACACTGCCAGTCAGTAATGCTTCTCTAGAAAGAAGTTTTTCTACCCCTCTTCGATTAAACACATGGTTACGAACAACTATGACGGAAGAGAGGCTCACTGGTTTAGCACTTTTACACGTACATTATGATATTAAAATCGACGTTGAAAACATTATAGAAAGATTCGAAAAAAAGGGAAGCGAAACATTGATTTTATAATATAGAATTGTATCATAACAACTTGACGCTAATTTATGAAAAATAATAATGTATACTGTTTTAAAACCATCTTTGTAACGAAACTACATATTTAATCTGTCGACGAATATATTGAAATGTACTTAATTTCACTAAACATTATTTTTTTTCCTTTTTTTTTTTTCATTGCTCCAATAAATATAGATTCAAGATAACTCCGCTTAGTTAAAAGACACAAGTGAAACTCGCAAACTCGCTTATCAGAAAGAACTAGTTTCTACCTTTGACCTGTATAAAATCATTTCCTGATTGCTTTTTGCTCGAAAGCTAATTTGAGTGCTTAAAGATAAATTCGTTACGTTTATTCGTAATTATGTCAAAATGGTGTTCTGAAATTAATCATTCATTTATATTATTGACTTTCATGGCAATTTGGATTTTGAGCTTTCGGCCATGATCGCCCCCCCTCAACTAGAGACCTGTATCCGCGGCTGCCTTATTAACCGCTTACTCAGGACTTTAGCGGAGGAGGGCCCAAAACCATTTACTCAATGTCTGATTATCAACAATTCGCTGATTATCTTCTTCAAAGGATGGACTACTGTGCTCATCAAAAAAAAGTGACAGCTGGAAGCAAAAATTGGATTTTGTAATAAATTGTTTTGCTAACAAATTCTGCTATTAATAGAATTTAAAAATGTAATAATATTCATACACAGAAATATCACAATCGAAATTTTTAGGCCAAAATGGTTCATTTAAAATTGTAAACAAGAGCACTTTTTATTCGTTCACAAAGCAACTTTTGTGAATTTTTCCCATAAACTTTCACAATGACCAACTTTATCGTGATAACTTAATGAGACTTTAGTGTAAACGAAATTGTCAAGCGATGATTAAGTTATCATGCGATAAAGTTTATCTCAATCAGGCATTGAGTAAATGGCCCTTAGTCTATGAAGGTTAACTTGCTCCATTTTATAGTGTGGGGAATGATTTCTTAGCAAAGCATTCGGTTTTGTATTTCCACAGATTGAGTGGCATGGATTATAAAATAGATCACCCTGAAAGCTTAATATAATTTTCGTACAGAATGGGAATGACTCAAAACACTAGGGAGATCGGAAATGAACAGCAAGATGGCTTACTAGGGGTATATGGAATGCCGTACCGGAATGTTTCTTAGTTATTCAAGTGTTTGCGCTCTCTCCCACACCAAACCGAATTTAAAGGTGTACTTAATTACTACTTGAAGGTACAAAAGTTAGTGATTTTCGAAGTGCTTCCCTTTAATCAAATTTATGTTACTTGCCAGCAAGCAAATAATTTGGCAAACTTTACATCCTTTCGATATTCTGCTTAAATTGCAGTCCAATTACTTAACCACCAAGAAAGGTGGCAACGTCATGTAACCGCCAAAAATTGCTAAATTTCATAAACATACTAGTTAACAAGATTTAATAAAAAACATTACCACTTTTTATACGAAGTTTCGTTCGCGTTTTCATGTTATTCTCTATTACGCATTTTTTCGTTTTGGCAGCATTACATTATCGACGGTTACGATTTTCGGTTACGCTCAGAATCGAACGGTAAGTGTAATCTTCAAATATCTATTATCGATTTTTAAAGTTTTGTGTACGTATATAACAGTCTATGCTATTGATCCCGCCTTTTAAACTTCCTCTTGCAATATTCTAAATAATTGTTTGTCCAACGGAAAAAGAACGGTCGGTTGTACGGATACTTATCTTCCGTTGTGATTACCTCGAGGTCAAAAAATTTAGCCCAGATTTCAATCCGTTTGGCTTTGTAGTAAATTCTAAACCTTTCAATTGCCTTTATTATATTTCTTTTTAAATTGAAGACCTAACTGAATAAATAGTCTATGATCTTAAAATGGTTTTTAACTTATGTGTTAAGTGACACATTTTTGAAATAATTTTCCCTAAATCACTCAGTAGCTCAGTGGCTAGAGCACTCGACTCTGATGCGGAGTACGTTGGTTCGAATCGTGCCAACGGCAGTAATTTTTTAAAATGTTTTCCTTTACACTCATTTTCTCGATAATTGAACTATTTTAAATGTGAAACCAAATGTGGTTTGGCATTTTAGTCCAAAAAGCTGCAAATTTAGGCTCATATTTTTAAAACTGTTTCTTCGAATTTGAAAGTATATGTAGTTATCAGGTAGTAAAAACTTGTTTAGTAAAGAAAGAAAACTTTTGAGATGAAGTAGTTTTTGGAAAATACAGCTCATTTGTGTTTGTCATGAAAAAAAAAAAACAGAAGCACGATATAGCTATGGGAGCATAATACCTATGAAAGAACTTTAAAAGTACAAGTACTGTTTTTATACTTCACCAAGTAACGCACATAGGGGTATTTGCCTTCAAATATAGCCAAAATTATTAAATTACTTTTGCTACAACTTGGTGTCAAATATAAATAAATAAATATTTTAAAGAAAAAATATGATATCTAGCTTCAGCCATGGTTTCTGATAAAAATACATATTTTGGATTGCACTTCTTTTTTCCCCTTTGTATCAGTGAGCAGCACGGATTTTTGTTCTCTTGGCCAACCCAAATTATGTTATAATGCCTTCGCGTTAGACCAGCTTCAATCATTTTCGTTAAAGCTTCGTGGATAGCTTGATAGTGTTATTATTTTTTCTTGCTGTATATACATATTTCGTAGCTCTTGTAGGAGTCATCGAAGCAATTTCAGAACACTTTGCCAGTTCTATTAGTTTCTCCTCCAGAATCTTCATTTTGTCTTCTTTCTCTTTAAGTTCGCATTGCTGAATAATGTTAAAGAACGTTTCTCTGGTCATCCTTACTGATAAAAACTTATTACACCCTGAGACAATGAAAATGTTTGTGTTAGTGTCGAACGGTTAAAAAAAAATTTGTATAGGACATAAATTCTTCGAACACATGTTTTTTACAGAAAAAGGCGGTAATTTTTTTCACAATTATCTGAAGTAAAAGGTCTGTAGAACACGCTAGTATATAAAACTCAGCTTAACTCGACTTAACTAATATTTATAATTACTACAGAATTTTAATACTAGTTAAAATTGAGAGCTCAAAACAAAACACTTCTTTAAATTATATATATGAAATCAAGTGCATACCTGCCGGAAGTGAATCCTTAACAGATTTGTTAACCCGCATTAAACACAATGGTTTTGTAAGGGAAAAAGTATTCTCAAAAATGGCCTTAAAACATTTTACTCAGTAACACAATATCCTCGAGCATTTCAGCAAAGTCTTAACGGCTATTCGAACCCCTACTTAGCAACGCGGCACCAGGATTCATTGTTTAAACAGGCTGGTAAGCTACAAAGCAAACGTCTGTCATCTAATTTTTAAAGAAAATCCCTACCAGCAAGTTTCAAGGCTCCCCGCTAATGTTGAGCCCATATCTACAGAAATAAAAAAATTATAAGCTCATTAGATATTAAAATCATAAGTTCCTGCGACAGCGTCGGCCGCTTTTTATACCTTTCATGAACACGAAATGGTATTATAACTTTGGGCCGATGTTTGCAAGTATGAGAAGAAGAAGAGATATATCCACCAATAAGTATACCGAAATGATCAGGGCGATGAGCCGAGTTGATTTAGCCATGCCCGTCTTTCCGTCCGTCTGTCTGTTTGAACGCAAACTTGTCTCCCAGTTTTAGAGATATCTCGATGAAATTTGGTAAGAGGCAGCCATTTTGTAAAGCAATAATCATTTGTCGGAACCAACAAGATCGGACGAATACAACACATAGCTCCCATACAATCGATTGTTCCGATAAACGGGCTTTGGCCTATAACTCTTACAATTAAAAAGCTAGCAACGTAAAATTTTGCTGATTTGGTACATATTATATACGTAATGTGGCGAATGAAATCAGGCAGATCGGACCAACATCCCATATAGCTCCCACACAATCGATTGTTCCGATAAATGGGGTTTGAGCATAACTATTACAATTAAAAGCGAGGAACACAAAATTTGGCAGCTACAGTACCTATTACATATGTAATGTGTGTAGTGAAAATCCTCAAGATTGGACCCGATAAACGGGGTTTGGTTACGTATCCTTAAATTAACAGGGCAAGACCCTCAACCTTAAACCTTGAAACCGTGATGCGTATTCATGAAAGGTATGAAGGCTTCATCACAGCCGAAGACAGCACTTTCCTTATTTGTTTTTATATGTACACTTATACAAATACGTACAAAGGCGAGCTTGTGAAATAATTTTGTGTTACTTTTACTAGGTTTTTCTAGTATTTTTTATTTTGCCAAAGAAATAAATAAGTGAACAAAATGCTATGCACAAAGAGCCAAAAGAAGATATTTTTGAAGATCACTTGTATCTTGAAGAAGAGGTGGAGGAGGAAGAAGATATTGCTTGGAAGCCATCCATTATACCCCGCTCTCAAATTCTATGCGAGATATGTTTTGAGGTTGATGCGCCCACTATGCTGCTGATTCCTTGCAAACATTTGAAAATCTGCAATGCTTGAATTCTCAAACTGCAAGCTCAAAGTGTATTGACGAAGGACTTCAAAACTTCAATTGCCCTATTTGTAGAGAAAAAATTATAGTATCGATTCAGGTTTTTTTGAATGAATATTTCGTATATTTTTGTATTTTTTTTTTATCTTTTTATATACAATATAAATAATAAAATTTATAACTTTATAACTTTTTGTAAAAGATATTATTTACATGCATGAATAAATAAATAAACACAATTTTAAATTTGAATTGGGAAATATTTTACTTTTTTGGACTTGGGGTCCCATTATGAAATAACTCTCAAATATTGGGACTTATTTCATTTCCTTGTTTGGGAGTTATTTCATTTCTACAAGTTGGGTGTTGTTTCATTTTTATTGGGACTTACTTTATTTGGTGTTATTTTATTAGCAAGTCTCTCTTCTGTTACAACCACTTAACAGTGAATTGGAATACAAAGATGGCAAGTATTGATGTACATACTAGGGATGCCAACTAACCCATTTTTACAATCCCGGGATTTACGATGATCTTAGAATATCGGTATTCGAGTATTCATTGTTTGCCTACAGTATAAACTGAAAAAAACATCTTTTAGTAAGCCCGATAGGCCCACAGTTTGTTATTAGTTGATACGAAGGCTAATATTACTTCAAGTAGCATAATCAACAAAGAAATTTTAAACAATATAAAATAAAATATAACCCACATGCTTAAACTTTCGGGATTATCACTTAGGGTAATTTTCACCACCTTCCGTTAGCCCTAATTGGGCTTCATCTGAAAGATAGCCAAACGATATCTGTCAGTTAGCTTTAATTATGGATGGTGAAAAAGGCCCTTACAAAAGGCATCCATAGTACATATAGAAATGGTTGATAATATAGTTTTCATCGCTGTTATACTCGTAGATGCTAGGCAATGTTCTTGGTTTCTATAAGATAATTGAGTAAAAATTCTCTACAAACAAACACACCCCTCTCGACTATTGATATATGATTGCGTATGTGGAATACTAATGTGCGTACTTTCATAGTTACCAAGCGCTTCTCGTATTTTTTCGTTTACCCATTGTCATCAGTTGAACCAATAAAAATTCGCTGAAAAATGTCGACAGCATTTAAAAGGAGCCGTTTTCGTCCTTTCGTAAGTACCACCTGTATTCCAGGGCATACGATACATACGAAGATAGACAGTGACTCAAAAAAGTGTTTTGCATGATATTTTGAGGGCACACATTTCGAGTTTCTTATGTACAAAGTAAACTTATTGCATTATTGATATTATGAAACTAAAACAAAGAACAGTCAGACGGCGAAATTATTGTTTAGCATAATAACTTTGGCTGTTGTTTTTTTAAACCCAGTAATCCCAGCAATTTTATTGATTTTTTGCTCTTAGTAGCAACGATAAGCTCTTAGCAACGCTCAAAAAGCGGTGATTTCTAAAGCGAAAAACGAAACCCGACTTTTATTCGTGTTAAATTCCGGAAAACAATAATTTTTAGTGATCAAATCTAATTCATCAGTTTTTTGTCAGATGGTCCTCGTTAACGATGTTAAGCACAGCTGAATTTCTGTAATGGTTGGGGTAGCATTTTTTCTCACAGAGTAGGAGTAAAGGCTTTTATGAAAAGCACAATGGATCAGGATACTTGTTTGTTAATTCTCCAGAAATATTTAAAAAAAAATAGATACGTAAAGCAATCGACTTTTGTTCCAACAGCACATAGACGCCGTACAAGCAATACTTTCCAACTCCTTCCCAAAGTCTTGACAAAATCATATAGAGAAACTCTAATACGGTCTTGGAAATTACGTATGGAAGCACAAACTTTCATCGGGAAGTTAGAGCTTGGATGCTGTTTCCGAAGAAAATGGCTACCTTTTATGGTATTAAGTACAGTTTTTTATTTAAATAACAGTCAGGAGCAATATACTTTACTTTTGTGAGGTAAAAATTATATTTTAATTTTTTTTATTTGTATTTGCATAGTTGTATTTGATTGATTTCCCTTTATATATATGTAAGCGTTATTAAATGAATACATTTCATAACAAAGAATAAATAATCAAAGGCTTTCTACATCACTTCCGAATGCAAAATAGTGTTGTGAACCACTGTTCGGACTTCGTCGGTGAAAGTACACTTTTCGAAAACCACGTAAGAGACATCTCAATTACGCGGTTTTGCAACTTCAAATTGTTAAATTTTAAGACGAATATGTAGTAGCTTTATAGAACAAGTTCTCTCAGGTTTGATTCTCTGAATACTTCTCCAAACCAAAATGGAGTTTTTTTAGGAATAAATGTGAATACATACATATGTATGTACATATATCCTGATTTAAAAAATGTTTGAATGGGGTTTTGCAAAATTGCCATAGTCGGTTTGGCTCTTTCACCGACGGTATGTATTTATGACATACACGATGTCTCTAAGAGTGGGTGTAGATTTCTTTACCACTCAAGTTTTTTTACTTTGCTGCTTCCGGTGTGATTGTTGTTGTCAGTTAACAATACCCTCGAGTCCTTTAGAATCAGCTGGATGCGATTCCGACAAGTCAATTGCTTTACATATCGTCGGTGACACTGCAAAAACGTGTAACGCATAGATGCAAAACCGCGTAAGTGTTATCTGAGTTTGGTTGTTTTTCAACTACAAAATGGTTAATTCAAGGACGAATAATGACTATGGAAAAAGCTCCCACCAAGATCGATTCTTTTAATTTTTTGCCAAACCAACATATAGTTTTCTTGAGAATAAATGAAATAGATTTAAATGACAGGGGCTTATGAAAGTTTTTGACGCAAATGTAGCTTAAGCGGTTTTGCAGTGTCACCGATGATATGCATTGCGTCTAATATGTTCCCCGAGTTGCTCTTTGTTTCGTTTTTTAAAACTGCCATCTACACGTGGTTTTAGCATTTTTTGCTGACATGGTAAACATTGATGTGATTGGCATTTCCTACCAAATAATATTGTAAATAAAATGGTTGTTTATTTCGCAAGTGTAAACACTCGTTCAATGTCCTATGAAAAGGATGCTGACATGCAAAATAGTTATGTAATCGACTTATAACCCTTTTTATTTCCATTTGCTTTTACGTTAAGGTGTGATTTTATGCCGAATGATTTTATTGGCATTTAAAGAAATCGAAAAGTGACCTATAACCTGTATATTTTGGTTTTCTTTTATATGTATAACCATAAGAAAAACCATTCCTATTTTTTTTTTCTACTACAGCAAGAAAATCAATATTCTAAACAAATGTCTCGCATATCCCTGCAGTAAAATTTTTAACCAATCTCATACTTCATGAATCGTCCGGTAAATGTTACAAAAGTGATAGTTAAAAACACTTTGATATATCGGATATCAATAATCATTCACCCTCGAACAGAAGTATCCCTAAACAATCCGCAATCGAACCGGTTGAGAACTAGCCAAAGAAAAGCAACTAGAATTAGAAGTGCCCGATTGAGCCAGTCCAGAACTACCAGCCTAAATAACTGTACAGGATCAAACGAAACTCTGCCAATACATACCTTAACTACTTCATTCTATACTGGGATATATAAGCAAAGCTTTGGACAAAGAGGCGTGGCACCTCTCTTAAAAAAATGTATTTAAAAAATTTATATTTTTTAACTTCCAGCCTAAACCGCTGGATAGAATCGCAAAATAATGTTGAAAAACCATACCACTGAAACAAACATGCGAAAACATGACGTATCTATGACTGATGTAACATACATCATACACTATAGGTCAACAGGCCTTAATAGCTGTTTGGTTAACCGTCTAAGCGATAGTGACCTCCCAACAAAGCGCGCCACCTGACTAACTTTTTGCCAGCTGACGGCATTTAGAAACGCTAAGGGATCGCAGATCATTCTCCAATTGGTCTTTCCAACTGAGTGGAGGCCTCCCTCTTCCTCAGCTTTCATAGGTGGGTTCCGACAAAAATACTTTCCGGCCGGAGTATCTTCTTCCATTCCCATTTCTTCGGTAAACACCGTCGGCATAGCGTAGAGGCCCATATCTCCTTCGAAGAACCTTTCTCTCGAATACGCCAAGAGCCGACCAGCGGTTGCCATCGTCCATGCATCTGCTCCATATTGCAGGACGGGTATTATGAGCGACTTGTAGAACGTGGCTTTTGGTCGTCTAGAGAGAACTTTGCTTCTCAATTGCCTACTCGGTCCAAAGTAACATTTATTGGCAAGGAAAATTCTTCGCTGGATTTCTAAGCTAAAATTATTGTTGGTGTTGATGCTGGTTCCCAAGTAAACGAATAGTTCCAACTTATGGCTGCTAACAGTGTCGTGGCTCTTTGCATGACGACAGAAGGTACTTCGTTTTGTCCTCGTTCATCTCCAAAGCCACTTTTTCGCTTCTTTCTCCAATTTGGAATGGGCATAACTTACGGCACGGTTATTTGAACCAATGTTGTCAATATCATCGGCATATGGTTCCTGAGCGGTTAATTTCTGCGGCTTGTATTATTTTCTCCAGAATTTCACTCTGTCTGAAACCTCGTTTAGTTTCGAACGTCACAGATAGGTCCTTCCCGATTCTGACTGAGGGGGTGGTGTTGCTCAAAGTCAGTTTGCACAGGCGTATAAGTTTTGCTGGGAAACCAAATTCAGACATATAGGCAGGCTCCTTTTCGCGCTGTCGAAGGCGGCTTCAAAATCAACAAAAAGTTGATATGTGTGAATTCTTTTCTCACGGTTTTTTTCCAAGATTTGATGCATAGTGAACATCTAGTCGATGTTAGATTTACCAGGCCTGAAGCCACACTGATAAGGTCCAATCAGTTTGTCCACGGTTGGCTTTATTCTTTCGCACAATACGCTTGATAGGACCTTATATGCGATATTAATGAGACTGATCCCGTGATAATTGGTGCAAATTGTAGGATCTCCTTTTTTGTATATTGGGCAGGGGGTACTTAGACTCCAATCGGCAGGCATGAATTCTTCCGCCCGTATTCTGCATAAAAGCTGGTGCATGCACTTTACCAACTGATGTATTAGGGCTATTAAATTGTTCGATTATTCGACCGATCACTCGGTTTGTACCCGAAAGCATGTTTACTAGTAGATTAAAGGTATTCGAACACTCGAGTGTTACAGCAAAGCAGGTTTCAGTATCCGATTCCTTTCTGAAATTCTTGTAATGATATAAAAAATATAGAAATGGTACCAAATATAATATGCACACAAATTATATGAGTCTAAGAATTTTTAGAAAATGCGGATACGAAAAGTAATTGATGTCTTCTATATTTGGTGAAGTTCGGTGTTACACTCCTACACTTCTTTCAAACGGGGTGACGAAAATATCATGGTGACAAATATATCTTTAAATTTTTCTGATATTTTTAAGGTAGAGAACATTTATGTATGTGCATGTGTATCACTGTTGGGCGCTATTCAAATACATTTTTTTTATCGATTTATTAAATGATTAAGAAATTAATTGCAATTAATTGCAATTAAAGTAATTGCAATTAAATAAATTGACTTAAGGTAATTGCAATTAAAATTTAAATTGCATGTTGGAGAGGATTATAAGTGTCCAAACACTCGGTAAACTAGTGCCAAAAGCAGATAGTGCTTTTCCAAAATCAACTAAAAAAAAAGTTATGACGGGAGACATTTTTTGCAATATGATTTAAAAACTATAATTCTAGCACCACCACTAAAAAAAAGTCTACCATAGATATTGTGACGAATTCGATGATTCCTTGATTATCAATCCTGGGTTCGATCACTATAAAGTCAAATAAACACACGCACAGATATTGTAACTAATAGCTAGTTTTATTTACTAGTAATAAACGCAATACAAATTTAAGAGTTTGGAAACTTCGCAGTAGTTCACTGAACAACACTTGAAAATAAACTGATCAACCTGCCTTACTTGGTCACCGCCTTATATAGTCCAACAGGGTGCTTGCCTACGCACCGAGAACTTTCTTGGTTGTTCGCTCTTCGTGTTCCCGAAGGGTCGGTGTTATTTATTGACATTTCCTCTTTGCCTTGTATTCGCAGACATTCGCGCCATCTCTCTTCCTCTTCCTAGGTACACGCTTGCATGCATAAAAGTAGCCACCGTCATCTCTGTTGTGTTTAACTAGTGGTGTGAGTGTTATTGAGTTAGGGATGGTACATGCTTGAGAATAATCGCCACAATTGATAATCGCCAGGATTGATAATCAAGGAATCATCGAATTCGTCACAATTGGTGTCAGAAGTGGTATTGTTGAATAAATACCAGTGGTTGCAAGGATAGCAAGGACATGGCTAAGTTGAATGAATTAAAGATTCAGCAACTCAAAACTGAGTTGGAACAACGCGGACTAAACACCACAGGCAATAAATACGAGCTACAATCACGACTACGGGAGGCAATGGAAGCGGAAGGAATCAACATTGATGATTATGTTTTCCATCTTGTGGAGGAGGCATCGACGAAAATGGAAGAGAAAAAGGAGCCTCCGAATCCAGTGGCAAGTGTGGACACTAACGCAATGCTGACTGTATTGATTTAGATGTCATCTAGCATTTCAACACAGTTGGAAGAAGAAAAGACACGCATGGCATCTCAGCTGGAAGAACAAAACACACACATGGCGAGAATTGCATTGCAGCTGGAGGCATAGGAAGAACGACTGGCATCACAGCTAAGAATGCAGGACGCAAAAATAACTGAAGTACAGGAGGTATTCAGAGAACGTCAGGACAAGATTGAAGCCGAAGTAGATGCTTTAAAGGGGCGTATCCAGGAGTTGCAACTGAACCGTCCATCTGCAGCAGCGAATACTCCCAAGGTAAAATCCCCGTAATTTGATGGTTCTGTTCCTTTCCAGGTATTTAAGCTACAGTTTGAGAAGACGGCAGCGGTAAATAATTGGGGCACTGAAGACAAAGTTGCTGCACTGTTCGTGGCATTGAAGGGTCCTGCAGCCGAAATCTTATAGACGATTCCAGACGGTGAACGGAACAGTTATGATGCATTGATGGGTGCGGTTGAGAGACGCTATGGTAGCGAACATCGAAAGCAGATATACCAAATAGAGCTACAGAATCGCTCCCAGAAACCTAATGAGACTTTGCAGGAATTTGCATCGGACATCGAGAGGTTGGCCCATCTAGCAAATGCGGACGCACCCATGGAGTATACTGAGGGGGTAAAAATCCAAAGTTTTATAAATGGAATACGCGATGTGGAGACGAAGCGAGCCACATATGCAAATCCCAAGAGATCATTTGCTGAGACGGTATCACATGCTCTAATGCAGGAAACAGCCTCACTATTAAGTAAGCCGGCGTACAAAGCTCACCGCGTGGAGGTAGAACGGCCAGACTGGGTAGACACAATTCTGGAAGCGTTGAATGGAGTACAGAAAAAAAGTGATGGTGCCATTAAATGCTTTAGGTGTGGAAAATCTGGCCATATAGCACGTTATTGCGGCACTGGCTCCAGTAATCCTGGCAATTTAAGTGGACGTTAACGCAAAGCTGGAGAAGATGAGCAAGATCTCTGTGTCACTACTCGAACGGAAAGCGAGTAATGTTACTGTTGAAGGCTACGTGGACGGGAAAGAGCGCTTGCTGACTGTCGATACTGGTGCATCACATTCCATCATTCATAGTGACTTGGTCAGGGGAAAGGTGAGACCATTGCGGAAAGCTAAGTTGTGGACAGTAACTGGTGAC
Source organism: Merzomyia westermanni (assembly GCA_949987695.1). Classification (NCBI taxonomy): domain Eukaryota; kingdom Metazoa; phylum Arthropoda; class Insecta; order Diptera; family Tephritidae; genus Merzomyia; species Merzomyia westermanni. The sequence continues at coordinate 78,040,586 of OX465291.1, forward strand.
AGCAAGCAAGTCCTGGGAGAAGTGAAATGCAAGGTTGTGATTGGGAATGTGGCCACGTATCACAACTTCTTGGTAGCGAATATTGTCGACGAAGTCATCATTGGCGTCGATTTCTTGGCTGAGAGAGACATTCACATCAACGTAAGGAACAGGGTTATGACTTACAACGGCCAAGAAGTTCCTCTGGTCTTTGGACACAATAGTGGCTATACCACCAAGGGAGTGATCTTGAAGATGAAGCAACAGAAGCCTCGTAAAGCACCGGTAGCTCCTCGACCAAAGGCTTTCATGGACAGGTGCCTCCTGAAGAAGATTCGGCAAGGCCAGGAGGAAGATCCACATTTGGCACGTGTGTTGAAAGGAATAAAGGAAAACAAACAGCCAAGAAGAGGAGAGATGATTAGAGAGAGTCGCATCGCAAAAGCATACTGGACACAATGGAGTAATTTGAAGCTAATATCTGGTTGTTTGCATCGGATATGGGAAAGTGAAGATGGCCGGAATCATCGAGCACTTATTGTTGTTCCCAAGGCAAGAATTCCAGATGTTATCAAAGCGTCGCATAGTTGCCCAGATGGAAGGCACATGGGAATAAAGAAAACGCTGCAAGAGGTAAAGCGGCGGTTCTATTGGATCGGTTGCAAACAAACTGTGAGGAAATGGATTACTAAGTGTGCAGAGTGCGCTGAGAATAAAAGACGAACATCTGGTGGTCATGTTCCGAGGAAGCAACGCAACTTAGTGGATAATGTGAAACAGTGCAATGGGCATGAGAGAACGGAACGGAATCCTGAAGAAACGAGTTGCAGGAATGTTTGCCGGGTACCACTGGGAACGAAAGTGAAGGCACAAATCCATTCGGGATTAAGAACGGACAAAATGGTTGGAATATTTGACACTGCAATGCATTGTGGGAATCTTTGCAGGAGAGGATTGATGTCGGAGTTTCAATCACTGGAGGAAATGAGGTTTGGTAAAGCAGTGCCAACCATTAAGCGTCTAGCAGCGTTTGGTTTGGGAAATGTGTCTGATCGGGACGATCAGACTTAGGTGGAGGGCAGTGTGACGATTATTCTCAAGCATGTACCATCCCTAACTCAATAACACTCCCACCACTAGTTAACACAACCGAGATAACGATGGCTACGCTTATGCATGCAAGCGTATACCTAGGAAGAGGAAGAGAGATGGCGCGAGTGTTTGCGAATACGATGCAAAGAGGAGATGCCAATAAATAACACCGACCCTTCCAGAACACGAAAAGCGAACAACCAAGAAAGTTCTCGGTGCGTAGGCAAGCACCCTGTTGGACTATATAAGACGGTGACCAAGCAAGGCAGGTTATCGGTTTATTTTCAAGTGTTGTTCAGTGAACTACTGCGAAGTTTCCAATCTCTTAAATTTGTATTGCGTTTATTACTAGTAAATAAAACTAGCTATTAGTTACAATATCTGTGCGTGTGTTTATTTGACTTTATAGTGATCGAACCCAGGATTAATAATCAAGGAATCATCGAATTCGTCACAATATACTAACTATGACAAAAGCTGTGCTGGATTTTTATGAGAATGATGTTTCTCGTTTTTCGCCTAGAGATGGAGATCTGAATGACTATATATTATGGACACTACTAACATGTATAGTACATACACTGTTTAACGAAGAAGGCGAGAAGTTGGGAAGTGGTTAGTTTTGTGATTCTTACACATTTCTTCTTAATAACGACATCGATTTTATAAATATTAAATGGACCCTTCTACATACGTACTTGTGGAAGAATTACCTTATTTCGCAAATAGCTGCCATATCGCTGAAATTTTTTATGCACAGTTCAATACACGACAGCAGTCCGAAACATTCAGTTTGCATGATCTTCGAAGAGGTCGTAATGTAGATTATACCGTGGAAGGCCACATTTAAGTGGAAGTACAGAACGCACACTGGAACCAAGCAGCAGCAGCTCTCAGCACTAGTGGGCTATATTATAATGAAAGTTTCCAGGTCAAGGTACTCTTACCCAACAACTCATAGCATTCAAAAGACTAGATACTTTATATTTGGGGGTATTGTACAATTGTAAAGATTTGGAGTGACGGACCATCCTTGCAATTAAAAAAAATACATTGCGTCTTCAATGTTCAATTCAAAACCATCTTTGGAATTAATGTTATCTGGAACTATGTTCCAACTTCATATAGTAAAGGCTATGTAGATGAGATAGGACATGTTATATTTCAGCTTTCAATGCTCCTGACTTTATTCGTCCAGTCTGCATGACTTCATCAGAAACTCAGGTTTAGGGATAACAGGCAAACAAATTGAAATGATAAACCTGGAATAGACAGTTTTTGAAATCATTTTAAATTCGAAAGCAATGCTTAATATATCCAGCGCCTACCAAATACAAACTCGTGGGAAAAAAATTGTTTACTTTTTATACCTAGTAGTGCCACGCACACAAGGTATATTAACTTTAGTCGCCTAATGGTGGTATGTAATGGCATAAACGGATCGAGATAGATATTTGTTTATGTGTATCAAAATGTTCAGGACGAAAAGATAAATTGATTAAGACATGTCCGTCCGTCCGTCCGTCACGATAACTTGAGTAAATTGTGAGATATCTTAATGAAATTTGGAATGCAGGTTCCTTGGCACTCATCTTCGAGCGCTATTTAAAATGATGATATCCACGCCCCATTTTTATATACATACATAATATTCTTATAAGGATAAAATTTTGTGTGTACATTAACGTTAAGGCAGAAAATAAATTTTTCAAGAAATTTTTTAAAATGGGCATAGCACCGCCCACATTTGATCAAATTTAGAAATAATATTAATCATAAATCAAAAATACATTTTTAGTTTAATTCAAGGTATTTTCCGGAAAAAAATGGGCGAAATCGTCTGAGGTCCACGCCCCCTTTAATAGGCAATAAATTTGCGTACATAAGCTTTATATCATTTCTATTTCACTTTTAAAGTGTCCGTGAATGTAATAAGTTGAAAAATAGTAATTTTGGAAAATGGGCGTGGCCCGCCCTTTTTATAGTGGATTGTTCCACAAAAATTTTTATGCCATAATTCCGGCAAAAATTGATTTATCGAAAGATATTAGGCGAAAATGTTGAATATACAAAAGTAAATGTTTGTTGTAAAAGGGGATGAACTCAGTCAATGGCCACGCCCAGTTTTTAACGTAGTTCTGAAAAGTTTGTATGTAAAATGTAAAACGCGATACTTCTATAACCACGTAAGCTATATCAGTAAGATCTTATACACATAATAAAATTTTGTGGATTTTAATGAAGTAGGCGTGGTGCCGCTCACTTTTCAGCATAAAAATTCTGCTATTTTCAAAGGTGATTGCTTGTAGTTTCCACTAGATGGATCAATCAAAATTGGTCAGCTGCTTCTTAATTGTATGTATTATACTCCTGCCAAAAATTAGGTAAATCGGGAAACACACATGTAAAATATTCGGTCAAGTTGTGTATACCCCACTGCAATAGGGAAGTTATATAGCTTTTTTTGATTTGCATACCTTTCATATCCATGAAGTGTTTGTAAGTATGAGAAGAAGAAGAGTAAACTGAAATAATAAGGAGGATGAGCTGAGTCGATTTAGCCATGTCCGTCTCCGCGTCTGTCTATTTGAACGCAAATTTTTCAAACATATACATGTATTGGATTTTTGAAAAAATTTGATAAACAGCGGTTGGTTAGGGAAGCTATTTTTATACAAATAAATTAATGGCGGCCGTCGCGGTGTAGTGGTAGTGTTGCCGGCCTACCACACCTCCAAGGTTCGAGTCCTGGGACAGGTAACATCAAAAGTGGTTTGAAAAAGTTTTTCAAAATGGGGTCGCCCCTCGACAGTGGATTGGCAAACTCTCCGAGTGTCTTTCTGCTATGGAAGGCTTCTCGGCAAAAATTAATTTCCTTTGTAGATGCCGTTCGAAGTCGGCAAAAATCTCTTGGTCCCGCATATTTGTAGGAAATAATTCAAAACGGCACACAGCAAATTGGAAGGGAAGCTCGGCGCAAAAATCTCTTAGGAGGTTTCTGATGATATACCTGTTGTATATCGCGCCATACATTTATATTTTTTAAAAATTAATTTACCTTTCAAAACTCATATGAGAAGTGCTTTTATTGAAAACAATCAGCTGACTTTATAATACTTACTGAAAAGTATTAAAATAGACCTGCGTAAATTGGTATGCTATAACCGATCACTACTAGGTATAGAATGTTCAATTCCACCCGAACTTAGACTTCCTTGCTTGTTATATCTCGAAACAGGGATATAACATACATGTGTCTTTAAAAATTTTGTATATAATTTTGTGAGAAATTAGTTGTATTATTGTTACTATTATACCTAGATACACGGCAACATTTATACAAGGTGGCGCAAAAGCAAGCTTCCGATGTTCAGTATATCGGTTGTGGCACGTGCAGTGTGTGCTGTTGCACCGTCTTGTTGGAACCACATGTTTTCCAATCCCAATTTATCAAGTTGCGGCAAAAAGAACTCGTTGATCATTGCTCTGTAGCGCTCACCATTCACAGTAACCGTTTGGCCCCGACCGATTATTGGTCAAATAAATAGTCAGCAATATTCCGCGTTCTGGAGCAGTGTAGCGTAACATTGTTTATTAACGTGTATTTCACATGTGTTTACTACACAAATGTTAAAACAGAACTGACTTTAGGGGCCAATCGCAAAATTTATAGCATTTTCTGATAGGAGGATTACTTTTGCGCCACCTTGTATGGAATAATATATTGTTTACCAGTTCAAACATATCTGAAAATAAGTCTTTACATTCCATTCCCGTTAGTGCCTATAGAGATTTATGTATTAAGTAGAATGAGTCCATTTATTACAGTAATCGTTGACATCAAGCAAAGAGCCACCGCATTTGCGTCTTGGCGACCACGCCACTGTTGGAGGCCATAATTTAGTAAAGGACTTCTCATACCTAGGAATTAGCATTAACAATAATGTCAACCTAGCAATCCAACCAAGAATCACTCTTGCAAACAAGTGCTACTTCGTACTGAGAAGGCAATTGAGAAGTAAAGTCCTCTCTCGAAGAACGAAAATAACTCTATAAGTCATTTATTTTGCTTTGTTGATTTTCCGACAGGGTGGCAAGTTGATGTATATTGGAACGAGTTTCCGTTATCCCTTGTCAAATTTGGTTTTGTAACCAAACAAAACTAAACCCTGAGGACAGCGGAACGCCGAAACCGGTTTGTTACAAAACCAATATACATCAACTCCATAAGTCACTTAACGTACCCGTCCTGGTTTATGGTGCAGAAGCTTGGACGCTGACAACATCTGATGAGGCTGGAAATATGTGAGACCCTTACGCGTTTTCGAAGGCGAGTACCGAAGAAGATTTGATGACGAGCTACATGAGCTGTACGGAGCCACCGACATAGTCCAACGAATTAAATCCCAGCGGCTTCGTTGGCTAGGCCATGTTGTGCGAATGAATGAAGATGCTGTGGCCCAGAGACCCCCACAAGTGAAGACCGATTTGCGACCACGTGGTGTTTCCAATTGGCGCCAGTTGCCAGAAAGAAGAAGCGACTGGCGAGCTATGTTGGACGGCCAAAATCGTTTAGACGATAATGTCTTTTATAAAATACACATGCATATATAACAACGACAATTATAGAAAATCCCAGACATCCGTTTGCAAAGTTATATTGTATGGCCATACATAAAATGTTCCTTAAGCGAATCTAAATTTTCGACAGAGAAATCGGAAAGGGCATGGCGACGGGGACTGCTAACTACACAAGCAAATGAGAATAACCTTTCTTCTTTTGCTAATGCCTTCATCAACCCTGCTGGTTATGGGGTTAGAATATGCCTTAGGTAAGTATGCCTGTGGTATGAGGAGACTAAAATACACAAATTCGCTACCACGTCTGTCGGGTTGGTACCGCAAGGAGTGTAAAGGATTCGTTTCTGTCAAAGGACTGTTAGCATCACTATAACCCTGTTTACTCAGTCCCGTCCGTATTGCTACAATAATAACAATAATAAATAAGAGGTGTATTGAACTTTAAGATAACCTTTTCAACAAAGACTATTTCACGAAAAGCTCAAAACCACTATATATGTAGAAGAGTTATTTTTCGATAATGTATAAACCATAACCGCCGGTTACCTCAGATGGATCATTCCATTTATCTGGCCGTATATAAAGAGATCGACACTTAAAAAATTGTATTTAAAAACATTTCTATTAAAATTATAGCAATTGCAATCTTAGGTGCATAAATTAACGACTCTTCTTCTTCTTTAAATGGTCATCTAACCGCCTGGCCGATTTTGACCGTCCGACATAGCTCGCCAGTCGTTTCTTAGTTGCCCCAACTGGCGCCAATTGGAAACACCGCGGTATCTCAAATCGGTCTCCACTTGGTCCTTCCATCGGAGTGGTGGTCTCCCTCTTCCTCTGCTTCCACCAGCGGGTGCCGTTAAGAATACCTTCTGGGCTGGAGCATCTTCGCTCATTCGCACTACGTGGCGTAGCCAGCGAAGCCGCTGTGTTTTCATTCGCTGAACTATGTCGGCTTCTGCGTAAAGTTCATACAGCTCATCATTAAATCTTCTTCGGTACTCGCGTAGAGGTTCACAAATCTTTCAAAGAACCTTTCTCTCGAATACTCCCAGAGCCGCCTCAACAGATGTTGTTAGTGTCCACGCTTCTGCACTATATAGCAGGACGTGTGCGATGAGTGACTTATAGAGTGTTATATATGTTCGTCGAGAGAGGACTTTACTTTTCAAGTGCCTACTTAGTCCGAAGTAGCATTTGTTTGCAAGAGTAATTCTTCGTCGGATTTCTAGGCTAACATTATTGTTGGTGTTAATGCTTGTTCCCAGGTAAACGAGGTCCTTTACTATTTCGAAATGATTGCTGCCAACAGTTGCGTGGTTGCCAAGGCGCGAATGCGCTGACTCTTTGCATGATGACAGAAGGTACTTGGTATTGCCCTCGTTCACCACCAATCCCATTTTCTCCGCTTCTTTTTCTTTTTCTAATTTGGAGTAAGCAGAAGTTACGGCGCGGTTGTTAAGGCCAATGATATCAATATCGTCAGCATATGCCAACAGTTGCACGCTTTTATAAAATATTGTTCCAGCGCGGTTAAGGTCTGCAGCTTGTATTATTTTCTCCAGAATTAAATTAAAGAAATCGCGCGATATGGGGCCACCCTGTCTGAAACCTCGTTTAGTTTCGAACGGCTCGGAAAAGTCCTTCCCAATTCTGACCGAGCTGGCGGTGTTGCTCAAGGTCATTTTGCATAGCCGTATACGTTCTTGCGGGGAAACCAAATTCAGACATAGCGGCATATAGGCAGCTCCCTTTCGTGCTATCGAAAGCGGCATTAAAATCAACAAAGAGATGATGTGTGTTCATTCTTTTCTCACGATGGTTTTCCAAGATTTGGCGTATTATAAAAATCTAGTCGCCCTTCTTGTGGATTGGGCAGAGAACACTTAGATTCCAATCTTCAGGCATGCATAGAAGCTGATGCATGCGCCTTACCAGCTCCTCGCCTCCGTGTTTGAATAGCTCAGCAGGCAAACCATCAGCACCAGCTGCTTTATTGTTTTTCAATAGCGATATTGCTATTCGCACCTCTTTATATTCGGGTAGTGGAACGTCAATTCCATCATCTTTATTGTGGGCTCGGGTTCGGCATCTTGCTCAGTTTCTCCGTTTAAAAGAGCAGAGAAGTGAGCCCTCAATATTCTGAGTGCTCTCTGAACATCGGCCACCAGGTCGCCGTTCTTATTCTTTCGTTTGCCCCGGGTTTAAAACCTTCTGTCATTCGTCGAATTTTTTGATAGAATTTTCGGGCTTTATTCCCCGCATCTCAAGCTCCTTTATTTCACGCTTTTCTGCCTCTCTTTTTTTCGCCCGGAAAAGCCGCCTCGCTTCCCTCTTCAACTCGCGGTAGTGTTCACACACACTCCTCGTTTCATTCGATCTCAGCGTTGCCTTGTAGGCTTCGTCCTTTCTTTTCGTTGCGGCGCGGCACTCTTCATCATCATACAAGTTGTTTCTTCGGGTTCGTCGGAATCCAATTACTTCTTCGGCTGTGGTACGGAGTGCTCCTGGGATATGAACCCACTGCTCATGCATTCCACTAGGTTGAATTGTGCTCTCAGAGAGTAGGTGTGAGAGGCGAACTGCGAAATAATTGGCGGTCTGTTGCGATTGCAGCTTTTCGACGTCCAGCTTTCCCAGCGTTTTTTGTTGCACCTGTTTTGTCGTACAGAGGCGGGTACGAATCCTGGCTGCTACTAGGTAGTGATCAGAGTCGATGTTAGGTCCTCGTATTGTGCGAAAATCTAAAACGCTGGAAGCATGCCGTCCGTCTATCACAACGTAGTCGATCTGGTTACGTGTTTTTCGATCGGGGTACAGCCATGTAGCCTGATGGATCTTCTTGTGCATGAACCTAGTGCTGGTTTCGGGCAGCGGCGAAGTCGATCAGCCTGAATCCATTTGGCGAAGTCTGATCGTGGAGACTGAACTTCCCGAACTCCTTACCCACCCTGACGTTAAAGTCGCCAAGCACGACTTTGATATTATGGCGGGAGTAGCGCGCGTATGCTTCTTCCAGGCGCTCGTAGAATGCATCCTTTTCGTGGACGTGCGTCCTTCTCTTCCGTCGGTGCATGAGAGCAGATAAACGGTATGGTGAGAAATCGCACTTTTATGCAGATTGCGGCGTGACGCTCGTTATTTAAGAAATGTGAAATTACGATAACGTAGTCGTCATCCTGGGTATCTGGATAAACGATTAGAGTAATCGTAGTTTATAAAGAGTTGAAACTACGATTACAGTAGTCGAAATCCTTCTTCTTCTTTAAATGGTCATCTAACCGTCTGGGCGATTTTGACCGTCCAACTGGCGCCAATTGGAAGCACCGCGGGATCGCAAATCGGTCTCCACTTGGTCCTTCCATCGGAGTGGTGGTCTCCCTCTTCCTCTGCTTCCACCGGCGGGTGCCGATAAGAATACCTTCTGGGCTGGAGCATCTTCGCTCATTCGCACTACGTGGCCTAGCCAGCGAAGCCGCTGTGTTTTAATTCGCTGAACTATGTCGGCGTCTGCGTACAGTTCATACAGCTCATCATTAAATCTTCTTCGGTACTCGCCGTCGCCAACGCGTAGAGGTCCACAAATCTTTCAAAGAACCTTTCTCTCGAATACTCCCAGAGCCGCCTCAGCAGATGTTGTTAGTGTCCACGCTTCTGCACCATATAGCAGGACGGGTGCGATGAGTGACTTGTAGAGTGTTATTTTCGTTCGTCGAGAGAGGACTTTACTTTTCAATTGCCTACTCAGTCCGAAGTAGCATTTGTTTGCAAGAGTAATTCTTCGTCGGATTTCTAGGTTAACATTATTGTTGTTGTTAATGCTGGTTCCCAGGTAAACGAAGTCCTTTACTATTTCGAAATTATTGCTGCCAACAGTGGCTTGGTTGCCAAGGCGCGAATGCGCTGACTCTTTGCATGATGACAGAAGGTACTTCGTTTCGCCCTCGTTCACCACCAATCCCATTTTCTCCGCTTCTTTTTCTAATTTGGAGTAAGCAGAAGTTACGGCGCGGTTGTTAAGGCCAATGATACCAATATCGACAGCATATGCCAACAGTTGCACGCTTTTATAAAATATTGTTCCAGCGCGGTTAAGTTCTGCAGCTTGTATTATTTTCTCCAGCATTAAATTAAAGAAATCGCACGATAGGGGGTCACCCTGTCTGAAACCTCGTTTAGTTTCAAACGGCTCGGAGAAGTACTTCCCAATTCTGACCGAGCTGGCGGTGTTGCTCAAGGTCATTTTGCATAGCCGTATAAGTTTTGCGGGGAAACCAAATTCAGACATAGCGGCATATAGGCAGCTCCTTTTCGTGCTATCGAAAGCGGCTTTAAAATCAACAAAGAGGTGATGTGTGTCGATTCTCTTTTCACGGGTTTTTTCCAAGATTTGGCGTATTGTAAAAATCTGGTCGATGGTAGATTTACCAGGTCTGAAGCCACCCTGGTAAGGTCCAATCAGTCTGTTCACATCAGGCTTCAGTCTTTCGCACAATACGCTTGATAGGACCTTATATGCGATATTCAAAAGGCTGATTCCGCGATAGTTGGCGCAGTTTGCAGGATCGCCCTTCTTGTGGATTGGGCAGAGAACACTTAGATTCCAATCTTCAGGCATGCATTCATCCGACCATATTCTGCATAGAAGCTGATGCATGCGCCTTACCAGCTCCTCGCCTCCGTGTTTGAATAGCTCAGCAGGCAAACCATCAGCGCCAGCTGCTTTATTGTTTTTCAATCGGGATATTGCTATTCGCACCTCATTATAGTCGGGTTGTGGAACGTCAATTCCATCATCTTCGATTGTGGGCTCGGGTTCGACATCTTCTCTGGTTTCTTGCTCAGTTTCTCCATTTAAAAGGGCAAAGAAGTGATCCCTCCATATTCTGAGTGCTCTCTGAACATCGCCCACCAGGTCGCCGTTCTCATTCTTACAGGAGTTTGCCCCGGGTTTAAAACCTTCTGTCATTCGCCGAATTTTTTGATACAATTTTCGGGCATTATTCCCTTTGGCCAGCATCTCAAGCTCCTTTATTTCACGCTTTTCTGCCTCTCTTTTTTTCGCCCGGAAAAGCCGCCTCGCTTCCCTCTTCAACTCGCGGTAGTGTTCACACACACTCCTCGTTGCATTCGATCTCAGCGTTGCCTTGTAGGCTTCGTCCTTTCTTTTCGTTGCAGCGCGGCACTCTTCATCATCATACCAGTTGTTTCTTCGCGTTCGCCGGAATCCAATTACTTCTTCGGCTGCGGTACGGAGTGCTCCTGAGATATGATCCCACTACTCATGCATTCCACTAGGTTGAATTGTGCTCTCGGAGAGCAGGTGTGAGAGGAGATCTGCGAAATAATTGGCGGTCTGTTGCGATTGCAGCTTTTCGACGTCCAGCTTTCCCTGCGTTTTTTGTTGCACCTGTTTTGTCGTACAGAGGCGGGTACGAATCTTGGCTGCTACTAGGTAGTGATCAGAGTCGATGTTAGGCCCTCGTATTGTGCGAACATCTAAAACGCTGGAAGCATGCCGTCCGTCTATCACAACGTGGTCGATCTGGTTGCGTGTTTTTCGATCGGGGGACAGCCATGTAGCTTGATGGATCTTCTTGTGCATGAACCTAGTGCTGGATATGACCATGTTTCGGGCACCGGCGAAGTCGATCAGCATGAATCTATTTGGCGAAGTCTGATCGTGGAGACTGAACTTCCCGACAGTGGGGCCAAATACACCCTCCTTACCCACCCTGGCGTTAAAGTTGCCAAGCACGACTTTGATATCATGACAGGGGCAGCGCTCGTATGCTTCCTCCAGGCGCTCGTAGAATGCATCCTTTTCCACGTCGTCCTTCTCTTCCGTCGGTGCATGAGCGCAGATAAACGATATGGTGAAAAATCGTACTTTTATGCGGATTGCAGCGAGACGCTCGTTCACGGGTGTGAACGACAGTACTCGGTGGCGAAGTCTCTCTCCCACCACAAATCCCACGCCGAATCTGCGCTTGTCTTCATGCCCACTCCAGTAGATGTTGCAAGGTGTTCTGATCGTGTTTCCTCGCCCCGTCCATCGCATCTCTTGTATGGTGGTGATGTCAGCTTTTGCTTTCCTCAGGACCTCAACCAGCCGGGCAGCGGCACCTTCCCCATTAAGGGACCGGACATTCCAGGTACATGCCCTTATCTCATAATCCTTATTTCGTTTGCGGGTGTTGTCATCTAAAAAAGGGGTTCTCATATCCGAGGCTTTGTTGTTGAATTTCATTGGAACGTTGTTTTATGTGGTGGGTCCCAAACCCAACGCACAACCCGTTTCACGGGAGGTTGAATTCTATTACACGTTTGTATAGCGAGCCGCTTGATCCAATACAGACGCCCGCTTGCAGCCGCACCACATGGTGATCAGACGCTGCTGTTTGAACCCCCAGCAAGCCCTTAAACCGATTATGTCGGAGTGGCCTTACCAGGTTGTCGCCTTCTCACGTTTAGCTCACCACCAAACGGGTGTTCGGTGGTTACCCAGAGGATACTTGGGCGCAAAGCCCGGAAGTAGTGAGCTGCTTGAACCGCATGCAAAAGAATCGCTCTGGCCATTCCCAGGTGAATGGCGATCAGAAACTTTCCCCACTTGCGTGGACTTCTGCACACGGCCCCGAAATCCTATGTGCAATCAATTATGCATTTAATCCTTAGCGCTTAGAAGTGAAAAGTAAATTCGTCAATTCACCACGATTTTCGATTCTCGTTTTACTTAAAATTTTCGATTTGAAATGAAGTGAAAAAAGTTAACGCCAATAAAAATTTGGTGTTAACGTCAAGATTTCAAAATTATTCAAGCATCGGATTTCTTAAAATATAAACGTTTAAGGTGAAAAAAATTTGTTTTATTCTTACAATTCTATAATAAGCTATCATTTAACAAGAACAACTTCTGTCAACGCAAGTCAAAAGGTTCTTCTCTCAAACGTTTTTACCGTGCATATCGGAGTCGTATTTTAGAGCTCAGTGAAGTGAAGAAAGGAAAACGTCAAGTGATAAATAAAGTGAAAAAAATTTTTTCACTTCACGATAACGCAAAACCAGAATTGGCCCCCGCTCTGATTTTATTGTCCTCGACATTTGACATGGTCACGGAATTTCGTTTAAATCAGGCTATTTAACGTGATCTTGGTGGCTGATCCCAACTCCTTGATACACCCATGTCTTTAGTAAATCATTTTATTATCATCGTAGACATTCAATTTGATAGATAGACTTCGGGTTGATGGCAAAATCAAATTGATCACAGTCGGCTATCTCCAGCCCAGGATCCACATGCACAACCACTTTTCCAAATATGTATAGCCAGTTGTACTAGTATACAGTATATTACCGTCTTTTCGATACAATGTTCCTCGTCCACAGTAATTTGCGGTCGCCTCCTGAGAAGGGTTGTTGCTGATGTCGTCTGATCTAGGCTTAGGATGGTCACGAACTGTTGTTTTTGTTGTTTTTAGCGACAAAAATACTCCTCGAAAGTTTGGGGAGTAATATTTCCGGTACTTCCTTGCATGTAGCGACTGTAGCGAGAGCGATTTGGTATGACCAGTGGAACCTTCTAGGTCATTTCACCCCCTCCTTCCGTAAGGAAACAAAATATGGCTAATGGGAGGTGAGAATCATCATATTAGTAGATTAACCATTAAGTTGCACGTCTCTTACGACAGGCATGCCTAACCCGCATCTTCATGGACACTTTAGAAAACTAATTTAAACACATATAAAAAAGCAATCGGGCAGACCAACGAACCTCTTGGGTGGTGCTACTTTAGATCTGCCCGCTGCCTCTAGCTTGAGCAGGGTGCTCACGAGATCTCCAACATCGCCAAGATACGATCAAAAGTCGAACGGGTAAAAGCTATGTTTATAAGCTACCTACAGCTCAAATACGTACCCAAATTATGGAGAAAAGTGAAGGTAGTTTTTAGCTCATGAGCGTCGCTAAGGGTAATGGATGGTTAAGTGTTATATAGGAGCCAGGAGGCGTATGCATATTTACGAATTTTACTCTATCAGAAGTGAACCCTGGCTTTTTCCTCTTTTAATACTACTGTTCAGAATAATTAACGTAAGGCAGCCCCCGATCAATTATTAATACTAGCATTCATAATAACTGGAGTAATTCAGTTCACGATCAATTGTATATGGTTTAACAAAAATGCATACAATGGTTCGTAAATTCAGCGGAAAGAAAATGGCATAAAATCAAATTAATTAGACTATGCTTTGTCAACTGCCAAAGTCATAACACTATGCTTTGATATTAAATTGAGGCTCATTTAACACCTTAACGCTATTTTGAAAACGAGTGTTAAAGCGCAAAGTTTCAAAACTGCCATCGTTCTTTCAATACTGAAGCAAGAAAAAGATGCACTTGATATAGACAGCTTCCGGCCAACTTTACTGCTACCATGTATCAGCAAACAAACGGAAAAGTCATAGCTAAAAGATTAACGGGGTTTTAATAGCCAAAAAACAACTTACTGAGTTCCATGTAGCGTTTAGAATGGTACTAGAAGCTAATATGCCTTACCTTACGTTTATAAAAACTTCTCTACCAAAAACCACCTTTCTGTCGTAGCTATCGATTTCGTTATATGCTTTGATAAAATTGGCTGCCACATAATCCTTAGTAAACTACAAGGGTGGCAAGTAAAAGAAAATATTTTTAACTATATAAAATCCTCTCTACAAATCCAAACTATTTAAAAGCATACGTCAAAGATCGCCCCTCTCAGTAACACCATTTTAAATAGCTTTCGAAGATGTCAGATTTTAAAAAAATTTTAAGCCTGCAGAAAAACATAAAGCACTGTATTTATGAGGATGACTTACTCCTAATATGTGACAAAAACAATAGTTCCAAAATTTCGGGCCCACATTAATGTGCCCGCAATGCATGCTTACAGAAAGCGTAATTGTAATCAGATAGATATTAAATATAAAGCTCAAGTACCCAATGTTAACGTCTTGAAAATTCTTCGCATCTGTTTTAGTAAAAAGCGTAGTTTTAACCAACACTGTTTTAATCTTAGTAGAGAACTAGATACCAGATTGAATATTGTAAAATACTTATTGTATAAGAAAAGTTATGTACAGGGTGTTTTTTTTACAGGTTTGTTTTTCGAATAGAGATAAAACTGGCATTTTGTGGTCAAATCTGGCAACTCTAATGTCATTTATGTTCAGTTTGGTTTGCCATTTCATCATGAACAGGTTGACAAAAGAACAACGCTTGCAAATCGTGCAAATTTATTTCGAAAATAATGGTTCAGTTCGCGAAGTTTAACGTGAGCTCCGTCCATTTTATGGTCGACATAATCGTCCATCAGAGCAATTAATTCGGTTAACCATGGATCGTTTTCGCACTACGTTTACTCTATGTGATAATACGCATCCGCAGAGACGTCGAAAAGTGCGCACCGAAGAAACAATTGCCGCTGTAGAGCAAAGTGTTGAAGAGGACCCGAATGAATCGATTCGCCACCGTGCACAGCAATTGGAGCTTTGTCCATCAACTTTATGGAAGATTTTGCGCAAAGATCTTGGCTTGCGACCTTACAAGATCCAGCTTGTGCAAGAATTAAAACCGCGAGACCATGCAATGCGTCGTGATTTTGGTGTATGGGCCGAAAATGAGATTGATTTCGATGCTGATTTTCATCGCAAAATTTTGTTCAGTGATGAGGCTCATTTTTGGTTGAATGGCTACGTCAACAAGCAAAATTGCCGCATTTGGAGTGAAGAGAATCCACATGAGACCCTTGAAACGCCATTACATCCACAAAAACTGACTGTTTGGTGTGCTCTATGGGCTGGTGGAGTCATTGGGCCATACTTCTTCCGCAATAATGCTGGAGAGGCAGCTACCGTTAATGGAGACCGGTATAGAGCCATGATAACCGACTATTTTGTTCCCGAATGGGATGGCATGAATGTGGATGAGTTGTGGTTCCAACCAGACGGCGCTACATGCCACACAGCGCACGTCACAATCGATTTATTGAAGGAAACATTCGATGAGCGCATAATTTCGCGGAATGGACCTGTCAATTGGCCACCAAGGTCGTGTGATTTGACACCATTGGATTATTTTCTTTGGGGATATGTGAAGTCGCTCGTCTACACCAACAAACCAGAAACGTTAGGGGAATTGGAAGCCAACATTCGTGGCGTTATTGCCGACATACGGCCCCATATGCTCGAAAAAGTGGTTGAAAATTGGACCTGTAGAATTGGCTTTATTCGAGCCAGCCGCGGAGCCACATGCCCGAAATCATATTTAAACATTAATGGCATAAAATTATCCTTCCAATAAAGCCAAATTGATGGACCTTAAAACGATTTTCTTGTGTTTTATTTCAATTCGAAGTTCTATACCCCTAAAAAAAACACCCTTTACATACCATACAATTATGTATTTAACTTAATAAAACTACGCTCACCCGTCATTCTGGCGGAAAGTGGATTCCAATCACTTGAAGATAGGGTAATATTCCTAAGAAGCAGAATCATTTACAAACTCGACTGCAAATACTTCACTGAGAGATTAAACTACTAAAAAGAAGAAAAAGGTTTCTAGATCAGCACTTTGCGATGAAAAAGACTTCATCCCACTCTTACTGTAGACATAGCCACTATGAAAATTGGCCCTTCAAAATTGCCTCCATGGGATCTTAGCAAAGTGAACTTTATTTGGGGCCCAGCTAGCCTCTGAAACGAGTGGTCGAGCAACTTAACAGTTCAACAAAAGTTATTAGATATTGTGAACATTCAAAACCAAAATGGTTCGAACCTACTCTCGCGCGGTCTGCCACAGTGCGCAACTATTTTCGAATCTGAGTTACAGGACATCATTTCAGCTATATATTAGTCTTGCAAAAGGTCCTACCTAGCCTTTATCTGTACCGATGGTCAATCGGTACTGAATGCAACCAGAAGCCGGAATCAATCATATTGTTCTACTTGCAACAAGTACTAACTGAATTGCCACGAAATCAATAAAAAACAAGTAAGGAAAGGGCTGTTTTCGACTGTGCCGAAGACTTTATACCTTTCATGAATGCGCAACACGGTTTTAAGTGTCCGCTCCTTACTTACAATTATACAAACTCTGAAAAACTGTTAATTTAAAGATACATAGTTCAAACCTTATTTATCGAACAATCGATTGCATGGGAGCTATATGTTATGTAGGTCCGATATGGCTGATTTTCATTACACACATTACGTATATAATAGGTACCAAACCTGCAAAAGTTTATGTTCCTAGCTTTTTAATTGCAAGAGATATAGGCCAAATCCCGTTTATTGGAACTGTTGATTATACGGGAGCCATATGATAGGCCGAACTTAGGCTCACTTACTTCTGTTTTTGTATTTGTTTTTGTGGCAGGAACCAATATATCATATTTTGTAGCTCACAAAGATTCAGACATATCACGTTCAGTGTGCGCCTTTCAAGATTTGTATCTACATGAAGTTGAACATTAATACAAAACCTTTCTCACACTAATTATAGACTAGCATAAAAACCTATACGAAGTAGAGTTTTCAGTTTTGTATGTCAACACAATTTTTAAATAGCATACAGGGTTGAGCTATCCAAAGGGAGGAGTTGGTTCAGCGACATGCATCAGATTCTATGTAGAATGTGGTCGGATTAATGCATCCTGACGATTGCATTTTAAGTGTTCTCTGCCCAATTCACAAGAGGAGAGATCCTGAAAATTGCGCCAACTTTTGCTGAAAAAGCCTTTTAAATATCGCAAATAAGGTTCTATAAAGCGTATTGTGCGAAAGCCTGAAAAGCCTGCCTTGAAGCGACTGATTGGACCTTTTCAGTGGTGCTTCAGACATGGCAAATCCACCATCCACCAGGTTTTTATAATACGCCAATATACGGCTGTGCAAAATGATATTTAGCAATACTACTAGCTCTGTTTCCTTTAATATTTTTTTACTTGTAAGGTTTGGAACATAAATCCTTTAGTCAAATTCTAATAGCAAAAGGAACTCAGACCGAAATTCCGTTTTTACCGAAACAGCATAATCGCACACATGTTGGCGGGTTAAAGTTATACATCAATTTTAATTCCATTTAACACGTGGCCATTTAACAAAAGAATAACGACAAATTTCATGCCTCTGGAATGTAAGAAACCACTAAAAAGCAATAAAAAATTATATTATGAATGTATAAACATATATCTATATGAAGTTGTGCATTTCAATGTTAAAAATAATCAACGCCACACTTTGTTTTACTAGGTCAATTGTTCAAGTTTATTAAAAAAAAAAAAAATATAATGCTGCGCATAATAATCAATCTGCAAACAAAAGCGAAACCATAGATTGACAGCGGTACAAAAACAAAAGGATATACATAAGTATGGTCGACAGCAGACAAAGTTGCAAGGACCTCTATTCACCAGACATCAACCAAACTAGTGTCTCAAATGCTAAGTTGACTGTCAAAAAAAAAATCTGAGAGGCTAATAAAAAATATCATAATCAGCATAATTTTACAACAATACTCCTCAAATGTAAGTAACTCAACCGCTTACCAGGGGAGAAACGCCGCGACGAAAAGTCAAAGTAAAGTAAAAAGCACAACCAAAAATTAACATAAAAATTAGAATTGCTAATTAGAATCGCGCAAAGTTGAGTGGCGTTTAACCCAGTTAAAAAGTGCATCAAATTATTCCCTGCACAGAGCGTATACCCAAATAGTATCTATTCATTCGCGGGGAGGGCGTTAAGTGATACAAACAATAGGTGCTCGTTTAAGGCGCGTCGCACATGCGTGTTACTTAATTAAAATAAGAGCGCTGCCCAAGGGTTATCCGAGAGCACTCGTATAGGCATACTATGTATGTTTTGAATGACAACTTTTTTTAAGACTGGGATATGTATGGCTAATAGGTTTTGTCTTGGATCAAAAACCTCTTTAGAATTCGAAATCAATTTTTTTAAATTACTCTGTATAATGGTTAAATTATTTTAAACGTATGCGCACACCTGTAGCCACCAAAAAATTGCTCCTTTTTATGTTGATCGTAAGGCTTTTGAATTATGGACTGAAAGCTGTAAAGAGTATTTATTATAAAAACATTATTCACATGCAGTTTCGATGTTTGTATAAGTCTGTTAGGCCTTGTAATAAAACAATATATACGTAGCAAAGCCTATATCCTGAAATTCCTGTAGTTTAATTTTTGCTGCCTTTTTACAGAGAATGCGTTTAATGGCAAAAATACACTAGACGGGTTACTTACCCCGGTATATGAATCAAGGATCTTTCGATAGCAGGCCATCACATTACCACTATACCATGGAAGCCGGTAAGATTATTTGTCTATGTAAAATAAGGTTTAGGTTGGTCCTCATAATAAGACATCATATGATTTTTTCGTATACAAAAATTCTGTTGCCCTATCTATGTAAATGGGATAACTCGATTTTGAATAAAATCAAGGGTTTATAACTTTAAAAAACATTACATAAACTCAGCTATGAAGATATTTTTCCTTCTTTTGAATATTAATGTTTCAGACAGGAGTAAAGTTTAAACTAATGTGAAAATTTTTTCTTTCATATATTCAAGAATAACTGATAGGAGGGATCATTAATGAAGAAATAGAATCTAAAACAGCAGTTTTTATAACCTTTGTCTGTCCACCTGTATGTTTGGGCACGTATCACTCAAAACTGTTAAATAGATCTTAATTCAACGTCCACCGTTGCATTACTAGGCGTCTAAGTTAATATTTAAAATATGGCTAATTGCAATAACTCTACCGGTTTCGGAGTGCATTTGAGTGATTGAATTCCATATCTAAACTGATTTCGAAAATATAATGATTATAAGCGGACTCAGTCTATTCTAAGTTCTGAGACGCAGCGAATCGTGGGCGGGTCATTAATAGAATTACCAAGTCAATATTAGCACCAAATTTTACCATTGTAGCTGCTTCGATATCGAAAGAAGGGGAGTAGGTTATAGTAACCTACCTTGGCCGGAAAGCCAACTTTCATTAAAATATCTAAATTTTTACTCAAGTTATCGGGTGCACGGATGCGGGCAATTGACTCAATATATTTCTTTATCTATTCTTTGATACATAAAACCCTATATCTACCTCGATTATTTGAAGCCGTTACGAGGACTCATTATGCAAACAAAACTATATTACCATGTGTAAACGGCTCGCTAAATCATGATAAATATATCTCACAATGTTTAATCTTTGTAGAGGAACTAAGTATACTAATAACAACAACCTTATAACTGAGATTTCCTCACATGTTTGGTATATATTTTGACTTAGCTTTAAAACCAAGTCATTATCGGTATTTTAAAGTACATAACTGAATCAGGTTGCGTATTCTTTATTATTATAACTTTTTACGCTACTTTTTAAAATGTATTTCCATACATATGTATGTACATACATACTTAGTTATTAACATATTTGTTGTGCTTATATTTTTTTAAGCCACTGTTGCCTTTGTTTGGTTTCAGCAGCAGCACGCTTTGTTGAATTATTCAAACACGAAAACATTGCGATTTCTCGTAACTAAATTGAGTAATGGAATTCATTCAGTGTTTGTGGCTGGGTATTTAACTGCATGTGGCATTCAGTGTTGCCAAACGACTAAATTGGTCGAAAAATCCAGCTAAAATTGGCTAACTGAAATCCTTCAGTTAAATTTACATTGGGATGGGTAAATTTATATTTTATTATACTTCCCCCCTCAAAAAAAAGCATTAAATTTTAAACATGTTCTTAATTCCGTATCTTAACTAGCATTCGAAGGGACACCCTACTGATCCAACAGGACCTCAAAGTGTGTAGTAAAAAATTTTATAAAATTAAACTTTCATTCTTTTATTTTTTATTCTATATATTACTTAAAGGTAATCAGCGACACGCAAAACCTTACAAACTTACCAAATACTTTTACCAATTTTTTCATGTACTTTCTTTATAGTAACAGGATTAGGTCAATGGACATTGAATATTTTTGAAATATGCACATTAGCGAAATCGTCACATTATTTCTTTAAAACCTCATTAGTGGTCTTAAGTCTCTGCAGTTCCAAATATCGATCCCGAAACAAAGCTCAAAAGAAATTTTACAAAGGCAAAAGATAGTAAATACATACTAAATATTTTTACATAAAAATTCTTTAATTGTTTACCGAATTAAAGACTCAACCAAGCATTGAAGAAATAACACTTTCTAAGTATTCGGATCTTACTTTACTGTGTATAATACTTGAGGTATGTCTCGTGAAAAGTATTTTTTAGAATCCCACTTCATTCCCCCGACAGCCGGGTCTAAGCACGTTCTTACTCTGGTTTTCTTTATTTATTTATTAATCAACAAACAATATGATTATAGATGCGTTTTTATAAAGCCTTTTGACAAGTGTCTTAAAACATAATTTAGTATAACTAACATATTTTCCTAAGGAAGACGAAAAGGGATTAAATAGCGAAAGTGTTCTCCTAACCACTATAAACATTATAAACTATAAACAGTTCAACAACGCCCTCAAAAAACGTTCCGTTAAAACGAAGAATACGTGAATTAAATCGACCCAACCAAGGGCTGTTATTATCAGTACAACCCTGTTTAATCCGTACCCATAGTGGACGCGTCGATTAAGCAGCGCGAGACATATTTTTACTGGCAAACAGTGTAATTTATTTTATTTTTTAGAACAAATTGCAGAGTTTCACTTTTCTTATGCCATCAAAAAATTGTTTTTAGTTGCGATTGGAACTAAACACTCTGACGTTTTCTCTTTTCTGAGCTACAAACCAAAATTAATCAAAAGAAACTTCATAGCTTAGTTCAAATTATTCAAAGTATGGAACTTTTATCATTGCTATTTAAATTGAACAAACATATAAGGTAAAACGTTTCATGTACAAAATATATAAGTTGTTTTCGGAAAAGTTGTGAAATCGGCAAAATTTTCACTGCAAATCCTATAACAAATCGGCGGCCTAATCCTCTAACAAATCGGCGTGACTAACCCACAAATTTTCCGGCTGTTTTTGAAATCGGCTGAAAAATTAAAATGGCAACACTAGGCAGCGAGTGCCACTCTCGCGCATGCCGTACGGCAATGCATTTCCACCGACATGATTACCATGCACATAATTTTTATGGCTGTATTCAGAATTTATTAACATTTTTTTAGTTTTTCCATTTCAATCTCCATATTCCTACATCTTTATACATAAATGTATTCTAGGCCTTTTTTCAATTTCATATTTATTATTCAAAAGCGTTGTTATGAAACTACTTACTTAGTATGTGTGAGACGGATTGTTTTTCTCAGCCACCATAGCATTGTTAATATCATTAAATGCACAACGAAAGCGCTATAGAGCTGACCTTGACAGCGGAAAGTTGTCAATATAATATACATGTATAACATAATTGGCGGGCCAACGGTTGAGACAGGGGAAAGAAAAAATCTTCCAAATCTGTTACAAGCTGCGAGTGGTTTACCATTTCAAAGGCCTTAGACAGGCAAGTGGAACTAGTACAGTCCTGCCCTTTGGTTGATACCGCCCTTTATCTGAGTGTTTACGGCTTTCAGCGCAGTGGTGCTCCCTGCTTAAATTTGTCCACAAATTGAAGACAGCAGTTAGGTACTTGACTCCCTCATTGCCGAGATTTTTCATCAACATCAGCATGGATATTCTACTTATTTTGAGCCTTTAGACCGCCGAGTGGCGTTATCAACCTCTGTATGCATTGTCGGCAGAAAGAGTAGACCATATTTTGGTAACACCAGGAGAGAGGTGAAAAATCAAGCAAATCGGCTTCACTGTTTTTTCTGTCAGTAAAGGTCAATAATTTTACTTTTTAATAACATATTTACTTACCGAAGAACCCCGCATTTCTTTCATACAATCCCGGGATCTGGAATATGCTAATAAAAGTTAAACGTGTATGATTTACATTTGAAAAGTATGTCAATTTTTTTCTTGGTATGCAATAATTTTGAATATTTTACATCTCCTTACCTTAAACTGCGTTTCTACCGCTCGCAGTTACGAAAATTATCAATTTTTTAATTCAATATTTCACTTTTTACTTTAAATCTATCGTATTCTACGACAAAATCTGAGTTAACATTGACTTTAAGCTCAATAAAAGTGCGATTTAAAATTTATCGGCATGATAAAGTATATGTTTGGGAAACTAATTTTTTTACATAAATTGCATTTACCAAATAAATCCAGTGTAAAAATTGCATAAAAGAAATTTCATTACAGTTCTCTTCGAAAATTCAAAACTTTTACTAACAATATGTGCGTACTTCCCTACCTGCATTTTTGGAAAATTTTGAACAGAATCTATTAAAATAAACACATTTCGCAATCGAATATTTGAGTACCATCTGGAGGAAAGTGTACGCTAAATATGACTATCCATGAATAATCAGTTTCGCAATAGTTTTGTGGTCACTTTTAAATTTATTTTTGAAACATAATTGATTATTTTTTAAGAATACTTTTTTTGATCATATTTGATACAATTTTATAACTAAAATGAAGCACGTTTATGATATGATTTTAAATGTTGGTTACAACGAGTGAGAAGATATTATTTTGAGAATTTTTCTATTAGCAGCTTGTTCAATGGACTCTTAATAAATAAATTTTTTTAAAAAATTTTTTATTTTTTTTTTATTTTCTGTATTTCATGATATAAAAAAAATGTGTTGAATGGAGAAATAAAATTTTATTGTAAAGAATGATTTTATAAGGTACCAAATATTAGTTCTTGATCATCAAAGGTGAACATATTTTATTAAATTTTATTTCACATGCATGTAGTCTCCACAAGTAATCAAATGTGATTCGAAAAGGTGATGCAAAAAGGATTATAAGTTTTTATCATCAAAAATTAACATATTTAATTATCCATTTTATTCAAAGTTATCACGACACAAGTATTTAGTCACCAGAAGTGATCAAATATAAATCAAAAAGGTAATAGAAAAATGTTTGTCAGTTTTTTATCTTTAAAAGTACGTATTTGATTTTTCCCCCCTATTCAGTATCTCCGAATTTTATCACCAGAATCGTTTAAAATTGATTGCAAAAAGTGATTTCAAGATGATGATAAGTTTCTAATTATCAAAAGGAATCATATTTGATTATACCACATGTTTAATATAACACTGTACAAAAAAATGAGAGTTCATCTCTTAGTAATTGATCAAACCCACAAAATTGGAAGCTCCATCCCTCTCGTATCAAAACCTCATACCAGGTTTTTGGCCTATAGCTCTGGTTTTTTTTTTATTTGAGTTTAAAGTTTTTAACCCTATGTACAGGGGTTAAGTGAGGAAAACTTAATAAAATGAAGCAATTGGTTACAAAATAGTGGCTAAATTAATGTTTTTTGGGGCAAGGAATTCATTTTTGATGTTTATTTTTACATAAAACTTACAATAGATTACGCTGTGGTACAATTTTTCGAATTTTTTAACAATTTTTCATGGAAAAATAGTATTTTAATAGTTTTTAAGTAGAAATAGTAGCAATCGCTTACGAAATGTGTGTTAAAGTAATGTTTTTAGGGTCGAGCAACTCATTTTCGGCATTAATATTTTAATAAATCTTACGATAGGTGGCGCTGTGGTACAATTCGACAATTTTGTAAACAATTTTTATGAAAAAAGAGTATTTTAACAGTTTCTGATTGATTGCAAAAAGTGATTTCAAGCTGATGATAAGTTTCTAATTATCAAAAGGAATCATATTTGATTATACCACATGTTTAATATAACACTGTACAACAAAATGAGGGTTCATCTCTTAGTAATTGATCAAACCCACAAAATTGGAAGCTCCATCCCTCTCGTATCAAAACCTCACACCAGGTTTTTGGCCTATAGCTCTGGTTTTTTTTTTATTTGAGTTTAAAGTTTTTAACCCTATGTACAGGGGTTAAGTGAGGAAAACTTAATAAAATGAAGCAATTGGTTACAAAATAGTGGCTAAATTAATGTTTTTTGGGGCAAGGAATTCATTTTTGATGTTTATTTTTACATAAAACTTACGATAGATTACGCTGTGGTACAATTTTTCAAATTTTTTAACAATTTTTCATGGAAAAATAGTATTTTAATAGTTTTTAAGTAGAAATAGTAGCAATCGCTTACGAAATGTGTGTTAAAGTAATGTTTTTAGGGTCGAGCAACTCATTTTCGGCATTAATATTTTAATAAATCTTACGATAGGTGGCGCTGTGGTACAATTCGACAATTTTTGTAAACAATTTTTATGAAAAAAGAGTATTTTAACAGTTTCTGAGTAGAAATAAAACGAGGATTACACAGTTTAAAAAAAGAAGACAGTTCGGTCTTGATAAAAAGTATAAATGTAAAAAGTTTTGTAGTAAAAATGAAGCTTAAAACTATAATTTTAATTTTTAGTGTCATCAACGATCACTTCTAATATAAAACAGGATAAAACATTACTATTTCTACTTAGAAACTGTTAAAATTCTCTTTTCTCATAAAAATTGTTAAAAAATTGTTAAATTGTACCGCAGCGCCACCCATCGTAAGATTTATTAAAAGATTAATGTCAAAAATGAGTTGCTCGACCCTAAAAACATTACTTTAATACACATTTCGTAAGCAATTGCTACCATTTCTACTTAAAAACTATTAAAATACTATTTTTCCATGAAAAATTGTTAAAAAATTTGAAAAATTGTACCACAGCGTCATCTATCGTAAGTTTTATGTAAAAATAAACATCAAAAATGAATTCCTTGCCCCAAAAAACATTAATTTAGCCACTATTTTGTAACCAATTTCTTTATTTTATCAAGGTTTCCTCTCTTAACCCCTATACATAGGGTTAAAAACTTTAAACTAAAATAAAAAAAAACCAGACCTATAGGCCAAAAACCTGGTATGAGGTTTCGATACGAGAGGGATAGAGCTTCAGATTTTGTTGGTTTCATCAATTACTAAAAATCTTGTTGTACAGTGTAATTAAAGTTCAGTACTTAGGCCCCAAGAAGAATTAAAATATAATCAAGTGCCGATATTTTCAAAACTTATTCATTCAAATGTTGTGTTGGTTATGTGATTTTTCTTTGATACAAGTATTATTGAAATCATTTTTATTTTAAGTAAAAAAACATATAAAATACAATTACTTGTCATATATTCATCATTATATAGTTTCCCAAACGTCCCTTCCGTTTTTTCAACCTTAATATGGGAGAAAAGCGAATACCCAAATCCCGGAATTTCAAAAACGTACCCTAAATTTGCCGGTATGTCTAAAATAAAAAAAAAATTGAATCCCTAATAAAGGGTGTTTTTTTAGGGGTATAGAACTTCGAATTGAAATAAAACACAAGAAAATCGTTTTAAGGTCCATCAATTTGGCTTTATTGGAAGGATAATTTTATGCCATTAATGTTTAAATATGATTTCGGGCATGTGGCCGCCGCGGCTGGCTCGAATAAAGCCAATTCTACAGGTCCAATTTTCAACCACTTTTTCGAGCATATGGGGCCGTATGTCGGCAATAACGCCACGAATGTTGGCTTCCAATTCCCCTAACGTTTCTGCTTTGTTGGTGTAGACGAGCGACTTCACATATCCCCAAAGAAAATAATCCAATGGTGTCAAATCACACGACCTTGGTGGCCAATTGACAGGTCCATTCCGCGAAATTATGCGCTCATCGAATGTTTCCTTCAATAAATCGATTGTGACGTGCGCTGTGTGGCATGTAGCGCCGTCTTGTTGGAACCACAACTCATCCACATTCATGCCATCCAATTCGGGAACAAAATAGTCGGTTATCATGGCTCTATACCGGTCTCCATTAACGGTAGCTGCCTCTCCAGCATTATTGCGGAAGAAGTATGGCCCAATGACTCCACCAGCCCATAGAGCACACCAAACAGTCAGTTTTTGTGGATGTAATGGCGTTTCAAGGGTCTCATGTGGATTCTCTTCACTCCAAATGCGGCAATTTTGCTTGTTGACGTAGCCATTCAACCAAAAATGAGCCTCATCACTGAACAAAATTTTGCGATGAAAATCAGCATCGAAATCAATCTCATTTTCGGCCCATACACCAAAATCACGACGCATTGCATGGTCTCGCGGCTTTAATTCTTGCACAAGCTGGATCTTGTAAGGTCGCAAGCCAAGATCTTTGCGCAAAATCTTCCATAAAGTTGATGGACAAAGCTCCAATTGCTGTGCACGGTGGCGAATCGATTCATTCGGGTCCTCTTCAACACTTTGCTCTACAGCGGCAATTGTTTCTTCGGTGCGCACTGTTCGACGTCTCTGCGGATGCGTATTATCACATAGAGTAAACGTAGTGCGAAAACGATCCATGGTTAACCGAATTAATTGCTCTGATGGACGATTATGTCGACCATAAAATGGACGGAGCTCACGGTAAACTTCGCGAACTGAACCATTATTTTCGAAATAAATTTGCACGATTTGCAAGCGTTGTTCTTTTGTCAACCTGTTTATGATGAAATGGCAAACCAAACTGAACATAAATGACATTAGAGTTGCCAGATTTGACCACAAAATGCCAGTTTTATCTCTATTCGAAAAACAAACCCGTAAAAAAAACACCCTGTACTTACAAACATCGGACTAAAGTTATAAAATGAACAAAAAATTTCAAATGGCCATAAATCAGGATAACATTTTTTTCCAAAAATCACAGATAGGTATTTGTGTGTATTGCCTTTAGCCAGTAAATGATACCATTATTGATCAAAAATAACTTTTATCGATTTTAAGTGATCTGTTTCAGAAATTCTTACCTAAATATCTTTTTCTCCAGCAATAACCGCTTAGGTAATTTTAAGACGATTTCGATTTTGGTATGCTACAGTGTTCGCAATTCAATGCTGCTCATTTGAGCTCAACCAAAGAACGTAATAACAGTGAGCCATCAATTCGCGAGTTTTAAGGCTATTATCACTTCTATTTTTGTTCAATATTCACAATTACCCGTTTCTGTACCTCCAACTGTAACTTTTTGTGTAAATATTCAATTGAAACACAGTGAATTCAAGCATTTTACACGCAGGGACAGTGGTGAATTACCTACCACCGATTTCACAGCGTCCACTTGCATTCGCTGTCGGAACTTCTTATAGTTTTACGTTCTTTGACTCAACCTCACTTTTCTGTGCATGTTTATAAAGAAGTTATTAGCTTATTCACTTGGCGGAACTCGGAATTGAAGCAACTTACATTTGAATAAATCGCATATATCTGCGTAAACACCATTGTACTTGTAGATATTTATTTAAGTTGTATAATGTTAAATGCCCATACACTCCAAGGGTATATTGCGGCCTTTATAACCCTTATACTAGACTATCGTTTTCACTTAAGTTTATATACCTGATTTTCCTTTTTCAAATATGAGTTTTGAACTTAAAACTCGATTTGCGGCAAACTATGTATGACTTAAGCGATTGTTGCAAAACACCACAAATATTATGTTTAGAAACTTGTTTGGGTGTAGGATCGAGTTCTCTAATAATTTAACACAAGTACATGCGCAAGTTACATAGCATCACTGATTTAGAAGTAGAAGAAATCTCTCACGAAAAATCCCTCATAGTTTTGAAAAGGGAACTTTTCTATGAGTATGCACTCAAAATAACCCTTTCCACTCCACTGTCGAGTGACACTCGACATAGTTTAATACTTCTTCGATTTGACTTATCCATAACTTCGAATTAAGGCAAAACCATCGCTTCATACCGGGATTTGTTTTGAAAAATACCATATAAAAAGGGATTATAAAGATTAAAATTAAGAATCATAATATAGGAGCATGTAATTACTCATTAAATAAAGCTTATTAGATAAGCAAAAATCAATTTTATTTACAAAATGCAAAAAAATCCCTAAAAGTTAAAAAACACAATTTTAGCGTGGAACTAATTGAATAAAAACAAAAAAGGCTTGGAGTTGGGTTAAAGAAGTAAATTCTAGTAATTCCAGCCTCGCAAGTAACTACTCCTTTCTTCTCGGAAAAAATCAAACCATATCAATCAAAAAACATCAATGTTTTTGTTGGTACCTTTTCTGTATTGAAATATATTGGCAACTTCTACCGCGGAGGAATAGTATGCATGCACATTTGTTTGCCAGGTACATCCTATTTTGCATAATATAAAGTGTAAATCCATACATGTTTAAATTTAAGAAGGGAATGTAAGAAGAGAGGTCATGACCGCAAAATGTTAATTAATTATTTAATTGTTTGAAATAAATAAAAAAAATGTTAGCTCATAGTGCTTTTATTGAAATATTAACGAATTTTCAGCGACTGAGTAAAGATTCCTTTGAACTTTCCTCAGGTTTTAATGATTACCTTTTTATCGCAACAGAATATTTGTTACATTCTGTACATATGGAAGCTGTACGATTTGAACTCATTACATTGCCAAACCTTGCTTTATTCGCATAATGCATATTTCCTGCTTTTGTCACTTTAAATAACGTCTTAAAATGGATTTGGAGGTTTGTATACTATTCCTTTTTATTAAGGCGGCCGGGTGCGGTGCTAGTTCACTACTGTCAAAGGTTACTTTCTTTATTTATAAATTAAGGATCAATCTTTTCCATACAGTTTGCTCAATGAGCAAACAAGGCGTATACACAAATACATTTAAATACACCTAAACATATACATTAAGGACGAGATATGCAATTTCTGTGGTGTAAAATATTTGCATACCAAAACGCCAATTTTTGCGGAATCGACGTGACAAAATCTCATTGAAAAATCACTCTAAGGTGAGAGTAACTAAATGCACGCATACCTGTGTACATTCATACATATCTGGATTTTAAACTTTGTATCCTTACTATAAGATCTCTAAAGCAATTCCTTCGAAGGGGTGATCGCGAATTTAAGATCGGCAATATTTTATTATGATTTCTTTTTACAAATTCTTTAGCGATAATCATAGACATTAGTTTACGCAAAAGGGGCACCTATAACACTCACACAAACTTTGCTATACACACGTGGGTTTTCCTGTATGATGTTTGTATGTATGGGGAAGGGTGGGATTTGAACTCTGTTTTGAATGCCGTAACAAAAAGGCTTACGATGTAGAAGCTGAAGAAAGAGTTGTGTGGTTCGCATTGAACTCGAAGTAGACCTTTCGTTATGGCTTTTATTTATATGATTTTCATCCTTTGTTTGTCTCGTGAAATTGTTAAGAATTCTTAGTTGATTTGCATGAGAAAAGGAAAATTGATATTGGGTGCGGATCGTTTAGGAAGTGCAGAATATGTGTGTTCAAGGTGACTCGTGAATGGTAAACGGTGTAACGTACTGAGAAAAGGGTAAAGTTAAACAACAACAAAACTGGCTAAGATGACGCATTTGCGTATACACACAGTGAAAATTATTCATAACACTACTGATTTTCGCAATCCACAGTGGCGGGTCAAAGGATGAGTATTCAAATAAGGGAGCGTCTTAGAGAGAAGATCACTCTACGAAAGGGTTGTTTTTTTATTGCCATACTTGCCTATGTTGTTGTAGATAATGTCCTTTCAACAACCAAAGATGACACACAACAAATGTAAGCTAGTTTACCTATACGTTTGTGTAAATATTTGTAAATGTGTGCGGGACAGATACCGACAGGGGTTTTGCATATTATTTAATTTCCTCAGCAGCCGGTCGATGATCTTCAAGAAACATAACAACACATGCACAAGAATGAAGGGTTAAAAAAGCTTAGAAATGGAAATGCGAAAAATTTTTTCCCATGAAAATTTTGATACTTGCATACTTACATATGGACTTATTGCCTCTGTTTGGGTGTACGTGTGTCTGTGCGCAGTAACCCATCAATCGGTGATCCTGGAAAAGACAACAAAATACAGCAGACAGTTCAACAGAAGAGGCAATCAAGGATAATAAGTTTACAAATAGCGCAGCATCGAAATTTTCAAACACAAAAAACGACGGCTGCGCAACCGACTTTGCATTTGTCGTTGCGACGCATTCAAATTAATTTCAGACCAGCGATGCCGCATTAAGCGAAGAGTACAGGAAATGATAGAAAAATTTGAATTTGATGCCGAACACTTGGGCAGGATGTGCAAAAGTATATTTAGGTACATATTTACGCATATGTTAGTAGGAATTTTTTCATTTTAGTTTTGCATCTCCTTATGCTTAGGTTTAATGTGCATCCCTGGATAGTGCCAGTTTTTTGCAAGTAGTTTCCAATGATATCCGTTAATTGTATTTTTTTTTTGTATCTAGCTTTCTTATTATTGATTAAAGGTTACTTGAGTTGAGTATTAAGCGCATCCTTTGGCAGAGCAAAGATATGATAATGATAGGTATATTCTCATTTCTGTATTTATATTTACACCCTTTTCTATCCTTTATATTTCTAACTACTTTATTTTGCACCCGATTCGCAAATTTTTCTCACGTTGCTAAAGAAATGCAAATTACTTGCAATTTAATCAGCGAAAAGGGTAATCGATTTATTCTGTGACAGATAACGTACATTTTTGTCAAAGGCAATGGTGTTACTTTTCTACGGCTTCTAAATGTAGCAATGGTGGAGTTATTAAAACATCAACATTTCTGTAACGGAAAGTTTTGGGTTACAATTTTTAATATTCGCAAATATTTTTAGTGGTTTTTAGCAGAGAATGCCAAAGCACAAATAAAAGGAAGAAAACCTATGTTCTCGGCAAACCGAATAAAATAACCTCAAATGAGAGATATATAGCATTGTCCGTTAAACTAAAATCATATTTATCAATATAAAGGGTGTTTTTTTTACAGGTTTGTTTTTCGAATAGAGATAAAACTGGCATTTTGTGGTCAAATCTGGCAACTCTAATGTCATTTATGTTCAGTTTGGTTTGCCATTTCATCATGAACAGGTTGACAAAAGAACAACGCTTGCAAATCGTGCAAATTTATTTCGAAAATAATGGTTCAGTTCGCGAAGTTTACCGTGAGCTCCGTCCATTTTATGGTCGACATAATCGTCCATCAGAGCAATTAATTCGGTTAACCATGGATCGTTTTCGCACTACGTTTACTCTATGTGATAATACGCATCCGCAGAGACGTCCAACAGTGCGCACCGAAGAAACAATTGCCGCTGTAGAGCAAAGTGTTGAAGAGGACCCGAATGAATCGATTCGCCACCGTGCACAGCAATTGGAGCTTTGTCCATCAACTTTATGGAAGATTTTGCGCAAAGATCTTGGCTTGCGACCTTACAAGATCCAGCTTGTGCAAGAATTAAAGCCGCGAGACCATGCAATGCGTCGTGATTTTGGTGTATGGGCCGAAAATGAGATTGATTTCGATGCTGATTTTCATCGCAAAATTTTGTTCAGTGATGAGGCTCATTTTTGGTTGAATGGCTACGTCAACAAGCAAAATTGCCGCATTTGGAGTGAAGAGAATCCACATGAGACCCTTGAAACGCCATTACATCCACAAAAACTGACTGTTTGGTGTGCTCTATGGGCTGGTGGAGTCATTGGGCCATACTTCTTCCGCAATAATGCTGGAGAGGCAGCTACCGTTAATGGAGACCGGTATAGAGCCATGATAACCGACTATTTTGTTCCCGAATTGGATGGCATGAATGTGGATGAGTTGTGGTTCCAACAAGGCGGCGCTACATGCCACACAGCGCACGTCACAATCGATTTATTGAAGGAAACATTCGATGAGCGCATAACTTCGCGGAATGGACCTGTCAATTGGCCACCAAGGTCGTGTGATTTGACACCATTGGATTATTTTCTTTGGGGATATGTGAAGTCGCTCGTCTACACCAACAAACCAGAAACGTTAGGGGAATTGGAAGCCAACATTCGTGGCGTTATTGCCAACATACGGCCCCATATGCTCGAAAAAGTGGTTGAAAATTGGACCTGTAGAATTGGCTTTACTCGAGCCAGCCGCGGCGGCCACATGCCCGAAATCATATTTAAACATTAATGGCATAAAATTATCCTTCCAATAAAGCCAAATTGATGGACCTTAAAACGATTTTCTTGTGTTTTATTTCAATTCGAAGTTCTATACCCCTAAAAAAAACACCCTTTATAAGAAAAAGAAGAGATAGACCCACCAATAAGTATACCGAAATGATCAGGGCGATGAGCTGAGTTTGAACTGTCTGAACTGTCAGTTAAAGAGGTATCTCGCATTTTGTAATATATTGATCATTTGTGTTAACCAACAAGATCGCACCAATACAACGCATAGCTCCCATGTAATCGATAGTTCCGGTAAATGGGTATTGGCCTATAAACCTTGCAGTTAAAGAGATAGGAACTTAAAATTTTGCAGGTTTCATACGTATTATATACGTAATTTGACTAGTGAAAGTCAGCCAGATAAGACGTACCCAACATATAGCTCCCATACAATCGATTGTTCCGATAAATGCAGTTTGGGCTATAACTCTTGCAAAACACAAAATTTGAGAGTACCTATTAGGTACATAAGTATTGTGTGTAGTGAATATCATCAATATTAGGCCAATGTATCGTATAGCCATACAACAAAGTTTTCGATGAAAGGGGGATTGGGCTATGCATCTTTAAATTAACAGGGTAAGACCGTCAAATATTAAAAGTTTGTTCTCACTCTAGGTAAGCTTTCGACACTTAAAACCGTGATGCGTATTCATGAAAGGTAAAAAGCACTCGGCATTGCCCAAGACAGCGCTTTCCTTACTCAAATGAAGAATCACTCTTGCAAACAAGTTCTACTTCGGGCTGGGTAGGCAATTGAGAAGTAAAGTCCTCTTTCGAAGAACGACAATGACGATCTTTTAGTCACTTATCGTACCCGTCTTGGCTAATGCTGTAGAAGCTTGGACACTGACAACATCTGATAAGGCGGCCCTGTATTCGAGAGAAAGGTTCTTCGAAATATTTACGGACCCTTACTCGGTGGCGGCGGTTAGTACAGAAGATGATTTAATGATGAGCTGTGTGAGCTATATGCATACACCGACATATTCCAACTAATTAAAACAAAGCGGTTTCGTTAACTAGGCCATGTTGTGCGAATGAACGAAGATGCCCCGTCCCAGAATTTATTCTTATCGGCACCCGGCGGTGGTAGCAGAGGAAGAGGGATACACCATGGAAGGACTTAGTCGAGACCGATTTGCGATGCCGGGTGTTTCCAATTGGCGCCAATAGGCCGAAAGAAATAACGACTGGTCAGCTACGTTCGATGGCCGAAATCGTTTAGGCTAAGCGCCATTTAAAGAAGAAGAAGGGTTGAAAAGTTGCAATCTGCTGTTGAAATGGAAACGGGGAGAGTTGCAAAAATCTCTAGCAATGTTTAGAAGTTGTGAAATGACGTTTTGTCGCAGTTCTGTAGTGCAGTATTTGGCGAAAGATTATGTCGCTTTAGGAATCTTCTCCATAAATTGGTTTCGGCCACTATATTTTGGCTTTGAACAAGTGGTTCATAAAATTCAGCAAGCTTAAATAAATTTGTGTCATTTTCTTTACTGTAGTTTGTTGAAAAATAGACGATAAATCTCTGAAGATGTTTTTATGTTGAGTGAATCGAGTATCCATTTCCATTAGTATATGATCAATAAATGGATCAAAAACAGAAATCTTGAAATAAACATCTAAGTTACATGCTTGCAGATTCTGACTAGATTTGTATCAGTTCTTTTTGATTTCAATATCCATGTGGCTTGCATCTTTCTCACAAGTTTTGAACAATTTTTCAAAGTAATGCCCGTCGGAACGAATACGTTGTAACTTCGCCACCAAAACATTCGGAAATCCACTATAAGCTCTAAATCTGTCTTCATTTTTTGGTGCTTATTACACAAAGGCAGAACGCACCGGTTTTGAGTAAGGGATTTTTATTTCTGTGTTAACAAAAATACTAAAAGACTCTTTGCATGATGACAGAAGGTACTTCGTTTTGCCCTCGTTCACCACCAATCCCATTTTCTCCGCTTCTTTTTCTAATTTGGAGTAAGCAGAAGTTACGGCGCGGTTGTTAAGGCCAATGATATCAATATCGTCAGCATATGCCAACAGTTGGACGCTTTTATAAAATATTGTTCCAGCGCGGTTAAGTTCTGCAGCTTGTATTATTTTCTCCATCATTAAATTAAAGAAATCGCACGATAGGGGGTCACCCTGTCTGAAACCTCGTTTAGTTTCGAACGGCTCGGAGAGGTACTTCCCAATTCTGACCGAGCTGGCGGTGTTGCTCAAGGTCATTTTGCATAGCCGTATAAGTTTTGCGGGGAAACCAAAATCAGACATAGCGGCATATAGGCAGCTCCTTTTCGTGCTATCGAAAGCGGCTTTAAAATCAACAAAGAGATGATGTGTGTCGATTCTCTTTTCACGGGTTTTTTCCAAGATTTGGCGTATTGTAAAAATTTGGTCGATGGTAAATTTACCAGGTCTGAAGCCACACTGATAAGGTCCAATCAGTCTGTTCACATCAGGCTTCAGTCTTTCGCACAATACGCTTGATAGGACCTTATATGCGATATTCAAAAGGCTGATTCCGCGATAGTTGGCGCAGTTTGCAGGATCGCCCTTCTTGTGGATTGGGCAGAGAACACTTAGATTCCAATCTTCAGGCATGCATTCATCCGACCATATTCTGCATAGAAGCTGATGCATGCGCCTTACCAGCTCCTCGCCTCCGTGTTTGAATAGCTCAGCAGGCAAACCATCAGCGCCAGCTGCTTTATTGTTTTTCAATCGGGATATTGCTATTCGCACCTCATTATAGTCGGGTTGTGGAACGTCAATTCCATCATCTTCGATTGTGGGCTCGGGTTCGACATCTTCTCTGGTTTCTTGCTCAGTTTCTGCATTTAAAAGGGCAGAGAAGTGATCCCTCCATATTCTGAGTGCTCTCTGAACATCGCCCACCAGGTCGCCGTTCTCATTCTTACAGGAGTTTGCCCCGGGTTTAAAACCTTCTGTCATTCGCCGAATTTTTTGATACAATTTTCGGGCATTATTCCCTTTGGCCAGCATCTCAAGCTCCTTTATTTCACGCTTTTCTGCCTCTCTTTTTTTCGCCCGGAAAAGCCGCCTCGCTTCCCTCTTCAACTCGCGGTAGTGTTCACACACACTCCTCGTTGCATTCGATCTCAGCGTTGCCTTGTAGGCTTCGTCCTTTCTTTTCGTTGCAGCGCGGCACTCTTCATCATCATACCAGTTGTTTCTTCGCGTTCGCCGGAATCCAATTACTTCTTCGGCTGCGGTACGGAGTGCTCCTGAGATATGATCCCACTGCTCATGCATTCCACTAGGTTGAATTGTGCTCTCGGAGAGCAGGTGTGAGAGGCGATCTGCGAAATAATTGGCGGTCTGTTGCGATTGCAGCTTTTCGACGTCCAGCTTTCCCTGCGTTTTTTTTTGCACCTGTTTTGTCGTACAGAGGCGGGTACGAATCTTGGCTGCTACTAGGTAGTGATCAGAGTCGATGTTAGGTCCTCGTATTGTGCGAACATCTAAAACGCTGGAAGCATGCCGTCCGTCTATCACAACGTGGTCGATCTGGTTGCGTGTTTTTCGATCGGGGGACAGCCATGTAGCTTGATGGATCTTCTTGTGCATAAACCTAGTGCTGGATATGACCATGTTTCGGGCACCGGCGAAGTCGATCAGCCTGAATCCATTTGGCGAAGTCTGATGGTGGAGACTGAACTTCCCGACAGTGGGGCCAAATACACCCTCCTTACCCACCTTGGCGTTAAAGTCGCCAAGCACGACTTTGATATCATGACGGGGGCAGCGCTCGTATGTTTCTTCCAGGCGCTCGTAGAATGCATCCTTTTCCACGTCGTCCTTCTCTTCCGTTGGTGCATGAGCGCAGATAAACGATATATTAAAAAATCGTACTTTTATGCGGATTGCAGCGAGACGCTCGTTCACGGGTGTGAACGACAGTACTCGGTGACGGAGTCTCTCTCCCACCACAAATCCCACGCCGAATCTGCGCTTGTCTTCATGCCCACTCCAGTAGATGTTACAAGGTGTTCTGATCGTATTTCCTCGCCCCGTCCATCGCATCTCTTGTATGGCGGTGATGTCAGCTTTTGCTTTCCTCAGGACCTCAACCAGCCGGGCAGCGGCACCTTCCCCATTAAGGGACCGGACATTCCAGGTACATGCCCTTATCTCATAATCCTTATTTCGTTTGCGGGTGTTGTCATCTAAAAAAGGGGTTCTCATATCCGAGGCTTTGTTGTTGAATTTCATTGGAACGTTGTTTTATGTGGTGGGTCCCAAACCCAACGCACAACCCGTTTCACGGGAAGTTGAATTCTATTACACGTTTGTATAGCGAGCCGCTTGATCCAAGACAGACGCCCGCTTGCAGCCGCACCACATGGTGATCAGACGCTGCTGTTTGAACCCCCCAGCAAGCCCTTAAACCGATTATGTCGGAGTGGCCTTACCAGGTTGTCGCCTTCTCACGCTTAGCTCACCACCAAACGGGTGTTCGGTGGTTACCCAGAGGATACTTGGGCGCAAAGCCCGGACGTAGTGAGCTGCTTGAACCGCATGCAAAAGAATCGCTCTGGCCATTCCCAGGTGAATGGCGATCAGAAACTTTCCCCACTTGCGTGGACTTCTGCACACGGACCCATCCTGTTTTTCCGTTAACAGGCAGAAAATCCAATGTTTAAAATTTGTCGGTTCGGAAAACAAAAAACAGTTGATTGAATTTCTAATTGGTATGGAAAAACTGAGTGCGTTTTTGTATAAGTATTCGACCGGAGATTGAAAAAATGAAGTAGAATTTATCTTGCCGACAAGTTTATCCTCTCGGTTGGCTAATCCTGCCTTTACGAGGAAGTCTAGAAAACGGCCCTAAGCAATATAAACAAATTTTGAAATTTTATAAATCTTGCTTCTTTCGCAAAGAAAACTGACACCACAAATTTATCAATAATGACACTCTTTTTTCAAACTTCACACCAGCGCTTTATTATAGACACTAAAATTTATAAGGTCATATAACTGCATATTTAAATATTTTTTAAAATTCTGATTAAAAAGTGTGGAATATTTATGAAACTTGGTTAAATTTTCTTAGGTTTTGTACAGTGTTTGAAATTCGTTGTTGCATGTTTTTTATTAAATCATCATTCTATATTTTTATAAAAAACGTGTAAAAAATTCTCGTTATTTATTTTTCCGGCAGTGTGTGCTCTGATTAAATTATTGAGCCTGCGCACACCAGTATTTTCACAACGTCTGAGTTAGGATATTTATAGACGTGATATGTGAGGCGTAGAGTTTAAGATCCAAATTTCAGACCCCAAAAACTACGGTATTATTTCGGTTTGTTATTTTATTACTACCAAAAGCAATGTCTACGCATACCTCGAAACCGGTTTTATCTTTATCGTCTTGAAAGCCTATTGAATTTCTAAGAAGGTACTAAAACACTAGTATATATAATATTCAAATGCAAAATCCACTAGCCGATATATTCATAAAAATGTACTTTGACATTAGTCTAAAATAAGAAAATTATAAATCAGAAGCATAAAATGGTATTGTGTTATTAAATCATATGTAAAAAAATAGTAGTTCATTGGCGATTCCCCCACGCCACTGAATCACTGTAAGTACTTCTTCTTCTTTAAATGGTCATCTAACCGCCCGGGCGATTTTGACCGTCCAACATAGCTCACCAGTCGTTTCTTCGTTGCGCCAACTGGCGCCAATTGCAAACACCGCGGGATCGCAAATCGGTCTCCACTTGGTCCTTCCTTCGGAGTGGTGGTCTCCCTCTTCCTCTGCTTCCACCGGCGGGTGCCGATAAGAATACCTTCTGGGCTGGAGCATCTTCGCTCATTCGCACTGTAAGTACTATACGAAGAAAATTGTCAAGCAGCTTTTCAAAAACAGGGTTAGATTCTAAGCTCAAGCTGATATTTGATTGAGATAAAATTTCAAAGGAAGCTGGTTTTTTGGCGGTTTTTGTTCGTTTAGGAGCAGTGTGGGACAAACAAAAAAATGATGGCATGGTGGCTGAAATCAAATAAAAAGATAAATAAAAATCTGCCAACTTAATGCATTATTATAAACATATGAAATATACATATAAATTTAACTGAAAAATTGGAGTCAGCCGAACTTGGGCTGTTTTTTCTGCAATAACTTGTCGAGCCTTGGGTCTTCTCACCCTACTAATCTGTTGCGTTGTGATTGGAAACATGTCCGTTCTTACCTTCTAAATAGCTGATTAGAATCCAGTTTATTCCGACAACATTGACATATTTTATTGTATGTATTTTTTTAGATATATTATCGTTATATTTTTTTTATTAAATAACATAATATTAATACAAATTGAAATCTAGTTCCTATCTTGTACATAAACCTTTGTTATTGTTAATAGTCGATCGTTTTGTGATTGTGCCAACTTTAAATAAATAAATAAGTAAATAGAAACAAGTGTAAGACGTCGTATCGAAGAATAGCCATAGAGCTGAACATTAATACCTTTTGCGGCACTATTGCTTTGCAACACTATCATAACTGCAAATTTGAAGAATATTGTTGCTGATATAATTGTTGGCAAATTGCAAAGAAGTTTTTTACATTGTGAATGCGTTAAATATTAAAATGAGAGTCTTGTCTAAACATCTTGGTTTCGGCGATATCAAATCAAAATTTCAGCGTCTTACTAAAGTCCTTAAAAAAATTTACTTCTCCGGAAAAAGGTTTTTTTGACAATTTACAAAATGCAATTGCAATAATTAAATTGTTTTAATATTTTTTTATAATTAAGCACCGACAAAAGACGGATCTAGCTCGACAATTCTGTCTCACGGACGTGATCTTCAATCGCCCTTTGATTTTTCTTTTTTTAAAATTTGTTATATTACAAGGTTAATAACGATGATCTAACCTAGTAAAAACTAATATTGTTATCCTGTTAAAGCTGTATTAACAGAATATAAGTGGCAAATCAAGGGACTTTGATTCTGACATCGCACAGTGGTCGGAATGAGAGTTCTAGGTGGACAAAAGTCTCAAACTCGAACTTAGAAAACCGGCCTAATTCTGTCGCCCAACTATTATAGAATGTCCAGTGACAATACTGTCCAATCCGTAACTCATTCTATGACTGTACCTGGTATTTACGCGTCTTCAAAAGTTGCCTACCTTACATATATAGTTTTTTCTTAAAGAACAGAGTTTGAATAATCTTTGCGTAGCAGGCCAGAGTAGTGTGAAGGTAGTGTTGCCGGCCTACCACACCGAAGGTCCATGGTTCGAGCCCTGGTACAGGTAACATCAAAAGTGATTTGAAAAAAGTTTTTCAAAACGGGGTCGCCCCTCGGCAGTGGTTTGGCTAACTCTCCGAGTGTATTTCTGCCATGACAGGCTTCTCAGCAAAAATTCGTCTCCTTTGTAGATGCCGTTCGGAGTCGGCAAAAAACTGTAGGTCCCACCAATTTGTAGGGAAAATTCAAATCGGCACACCACAAATTGGAAGAGAAGCTTGGCGCAAAAATCTCTTAGGAGGTTAATATGATATACCTGTTGTATATCGCGCCATAGAGAGAGAGAGAGAGCAGGCCAGAGTTTTAGTTTTACTATTTTTTTTTCTTTTTCGAACTATTGTGAGAATTGAGATTTTGTATTAAGGTCATTACAAGCTTATAAATTATTCAATAAGGTCAGTCAAAATACCAATTTAAGTAAGTATAAAAAAAAAATTTATTTTTAGCATTTAACAGTGTGCCAAAATTTAGTGCCACACTCGTCCAAAAAGAAAATTATTTTTCGCAATCAAGAAATGAAGGACTAAACGTGTACTAAATCTTAAGCATTACTTTTTCTTACTTTGCCAGATCTTTTAGTTTATATAATCTCTGCTGATGATGTAAAACCCGTGAATTTTTATTTTCATTATCTTTCCTTGGTCTCAAATAAAATAAAATGTGAATTTGGACCTAAAAGTTATATTAATATATATATTATTTTTACTTATACCTAATAAAATTTGTTACTTACTATTCAGTAATTTTACATATGTATTTCTAACTCAGATAAACATACATGAAATAATTTTCTGCACTTCATGACACAAAAACCGGAAATTTTTTGAACCTAGCAACCAATTCGATATCAGCAACCGAAAAGTAGTTGGAAAGGACATTTGTGACCATTTGGACGTAAGAAATAATTTTGTCCACCTAGAATTTTCATTCCGACCACTGTGCATCGCAAGTATTGAATCGAATATCGAAAAGCTGCTGTGAAATTGTTGGTGTTTGCTGCTTTTAACTCAGTCACCCTTATCGCGAGTTTTATTTTCACCCGAAAAGGTTCGCATTTTTTGTTCGCCCTATCGCAGATATTGGCGAACACATTTTTCGTGTTCGAAAAGCATTCCGCCTTATTGGCAACGCTTTGTTCGAGCGAAATGAACAATGGAAAGTGCCAAATTTGTTCACTTTTATTTTACAGGCGAACAAGACTGAAACAAAATGTAAGCACCGGTTTGTTTTGAATATTAGATATTCTTTTAATGAAATATGGTGTTATTTTTTAGGAGTAAATCAATAAATAAAGCGCAGTCAGAAATGCTGGTGGAGAAAATGTTAGAAAAGCCTGAAATTGCTAAAGGTTTTTCAAAAGAAAACAAAGGGAAAGTGCCAGACTTCTTACAATATCGTTGAATAGACTGGGCCCACCTGTTAAAAGTGAATTTGAATGGAAAAAGATACATTTCTTTGTAGTAATGTATGCAAAATCTATTTAATATAACAATGCATCTATTAACTAGGTGTGGAATGACCAGAAAAG
This sequence comes from Merzomyia westermanni, assembly GCA_949987695.1. Taxonomy (NCBI): domain Eukaryota; kingdom Metazoa; phylum Arthropoda; class Insecta; order Diptera; family Tephritidae; genus Merzomyia; species Merzomyia westermanni. Next base: position 78,082,179 of record OX465291.1, read on the forward strand.
ATATGTAAGGAAGAAGGCGTCACAAAATAAATTGTATGAAAGGGGTACAGGCGGCGGACCCAACAAAACCCAAACGCTTACAAGTGCCGAGGAAGCTATATATCAACTGCTAGACCTCAAAGACACTGGTGACAGTGTTGAAGGCTCGCACAGGTACGGGCTGGCGGCAAAAAGGTCTAAGACAAACTTAGATATTGAAATTTTGTCGGATATTTTAATACGGAGGGACGAAATTCCTAGTACGGATTTTCCTGCAACTACGCCTGACATCGAACCTGTTGATCCTGAATGTGAGCCTGCTGCTCCATCAATTGAATGCCAACAAAGCGATGTCAGCGCACAGCCAGTTCTTCGTAGAGCAAGCTCAAAAAACATCTCTACTACTGAGTTAGTTTTAAAAGAACTCGATACACAACGAGAAATTTGTGACAAGCTAGATAAAATCGCGACGGAAATAAAGTCACACAATAAGGTATGTGTGATCTGAAAGAAGAAAAAATAAAGGAACTAGCGCGCCACAATGGAGAAGATGGAGAAGATGCGTAAGAGAGAAATCGACGAGTTAATTGAGTTTAACCGAAAGACTTTAGAGTTAAAACAATTAAAATTAGAAGTTCTAAAGAGAAAAACAAAAGACGGAGTGGTGCCTGATTTTTTATTTATTACTTTATAAAATAGCTGTATGGAATTAAAGGCTGATTTATTTTGTTTAACCACTGCATATTTATTTTTAAATTTTTATGTACATAACTAATATTTAAGTTTCATGAAATGAAGTATTTTTATTTACAGGGTGGCTAATGAAAGCCGCTACCAAAAAAAAATTAAATAACTTTTTTTCTATTTAATGAATCTGGTAAATTTTTTTTTTTATTTTGCAGACTGACTTACATTTAACAAAAATGGATAACTGGGACACTGAAACAAGAATTTGGATTGTCCGCCGCTATCACGCACTGGAGTCCGTAGTTTCGGTTCAAAGAGAGTACAGGCGCACGTTTGGCGGCAATCCTCCGAGCAGATGGACCATAATAAGACTTGTAAACAATTTTGCCGAGCATGGGACAGTCAACAGAAGACCTTACCATCGAAACCCTTCAGTTCGAACGGAGGAAACAATCGCTGCTGTAGCTGCTGCCATACAAAACAATCCACGTGTTTCGACAAGAAGCTTATCTGCTCAAATGGGTGTAAGCAGACAGTCATTACAGTCAATTATGCACAAAGATTTGGACTTATTCCCATATAAAATTCAAATGGCCAACAAACTGAACGCTGCAGACTTGCCGATTCGCTTGGAATTTTGCCAGAAGATACTTCAAATGGTGGAAGAGGATGGAAACATGTTGAACTGTCTTTTCATGTCTGACGAGGCCCATTTCGATTTAAACGGCAACATAAACAAACAAAATTGTCGAATATGGAGTGCTTCCAACCCACAGATACTCCATGAGACGGAATTGCATCCACTTCGTGTCACAGTGTGGTGTGCAGTTTCATCACGCTGCATTGTCGGGCCCTACTTCTTCGAAGAAAACGGTCACACCGTTACGGTTACTGGAGACCGTTACTTGAGCATGTTGAGAGAGTTTTTCTATCCAGAATTACGCCGAATGAGAATTTCTTTCAACTCTGTGTGGGTTCAGCAAGATGGTGCAGCTCCTCATATAGCCCAACCTGTTATGACAGAATTGCGACGAAAATTTCCCAATAAGCTGATATCCAGAAACTCCACATTCCGTTGGCCACCCAGGTCGCCTGACCTTACTGCACCTGACTTTTTCTTGTGGGGTTATTGCAAACAGGAAGTCTTCAAAGCAAAACCAACAAATTTGAATGAACTAAGGCAATCCATTCGAGAAACAATTGCGGCTATTCCTGTCTCAACTCTCCAAGCAGTAATGAACAACTTTTTGGTAATATGCCGCACATGCATCGACGAGCAGGGGGGGCATTTAAATTCCATTATTTTTAAAACTAATTAAGCTATATTTAATAAAATTTAATGAGCTTTAACATGAATAAAAGCAAAATGAATTCCATACACTGGAAAAAAAATTATTTGAGTTTCTTAATGTAGCAAAATTCATCAGCCACCCTGTATGTATATACTCGTATGTATAAAGGCATAATGCAATGAATTTTTTTTACATATTTTATGAAATGTTATATTTTTTTTGCTTGATGACTGAAGTACCTTGATACTTTAAAATAAAAATAATAAATGAAATCAATGTACATACTTTATTTAAAGAGTGTTTGTAATTTCTGTACTGCTGCCTTCGTGGACCTGTTGAGTATCTACTGTGGAAGTTTCGTTCAAATCTGCATTATCAGATGGATTATGAAAATTAGCTTCACTTTTGTAATGAGTGCAAATGTTATGTAAAGCTGCGCAAACGTTGATAATTTTTGTTGCTTTGGCAGGAGCATAGTACAACTCTCTTGCACCTAAGAGACACCTACATCTGTTTTTAAGCACACCATTTGTTCTTTCATTAAATTTTGCCTCAGGGGATCCACTTTCTGGTGTATGGAGTAAGTAGCCAAGGCTCTAGGGGATACCCTGAATCACCTAAAATGTTCGGAATTTTAAATGCATTCGTTTTAGTGACTTAAACCTGTTACCTAGTAGTCGAGCATTACTGTGAGTTTCTAAATAATTTTGTTCCATTTCCGATCTTACATCACTTATATTCCATATAAATGCATCGTGGCAAGCACCAGGGTGTGTAGCATCAACAGCACGAATTCTAAGGTTGCTGTCACATACCTAACAAGCCATTTAATGAATACAATTATATTTTATCTAAAATTAAATTTTATGTATATACTTACGAGCATAACATTCAAACTGCATTTGCCTTTCCTATTGTAAAATTGGTGAATATTCTTTGAAGGGGATGTTATGGTAACGTGTTTTCCATTAACACAGCCTATAACTCCTGGTATTGCGAACTTGGTATAAAATTCTTGTGCAATCTGGCGTTGCTCTTTTAAGGAAGGCCAATTTATTCATTGGATACAAAGCAATGGCTCCAAAATACACAGTACCTCTGAAAGAATCTCACTGAAAGATGACTGACTAAGACACTCCTCATGGTCATTGCCAACGCCTTTTTGATAGCCTCCTTCTGCGAAAAAACGTAGACAAGCGCTCAACTTAACGATTGCTGGAATGCAAAATTTTTGCTTCAATGGCGGCAACGAGCCAGCCAGAATATCTAGCAAGTGTTCAAATTCTGGCTTATTTAGCCTGTAATATTGTTGAAAACTAGTAAGTGCCAAAACCAACTTTATCCTACTCACAGTGAATCACTTAGCTCCAAAGGGTTGGAATTGTCTCTTAAATGCCTCTGGATTGCTCTCACATTTAAATTCTCCTCTCGTTCTATCAATAACAACCTAAGGGCAATACTATACTCGTACATGTTTTTAAATAATTTTTTAAGCTTTATTTTAACTTTATTTTACTAAATTGTACGCTTGTTTACAAAATTCACAAAATAGCAAATAAATTTATTTGTTCGCTATTAATTCGAAATTGAGCATCAGCTGATTCGAAGTGAACATTGGTTCGCCCGAAATTATCGATAGGCGGAACCAGTTCGCCCTAACAAAAAAACCGAAGACGAACGTTCGTTCGGGCGAACTCTGCGATAAGGGTGAGGTGAGGTTCGCTGTTTGCGGTTGGTGTTATTTACATCCAACTGTTCACACTGCTCCGTAACAACTCTTGGTCTATTCTATAAGCAAGTGCTCATGAATACCTCTTTCTATTTTCTTAATTTACCGCCTTTTACGTCGTATTTTCACATTATGACCTGTATTGTTGGCTATTGTAAAATAAGCAGCTAGTCCGAGCAGGTACGTTCTTGCTGACTATGTGACGACATGGCACACATAAAATGCATTAAATTAACTGGTAGGGCTTTGGACCTAATTAACAAGAGAATAGGTCTCCGTTGGTCATGTCCTAAATGCATGCCAACCGATATGGAGTTTAGTATGTTGCATAAGACCTAGCGAAATGGAAATCATCAAGGAGCTTAATGTCCGTACAAAAAAGTTTTCCCAGTTTAAATCCTTTAAGTGTCTCGATTCGCTACAACTACCTAAGCCAAGCAGGCATCGATTAATCGGAAGCCGCGGGTGATGTTGTCCTTATATCGTCTACACAAAACACATCAAACCCGGTAGGGGCAGACGATGTTATTTCGACGTATGGGCAAACTACTGCGAAAACCTCTGTGGAAACCACCGCGCAAGCTACTGCTGAAACCACTGCGCAAATCACTCAGCCTCTGTGTCACCGATCGTTCAGATAAGAGGATTATGGTCATTTATCCCTCATTTTGGAAGATTAAAACTTTGAACTTGGTGAAATATTTGCTTACAGATAATAAAAAATTTGGTAAAAAATGGCTAAGATCGAAGCTATTTATAGTATATATCCCATACAACCGATCGTTCAGATAAGAGGATTATGGAAATTTCTCCCTCATTTTAAAAGATTAAAACTTGAAACTGGGTGAGATATTTTCTTATGGATAGCAAAAGATTTCGTAAAAAAATCACCAAGAGCGGAGCTCTATATAGTATATATCCCATACAACCGATCGTTCAGATAAGAGGATTATGGCCATTTATCCCTCATTTTGGCAGATTAAAACTTGGTAAGATATTTGCTAACAGATAACAAATAAAGCTTAATATAAAAGAAAATTAAATGTATTGCTGACAAAGTTTTAGAGAACTTTATCTCGATCAAAATATTTCAAATTATACCCTCAGTCCGTTTTAAAATTCCATATTGCATTCCTGCGCACAAGTATCAGTTCACGGTAAATATAAAAGTATAAGATTTAATGTAAGTTTTCATATTTATTTCAAATCAAACTTCAACTTTTATGAAAATACAGCTTACTCAACAAAAAAATAAGGTACAAGAGATTTTGCAGTTGATTTTATATTTTTTAATAACAAAAATACGTTATTTTAAAAGAGCACCAAAAAGCAAGACTGGAGCATTCACAAAGTAATGTCTAGTCGCCTTTTTTTTCGCAAAAATATCTAGTACTTGGTCACTAGTCACTGGAATATCGCGATGAATATTAAGTAACGCCAGCCCATTGAGTCGTTCCTCTCCAGTCTTGTTACGCAAATACGTCTTCAATCTGCGTAAAATTGAAAATGACCATTCACTTGAAGCTACTGTGACTGGGACTGTAGCACTAATTTGAAGGAGCCGGTAAATTTGTCTGTAGAACTGCACATCACACACATCGAGAGCTTCTAAAAATGTTTTTGGTCGCTCCCTGAGAGGAATTTTCATGCAAAATTTGTAGCAATGCACATATAATTGTATAATTTTGAACTACCAAATGGAAGTTGCATAGACTCTAGAACTACTTCTTACCGTTTCCATATTTTAAAATCAGATTTTATTTCTTCAGTAATTTCAGTAAATTCATTCGGCCATACTTCCTTGAAAGCAAAGATGGTCCTGTCTATTTCAGCTTCATCGATCTCTGCACATTTTGCTGGAATAACATTTTGTATCTTGGAAAGCAGATCTCGCTGCTTTAAAAATCTCGATTCCAAATTTTTCAACTTTGAGCCCCGGTTGTCCATAGCATCTGAAAAGTTTAAGAGACGTGCAAATATGAAATTTTCAAACCTGTTCTTTCATTTTTTTTATATAGGGTGTGCACGTAACACAGTAAAGATCCGCCCCAGTCCGTCTGTCTATTTGAACGCAAATACGAACTGAAAGTATTAAAATAGACCTGCGTAAATTGGGATGACATAATAGATCACTACTAGGTATATAATGTTCAGTTCCATCCGAACTTAAACTTCCTTACTTGTTACTTTATATACTTGTAATATGTATTCCTTCATTTTAATTCGTGAGCTGTAACTAATCGACTGTATCGCTTTTCACTCAAAAACAAAATAACTATAGAGACATTTTCGATGGGAGTTTCGTACAAACAGCAATTTTTTCTGTGGATGTATGTATATTATCATTACCAGAATAATAACGAAAAAAAAATAGGGGTGTTATGCAATATTTTTAATATTTTTTAGATCAACAAAATTCGAAATTTGCTCAGTAAACATATTGAAATAAAGATGTACATCTATCGTCTTGGAAATTTTACTGCATCGGCCGTTAGTTTGTGGAAGAAATGTGTATTATATACATACATAACTGGAGAGGGATTTTTTTTATTTTCCCACACCTTACCGAAGTCAAAAGTTACTTGTATTTATTTAGATTTTTGGAAACATGTTAGAAATGGTCTCGGCGTGAAAAGTGCAATTTTTTGATGAGGCACTCTAATGTACATACATAATACTGATTCTGAAAAAATAATTCACAAAGCGCCATGAAAGTTTTGCTTATTATTGACTTACAACTTTTGAAATCACTTTAGTCAATAAGCACAATTTCGTTTAAAAATAACATTTGTCGATTTTGCAAGATCTCGCACTTCGCTTTGCTTCCATATTTAACCTAAAACAGTAAGACTTAATTCTCATCCAGTCTACTTAATTTTAATCCGTTCCATATCGAATCAACTGTGGAATGAACAAAGACAGAACCCCACAATCAGTGCTTATCCATTTTCTATTATTTGTTGAGCTGTATATCCCTCACCGATGCTTCAGTATTAGACCTGCAACAAAATCATTTCGCTAATTCACCGCAAATAATAATAATGAACTTTAACATTTTGTGTTTACGCCCTCTTCAACCGTCTTTTCTGTAATACCCCGTCTACAATTGTTCATTGGCTTACCGCAAATCTGGCGAAAAGTCAACAATTGCAAACGTCAACAAAACCTTTTAAATTATTATTTGTTTTGTTGTTTCATTTGACTTAACATACCCCAAACCATAGAGCTTGCAAGTACATAAATGAACGAACAGATCGGAAAATCAAGCTGCCAAACAGACAAGTATACAGTTGCGACTTGTACTCCCACCGCCACCATTAAGTTCACCCTTCCACTGAACTCAAGAGTATATTTACCCCGTTACACAAGTTCATGTCTGAATATATACATTTATGTATATTTATAGGTATAAGAGCGTATCATGAAAATGGTGAAAACTTTTCCCCTGGTTCGAACGAATCTTACCAAGATTTATAAGATATAAATATTTGAACTTTTGATTTCATTGTGCGATATATTCTGATGGTGCAATGGAATAAAGCCCACGAAATTTACTTCCCAAATAAATCAATAAAGTCTACTGACCTTCATAAAAAGAAATAATACTAATCTTTCAATGTTTCTTGTTTAAAATTTGTTATATTACAAGGTTAATAACATTGATCTAACCTAGTAAAAACTAATATTGTTATCCTGTTGAAGCTGTATTAACAGAATATAAGTGGCAACTCAAGTGACTTTGATTCTGACATCGCACAGTGGTCGGAATGAGAATTCTAGGTGGAAAAAAGTCTCAAACTCGAACTTAGAAAACCGGCCTAGTTCTGTCGACCAACTATTATAGAATGTCCAGTGACAATACTGTCCAATCCGTAACTCATTCTATGACTCTACCTGGTATCTACGCGTCTTCAAAAGTTGCCTACCTTACATATACAATTGAAATATCAAGAGTAAATTAGAAGCGATTGCCTTTGAAAATAGCGGCGCCACGTCTAATTCTTCAAAATTGACAAAATTTTTTCGCGGCCGAGTTTTTCTTAAAAAGCTTATTATGTGTGCAAAATCTGATTGATATAACTTGCTTAGTTGTAGAAATATCGCTTTCTAAATTTTACAAAAAAAATTTTCAGAACTATGTTAAAAAACTGGGCGTGGACATTAACCGATTTCGCCCATGTAAAGCTATTTTACGCAAAGTTATTGCCTATTTAATATATCTACGATCCTCTTAAAAATCTTTCATATAAAAGTGGGCGTAGACCTTAACCGATCCCGCCCATTATTTTCTGGAACATTCCCTGCATACCTGCAAACCTGCGTGCTGAATTTCGTTTCGATATCTTGAACGGTTTTTGATTTATGATTAATAACATTTCTAAATTTGACTTAATCAAAAGTGGGCGGTGCCACTCCCATTTTCAAAAATGTCTTGGAAAATTTATTTTATGCCTCAATCTCAATGTATGCACCAAGTTTTATCCTTATAGGTGTATTATGTACTGAGTAATCACTTTTTTTGTGTTTTTCGAAAGTATTCTATATTTAAAAAGTGGGCGTGGCTATGATCCGATTTCGCCCATTTTAAATAGCGCTCGGAGATGAGTGCCACGGAATCCGCATAACAAATTTCATTACGATATCTCAAAATTGACTCAAGTTATCGTGTTCACGGACGGACGGACGGACGGACATGGCTTAATCAATTTCTCTTTTCGTCCTGAACATTTTGATATATATAAGTCAATAACTATCTCGATCCGTTTATGCCGTTTCGTACTGCCGTTAAGCGACTAAAGTTAATATACCTTGTGTGCGTAGCACTACTAGGTATAATAACTTCAACTTTGGCTTCTATGTCAAAAATAAAAAAATTCTTGCGAACTGCATTCAGCCACTATACAAGAAAATTTAGTGCAGACAACATTTCAATGGCACCAACATCGTCAGATTTTATGTACATGTAAAGGCAGACCGATCAAATAAAAGGTCATTGGAAGATCAATTATTTGCCAATATAATTAAATGCGGATATTGCTAAATGTTTCAAAACAGGGTATTGAAAAACGGCTTTCAAAAATATCATTTTGCGTTTTTCGTCCCGTTATGAGGTATTTTAGGAATTTTTAACCACAGTTAAAGTTAGAGCTACAAAAAGCCTTATAAAGGTCAATTATTTAGATGTGTAGCAGTGTTCGGATATTCGTAAAGGTTTAAAAACAAAGTAATCAGAGACGGGTGTGTTCTTTCTTAGCGGTTCTTTAAAAATTTAATAGTTTTTTTATTATCTACAAATGTGATAAATTTTGCCTAAGGGATTGCTGCATTTTCCCTTTAAAAAAGATGGGCCTGCCATTGGCTCTGAGGCAGCAACAGTCGTCTTCTATATAAATTGATCTTTTACAATCAATGAAATCTTTTCGGCAAGTGAGCAACTTAAATTAAATGTAATAATAGTGGAAATACTAGGCAGTTCCTGGCTTGGGAAAACTAGGCCTTTTGCTTTTCTCCCACCCTCGTATCCCGTTAACCATCTTTACCCCATTCATTTCACGTATCAATAAATAAAATATCATTAACTTCAACCAAAAAAGTAAGGAAGTCTAAGTTCGGGTGGAACCGAACATTATATACCTAGTAGTGATCTATTATGACATCCCAATTTACGCAGGTCTATTTTCATACTTTCAGTTCGTATTTGCGTTCAAATAGACAGACGGACAGACAGATAGACGTATCGAGAGACGGCCATGGCTACATCGACTCAGCTCATTCTCCTGATCATTTCAGTTTACTTTTTGATGGGACTATCTCTTTTGCAGATATTTAAGAAAAGGAATTCACAGCTGCATTACTTTACATCTGTCTTAGAATTTAATATATCCCTTATTTCGATAACTCGATCGGTTTCGGAGTTATCGACCAATGTGTGGACCTGGTGCGACCAAAATTGGTTAGTACAATATGGGTATCAAACGAAGGTTGCTAATTAATGCTGCAACAGAAGATGTGATTAATTTTAATATCTCAACTGGTTTCGGTAATATTTTCTAAAATGTGAGCGACAAGGATGGGTAGATTCGTTCAAATTTGCGCAGGTCTGCGAGATGGGCGAGATAACGTCTGGCGGGTCTGTTAATTTATGAAAAAAAAATCGGCTTACCATCTTCAACAAAATTTTTCTGTAGAACTAGAAACTCAATTGAGTGGAGTGAGCAGCTTTTCATAAATTTTTTTGGCTTAGCAGGTTTTATTGTAAGTCATATTTGGCGATTCTGAACACAATTGAATGAACTAGTACGTTTTACAAAATGTGAAATTAGGTCGTTCATTTTTTTCAGTCTGTAATCAGCAAATACTGAAAAAACTGTTTTCATTCTTGTAAGTTTAACGAACTCAAGGCCAGTTGATAATTATTCTTAGTTTAATTATTATTATTTTTTGGTTCATCATAACTTACCACTGGCGAATATTAAATATTAATATGTTATTTTGTTGGTTAAATAAAGACATTTGTGAGTAATATTTTTTTTCAAAAGTGGGCGAATAGACCGAATACCGAATAGTTGCCGAATATTCGTGGTATCTCTAGTATGAGCAGATACGTATCCACTTCAAATACACATTTATCTAATGGCGTTTTATCGCCACATAGTTCAATGCCTATTGCGTGATATTGACCTACTGCAAAATTCAAGGTATGTAAACGATTCTCTACAATTATGTTATGCTTCACCAAAAAATTTTAGGGTTTTCCCACCGGACTTCTATCGAAGTATTACGGAAAAAATGTTAAGAGTGAACGAAAAATACCTGCAAAATCAAGTCTAGTTTAGGAGTTTTTAAGAATATTAAGAAACAAAAAATGGAATGAACAGAGGATTAGCTCACGTGTCCTCATTGTTTACATTGCATTAAAACTTTAAATATTTAGTTGTATTTATAAAAAATTCGAGGTAAATATTTTAAATTTGTAAATCTTCAAATTTTGCCTAGATATTTGAGCGAAATTTTGTAGTAACCAAATATTTTCGTATGGAGGGTGAGGCATTGTATTATATATGTGAATATTTATATTGTAACATCGTCTTGGCTTCTTATTGTTCTTGCGGGGGTGTTATACGCACCCAAAGGTGTAAAAAAATGATCGCGTCAATGAGATACGCCCAAACGCAGCTTAAACAACTAAAATCTCAAATCATTCGCTTAAATGTAATATACAGTAGGGTGGGCATGTACTTGCGCATTAATGTACTCGGTTTTCACATAAGGGGCTATATGCAAGAAAACCTTCCTGGCTCAAATCATGCGGGATGCACTTTGAAAGTTTTTTTATAAAGAAATCCTAAGAGAAAGCCGTATGCAAACTTTCAAATAAAGCAAAATTCAAATGTGATAATAATTATTTTTTATGTTTTTTTAGATTTGTTGTTGTTATTGTAAACCATATATGAAAAGTCATCCCTAAGCTTCTCTTAACAAAACCTTATGTGTTTCAGAAATTGGTCAACTTTCGACCTGGAATAACTGTGTAATGACCACATTATGCACCGTGTTTGCGTTTTTGGGCTTGAAATTATTGTCAACTGGTTCCACTGCGTGCTTGATAATATTGTGTTCAATCTGTCACTGTAATTTTTTCTTATTGTTGTGCCGGAAGGAGGTTTATTTAATTAATTTTGTAGGCAATGCTATTCCCAAGAGCGTCCTTCAGTTTACGCCGCCTAATCGCACTCACCGCCAACTGGGCCATCTAGTAATTTCAACCTTTCTAGCACAGTGTCACTTAATGGTGGAACTTTGAAATCATATTTTTGCTTACGATTTTGGCTTCTTATACATTTTAAATGAATTTTAGTTAACACTGTCACAATGTCGTAAACGAACATTGTTGCTATCCTTTAAAGTGTATGCAAACCCAGAGCAAAAACAAGCTTTGAAAGAATAGGGTTTGAAATGGGTTTGGGTTATGACATTAATATGGGGTTCAGCAAGTGTTTCGAGTGGTTGTTTCAAAACACGTTTTGACGCAAAGCGTAGAATCTTATAACTTTAAATGAGATATTCTTGTATATTTGTGTATTTGTACATTTGTATATAAAGGCTATCTCGAAAACGGCTTAAGCGATTTGGATGAAATTTCGCTATGTAAATGTGTATCACATGCTAAGAAATCCTACCTATCTGAATTTTTTTTTTAATGAAATGAAATATGCCTATAAGGGTATCGAACGAAAATTAGTTTCCTGCGTATTTAAAAAAAAAACATTTCTAAATAGGGTTGCCACTCATTGTAGTTACCTCAGCTTTTTATATCTTATAACTTTAAACGAGCTAATATTGTACTTAGTGTAAGTATTACCATAAGTTCTATTACAAAATTTGCAAAGCAGCAGGCTTTGATATTTTTAATTGTATGCTCCCCATATTCCACATTTAATTAAATGTTTTATGCCAATATATATTCTAATCAGTTTGGTTTGAAATTTCGTCTAATCATGATGGAGTGGGGTGACAAAGAAAATCGGATTGCGGTAATTGCTTTACATAAGTGTGAAAAAAGCACTAGTCATATATTCACCTCGGTAAAAACTCGCTATATCCAAGATGTGCGTTTATCGTACTATCGATCGGTTCTTAGAAACTTTTCAAGTTGCGTGTTGTTCGTACGGGTACAGCCATAAAATCCGTGCGAGAGCGAATTCGTCGAAATCTTTTAAGGAAACCAAAAATAATGGCCAGAGAGCTGGATATGTCCTTCGGATCCATGTGTCGGCTGATCCGTGTTGACCTCTACATAAAGGCTTTTCGGAAAAGCACTGGTTATCTCTTAAGTCGGTGGTTCAAAATAACAAGACTAGAAAGATGTATGATGAAAAAATTTTTAGCCTGATTGAAGTTTTTAATAAGCAAGGGATAAGGCGTATGCCAAACGTCCCCAGAAGCGAAAAACATTGTACCAAGGGTTCAGCGAGGTCACCATACAGCAATCGTCATGGTTTGGTGAGGAGTGTCTTATAAAGGCATAACTTCCTTGCAGTTTTGCGAAAAGGCCGATAAAACTGAAGCAAAAGTGTACCAAAAAGACCTCTTGGAAGGCGTGGTGAAAAATTTTACAACAACACTCTGTAACTGTGTATTTAGCAATACTCTGCACCGGCTAAAACAACCCAATAGTAGGGTCGGCGCAATATTCCTATTTTTATTTCTGCGGAATTGGAGCACATATCTTGAAAAGTTCCTCATCGAAATTTAGAGCGTCTCAGGCAAGCACTGGTTGCGGCAGCTTCGTCTATATTACCGGAAATTATACGTGCGCTATAGCCGAATGACCAGACCGTTTAAGAGCCCGTGTTTAGACAAAAGGCGATCATTTTGAATAATCTTGTAATAAATAACATTAACATTCAGTCTATAAAAACAAACTTCCAGACTGTCTCGAAAACGGCTCGACCGATTTTGATGAAATTTGGTATGTACATGGTGTACCACGTGTAGATGTTGCCGCGTAGGAAGCTCTTACGGAGCTGCCGCCTATAATTTTTTTTTTAATTTAAATGAGATATGCCAATATGGGTATCAAACGAAAGGTAATAAAAATTCGAGTGGAGATGTTTGGAAAGTATACCAAAGCCAAGAAGTGCCGTAGAATTTCAATGTTCGACAACAAAGCCGTTTGCATGCAGCACAACGTTTAGAAGAAAGGAGCAATTGAATTTAAAACGGAATTTCTAAATATAATTAGCACTTCAGATTTGCCATCACACGAATTAAAGCTAAAATAAATTCATTAATAATGTTGTTGCTTAACTTGGATGTAACCGAAGGTGTATAAACTAATTAAGACGTATTATTACAATAGTTTCCAGAGAATAATCCGGCAAAGTAGTGCATATACCTGGAATCACACTTATCCAAGGGGCCGCTACTGCAGGCAAGTAAAATTATATACACAAACACCGAGAATATCTTTAGTGATGAGTATATAAAGCCACCTAAATTGTATGGCAACCTATGAAAATTGCCGGTCGCCCAAGTACTTAACTCTTACGTAGACTGCTCAACTTTCTGCAAATATTGAGGGAGAAATTTCTTCAAATTTGTGGTGTGCCGTTTTAAATTTTTTTGTACAAATTGGCGGGTGCTACAGATTTTTGCCGACTTCCAACGGCATCTACAAAGGATATGCATTTTTGCTGAGAAGCCTTCATAGCAAAAAGACACTCGGAGAGTTTACCAAACCACTGCCGAGGGGCGATTTTATGTTACCTGCCCCAGGACTCGAACCTTGGACCTTCGGTGTGATAGGCCGACAACACTACCGCCACACCATGGCGGCCGCCATTAATTTATTTGTATATAAATAGCTTCCCTACCAACAACTGCTAACCACATTTTTTCAAAATAGCAACACATGCACATTTTGTGTTTGGACAATTTGCGTAGAAATAGACTCGGTCATTGCTAAATCGACTCAGCTCATCGTCCTTATTACTTCAGTTTACTTATTGATGGTCCCATCTGTTCCTCTTCTCATACTTACAAACATATAAAAATCAAAAAAGGTATATAACTTCCCTATTGCAGTGGGTATTAACAACTTGCCCGGATATTTTACTTGTGTGTTATCCGATTTGCTTTATTTTTGCAGGAATATACTACATACTATTGAGAAACAGCTGACCAATTTTCATTGAAATATCTAGTTCAAACAAAAGCAATCGCCTTTGAAAATAGAAAATTTTTGTTCTGAAAAGTGGTCGGCGCTACGGCTACTTCCCCAAAATCCACAAAATTTTTTACGATCGAGTTTTCCTTGAAAAGCTTATTATGTGTGCAAGATCTATTGATATGCCTTGCATGGTTAGAGAAATGCCACGTTTTACATTTTACAACCAAATTTTGCAAAACTATGTTAAAAAACTGGGCTTGGCAGATGACCTATTTCACCCATTTTTAAAACAAACACTAACCTTTATACATATATTAAATATTTTCGCCAGATATCGTTTCGATAAAACAATTTTTATGGCATAAAAAGTTTTGTGGAATAATCCACTGTAAAAGAGGCGGGGCCTCGCCCATTTTCAAAAATTTCTTGAATATTTTATTTTCTGCCTTAACATTAATGTACACACCAAATTTTATCTTTATAAGTGTATTATGTATTGAATATCTCAATCCCTTTATGCCATTACATACCACCGTTAGGCGACTAAAGTTAATATATTTTGTGTGCGTAGCACTACTAGGTATAAAAATTAATTAATTAAATTAAAATCGTCAATGGGACAACCAAATTCGTCATTATAGCTGCTTTTATTATTGAATTAACCCAATTTATACGTTTTTCGAAATTTTCGATATCGAAAAAAGGGGCGTGGTTTTGGTTCGATTTCGCCCATTTCAAATAGCAAGCTACCTTGGCCTGAAAGCAACCTGTGTGCCAAATTTCTCAATTGTTACCCAAGTTATCGTATCCACGGACGGACGGACGGACATGTCTTAATGAATTCCTCTGTTCATTCTAAGAACTTTGATACATGGAACTAGATATCTATCTCTATTATTTTGTACCGTTACAAACCACCGTTATATGACCAAAACTATAATACCATGTCTACTAGTACACGCTGGGGACAAAAATGAAAAATCTTAGTAAGCTTGTTCTTCCCAGTAATATTAAAAACTGATATTTGGTCAATAGACTTTACTTTAACTGGAAACTCGTTTTTCCGTGTACGAAAACCGTTTTTAATTTGGCCCACCCTTATGTACATCGAACAAAAAGTCCACTCAACAAGTACCTAAGTAAATTTCATTCATTGAAAATCGAATACGAATAACAAAATAACTTAGGTTAATCGCAGTAAATTGCTGGGCTTAAAGGAGGTGCAGGAAAGTTGATCAATTGTCGAATGAAATGAGTCAAGCTGCAGAAATGTGTCGGAAACGCATGCGCACACCTAAATATACGTACATATATGTGCGTGATGTACTCTGCCGGCAAAAAACAACCAGGCAAGAATGTCAATATATATCAAGAGCTAAATAAATAAAGTCAAATGGGAAGGAAGTCTAGACAAGGAAAATATCACAGAGGAGAAAAAGGCAGGTCTCTTTGCTACAAAACAGTGAAAACAACAACTATGACTGTTTCCTGCCAACGTAGCCTCATCCACATTAATTCAGACGTAAAGTAAACGTCTTGCTTCCAGGGCTGCCGCTTTGGAATTTTCCTACTAAATTTGGTAGTTCATTCAATCATTGGTAGGATTGCCACATTATTTTATTGCTCACTGTTTGTAAGTGCTTGAAAATTCTTCATCGGATTGCAAAAGAAGTATTTTACCTAACTTATTTTTTATAAGCTTATGTTGTACTACTTGAAAACTGGCATGCCCACTTTTCAAAAATTGTCTCCCGTCCACTGCTGTGCTATTCTAGTCTTCTATCTGATCTCTTTTATTGTTCTGACTCTTACCAAGGCATTACAAACGATTCATAAAACAAATAAGGAAGTCTTAGTTCGAGTGGAACCGAACATTATATGCCTAATAGTAGGCGCGGTTCCAGCAGCACTTCTAGGGGGAGGAACATTTTTTTAAATATATAACGTAAAATAGTAGACCAAGCAAGAAAAATTAAAAAATTAGTAAAAATCCGTTTTGTGATTTTATACTTCATTACAGTCAATATTTACTCTGTACATGATACAATTGTTGAAAAAAATAAAATCATAAAACAAGACGATGTGGTCCTATTTTCGCAAATCTGTCAATGACATTCTCAGGTGTGACTTCAATGTCGAGATGCGTATGTAGCAGTGCCAAACCGATCAATCTTCTTGTAGCATAGTAGTTGTGAGCCATGTTTTCAAACGGCGAAGGGTGGAAAATGAGCGTTCAGAGCTCGCGTTTGTCACAGGAAATGTGCAGAATATACGAAGAAAATTGCGTTTAATTATTTATTTAGTTTATTAGGTCACAGATGGAGATGAATATATTTTTGAGATTCAAAATACAACGTTTAAGATTTTTAAGAGAAATTAAAATATTTAGTAATTCGAAATATGTATATCTCATAATTTTTCACAGTCGAAAATTATGAAAATACGTGTTGCAGATGCTAATAGTGATCTATTATGGCATCCCAATTTACGCAGGTTTATTTTTATACTTTTAAGTTCGTATTATAAAGCCAATTGATTGTTTTCAATAAAAACACTTCTGTTATGAGTTTTGACGGGTAGATTAGTTTATTTGTGTATAAATAGCTTCCAAATTTTCAACGAAGTTTAAATTACAAGCACTCGCCTGTGAACGTCGCAGAACTTTTATGCTGAAAAGTAGGCGGCGCCACCCCTACTTTCTCAAAATCCACAAAATTTGTTTGCGGTCGAGTTTCACCTAAAAAGCTTATTGATATAGGTTGCATAGTTATAGAAATATCGCGTTTTAAATTTTACAAACGAATTTTTCAGAACTATGTTAAAAAACTGTGCGTAGCCCTCAACCGATTTCGAGGATTTTTACATAAGTAGCCCTTTACTATTCAACATTTCCGCCAAATTTTTGACGGAGTTATGGCATAAAAAGTTTTGCGGAATATTCCCCTATAAAAGGGGCGGGGCCAAGCCCATTTTCGAAAGATTCTTGAAAAATTTATTTTCTGCCTGAATGTTAATCTTTATGTACTGAATAATAATTTTTTTTGTATATTAGAAAATATTCTATATATCCGATTTGGCCCTTTTAAATAGCGCTCGGATAAAGTTCCTCAAGTTATCGTGTTCACAGACGGACGGGCGGAGGGACGGACATGACTTTATCAATTTCTCTTTTCCTCCTGAACATTTTGATATACATATAAATCAATATCTATCTCGATGCGTTCATGCGGTTACATATTACCGTTAGGCGAATGAAGTTAATATACCTTGTGTGAGTATTACTACTAAGTATAATAAATACATAACGATGTATCACTTACTCGTTCTATTGCTTTCACGTTATTGTTCTATTGTAATGGTTTTTTGTCCCCCTTTCTGCGTTCCGAAAGCCGTCCCCTTCCCTCTACAACTCGTAGTAAAGTTTACACACACTGCTCGTTGTATTCGCTCTCAGAGTGGTCCTGTAGGCCGCGTTTAGCATCATAAAAAATACATTTTCATGTATTTGTATTAAATATAATTACAATGTCGTATTTTGTAAAAAAAGACAGGAGATTAAGCAATTTTCTAGATGTGTATTGGTAGAAAAAAAATTCCATGGTGGCAGCTCTGCTTCCTTTTTGCTATACGCATGCGCTGTGATACTCATTTTCGCCTAATCGCTTAAGGCAACTTAAAGTAGGTAATGATAAAAATGAGTAATTCTTTTACAACGCACACTACTCTCTCTTTTTAAAACTTCCTTTTTATACCTAAATATCCTAGTACAAAGACTAAAGGAATCGGCATAAATATACAGTTTCATTGAAGATAAAACGAAATATTCATGTTGCTAATACAGATAAATAAATAAAGGAGCACTGACTCGGTTGTCTTATTAAAAAAAAATCTTTAAAAGAAAACTTGTACGCGTCAATGGAATATATTCAATGCTTTAATTCCCTGACCTCAGCCTAATAGAAAAGATGTGAGTTACCTTAAGTGAAGACTGGTAACCTTTTTATTTCAGAACAATTCATTGTGTCAGAGAGCACATTAGATCTGGGATCAAAACTCTATTAGAAACCATAAATGAATCGAATCCAAGCCCATATAAAAAAACATTCTGTACTTGTTATTCTGGCCACTCTAATTTTTTATTATTTTATCCATAAGTGCACATGAACTACATTGCCGACGCCAACAATATTTAGAGACATATTTTCTATGTACAAAATTACTAGTAAGGCTTAGAGTAAGGCCGCAACCGGTCTTTTCTGAGCGTAACCGGTAGGCTTGTACATAGAAGATTATCTAACCGAAAATCGTTACCATAAGTGCATTAACCCACGATTCCGGCGTACATGGACACGATGTCAAAAACGAAAAATGCGCAACATAGAATAGAATTAAATCGGTATCGAAATTTCATGTAAAAAAATCTTATATTAGCGTATTTTCTTCTAAGCAAGGTTGAAGAAAACGCTCAACTCAGCAAAACTTTGCCTGTGTGTGTTTAACAACACTGGCGAAAATGAAAACATTTTCTTAATTTTGCAACTTCTTTGACCTTATCCGGTTTTCCGCAATAAAATGTGGGAAAAATATAAGGAAATGCTGCTGGCAACGTACAAGGAAGTTCGGAACTTTGGAACAAAGGAGTTTACCGACTCTGTGTGGATGTTGTTTAAGGCCTGTCGATGCATCTTTGGATCAAACAGCGAAACTATGTGGTGCCGGATGTCATCATGGTGCTTACGAGGATGACTCCTTATTTTCCTAGGAGGCGGATTTTCTTCAAGAAAGAGCTTGTTCGGATGTCGCGCTTGTAACAGTTGAACAAGGATTGCCTGGTTATCATTTCATTAAGAGCGAGCATTGCTGCCACACTGTGGAGATGGTGTTCCGGTGACATAAGGAGACATACCGTGGCAGTTCCTGGTGCTGTGTTCTGACAGACCTGCAACTTCCCCCAATGTGTGTTCGATAGTCACGGCGACTGTACTGGCAGCCAGAACCTGCTGCGAAGAAGCCGGACAAGGCCAACTAATTCTTGAGCACAGCCCATTGACGGAAGGGCCAGTTGCCCAAATCGTGTAGTCATCAGCTTAAGGAACGATCGAGACACCCTCTGATATGAAAGGGAGCCTCAATATGTTATAATTAAACAGTATCAGGCATAGAACACCCCCCGTTTTGATCGTTCACCCCTGAATTCCGCCGATGCTTGCCAACCACTTAGATAATTGGTGGTCCCATTTAGTGTAGAGATGTATGTAAACAACCTTCTAGGTCATGTCACTCCTCCTTCCGAGAAGGAGAAGATGGGTACTGAGAAATGAGAGGCGTCATATCCGTAGATCAATCTTCAAGTAAGCCCCTAACCCGTAGGGGGCGTGACAGCCAGATCTTCAACCTCGTAGGAAGATACTGCATTTGCATTGCAGTTGAAAAAGTTGGTAGTTGACTTTTTCGTATATAGAACAATATACCATTTTTCCAAATTTAAACCCAAATTATTGTCAAACATTTAACATTTTGCGAATTTGAAATAATTAGGCAAATTGAAATGAAAGCGTTGTCACTATACAAATTAATCTTTTTTATCGAATGTGAGCGTTTTGATATAGAATGACCCTAGTACACATTCATACTCCCTGTCAGTAGTATACCGTAAAGGAAATCTTGCATCTCTTAGTGAGCTCGGATCTTCGTTATTAATGAAAAAATTAATGAAATAGGTCAGCATTAGCGAAGCCGGTTTTATGTTTCTGGATCTGTTCTTTTTTTAAGCTGCAGGAGTAAACCAACCTCGTGTGTATCGCCTCAGAGACAGGCAATACCGCCATAAGGCGCGGGCGCACTTTGTTCGCTACTTAATACCATTTCGTTATTATGTACGTTTTTAACGAGACCACGCACTATCGCAGAAAAAGCTATTTATTTTCGCAGTGCCTTTCTTCAACTTTTGTAAAACGCTTTATTCGTACTGCAAAATTCGTTACCTTTCCGTCACCGTAGTACAAGCCGGGGAAATAAGAATTGCTCATGTTAGCAAAAATACCACCACATTTTGACAGTTTTCAAGGTGTGTACATTGCCAGCGTGGCAATAATCCAAAAATACAGTTAAAATAAAAAATAAAAACCGACTGGATCCAGCAAGTCTGCACGTCGTTTAAGGCGCATTATGTACAATTTAGACACTCGTATTGACGATTTGCCATGCAATAATGCTCTATAAGCACATATCCAGTTTGTGAAATTGAATGGGTGGAATTTTTTTCACGGCGGCAATCCTCAAATAATATCATTTAAACTAATTATATTATGTACTATCTACATGTACATATATATATGTATGTCTACGAATGTGCGTTTGTATTTTTCAATTTGCAGTCTAACCCCCTTCTACCCCTTTACTAAAAAAATCACAGTTCTTAGTCATGTATTCGATCTTGTAACCCCACAACATTGCAAAAGACACATATTCAAAATAAAGTGAAAGTGCTTCTTAAAGTAGGCGTGGTATATAACTTTTAATTCGCAAGAGCAATTACATTAGACAGTCGGCTCTGGGGCCAGTTTATATGATTACATGAACTGTAAATTGTGTGGCAAAAATTCATGGCACCGCTAGACTTCACAATGTAATGTACACGCTAGCCTTCACAATGTACCACGACAGGCGGTTATCAGTATCCAGAAGTTTTGTCCAATTCGTGACGCGTTGGATGGTCATCCTCGGAGTAAAGTCTTGAAGCACGGCTGCTCCTCAACCTTCGCCACGCAAAATTCTGGCCGTCGCTCACACTAAACGGCGACAGGATATAAAACTTAACAAAAATCGGACTTCCGTACTTGTACATCTAAAAAATCGTACCACGGGTAATGACTGGTCTCACGTTCAATTCAAATCATCAACATCTACATATATACTATTTATCATCCGTTGCACCACGCTAGCAGTGTCCCTTGCAAGAGAACATGACCAAGTGCTACTTATAAATCTTGCAGATGCCCGACCGACACAAACTAACCGAATGTAGAATTTTTTCTTTTCTTTAATTTAATTTAATTTTATTTTATATTATTTTATTTTAATTTATTTTATTTTATTTTATTTTTTTTTTTTTTTTGTTTTACTTTATATTATCATAGCTTATTTTATTTTATTTTATTTTAAATAAACAAATAAGTGTATGGCGAGATAAGAAACAGGTGCATATATGTGGTGTGCTACTTTGAATTTTTTCCTAAAAGTTGGCTGGACCTACCGTTATTTTCGGAGCCCGAACCCCAGATGCAAAGCAGATGAATTTTTGCTGAGAAGCTTTCCATGGCAGAAATACGATAGGAGAGTTTGTCAAACCACTGCCGAGGGGAAGATCAGCCTTGAAAACCCCTTTTCCAAGCCACTTTTGATATTACCTGTCCCGTTAATCGAAACCTTGGACCTTCGGTGTGGTAGGCCAGCAAACCTTCACTTTTATTTTATTCAATTTTTTCTTACCGTATTTTATTATATTTAATTTAATTTTACTTTATTTTATTTAGTTTTATTTTTTATTATTTTATTTAGTTTGTTGAGTTGATTAATCTATTTGGACTACAATGGGATATAATTTAATATACATACATAAGATACATACTTAATTTGTGTAGCATACTCAGAAGAGTTAAAAAACCTATCGAACCGTACCAGTTTGGGAAAGAGAAAGAAAGATGATGATACGAAACATCATAAGAGATTTCGCATATACATGCAACAATGTTTGGCCACTATAATACTATTCGAATAAACGGATAAATTATTCGAACAAATACTATTCGAATTTTTTGAAACGAATATTTTCATTCGTTGATTCGAAAAGTATTTTTTTAAACGAATATTTTTATTCGTTTATTCGAAAAGTATTTCTTCGAATATTATTCGAAAATAGTCCCACTACTAGTTAGTATACGTGAATATATGTAAACACAATTATACAATTGTAGTAGCGTTTCGAAACAAAAGTAGTAAAGGGCTATTCAAGAGGCATACTCCCCTTTTTACAAAAGTTGCATGGTTGTTATAAAAAGGTTAAGGGATTGAATAATGAAAGACAAATAAATATAGTAAAAGGTTTCTCATAGTATTTATTATTTAAACATGGTCAGCAGCCATATACTTTATAGTTTTCACATAAATGTATTAAAAACAAGAAATAAATTTATGTATATTGGTTTACGTAGCTGAAATTAATTAAATTAGTTATTTATTTTAATATATATTTATAATATATATAATTATGTAGATAAACAATGTCTGCTAGGTCGCTTGATACCTTACCTTTACACAAGTTAAGCTAGTCGTGTTGCTTATTAAGTATTACTTAAGTGAAACACTCAACTCTTTATTTTACTTAATAACTTAATTTATTTAAACTTTAAACTTAAGAATTGACTTTGTATCTGCTTAACATCCGAAAAAGAAGTAACCTTTAAAGATCCGTTTAGGGCAATGATACCTTTGGCATCAATGGAATCACTTGTTGCTGTTGTTGTGCTGAAAAGGTCGCTGTCATGAGGTGATATCATGCAGCTTTACCGCTGGCTTGAAATTCTTGTTTTCGAAAAAGCGTTGTAACTTCGTCAATTTTTAACATTTTTCAATAAATAAGGTCTAGTTTTACTCAGAATTAATAGTAGAACAATAATATTTGTTGTAATTAAAGCATGTTTTTGGAATTGTACCAAAAAAAATGGCGTCAAACTCGAAAAAACGAAAAAATTTTACGAAAATTTCAGATTTAAGTGCAAAAATTTCTTCTTATACCTTATAAACTAACACTGTAGTATTACTTATTGGTTATGAAATAATATCAACTTCGTAAATTTTCGCCCGTACTTCTATACACACATTCAAAAATTTTGCATATCGTCGGCTTAGAGTGCAAAGGTGCTAAGTCCACCTTAGGGAATATTTCTGATTTTGATGCAAAATGGAAGATATATTAAAATAACTAAATAATCATAATATGAATAGCCGGAATGGATAAAAGGGAAATTAATAAAATACACCGGATGTATAACTCACGATAAATTGGCAGCCGCAGTGGTGAGGTTGGTCTACCACACCGAAGGTCCCAGGTTCAACTAGCGGGACAGGTAACATCAAAAATGTGCAAGTGTGTTTCGCCATGAAAAAGCTTCTCAGCAAAAATTTATCTGCATTTGCCGTTCAGAGTCGGCACAAAAGGTGTAAGTCCCGCAAATTTGTTAGAGAAACTAGAAACAGTAACCATCTTGGTTCAAGGTCCGAAATAAAAGTTTAAGGCAGAGCGGTAAGTCATACTCAGAAAAAGCTAAAGAAAATATAGCTTGGAATCAAATATCGCCTCAAGTTAATTCGCAGAAATAATTAATGAAGAAAGACTAAAACTGTTTGAACAATTTGAAAAAACAATCACCCGCAGGAGCGATGGGGAGCGAAAATAGGAAAAACGCATTGTTTAATTTCATTTGTTTTAAACAGTTTCTTTAAAGGAATATGAATTATTTGTCTTTGCAATAAAATAAAAGCTAAGAGTTAGAAAAATGTTGAATAAAGCTATTGTTTATTTATTAAAATGGACCTTGCTTTTGGAAAAGGTGCTTAGACCAGTGAAAAATCAAAAGTGGCTGCGGGAAGTGTGTTAAGTCACAAAGATATACGGCGGAAATTATTAACTTTTATTTTTATATGAACGGCTACGTGTTATCCCCCAAATTGAGTAACATATATATATATATTTTTATATTGTTCTTTGTCTCTCCTTACTGGACTTAGCACCTTTGCACTCTAAGCCAAGTTAAGTTTATGTTCTTTGTCTGCCATAAAAATTAAAATTCAACACAGTTAAAAATTTCAGCCTAAATTTTAAATGTCCAAACCAAATTTGGTTTAGAATTAAAATACGGC
Source organism: Merzomyia westermanni (assembly GCA_949987695.1). NCBI lineage: Eukaryota > Metazoa > Arthropoda > Insecta > Diptera > Tephritidae > Merzomyia > Merzomyia westermanni. The sequence goes on from OX465291.1 coordinate 78,106,459, forward strand.
GATTTTCGAGGAAATGGGGTTTAAATTTTAAGCCAGAAATGTTTTAAATAAAAACAAATTTTAAATAAATTGTGTCAGTTGATAGGATTCGAACCGACGCGTCCCGCATCGCAGTCGCGTGCACCCCACCCTGAGCTACGGCGCACACATGAATAGCTCAAAACTAGCGTAGAACTATCACACTGAGAGGCGTTACTGGTTCTCCGTATATCCCTACGCAATGCTTTCAACTGACACTTTTAACATTGTGATGTCCTACGAAGTGGCAATTACCCCCCTATGTAGAACTCTAGAATCCGTTCTGAACTCTCTCATAGGTAGCCGGTTCAGAGATGGTTCGGAGATCCATAATCCGAAGCTAGTGTTAGGACCACTACTTCGAACCCAATCAAAAGTGGATAGTTTGGAACTAGATCAAATATTGGTTGCTATGAAATAGTGCAAAAAAGCCAGAGGAAATTTTAAAATGGAGCCTTTCGAAGAAAGAAACATAACAATTTATTTTAAAAATAAAGTTTTATTTTGAATTCAGATTTCGTGTGTTTTATAAAAAAAAATTGTTCAGATCTCATCAGAGCTGGGTAAATTCAATTCCATTACATTTACAATTACATTCATCAGTAATTTGGAAAAGTAACTGATTGCCTTACATAGAAGGAACTGATTACGTTTCAATTCGTCAAAAAAAATACCAAACGTAATTTCGTCGTTTTGAGCCTCGAGTACGAGGGATATATAGAATATTTTCGAAAATACAAAAAAATGGTTATTCAGTACATAAAACACTTAAAAGGATAAAATTTGGTGTGTACGTTAACATAAAGGCATAAAACAAATTTTTGCAGTAAGTTTTGAAAATGGGCCGCCCACTTTTGATTAAGTCAAATTTAGAAATATTATTAATCATAAATCAAAACCCGTTCAAGATATCGAAAAGAAATTCAGCACACAGATTTCCATGAATACAAGGAATGTTGTGGGAGAAAATGGGCGAAATCGGTTAAGAAAGTGCGCGTGCGTGAAATTTCCTAATTGTAAAGGGGCCTAAGGGGAAATAATGCAGTTACACTCTCACCCCGGCATAAGCAGGCAGCTACAGGTTGCGACTTGTATCATTCTCTCCTTGATAGCGCTTAGGACTGGACGTGTACCTGGGTGGTTTTCAAGATTCTGCTACAGGCGACATATAGTTATTTTCCTCTCGGACCTCGCAGAATCGTGTAAATAAGGTACATTTTTTTCATAAGTGCGACCTTTAGACTCAGATCTTAATATTCTCTGAGCATCCGAAAGTTCAAGTTTACAAGCCTTAAAAGGTCGCGACTTTTCCAGGATTTTTCGGAAGGATTATATCCAGGCCAATAATTGTTCTGGTTACTCCAAATCTGCAAATAACAACATTTATTAGTTTTACTGATATGTCAAGAGAAGCTGAAATTGTGGTGATTTTTAAAAATGGGCGTGGTATCAACCATTCATGCCACCCTCTTCCTTGACTCTTTGTTTCGACATGTGATTTCATACGCATGCAAATATTTCGCATCATCAAAACGTCTATATGTTGGATAGCTTTAAAAAATATATATATATTGCAATATATGTATTTATTTCAGGGGACATTTTTGGTGTTTATGAGATTGTTCCCTAAATTAAGATGTTCTGAAGTTGACAGCTGGGTATATAATGTTTAGTTTCACACGAAGTTAGGCTTTTTTTGTAGTGATTAAATGTGTCATGTGCATGCGCTTTCAAATTACTATGGTGGATCTAGTTAACTAACAGAGGGTAGCAATACAATGCGGTCAACACCTTGCCAATATTTGATCTAAGGTGGCAATAGGAAAAGCCCTGGTACCGCCGTTTGTGGCAAGGGTGCTATAGACCAAAACGTTACCAACGATATGATAGGTGGTAGTTTTTCACTTTATGACCATGTTGACTTGACATTATAAATAGCTGACTTAATTTTAGGCTAACTACTACTCGTACTTCCGATAAGTTTTTTGTTTTTGTTTGTTGTTTTGGTTCGTTGGTTAATGGTTTGATACCAACCCTCGTTACTGTCGCTGTGGTCGTGTTAACTGATAATATCCCAAGTATTGTGTACTAATCAACGCGTAAAGGCATTGCAACCACCACGAAATTAACTAGCGTACATATATGATGATAAAATAGCCGTTGGCATTGGAGCTTTCTGCTGATATGTATTTACCACTTCTCTGTGGCTCACATGTGTAAGTAGATGCTACCTCGGCGAATAAATGAATGAATGTGTGACTGTTCGTCGCCTGTCGCCGCTGCCTTTGACGTGCGCATATTTAATGAGTTTTTTATGGTTTATTGAACCACAAGAACCAAAGAGCAAATAAAATAAAACTCAAGTGAGGCAACTGATAGTATTACTGTAGTAGGTACCGTGGAATAAATGATATCTTGAAAAACGGTGGTGGTAAATTTGAGTTTTAAAAGCATGCCTATGTACATTTAATATTAAGTTCATACATAACAAATACCGATGTATATTATATAATTGCGACATGAAATTGCCACTACTTCCCAGAAGCAGGTTACCAAAACAACAACCAAACCTTACGTTATAGTTTTTTTATTCATACTACAGGCATGTAAAAACACATTAGTTTCTTACCATAGCCGTTACTTGATTGGGAATGGGAATTTGTTGGTGGTTAATGTCTGTGTTACTGACTTTCGCTCAAAAAAAATGTGTTGGTGCGCTTGGCTTACTCCGTCTCAAAGCGCTTGACAAATAAATTTATGTTTATTGTTATTATAATACTAGCTTCGTTATTGGTTCCATGCCCATACAAACAGACAGTGGCGGATCCAGAGGGAGGCCATGGGACCGATGGTCAGTGCTATCTTTATTAGTGCAGAATGAGTAAGTGCTCTACTTTGTACATCTTGACCTTCTTCACACAACAATTGGCAGAGTGACTACAATTGGCTAACAGAAAGTTAGCAAACTTGTATTGTGAAAATTCCAGGCATTTTGCCATAAAACCAAGACGTCCTTCGTAGCCCCTCCTTCACGGCCACTGAGATATAGGGCCGGTTTCACCAGCTCGACTTAACTTAGTTAAGTCGAGTTTTTCACTTTTTCAGTTTCACCATCTAACTTAACTAAGTCACAACTTAGTCAGCCTGCCAGCTGACTCATTCTCGACTAAGTCAGTGTTGTTGTCGTTCAAAACCTAAATGTCTGTAATGCTCCTAATTTGTTTTGTACAATGTCCCAGCCGGAAAATTCGTCAAGCATGACTTATGCGTATGCGTAGATGCATGTGAACGCTTGTTTTCTAGCATGCAACCATTACGAAACTATCGTTTTCAATTAAGCGTTAATTTTAGTACCTTCCAACTAAAGAGAAATGGGTGTAAGATCAATACATTCCTTCGTGTATGGCCATACATGCCCATTTCGCACTGGGGTATTGGGATGCGCAGAGTTGTCTGATATGAAAAAATACTACCATGCATAAAACAGCTGATCGGGTTGTTGTGTTAAAAATTTATTTAAGTCGCTCAGTTGGTGAAACCCAAAATTAAGTTAGTCTCGAATCTGTGCTAACTAGTTTTAGTCTTAGTCGCGTTGGTGAAACCGGCCCATAGAGTTATGTGTTTGCTCATTAACACCAAAAGCTTAGGATGTTTTTTCTAAAGCATTGATGTCTTTTCGTTCATTGATGCTAGTTTTTCAATGCTCTTTTTTTTAATTATCTTGACTAAAAATTACTTGAGAATTTGAAACAACAACACAAGTGTACTCGTATGTGTTCGTAATCACGATAATGAAGCTTTTAATCCTTTTTTTCAAAATAGACAGACGTACTTGGCTAAATCAACTTAGCTCATCGTCCTGATTATTTCCGTATACTTTTTGATAGGCCCATCTCTTCTTCTTCTCATACTACCAAACATTTCATGTTCATAAAAGGTATGCAAATCACAAAATATATATAACTTATCTATTGCAGTGGGGTATTAACAACTTGCCCGGATATTTGCTAGTCTGTTATCCCATTTGCCTAATTTTTGGCAGCAGTATACTACATACAGCTGCCCAATTTTGATTAAAACATCTAGTTTAAATTACAAGCAATCGCATTTGAAATTAGCAGAACTTTTATGCTGAAAAGTAGGCGGCGCCACGCCACTTCCCCAAAATCCACAAAATTATGTTAAAAAAATTGGGCGTGTCCCTGAACCGATTTCGCCCATTTTTACAACAAACAGTAACCTCTATATATTCCACATTTTCCCCAAATATCGTTTAGATAAATCAATTTTGGCTGGAATTATGGCATAAAAAGTTTTGTCGAATAGTCCCCTATAAAAGTGGCGGGCCCATTTTCGAAAGATTCTTGAAAATTTATTTTCTGCCTGAATGTTAATCTACACACCAAATTTTATCCTCGTAGGTGTGTTATGTACTGAATAATAATTTTTTTTGATTTTCGAAAATATTCTATATATATAAAAAGTGCTATAATCCTATTTCGCCCATTTTAAGCAGCCCTCGGAGATGAGTGCCAAGGAACCTGCATACCAAATTTCATACAAATATCTCAAAATTTACTTAAGTTATCCTTTAACAGTCGGACGGAAGGACGGACGGACATGGCTTAATCAATTTCTTTTTTCCGCCTGAACATTTTGATATACATAAGTCATTATCTATCTCGATCCGACTAAAGTTACTATACCTTGTGTGGGTAGCACTGCTAGGTATAAAAACAGAGGGCGGATTTTACTCAATTAGGTTCGTCCTGCTGAAAACATTTTTTTTTTTTTTCAAATATCTTGAGAAAAATTTTACGGAGTCGACGTAAAACTTTAGGTCTCAACGATTTGTAGGAATATTAAACAATTTTTTTTGAGTCCTCCGAACGGCAATTGATTTTTGCTGAGAGGCCTTTCATGACAGAAATGCACTCGGGGAGTACGCCAAACCAGTCACACCTTGTCATCTTCTTCAGAATCTTATAATTGATATCACGCAGAGTATTATCTCCTTCCAGATGTTTTGAGAGTATATCAAGTTCATCGCTGGTTCCAATGACATATTCTATTCATCGTCTATTTCAGTTACTTCAGATGATGTCGAGTTCTCAATTGAAAATACCCGTTTTTTTGCAGTAGTGCATTTTTCGACGAAAGCTTCCGTAAAGCCTTGTGTAACTGAAATTCTGTAAAACTCATTAAGTAACTAGGAGGTCTCAGCCCGGGGGGCAGCGAATCATCTTTTGTCCCGGGCGCTACATTTTCTAGGTACGCCACTGAGTGATATTGAACTGAGGTACACGTTATGCGCGTGTCTTTCATAAAAGCACAATACTTATATTAGTCGGTGAAAGTGAGTAATTAATTGTGGAGAAGAGAATAACTAAATTAGCGAGAAAGACATCTTTTTATTTATTATTTGCTTACACATTCGAAACCAGATTTACTTGTAACAGCAACCCTCTTCTATTTATGCAAACAGTTACAGTTAGTTTGGTGATACTAAAACGACATCGGCTTTCTTACCACTATAAAAAGCAATTCAACCACTTCGAAAAAATATTTACCGGTTGATCGGAAACATTCAAATATCACCACTTTTTATGCAGCTCCGTCAGTATAGGAAAATATTCCGAAGAAATTCTGTCCGCCTAACTAGGTTATGGATCAAGACAATTTGAGAAGGTGACAGGTAACAAGGCCAACCGAAATAACGTAATTTGACTTTATTTCGCATCGAAAAAAGAAATAATGTTAATTGACGTCATTTCTCTCTCGAAATGGAAATAAAGTCAATTGACCTTATTCTCGAATATTTCGTTTTGCGTCGCGTGATTGTTGCTTTCCGAATTCTCATTTTGTTGTATAATAAAAATTTTAAATACCTAATGTGATAACTTTGGAACCGAACATTATATACCTAGTAGTGATCTATTATGTCATCCCAATTTACGCAGGTCTATTTTAATACTTTCAGTTCGTATTTGCTTTCAAATAGACAGACGGACAGATAGATAGACGTATCGAGAAACGGACATGGCTACATCGACTCAGCTCATCCTCCTGATCATTTCAGTATACGTACAAACATTTCATGTTCATGAAAGGAATGAATATCAAAAAAGATATACAATTTCGCTTTGAAGTGGGGTATTAACTACTTACCCGGATATTTTACTTTTCATCCTGAACGTTTTGATACACATTAATAAATATATATCTCGATTCGTTTATGCCGAATGAAGTAATATACCTTGTGTGCGTAACAAAAGTAGATATAAAAAATCTGTGTCTTTTATAGGCGCCAAATAACTCAACCGATCTTTATGAAATTTTCATAATATATACTTGGGTTCACTGGGTACAGCATAGACAATATATAGTTTTGGAAAAGTAGGCGGAGCCACACCCCCAGGCTATATAAAGTTTCAATTCGTCATAACTCCATTTTTTTTTGGTCTAAATTAATGAAATTTTGATATATGTCACTTAGTCAATATCTACATAATTTTTTTAAAGTGGGCGGTGCCACGCCCACGTATTTTGTGTTTTGTTTGGCTCTTGAACTTTCACGATAGGTTCAGGAGTTCGCTGGGCACGACACAGTCTGTATATAGCTTTTGGAAAAGCCCCCAGGTTATATAAAGCTGCAGTTCGGTATAGTTAGGAGTTTATTTGGTTCAAGTTAATGACATTTTATATACAGATGTGTTCTATGTATCAAAACGTCAAAACAACGTCTACCGGGTTTGCTAGTATATTATAAAATGGAGAAAGCAAACAACGAATTTCAGCATTCTTTTGTAAAACTGAGAGACTAGTTTGCGTTCAAAATAGACATACGGACAGACAGACAGACGGACGGAGATGGGCATGGCTAAATCGACTCCGCTCATCGTACTGATCTGTCTTTTCTTGTTCTCATACTTACATACATTTAATGTTTATGAAAGGTATTAAAATCAAAAAAGATATATAACTTCCCTATTGCAGTGGGCTATTAACTACTTGCCCGAATATTTTGCTTGTGTTTCCCGATTTAGCTAATTTTTGGCAGGAGTAGATTACATACTACTGAGGAGTAGCTGACCAATTTTTATTGAAATATCAATATTGAATTATAAGCGATTGCCTTTGAAAATAGCAGAAATTTTATGCTGAAAAGTGGGCGGCGCTACGCCTACTTCTTCAACATTGACAACATTTTTTTGCGGCTGAGTTTTTCTTAAAAAGCTTATTATGTGTGCAAAATCTGATTGATATAACTTGCTTAGTTAAAGGGATGTCGCTTTTTAAATTTTACAAAAAAAATTTTCAGAACTATGTTCAAAAACTGGGCGTGGACATTAACCGATTTCGCCCATTTGTACAGCAAACAGTTGCCTTTATATATAGAACATTATCAATAAATTTCGTTTCGAAAAATCAATTTTTGGCGGAGTTATGGCATAAAAAGTTTTGTGGAATAGTCCACTATAAAAGGGCCCATTTTCGAAAATTTTAAGTTTTTGGATTTTTTTGTTTACGGAAACTTTAAAAGTGAAATATAAATGATGTAAAGCTATTTTAGGCAAAGTTATTGCCTATTTAATATATCTACGATCTTCTTCAAAATCTTTCATATAAAAGTGGGCGTAGACCTTAACCTATCCCGACCATTTTTTCCCGGAACATTCCTTGCATACTTGGAAACCTGCGTGCTGAATTTTGTTTCGATATCTTGAATAGTTTTTGATTTATGATTAATAATATTTCTAAATTTGACTTAATCAAATGGAGGCGGTGCCATGCCCATTTTTAAAAATTTCTTGTAAAATTCATTTGCTGCCTTAATGTAAATGTACACACCAAATTTATCCTTCTAGGTGTATTATGAATTGAATAATCACTTTTTTGTATTTTCGAAATGTTCGCCCATTTTAAATAGCGCACGGAGATGAATGCCAAGGAACCTGCATTCCAAATTTCATTAAGATATCTCAAAATTTACTCAAGCTATCGTGTTTACAGACGGACGGGCATGGCTTAATCAATTTCTCTTTTCCTCCTGAACATTTTGAGATACAAAAGTCAATAATCTCGATTCTTTTATGCCGTTACCTACCACCGTTAGGCGAATGAATTTAAATACCTTGTTTGCGTAGCACTAATAGGTATACAAATCGGGACAACCCTGATGACAATAAAACAGCTTTAATTGATGTATATTGGAACGATTTTTCGTCATCCCTTGTCAAATTTGGTTTTGAGACAAACCGGTTTCGGCGTTGTGCCATCATCAGTGTCGATTTTCGTTCTGATCTGTTGTGGTCGTTTGTCTTGTATTTATAGTAGGTAGCAGGTAACGTCAGCATGGGTGTCTGTTTGTGTACGTGTGTGCATGTGTTGTGTGTGTACATTCAGAAACGGGGGTGGTTTGCATCGGTCGGTTTTTTTTTGTGCCTGACTGAGGCAGGTAAAAGTTGGTGATTTTTGTTGTTTGACCTTTTTTGCTTGTTTGTTGTTTTTGATCTTTTGCTGTTTTGTGCTTATTTGTCGGTGCGTGTGTGTTTGTTGTACCTGAGTGGTTGCTTTGTTTTTTGTAAACCAATTTTAAAGGTTCGAATATTGTGTCGGAAACAGTGTTTGTCTGTTCGTTTATTATTCTACCGTCGAATGTTTTTTGTTTGTAGATTTCCATGTTTTCGAGTACGTTCAGACGTCTGCCTTTTGCTTGTACATGTAGGACCTTGACTTTTTTTTTGATGTTTCCGGGGGGGCATTTATTCTCCGCCATGTGATTCGCAAAGTTGGACTCTGGTATGATGGTTGGATTCCGTATCTTTTTGTTGTAATCTCTAATGTGTTCTCTGAACCTCGTTCTTACTTGTCGTCCGGTTTGTCCTATGTAACTGTGCTGGCATTCACAAGTGAGCTTGTATACACCATGGCTGCTAAATGGATCTTCTGAGTTAGTTTTGGTTCTTAGCTTCCGTCCTAAATTGTTCGATGTTTTGAACGCTGTGTTGATGTTGTATTTTCTAAGGAAATTTGCTAATTTATATGTTGCCCTTCCAGTATATGTCATTGTCGTCCAGGTTTGTGTACTTTCTTCTCCATTGTTTCTTTTTTGTTCTCTAAGGTCTCTCCTGAGTTTATCTACTAGTGCTTTTTTATATCCGTTGTTTGTAGCGATGTTATATATTATTCCAAGCTCTCTTCTATATGCTTCTTGTGTAAGAGGTGTTCTTTCCAATCTTTGTACTAAGTGCCTTAGCGCTGCATTTTTATGTTGTTGTGGGTGGTTAGAGGTATTATGTATTATTGTGTCGGTGGCCGTTGGTTTCCTATATATGTCGTAGTTGAATTTATTGCTAGTTTTATCAATACTTATTGTGAGGTCCAGATAATTGATTGCTCCGTCTTTTTCAGTTTCCATTGTGAATTTTATGTTCCCGTGTTGCTTGTTGAGGTACTCCAGTACTTGCTCTTCGTTGTTGGTAGTTAAAACGCATATGATATCATCCACGTACCTTGCGTAAAATAACACTCCTAATTTGGAATTTAATTCCTGTATATACTCTTTTTCCAGGTTTTGCATAAACGCTTCCATAAGAATAGCCGATGTTGGGTTTCCCATCGCAAGTCCGTTTGTTTGTCTGTATATTTTATTGTTGAATTGAAAATAGTTTTGACGTAGTGTGGTTCTTACCGTGTTCGTTATTTGCGTACTTTTCACTTTATCTTTTGTTTTACGTAGTATTATAGAGTTTACTATGTTCAATGTCTCTGCTAGTGGTATTGATGTGTATAGATCTTTTATGTCGAAAGATACCAATTTGCTGTCCTTTGTCACTTCAACGGTCCTAAGTTTGTTTATTAGTTCAGATGTATTAGTTATGGTGTGTTCGTTGCTAAGTTCCAGTGTGTCCTTCAATACTGTTTTTAAATATTTAGATAGCTTATAGCATGGTGCCGATTTAAAATTAATGATTGGTCTCATTGGATTGCCTGGCTTGTGGATTTTTGGTAGCGCAATCAGTGGTGGAGTTGACGGGTTCATTTGGACTAATGTATATGCCGAGTTGGTATCTATTATATTTGTTGCAGTTTTTATAGCCACTTTGATTTCTTTCTGGTATTCATCCGTGGGGTTCACTCTTATTCTACGACATTCCATATCCTCGATGAACATAAAATTCACAATGGAAACCGAAAAAGACGGAGCAATCAATTATCTGGACCTCACAATAAGTATTGATAAAGCTAGCAATAAATTCAACTACGACATGTATAGGAAACCAACGGCCACCGACACAATAATACATAATACCTCTAACCACCCACAACAACATAAAAATGCAGCGCTAAGGCACTTAGTACAAAGATTGGAAAGAACACCTCTTACACAAGAAGCATATAGAAGAGAGCTTGGAATAATATATAACATCGCTACAAACAACGGATATAAAAAAGCACTAGTAGATAAACTCAGGAGAGACCTTAGAGAACAAAAAAGAAACAATGGAGAAGAAAGTACACAAACCTGGACGACAATGACATATACTGGAAGGGCAACATATAAATTAGCAAATTTCCTTAGAAAATACAACATCAACACAGCGTTCAAAACATCGAACAATTTAGGACGGAAGCTAAGAACCAAAACTAACTCAGAAGATCCATTTAGCAGCCATGGTGTATACAAGCTCACTTGTGAATGCCAGCACAGTTACATAGGACAAACCGGGCGACAAGTAAGAACGAGGTTCAGAGAACACATTAGAGATTACAACAAAAAGATACGGAATCCAACCATCATACCAGAGTCCAACTTTGCAAATCACATGGCGGAGAATAAATGCCCCCCCGGAAACATCAAAAAAAAAGTCAAGGTCCTACATGTACAAGCAAAAGGCAGACGTCTGAACGTACTCGAAAACATGGAAATCTACAAACAAAAAACATTCGACGGTAGAATAATAAACGAACAGACAAACACTGTTTCCGACACAATATTCGAACCTTTAAAATTGGTTTACAAAAAACAAAGCAACCACTCAGGTACAACAAACACACACGCACCGACAAATAAGCACAAAACAGCAAAAGATCAAAAACAACAAACAAGCAAAAAAGGTCAAACAACAAAAATCACCAACTTTTACCTGCCTCAGTCAGGCACAAAAAAAAACCGATCGATGCAAACCACCCCCGTTTCTGAATGTACACACACAACACATGCACACACGTACACAAACAGACACCCATGCTGACGTTACCTGCTACCTACTATAAATACAAGACAAACCACCACAACAGATCAGAACGAAAATCGACACTGATGATGGCACAACGGCGAAACCGGTTTGTCTCAAAACCAAATTTGACAAGGGATGACGAAAAATCGTTCCAATATACATCAATCATTCACCCTGTCGGAAAAACAACAAAACAAAATAAAACAGCTTTAACACAACATTGCAGAGCCACACTGATTTAGGTAATGTAGTAATAATTCAACAACAGAAGCATTGCAGCAAAAGATATTCAGTAGAGATGCTACGCATAATTATACACCGAGAGATCAACGAATGAAAATTGATTACCAAGTGGCTAGTTTACAATTACGGTTCTTTAGTTGTTCATCTGTATCAGTCGTCCTTGATTATTTAATAGAAAAATAGACAACAACAACAACAACACTTAATAGATTAATATACACATTTTCAGACAACGAAAAATCAAATCAAAAGATAAGATGTTTTTATATTCATTCAAAGCACGCGGAATTGGTGCATTTCTCGTATAGTTCCATCTATTATTCAATCCTGAAAAGGGCAAAAATTACGAAGTTCTCTTCTTGAAAGGTGACAGCTTATTTTCTCAACAAAATGTCAGAAAGAGAATAGATCTTCTGGCTTCCAATGATTTAGGATTTAAATGAAGTAAACATTACGAAGGAAGGAATGGTGACATACTCAAGGTGAAATCGTACTAAGAAAGTGGGGATAATTTTAGGGTATATGTGGCAGAGAACTCGTACCTAATAAGGTGGAGGAAGCCAAACTGTGTTTATAAGTTTTAAATTGAAGATTTATCACACCACCAGCAGACCTTGACAATAGATTATAGACAAAGATAAGAAACCTGGAAAACTTTATATTGTAAGAGATCAATATATTTGAAAACATAAATTTGGAGCATTGATTCAGTCTGGTATGTATGGATATTTGTTAGGTAGTGAATCGGTTTCAGCAGAATAGGCTGGAAGAACTGAGTTATCTCTAATTTCATTGTTGAAGAAAACTCGTTTACTCTGTTGGAATTAAAACAATAGTAATTTTGTGCGATATATCTCCTATATACCACCTAATGTCTTGCATGCGTTTAAAAGTGCCCGAGGAAAAATTTACTTAAATTTGACTTATCTTTTTTATTGTATCATGACCGTATAGTCGTATTTATCATTTTCGTGACATTTTTATCGGTGCAAAAACGACTAAAAGTAAAGCCTCAGTTATGGTTTATTGATTTATTGGCAAGCTTGGAGAAGAAGAAGTATATTTAAAAAATTATGATATACGAAATATCTTGAATTCCAATAAAGCAACTACGGCTGTCATAAATGTTGATCATTTTTGTTACCCTCCCAACGGTACTACTAAAAAAAAGAGGCTACGCGACGTGTCATAATTGCATATCTACACATTTAATCAACGCAATCATAGAAAATTTTAATTTTAATTCCCACTCAAAATTAATTTGTCCGCATTCACAGACAATCAAACATTAAACGAGTGCATTCTCAAACACAATCACATCATTAACAGCAGACAAAAGCCAAAAGGCACCCCAAAAAGCTCATTTGTTGTAGTGTTTCACCCTTGGCACTTAACCCTTTAACGGAATGAATTGAAAAGGCTAAGAGGAGGCGGATGAAAGAAAAACGACAAACAACCCACTCGTCGGCAGCTTTGAGATACGAAAGATTGTTCTCGCTTTGCTGTTTTCAGCGTTATCAGATATTATAACGTGCTATTTAATGTTACGCTTAGATTTTATTCATTGCTTACGCCTTGAAAATATTTTGAGGGGAGTGATAGACCATGCCGTACTCGTTCTATTAAAAGGTTTCTGTGACCCATGCTTAGCCCTTTCATGAACTGCTCGTTTACAGTATATTCCAAATGAAAACAATTGCAGTAAAGGGCCAACTGACCCCGAAAACTCTCTTCATGGCATGAGTGGAAAATTTTACATTGTGTGATTGTTATACTGATAAGTAGGCAATGTCAAAATACAGCAAGAAATATAGAAGGCTAAACCAGCATTTAGCGCTTAAGCCACATTTTTTCTTGTATCACCACAGAGTTTGCAAAAGATTTACCGTGACTCCGTATTCAACAGACTGTTGCAAACACATCAAGTGTGTTTGTTTGTATTGAGATTTGTATGCATATGTGTACCCTGTTAAAAGGAGTGTGTGAATTTGATTTCAACTAGTCGCTTATGCGCTTACTTGGGATAAGTATTTCGTGTAGCAGATTTTTAGGATATTGCAACAAAACTGCAATTCTAATAGACAAATTTAATTTTAATTTAATTGTTGAGCTTCAGGTATGAAAGGTTACAATTACTCTCTTAATAGGACATGCCAAAACAATAGCGAAAAGTTCAACCCATATTAGTCGCATCCTTCTTTGTAACCCCGGATTTATCCTAGACTAATTACATTTTTTACAGGGTATGTACAAATGTACATTAGCCTGGCCCAAACAATTTGTTTCATACCCTTCTTGAATTTGAAATGGTATATTAACTTTGGTTTGATGTTTGTAAGTATGATAAGAAGAAACGGTGAACTTATTTATGAGTGCACCAACATCGATTTAGCATTGTTCGTCTGCCGGCTCGTCCGTCTGTCTGTTGCAACGCAAAGTTGTCCCTCAGTTTTAGAGATATCTGCTTCTCATATACTAGTCTCAGAACTAATAATAGACTGAATCCATGGCATACCAATACAGGTAATATAAACTAAACAGCTTATTCGATTTTTTTCATTCTAATTTTCTGTAAACTGTCAAACCTGCTCTCAACCGGTTTGTTTACACTTTAACATGTACTGTGCTGTTTTGACGTTTTGGAGGAGCGATTTTCAACATGGCCGGCGTGCTATTACCTGTTTTACTATGCCATGACTGAGTCCGATTTTCATAATTATATCCCATACCAGATAAGATATGGAACTTAATTACATCGCTTATTGCAGCACTCATTGTAACCTTTCGTTTGATAGCCATATTATACTAATACACTTTGCGTCACCCTGGTCCACACATCGGTCGATACCTCCGAGTAAAACTGTTGATTTGGCTTCTATTGGCTTAATCTGCAATATGTAGACATCGACCTTTTACAATTTTATTATATATAGATATTAATCGGAACCAAGAAGATCGGACCAATATAACATAAAGCCCCCATGCAACCGATTGCTCCGATAAATGGTGTTTTGTGTGTTTGTAGTTATTGTAAATAAGAATTGGTAAGTGAAGATCGGTAAGTTATGTTTATATTAGTGGTGTAACGAATGTAATTTTTTGAAAATTTGCAAGTGTGAATACCCTGCCCGATCACTGCAGTGTCTTCGAGGCGGAGGGGCCCGGGGCACAAGGATACATCTCGTAACTGCAGTGCAGATCTCCTGGCAGGGAGCCCTCGAGAACAATTGGTTCAATAAGAAATGTCGCTCCGTATCAGAAAAGCACTGCGCTGCCTAAAGAGCCAAGTTGTAAGTGAGCACTATCGTGAGGAGAAGAAGGAAGAAAGACGCCTTTTTAGAAAAAATAAATGTAATACCGAAAGCCCTGAGTATGAGGAGGCAGGAATAATGGCTAAACATTCTTTTAAAATACCCCTTCAAATGATGTTGAGTAATACCAAGAGAATCTGTAAGGACAACTATGAGACATTAGAAACCAAACGAGGATTCAGATCTTGAGATTTTTTTGATCTGATTTTGGTGACGATAATTTGAGAATCAGAGCTAGACTGCACTGGTACAATTTATTGCACACTCAATCGCTAGCGAATGCTGATAATATTAATATTATAAGAAAGAAAATGGATCTTGCGGTGAACGAGAACAATACTAGGTATTTGAAAATAATAATAATTTGGCACGACCTCCCTCTGAGGAGATTAAGAACAAGCTTCTTAAGTACCATTGATTTAGA
This sequence comes from Merzomyia westermanni, assembly GCA_949987695.1. NCBI lineage: Eukaryota > Metazoa > Arthropoda > Insecta > Diptera > Tephritidae > Merzomyia > Merzomyia westermanni. Next base: position 78,121,698 of record OX465291.1, read on the forward strand.
TGAAGAGTCACATCACAACTACAAAATATCTGTGATTTGATAATATTTTCAAATACAAAATTTTATTTTATTTTTGGATTCGTGATTTAACAAGCTCAAAATCTCACAACCCTAATTGGGTAGCTATAGGCTTTTGGCCGACTCCACCTGTCTAGGCAGATGATTTTTTGGAAAGAAACTTTTCCATAGCGTAGATACACATGGATTCTTGCCGACCACTGCCGAGGAGCGACCAGGTTTTGAAAAACCTTTTTTCAAACATAGTCCTGATATACTTCCTTTATGAAGAAGCAATAAAACCCGCGGGCTTTATTTCCTTTTTCCAGTGGGCCTTATTTCCTTTCCGAAAGTTTTCATTTTATGTTGTGGCATGAATTTTTCATTTTTCATTTCATTTCATTTATTTAAAACATATAAAAATAGTACAATTAGATTTAACATCATTTTTAGTACAACACAGAGTATAATAAAAAACCCCAATAAAACCATAAATACAAAATATGAAAGTGAAAAATACAAAATATGGAATATAAAAATAAATAAATAACTACTTAGAACTAACAAGATTTTATCAGTAATTAACTAAATTAAGTAAGTCATGATGGTCGGTCTGAATTATGTGATAAGGTAGAGAAATATGAGAATATTATATTCTTGAAATTGCCTTTGTTTAGCTCACTTCTAATTACGGCAGGTATCGAATTCCAGGTTCTTATTGTGTTTACAAAAAACAGTCTTGTAGATGCTACAAAGTTAAAGATAGGGACGATTAGATCACTCTTTCGCGCAGACTTCGTGAATATAAGTTTATCGTACAAATATGAGGGCGATTTATACACATAAGGCGAAAAAGAAAAATGCAGCTTCTAGCTTTAACGTACTTATTTATGTTACATCCTAAGAGCTGACATCTCCAAGTGGAGATGTGATCGTACTTCTTTAAACCATATACTTACATAACGTGTATTATGATTAAATAATACGTCGATCTTGTGAGCAGATTGCGAGTCCAGCTTATTACAAACTAATTCCGAGTATGAGATTATTGGTAACAGTAGCTGAATTGCAAGTTTACGCCTTATGGCCAAAGGTGTAAAGGCAGGGGTTTGCCTCAGACTTCGCAGAGAGGCATACACTTTACACTCTACAGCATTTGTGTGATCTACGCAGGTCAAGTTTGAGTTGATAACAAAACCAAGTTTTGTAATTTTAGTAACAACTTACAGCTGTATTCTGTTCAGAAAAAGCGAGGGTACGGACATATTTTCCACCCTTTTTTTCGCGATAGGCAACACAAAAGATTTTTAGGATTAAGGCACAAGCCGTTTCTGTCAGCCCAGTGCACTATGGACGTCAAGTCACTGTTTAATTGGTTGGTTAGAGTACTGATATTTCCGAATGTATCTGATAAATACAGTTGAATATCATCATCGTAAGCATGAATACTAGCGAACTTGCAGGTAGAACATACATCATTGATAAAGAGGCTGAAGAGAAGAGAGCCAAGGATTGAGCCTTGCGGGATGCCAGAAACAATCATTTTGAGTTCGGAAACATCCGTACCGGTATTCACTCTTTGAAACCTACCAATAATAAGGTAACTTTTAATGAGCTGAACAGAGTTTTCACTAAAGATAAAATTCGTACTTAGCTTTGAACAAAGTATAAGATGATGTACAGAATCGAAAGCTTTTGTAAAGTCTAACTGGCACAGTAGCGTTAATTTCTTTTTATCGAATTCTATGCGAATATCACCAATGATTTTTAGCATGGCAGTAGAGCAACTGTGCCCCACTCTAAAGCCTGATTGATATGGAGAGATAAGACTATAGCTATCGACGTGCAAGTTAATTTGGCTAGACAGAATATGCTCAAATACTTTAGACAAGACAGACAAAATACTTATTGGACGAAAATCACCGGGGGTACATGCAGATTCAGTTTTAGCCACAGGACGTACGGATGCGATCTACCACAGGCTGGGAAAACATGAGGTAGTGATGGCGTAATTAACAATATGGGTTAAGGTTCCAACAACATATGGAAGCACTATCTTGATAAACTTGATTGGTAAACCATCCTCACCAATAGCATTAGATTTAATATCGAAAACAGATCTTATCACATCACTCTCATTCACAGATACAAATTCGAACAAGATTGGCTTGGTTAGCAACAGAGGGAAAACCATTCAGGAAAGCATCAAAAATCAAATCCTATAAATTTGAAATTTCTCTAACCAAGCGTCGCTGTCCAAAATTTACAGTTTTTTTCAAAGCCACATAACGACGTTTTTTGGTCTAAATTCTTTAATTTATAAAGTTGTGTTTCATTTGCAACATACACTTACTTGCTATTTTTTCTTAAGCCCGCAACAAACTGATAACTTAAGGTAGTTGCCTCCTGTATATCCATTTTATATTCAACTCTAAATAATAGTTAAAATATCTGAGCTGAGAACCGAAGCGTCGGTTGGTGGCTAAACATAATAAAAAAATTGATTTTAGTTTATGCTTTGATCACTTGTGTTTGTTTAAAAATATGTATGATTCTAGTTGTATATTGTTGAAGAAAATTTTGTGCAGAAACGACTATACTTTTTATGTAGAAGGAAGAAGAGTTTGTAAGTTAAAACAAAATAATTGCTTAAAAGATCAATCGATTTTAGGTACATCGTTGAATGCCTCCAAAGAAAGTTAATACTCTGCGCATAAATAATTAAAATGACGACACGTTTTATTAAGTAAGGAAAAAAAGTTTGTGCGTTAAAAACAATATTCGTTCAAAATATCATTTTATTTTAGGTACTACTAAAAAGACCTCTACGCAAAATGAATAGACTAAAAAATATGCCCCTGCGGGTTAGGGGTTTAGAATATGCCCGAGGTAGGCATACCGATCGTAAGAGGCGACTAATATGCACAAAGGTAATGACGTGCAACTCGATGGTTGATCTACGGATATGATGCCTCTCACCTCTCACCTCTCATTACCCATCTTATCCTCATAAATCGCTACCACGACAGTCGGGCAGTACCGCAAGGAAGTACCGGAGCGTATCTGGTTCAAATCCGGCCAAGGACTGTTAATTCGACACCACTCCCTAAAACCTCCGGGGAGTCTTTTTGTCGTTACCACAACCACAACAACAACAGCAACAAATATGGGAAATAAAGCACATGCCCTTCATACTATTTTGTCAAACCTTTTGGAAAAAAAATAATGCCCTTGTTCCATGTTGCTTTTTGTCAGTGGGCGTTATTTCCAAAAAAAAGTTCCGAATAGCCATTTTCGGTCGCCGTTCGGTCCTTAATTCGGAAAACGAGTAAATCATACCAATGTTTAAATCCTTTTACTTTTTAGTTTTCGTTAAATTTCTTATAAAACTATGCATATGTGGCTTAATTATTTTACTGTAACATTTGGCAGTTTTAAAGCAAAATTTAGATGAATCCTCAAAAATCTAAACCAGCAATGATAGACCTCTTGAGATTAATATTAAAGCCCAGTCAAATATGCACTTGCCCATGTAGAAACAAATAAAAGGTGTATCCTCACGTTGCAATAAAATCATTCGCATGATATGAAAGTTTCCACTTTGATATCCCGGCTTATCAGCGTTATGTCACAATAACTGTGGCCTGTTAACCCCAAATTTCCACTTTATGTCCTTCTGCTAATTTCAATGGCCTGTTATTCTGCTTGCTGGTCTTAAATGTTCATTTTCTTACTATATCCCGCAACTACCAACCATTTGTGTTGTTGGCCTCCTACCATATGTACTGTTAGCCGTGTTCAACAAACCGTAAGTAATTTTTCATAAACACATATTACAAATTTGTTCATTGTACCCAGAGAGCATTTTTACATATAATCAAATGAAATGCTAGTCGAGGCAGCTGTGAAATACCGTTTTTGTTAACGCCGAACAAAAACCCTAGATGGCATGTCCGTAAAAAACGAGGCTGAAATAAAATACTTGGGGGTCACCTTTTATGCAAGCAACATTTTGCGAACATGTCAGGTAGTGCGACAAAGGACATCATGGTGTACAAACGCATGGACGGGAAAACTTCGAGGTGTACCCCGCACATCTTAAGATGGATGTACACTATGATAGTCACACCCATTATTACCTATGGCTCGATAGCGTGGGCTTCAAGAAGAGCACTCTCGACAGTGAAGCAATCACTCACAAATATGCATCGATTGCGTGCGTCTGCATTACAGGGGGCAATGCGTACATGCCCCACCGCTGCTTTGGAGGCCATTATTGATCTGCCACGCTACACGTGGCAAGAGAGCAGTCGGCCAGGAGAACCCTCCTGAACAATGCCAATGAAGGTTCAAGGAAAGGTTAAAAGAAACGTTCCCAATATCTCAGCTACCGAAAGACGACATTCTCAAGCAAATAATCTTTGAAAAAAGATTTAGAGTAGAATTGAAAGACGAGATAACCTAGAAGAAGGCCAGAATAAATCGTGTGGTACACAGATGGCTCGAAAATACCAAAGGGAATTGGAGCCGGAATATTCGGCCCCAGAGCTGAGATCTCAGCACCTCTGGGATGTTACCCGAGCATCTTTGAAGCGAAAGCATATGCTATATATCAATATGCCGAGCTAACTCTGCAGCGTGGATATAGCAATGAGAAGATAGCTATACTTAGCGATAGTCAAGCCGCACTTAAAGTGATCTTATCGTGTGAGATAAAATCAGTGCTTACCCGCGAGTGCGTAGAAAAGTAAAATCATCTTGGAACCTGCAATAGCGTGCTGCTAGCATGGGTTTCAGGCAGCGCTCGCAAGGCCTATTGGGCCTGAGCCCACACTGCCAATGGGTCCTCACACAATTAGGGAATGCCTGAGAAATGAAGAGGAAGAGAAAATGGAGGACTATTAGCGCAATATGCCAGGCATGCGGCAATCAAAACCTAGTATTCTTACAGGTCATTGCAGACTCAACAGCCACCTGCATAAATTGAGTATACGGGCAGAAGACACATGCCGATTCTGTCACAGAATGGCAGAGCACATCCTTTTGTCATGCGACACAATCGCCAGGAAAAGGGCAAAATTTCTGGGAACACCATTACTAGAGCACAAGCACATACAAACGCTCAAGCCAACGCAAATAATCACCTTCCTGAAGGAAGTCGGCTTAGATGAGGTTGTGTGAAGAGACGAGGTCAAAATAGACCTGTTTCAGAGTTTTCCCATTATTCGATCGAATCACACTACCTATGGCACAACTCGTTCGAAAGTAAAAAAAACATTGACGATTTGAAATGATGAACTATCTTTCAAATGATGGCTGGGTACATATATACTCGTATGTATTGCAGTATGGGGTATAGTGATACATGATGGTATGGGGAGCACATCGAAAAATGTTTTCCTTTGCATGTACTCCCATTGTGTATTGCCCAAATATTCCCACTTAATTGACTGTTGACGTGTTATTTGTGTCTGATTCCTGCGGTTACTGTGGATTTTAAACATTTCTAATTTCTTTCATGTAGAGTAAAGTTTTTTATTTCGTTGATATTTTGATGTGTATTTATACATTATGATTTATCACGCTATATAAATGGGGAAAGTTGAACACATAGGTATTTGGGAATGAACACATATGTATGCATCTAATGAGGATTTCAAAAATGGTTGATGGATTTTGTCCACATGTTTTTATCTTATAACTTTAAATGTGCTGTTATTGTATATTTGTATATTCAGACTATCTCGAAAACGGCTGACCCGGTTTGGATGAAATTTGGTATGTAGATAGCGTACTACATTCTAAGAATTTAACTATATGCTGCCACATAGGATGTTTTCACGGGGTTGCCACCTACCTGACATTTTTTTAAATGTATTGAGATATGCCAGGCGGGGGGAAATTGGGGGATCGATCCCCCCTTCGTCAATGAACTACTATTTAAATATGATTTAATAACACAATACCATTTTATGCTTCTGTTTTATAATTTTCTTATTTTAGGCTAATGACAAAGAACATTTTTATGAATATATGAATATATCGGTTAGTGGATTATGCGTTTGAATATTAAGCCTATATCCATATACTAGTCTTTTTAGACCTTCTTAGAAATTCACTAGGCTGTCAAGCCAATAAAACCGGCTTCGAGGTATGCGTACACATTGGCTCTGGTAGTAATAAAATAACAGACCGAAATAATACCTTAATTTCCGCGGTCTGAAATTGTTGAGCTAAAACTCTACTCCCTTATCTCTCACCTCTATAAAAATTCGAATTCAGATAGTCTGAAATCTTTGTGTAATAAAATCCAACAAATGAAGATAGACACCCCTATTGCGAGTGTCGATTTGCAGTAGAATAGACTTTTTCGATTCAGTAACTTGATCGAACAAAGACTGCACATTTTGAATGTTTATTTATATATACTAGAGTTGAAATTCAACCAATAAACTTTATTTTATTTTATTTTTTTGCTGTAGGTATGTTTTATCCGCCTTTTTTTCTTCCTTTCAATGTCGTTCCTTTCCTGTAACATATTTTTATTTTCCTGGATTTCTTTTTTTACTCTCTTATTTTATTTTTTACTTTCCTCAAACTTCTTTTCCTTTCCCTTCCCTTCCTTTTATTTTCTTTCTTTCCCCTTCGTTTTCTTACCATTCCCTTCCCTTCCTTTCATTTCCTTACCATCCCTTCTTTCCTTTAATTTTCCTTCCTTTCCTATCCTTTCCATTCCCTTCCCTTTCCCTCCTTTCCTTTCCTTTTCCTTTTCTTTCCTTTTTTTCCTTTAATTTTCCTTCCTTTCAATTATTTTCCTTTCCTCTATTTTCCTTTAATTTTCTTCGGTGTTTAATACTCTTTATGAGTAATCATTTATTTTATTTTTGTAAACCCTGTTTGTAGGTATCAGCAATGAATTTTACATATTTGCTCATATTTTACATTGCTTGTTTAATGTATCCAACAAAGCAACTTTTCGTGCTCTCAGGAGAGCAGCTGACACTGGGCATCGTAGCCAGTAATCAATACAATAACAACAACTAAAGCAAAAATGCATGACACAACAGAGTATCTATAGTGCGAATACTTATTTTTCATTGGTCCACTACCAACTCTTAGCACTCACAGTGAGAGCCGACCACACGAATAACACAAAAACATGCATGGCAAGTCTACTCACACTACTACGGCTCTTAATTTTTTCCCACAAAGCAACTCCTCGGCCATGCTCACGATTCAGCATAGTACACAAAAAGCAAGTACACACACACACAGCGTGTCTATAGTGTGAATAAGTTAATGTGTAGTGGTGTGACTTTTATGTTAAATTTTTTATATTAAAATGATTTTTTAAATAAAAATGTCCTATCTATACATATATAATTTGTATACCTTAGAATTATAGTTTAGCAGAAAACGGTTCTACATTGCATTCATCTTGTCTATTAATATATAAGATATTTTCTGTTTTTTTTTTTATGATTTACTTTTTATACATTTGGTTAGCACTTTTCAAACCACATTGACACGCCAAGGACTGCAAAATGGGAGTATAAAGATGATCGATTAAGTATTCACAGTGCCTCATTAAGGGATCGGTTGGACACTCGCAATTGACCCCCTGCGTGTTAGCGGGTTAGAATATGCCCGTGGTAGGTATAGTATGACGTACCACTCGATGGTTGATCTACCTCTCACCTCTCATTACCCATCTTCTCCTTCCTTAAAGAAGGAGGGTTCCACTGGTCATACCAAATCGCTTCCACGACAATCGGGCAGTACCGCAAGGGAGTACCGGAGCATATCGGGATCATATCCGGCAAAGGAATGTCACTTCCGCCAACACTCCCCAAAACTTTCGAGGAGTGTTTTTGTCGCTAAAAACAACAACTAAACTCGCAATTGCTCGAGATCGCTAATCGCTTAGTATTCGATTATCTATTCTTGTTCGACACTCACAAAGGGGTGAGATTTAGGGTTTGTAGTGGATTTCGCAAATGCCTTAGTGGCGAAGTTACGACGTATTCGTTCCGACGACCATTCTTCTTTCTTCTTTAAATGGCCATCTAACCGCCTAGGCGATTTTGACCGTCCAACATAGCTCGCCAGTCGTTTCTTCGTTGCGCCAACTGCCGCCAATTGGAAACACCGCGGGATCGCAAATCGATCTCCACTTGGTCCTTCCATCGGAGTGGTGGTCTCCCTCTTCCTTTGCTTCCACCGGCGGGTGCCGATAAGAATACCTTCTGGCCTGGAGCATCTTCGCTCATTCGCACTACGTGGCCTAACCAGCGAAGCCGCTGTGTTTTAATTCGCTGAACTATGTCGGCGTCTGCGTAAAGTTCATACAGCTCATCATTAAATCTTCTTCGGTACTCGCCGTCGCCAACGCGTAGACGTCCACAAATCTTTCGAAGAACCTTTCTCTCGAATACTCCCAGAGCCGCCTCATCAGATGTTGTTAGTGTCCACGCCTCGCTTCCCTCTTCAACTCGCGGTAGTGTTCACACACACTCCTCGTTGCATTCGATCTCAGCGTTGTCTTGTAGGCTTCGTCCTTTCTTTTCGTTGCAGCGCGGCACTCTTCATCATCATACCAGTTGTTTCTTCGCGTTAGCCGGAATCCAATTACTTCTTCGGCTGCGGTACGGAGTGCTCCTGAGATATGATCCCACTGCTCATGCAGTTGAATTATGCTCTCGGAGAGCAGGTGTGAGAGGTGATCTGCGAAATAATTGGCGATCTGTTGCGATTGCAGCTTTTCGACGTCCAGCTTTCCCTGCGTTTTTTGTTGCACCTGTTTTGTCGTACAGTGGCGGGTACGAATCTTGGCTGCTACTAGGTAGTGATCAGAGTCGATGTTAGGTCATCGTATTGTGCGAACATCTAAAACGCTGGAAGCATGCCGTCCGTCTATCACAACGTGGTCGATCTGATTGTTTTTCGATCGGGGGACAGCCATGTAGCTTGATGGATCTTCTTGTGCATAAACCTAGCGCTGGATATGACCATGTTTCGGGCACCGGCGAAGTCGATCAGCCTGAATCCATTTGGCGAAGTCTGATCGTGGAGACTGAACTTCCCGACAGTGGGGCCGAATACACCCTCCTTACCCACCCTGGCGTTAAAGTCCCCAAGCACGACTTTGATATCATGACGGGGGAAGCGCTCGTATGCTTCTTCCAGGCGCTCGTAGAATGCATCCTTTTCCACGTCATCTTTCTCTTCCGTCGGTGCATGAGCGCAGATAAACGATATGGTGAAATATCGTACTTTTATGTGTGAACGACAGTACTCGTTGACGGAGTCTCTCTCCCACCACAAATCCCACGCCGAATCTGCGTTTGTCTTCATGCCCACTCCAGTAGATGTTACAAGGTGTTCTGATCGTATTTCCTCGCCCCGTCCATAGCATCTCTTGTATGGCGGTGATGTCAGCTTTTGCTTTCCTCAGGACCTCAACCAGCCGGGCAGCGGCACCTTCCCCATTAAGGGACCGGACATTCCAGGTACATGCCCTTATCTCATAATCCTTATTTCGTTTGCGGGTGTTGTCATCTAAAAAAGGGGTTCTCATATCCGAGGCTTTGTTGTTGAATTTCATTGGAACGTTGTTTTATGTGGTGGGTCCCAAACCCAACGCACAACCCGTTTCACGGGAAGTTGAATTCTATTACACGTTTGTATAGCGAGCCGCTTGATCCAATACAGACGCCCGCTTGCAGCCGCACCACATGGGGATCAGACGCTGCTGTTTGAACCCCCCCAGCAAGCCCTTAAACCGATTATGTCGGAGTGGCCTTTTCAGGTTGTCGCCTTCTCACGTTTAGCTCACCACCAAACGGGTGTTCGGTGGTTACCCAGAGGATACTTGGGCGCAAAGCCCGGAAGTAGTGAGCTGCTTGAACCGCATGCAAAAGAATCGCTCTGGCCATTCCCAGGTGAATGGCGATCAGAAACTTTCCCCACTTGCGTGGACTTCAGCACACGGCCCCATCTTCCGACGACCATTACTTTGACAAATTATTCAGAACTTGTGAAAATGATGCAAACCACATGGATATTGAAATCAAAAAGAACCGATACAAATCTAGTCAGAATCTGCAAGCATGTAACTTAGATGTTTATTTCCAGATTTCTGTTTTTTATCCATTAATAGATCATATGTAATAATGGAAATAGATAGTCGATTCACTTAACAAAAAAAGATCTTCAAAGACTTAGTTTATATTTTTTCAACAAACCATAGTGAAGAAAATTACACAAATTTATTTAAGCTTGCTGAATTTTATGAACCCCTTGTTCAAAGCCAAAATATAGTGGCCGAAACCAATTTATGGTAAAGATTCCTAAAGCGACATAATCTTTCGCCAAAAACTGCACTTAAGAACAGCGACAAAACCTCATTTCCACTTCAACAGCAAATTGCACCTTTTTAACTCTTCTTCTTCTTTAAGTGGTGCTTAACCTAAACGATTTTAGCGGTTCAACATAGCTCACCAGTCGTTCTTACCACGGCATCGCAAATCGGTATTGACTTGGTCCTTCCACGATGTCTCCCGCTTCCTCTGCTACCACCGCCGCGTACCGATAAGAATACCTTCTGGGCCGAAACATCTTCATTAATTCGCACAACGTTGCCTAGTTAACGAAGCCGCTGGGTTTTAATCCGTTGGAATATGTCGGTGACTGCATATGCCTCATGCAGCTTGTCATTAAATCTTCTTCGGTACTCACCGCCGCCAACGCATAAGGGTCCGTAAATCTTTCGAAGAACCTTTCTCTCGAGTACCCCCAGGCGCCACATCAGATGTTGTCAGTGTCCAAGCTTCTACACCATAAAACAGGACGGGTACGATAAGTGATTTATAGAGTGTCATTGTCGTTCTTCGAAAGACGACTTTGCTTTTCAATTGCCTACTCAATTCGAAGTAGGACTTGTTTGCAAAAGTGATTCTTCGTAGGATTTCTAGGCTGACATTATTGTTGTTGTTAATGCAGGTTCCCAGGTAAAAAAACTCTACAGAGGCTAAAAACTTATTTGCGGAACTCTACCGGAGAAGTAGTTAAAATATTGTTGAATATATTATCTTTATATCATTTCTTTTTATACAATCAAGGAGCTGTTGACGGTATATAAAAATGTGACCATTACAACACAAGAAGTAATTGAAACAAGTAAGGAAAGCGCTGTCTTCGGCTATGCCGAATACTTTATACCTTTTATGGCATCACGGGTTTAAGTGTCCAATCCTTACTTAGAGTAAGAACAAACTTTGCAATATTTGTCGGTCTAACTCTGCTAATTTAAAGATACATAGCTCAAACTCTGTTTTTAGTAAAAATTTGTTGTATGGAGGCTATACGATACATTGTTTAATCTTGATGATTTTCAATACACCCAACACATATGTAATAGGTACTGTAGCTGCCAAATTTAGTGTTCCTCACTAATAAATTGCAAGAGTTATAGACCAAACTGTATTTATCGAAACAATCGATTGGATGGGATATGTATGTTATTTTGGTCCGATCTGGCTGATTTTCACTAGTCATATTACGTATATAATACGTATGAAACCTGCAAAATTTTAAGGTCAGAACCCATTTATCGGAACTATCGAGTACATCGGAGCTATGCGTTGAATTGATGCGAACTTGTTGGTTCCGACAAATGATAAATATATTACAAAGTGCGAGATATCTCTTAAACTGAGGTACTCGTTTGCGTTCGACAGGCAAAAGGCCATGGCTAAATCAACTCAGCTCATCGCCCTGATCATTTCAGTATACTTATTGGTGGGTATATCTCTTCTTCTTCTCATACTTACAAACATCGGACCAAAGTTATAATACCATTCTATGTTCATGAAATGTATACAAATGTGTGTTAAGTAAAGAATATTAAAACTCGCTTTATAAGTAATATTTTGTTAACTTGCAGTTAAATATATATATATACGCTTAGAAAACATGTAGATATGTTCAATGTGTAAAAACTGAAACGAAAGATTATAAATTATAAACTTTCACAAAAAACCCACTAATTAATTAAGAAAATTAGAAATAATTTTTAAAATTTTAATAAATAATTAATACCCCATCAACAAAATTGTATAGGCAAGAAATATATTACGGCATATGCACATATGAACGAATGGGCACAGCCGAAGCCTCTAGCCATTGTGTGTCTCAAATTGCAGTTATCGATGCACATTTTTTATTATCCCTCCCATCCCCCCTACCCCGAGTCCTGGCTATGCCACTATATGCCTATATGGATACTAAACGAAAGATATTTTCCTGCGTATTTAAAAAAAACCACTTGAGCTTCTTATACTTTTTGTTTGGGGTAACAACTAAAGGATAGATGTCGTCATTGGAAGTGTGATGTATTAGGCTAATTTATTCACAGGAAAAATACACGTCTTACTTGTAGTTGAGCCAACACGGAAGAGAGTTCATCTTTATTATTTCTTTTTACATGACATTTCGTTAGGCGTTGCCAACCACAATATTTATGAAGAATTACAAAAGAACTTAAACCTAAAGCTTATAGTGCGTGTACATTTATACATATACTACAATACCACTCACATAATTTGCAATCTTATAAACTAAATAAACCACCATAATTCAATTCATACTTCAGTTGTTGTTTATGTTTTTAATAGTTTTACAAACTTTTTTTTTTTATTTTATGTTTTACTTCACTTTATATAATACGATTTGGGACCTACTTCCCACTATAATAACTTGACCGTCTATAATCAACCTTTTTTACAACTTATCATTTGATTTGCATGCCTTTTCCAGGTCTTATCATCCGTTTTTACAATATATGTTTGTCTACCAATTCTTGTGTTAACTACCGCTTTTGTCCATTTTGTTTTACCCGGAGTCGAATAATCTTTAACATAGACCACTTCTCCCACGTTAAATGAATACTTTTTTCGACCCTTGAAATACTTTTTCTGTTCTTTTTGCTTTTGATGGACAAAATCTGTTATTTCCTTATTGTCTGAGCTAATAACTTCTCGCCTTTCATTAAGTAAATCTAATCTACATCTTAGTTTCCTCCTATTGAACATAATATAAGCTGGGGAAACTCCTGTGCTTGAATGTACTGTATTTCGATAGTCTAATAAAAATTTGTTAAGAACACTGTTGAATGCCGACAATGGCGTTTCATGTAAATTTCTCTTTAATGCCGATTTTATGGTTTTTACCGAGTTTTCCGCCTGCCCGTTTGTTGCAGGATGCCCTACCGGTGACGTTATGTGCTGAATGCCGTTTTGTTTTAAAAAAATGCTAACTTCACGCGACGTAAAAGACGTACCATTGTCCGAAATCACGTATTTCGGCAATCCGAACCGTGCAAACATTTCTCTTAACACTGATATAACCGCCACACTGTTCGTGTTCGTTCCCATGTCGACACATTCCACCCATTTGCTTGTGCAGTCGACTATTATTAAACACCACCTTTTCCTAAAAGGTCCAAAAAAATCTATATGTATTCGCGACCATACTTCCTCTGGACGTTTCCACGATATTAACTCTTCCTTTGGTGGATTCGCCCGCGTAAGTAAACTAGGTTCACAACCTTTTACTGCTCCCTCCAAGTCTTTACCTTGGTTTGGCCACCAACAGCATTCCCTAGCCATGCATTTAATTTTAACGATGCCCATGTGTGTGGCATGCAAAAAATCTATAACTTTAGTCTTCAATTTTATTGGTACTATCACCCTAAATCCCCAAAATAAGCAACCGGATTCCTCGGACAATTCCACTCTTCTTTTAAAATATGGTAACAACTCTGTATCGCTACATTTTTCAGGCCATCCGTTCTTTAAAAATTCACATACCTGTTGTAATACCAAATCCTTATTTGTTTCCTTTTTAATGTTTTCGAGGTTAACCCCTTGATTTCCCTCAGTGACACGTTGGAAATAATTTATATATATATCCTCCGGAAATTCGATTTGGTCGTCGTCATTGCCTAAAGGAAACCTCGAAAAATAGTCAGCCATATTGCTCTGTGATTTAACATGCTCAACGTCAAAACTCTAACGTGATAATATAAGACCAATGCGTTGTAATCTATTTGAAGCCATTTCTGGTATCCCTTTCTTGGGACCAAAAATGTGTTGTAAGGGTTTGTTGTCCTTCACCAAGGTGAAATGACGCCCAAACACATACTGATGGAATTTTTTGATACCATACAGTATTGCTACTGCTTCCCTATCCAATTGCGAATATCGTTTTTCAGTTTCCGTCAACGTTCTAGGAGCGAATTCTATTGATGTATATTGGAACGATTTTTCGTCATCCCTTGTCAAATTTGGTTTTGAGACAAACCGGTTTCGGCGTTGTGCCATCATCAGTGTCGATTTTCGTTCTGATCTGTTGTGGTCGTTTGTCTTGTATTTATAGTAGGTAGCAGGTAACGTCAGCATGGGTGTCTGTTTGTGTACGTGTGTGCATGTGTTGTGTGTGTACATTCAAAACCGGGGGTGGTTTGCATCGATCGGTTTTTTTGTGGTTGACTGAGGCAGGTAAAAGTTGGTGATTTTTGTTGTTTGACCTTTTTTGCTTGTTTGTTGTTTTTGATCTTTTGTTGTTTTGTGCTTATTTGTCGGTGCGTGTGTGTTTGTTGTACCTGAGTGGTTGCTTTGTTTTTTGTAAACCAATTTTAAAGGTTCGAATATTGTGTCGGAAACAGTGTTTGTCTGTTCGTTTATTATTCTACCGTCGAATGTTTTTTGTTTGTAGATTTCCATGTTTTCGAGTACGTTCAGACGTCTGCCTTTTGCTTGTACATGTAGGACCTTGACTGTTTTTTTGATGTTTCCGGGGGGGCATTTATTCTCCGCCATGTGATTCTCAAAGTTGGACTCTGGCATGATGGTTGGATTCCGTATCTTTTTGTTGTAATCTCTAATGTGTTCTCTGAACCTCGTTCTTTATTGTCGTCCAGTTTGTCCTATGTATACACCATGGCTGCTAAATGGATCTTCTGAGTTAGTTTTGGTTCTTAGCTTCCGTCCTAAATTGTTCGATGTTTTGAACGCTGTGTTGATGTTGTATTGTCTAAGGAAATTTGCTAATTTATATGTTGCCCTTCCAGTATGTCATTGTCGTCCAGGTTTGTGTACTTTCTTCTCCATTGTTTCTTTTTTGTTCTCTAAGGTCTCTCCTGAGTTCTATTGGTTTTTCAACTCCGTTCTGATCCACCTGTGTTAACACCGCCCCTACTCCAATTGGACTCGCATCCACTATCACCCTTGATTTGTCATTTGAATTATAATGGGCTAAAAAACTATCCGATAACAATAACTCTTTGATTTTTGCGACTACATCCGAACACTCCTGTGACCAAAAGAATTTTGTATTCACTTGTAAAAGTTTATACAGTGGAAATAACAATGTTGATAGATTAGGCAAAAATCTTCTATAAAAATTAATTACCCCCAAGTAAGCTTGGAGTTCTTTAACATTTGTTGGATTCTTCATTTCCCGTATATCTTTTACCTTGTCCGGATTCATGTGTAAACCCTCTTTATCAATTATGTGCCCTAGATATTTCACTTCATCGCAAAAGAACTGACATTTTGCTTTTGAAAGTTTAAACCCTGCGTCACTTAATAAGTTTAACACGTTTTCTAACCTCTTCGAAAGCAATTTTTCGCTTGATGCCGTTATTAATATATCGTCGAGAAATACTACTACCCCATCAATACCTACTAACAAAGTGTCCATAATTTTTTGAAAAATTGCCGGTGCCGAGGCAAGCCCATATATTAACCTAGTATATTGGAATAGCCCCTTCGACGTAGAAATTGTTGTATATTTTCGCGATTCTTCTTCTAAAGCTATTTGCTGATAAGCAGTACTTAAATCCAGCTTAACGAATTTCACCCCTCCGTGCAATTTAGCAAAAATTTCCTCAATTCTCGGCAACGGATATTTTTCGATATTTAAGCATGGATTTAACGTTACTTTAAAGTCTCCACAAATACGAATGGAGCCATCTTTTTTTTGTACTGGGACTATTGGTGTGCCCCACTCGCTATAATCGACTGGTTCCAACACCTTAAGGGCCACTAGCTTATCAATTTCTTTTTCTACTTTCTCTTTTATTGCTAAAGGTAGTGGACGAGGTCTAAAAAACTTTGGTTTGTTACCTTCTCGGACATCTAAGCGCGCATAACTCTTTTTAAATAACCCTAACGAGCCATCGAACAAATTCGCAAACTTCTTAAGGACATAGTGATCACTATTATTTTCCTTTGTAAAATGTAAATTCGAAAATTTTATGCCGAAACATTGTAAAAACTTGCGGCCGAGCAATGGTGGACCGCCACCTTCAATAACTACGAAAGAAACTATCTTATTTTGCTTTTTAAAGCTTGCGCTTACTTCGAAAACACCCCTCGGCACGATACTACCACCATTGTAGGTCTTCAACAATGTTGTAATTTCTTTTAACTCATACCGGCTGAAAAAGCGTTTGTATGTTTCGTTAGACATTACATTATTTTCGGAACCCGTATCCAATTGCATGTTAAAACCTTTACCATCAATCGAAATATTTATATCAATTGGTTTGTCATCAACCCCATTAATTGCATATAAACTTATCTCTGAACTAGTATTTAAAAAGTTTAAATTTACATTTTTATATTTACACATTTTCTTAAGATGTCCTCTTTGTTTGCATTTATTTCATTTATAATTTTTAAACTTACACTCGTTCTTGCTGTGATTCGTATAACCACATACCTCGCATGGCACTGCACGTTTCTGCTGCCGATTTTGTTGTTGTGAAACCTGTTTACCCTCTTTTTGCGTCTTTGCATCGCCTTACTTCTTGACATTTTTCTTCAAGAAATTCAGCTCCTCTTCCTTCTTAATCTGCTCACTACCGACTTGTTGTTGTTGTTTAATGTACTCAGCTGTATTTGCGATTTCTACTACCCTATCGAACGTTGAGGTTATATTTTCTAAAAAAATTTTATCTCTGGCCGGACCCTTTTCCAACCCCATCACAAATTTGTCTCGGAGCGCCATGTTTAGACTGTCCCCAAATTCGCACTTTACCGCCAACGCTCTAACTCTTGCCGCCCATTCGTTCACTGACTCTGCCAACCCTTTTGTCGCATTGTAAAATTTGTAGCGTTCCACAAATGCTGACGTCGTTGGCTTAAAATGATCTCTCAATTTATCCAGACACATTTGCAGTGTAACTGTGTCGTCCTCCAAAAGCATGGGACTCATCAAGTTCTCCAGGAGCATATATGCATTTTCCGACAACGATGTCAGAAGAAATGCCTTTTTTTGTTTTCTCCCGTGATACCACTTGCTATGAAAAATTGGCAAAGTTGCTTTTCAAACACTGACCACGCACTTTTCTCGTGATCAAAAAATGGCGTATTTACCGAATTGGTGGCCATTTTTCCAAAAATATTAACACAGTAATATCAACAATCAAATTTTGTGCCCGGTTTTTCGAATTTGAATATTTATTTTCTTCGTCGCCAACTGTGATGTATTAGGCTAATTTATTCACAGGAAAAATACACGTCTTACTTGTACTAGTTGAGCCAACACGGAAGAGAGTTCATCTTTATTATTTCTTTTTACATGACATTTCGTTAGGCGTTGCCAACCACAATATTTATGAAGAATTACAAAAGAACTTAAACCTGAAGCTTATAGTGCGTGTACATTTATACATATACTACAGGAAGTAAATTGAAGCAACCTCAGCAGTAGTCAATAGCCGTCTCCATGTAATGGTGGTGAGATATCAACTATGCTTTCTGAGGTGTAAAGTTCAATCAGCTATTCAATTTGGGGAAATACAATTTTGACAATTTACTGGTTTACGTTAAATTTATAAATTGATGGTATTTAAAAAAATGTGAGGTCTTAAAAGCGTATATAGCTAAAAAATTGTCTTAAGTTAATAAGCGTTAATACAAAAACGAGATTTTTGGAAAGTATTTCTAAAATTGTAAGCGAAGAAGGGTCGCATAATTTAAATGCTGTTTGACAACAAAGCTGTTTGAGCACAGTCGTTCTAAATAGAATAAACAAAAAAATGCATTAATAATGGTGCTGCGTAACTTCGATGTAACCGTAGGTCTATCTAATGGAGACAGGCCCGTGCGAAGGGGAGGGGGGTTTAGGGCTTCAACCGTCCCTCCCCCTATTGGGGATGTTTCAGCTTAAATTTATATACCAAATGGCCAAACTCCATTCCAACTGATACTCCTTACAACCTCAGATAAGGTTCCACTTTTTTGGTGGGCATATGTATTCAAATTATCATTTACGTTCGTGCATTCACTTGTACGTGCAAAGCGGTTTGAATTTGCCTTATTACTTATAACTGAGCCGCAATGCGGCATTGAGAATGGGAATCGAAGAAGAAAATGCTTTACCCATTGACTTGCAACTGTAGAAACAAAAATTAGACTTTCTGAATGAAAGCAAACTACGCATGATCCCAGTTATTAAAACAGTTATCCTGTGTGGCCGACAAGGATTTGCTATCAGAGGTTCCAATGATAAGGGAAGAATTTCTAAAGACGAACCGTTGACGAATGATAGAACTTTAGTGCACTCTTAAGATATCGAGCCAAAACTGATGAGCAGTTGAAAAAACACCTGAGTGATTCACCAAAGAATGCTATGTACACAAGCAACCGTGTCCAGAATGAAATAATCAACATTTGTCACCACCTCATCATGAGTTACAACATCGATCTAGTGAACAAATCGAAGGGCTTTTCTTTTTTCGGAGATGACACGCCAGACATTGCAGGAGTAGAACAAAGTTCAAAGTGCATTCGCTACTTGGATAAATGCGGCGAAAAGTTCATCATTCACGAAGGTTTTTTGGGTTTTATTCCTATCACCGATTTTACTGGAAAGGGAATAGGAACTGCTTACCTAAATATCTTCCTGACTAGATTGACTATGACGGTGAGAGAGCGGTTAGCGGAGAGTTCCAAGGGGCTCAAGCTGTTGTCGAGAAAACTTATCCACTCGCGCTCTACTCTCCTTGTGCTGCTTATAGCTTCAATTTGGCGGTAAGCTCTGCGTGCAATATAATGGGAATCAAAAATTGGCTGGGAGCTCTAGAGAATATCCACTCCTTCTTCATTTATCCGAAACGCCAAAATGCCCTTCAGGATGCGATAAGTAGAAATGAACATCTATCGGAAACTCTAGTGAAGAAATTGAAAAAATTTTGTAAAACCAGATGGGTAGAACAGCATGAGTCCGTCGCAACATATCTCCATTTGCCACCAGCAGTAATTCGCGCTATAGAAGTGATTTCCACCAACTGGAAAGACCCAACGACTTCGTCTGGAGCTTTCCAACTGCTTTCATCTATAAAAACTGCAAATTTCCAGATATCCATGCATATTTTGAGCTCGGTGCATTCTCTCACATTGTTGTTGTTGTTGTTAACAGTGCTTCGCCCTGCCCAATGGGCTCGATCACTCTAACTTGTCATCAGGCTCTTCTAACGGAAGTCCGAGGAAACGCGCAGTGTAACCCTGTCTCTCACATTGTCTCTGAGTCGAGTACATCAAGGAGAAAATCAAGATCTTGGAGAGGCTATCAAATTGGCTGATGCTGCGAAACAAATTTTGACGGAAAGAAGAGAAAACGCTAAGGAAGAATTCAGACCAATTTTCAAAACCGTGAGCGAAGTTGCCGAGCAATACGAAATTGAATTGCGAAAGCCAAGGATTGCGTCGAACCAGACCCAACGTTCCAACGTACAAACTTGAGTCAGTTGAAGATTATTTCCGTATAACAATCTACATACATACCTGACATTGATTCGTTTCTGACACAATTGCAAGATCGATTCTTAAATCACCGCAATATTTTATCAAATTTCCCTTGCCTCTATCCCAACAAAACGAAAATTTTCGAAGAAGAGTCCTGCGCTCAACTATTCCAATCATACTGCTCATTTTTGCACGACGATTCCCGTGACATCTGGGTGAACGAAGTACAACTTTGGCGGAAGCTCATTGCCGAAAAGGAAAGAAAAAAATTCACTTGAAGCACTCGATATTTGTAATGAAGATGCGTTTCCAAATGTTAGCCAAATGTTTCGCGTTATGGCAGTTTTGCCTGTGACAACAGTGACGAATGAACGATCCTTCTTAACTTTGCGATGACTAAAAACGTATTTGAGATCAACAATGTCTGAAGATCGCCTGAACGGCTTAGCCTCGCGCTGTCAAAATCGATCCGAAAATAATTTTGAAAGAGTTTTTTTTTAGTACCTTTGATTTATTAAATAATTATAACTAAATATGACTTTTGACAATAAATGTCCGTACTCTAAAAATAAGTTTCTTATCTTTTTTCATTGATTTTGCAACTTGAGTTTAAACCCCCCGCCCCCCTCGGATATTTTCTGCGCACGGACCTAAATGGAGAAGGACGAAATAGTTACCGACGAACAATCCGCCAAAGAAGCACATGTACAGAGAATCACTCTAATCCAAGGGGCCGTGGGGGTGTACTATGCAACTGCAGCATTTACGAAGACTGTGCACAAAGCTCAAGGATGAACTTTTGAGTTTGTTGGAGTGGAGTCGGTGTTTATGAGTATTACGTAGAGTTTTCAGAGTTAAACGGCCAACTACGTTGTTGTTGTTGTTGTAGCGACTACTTAACCTGCCTAAGTATCACCCCTCGGAACGGAAGTCCCAGAAACCTCGCGGCTTCAAGAGGGGTGGGCCAGAGTGAAATTGGTGTTAGAAGAGTAGGCTCGGTTGAGCAGATGAACAGATGGTTAGTATCGTTGGGAGACACGCATGCTGGGCAGACATTTAGCATGTCAGGGTTCAGTCTGGATAGGTAAGAGTTTATTCTGTTACAATATCAGAACGAAGTTGAGCCAGCGTGACTCTTGTCTCTCTAGGCAGTTCGCGTTCCTCGTCGGCAACAGGTGGAGCTTGTGCCTGTAGGACTGCATTCATTGGACGAGACCTGACAAAGGAATTTACCTGAGGGCCCGCCGATACACCATTGGATCAAACGGCGAGAAAATGTGATGCCGGATCTCGTCATAGTTCGTACGGAGGTGACTCCTTATTCTCCTGGGAGGCGGATTTTCGTTGAGCAGGTTCCTGCTCGGATGCTGCGGTTTATAGCAGTTGGAGAGGAATTGCATGGTCAACATCTCGCAATGCTCTTTAAAATCGAGCATTTTTGCCTCACTATGAAGGTGGTGCTCAGGAGACATAAGGAGGCACCCCGTGGCAGTTCTGAGTGCGGTGTTTTGGCAGGCCTGCAACCTCCTCCAGTTTGTATCTTCTAACCCAGGCGACCATATAAGCGTCGCGTAGCTCAGAACCGGCTGGCCGATTGCCTTGTACGTAGCCAGTAACGTTTCTTTATCTTTCCCCCAAGTGCTGCCAGCTAGTGACTTGAGGATTTTGTTACGGCTTTGTACTTTGGTGGCAATCGCCGCTACATGAGCACCGTATTTGAACATGTTATCAAACGTGACCACTAAGATTTTGGGGTGTGTGACAGTCGGAAGCTTAATGTTGTCGACATAGACGTCTAATTCCATGTTCACCTGCGCTGTCCACGTCGGAAATAAGGTGGCCGAGGATTTGGTCGGTGACAGTGTCAGATCTCGTGTAGCGAAAAAACCGGATAGGGATGGGAGGTAAGAGTTAAATCTTGAGCAAAGCTCGTCTACGGAGGGGCCAGTCGCCAGGATCGTGCAGTCATCGGCGTAGGAGACAATCGAGACACCTTCTGGTGGGGAAGAGAGCCTCGATATGTAATAATTAAACAAACGCAGGGATAGGTCTTTCGCCTCTAAATTCAACCGATGGCTGGCGACCACTCAGATAGTTGGCGGTCCAACGCTTTAGACAGGGGGGAAGAGTTGAAATCTCCAGGTCGTTAATGAGTTGCGCAGTGTCGAAAGCTTTCGACAGATCAACCGATGACTGGCGACCACTCAGATAGTTGGCGGTCCAACGCTTTAGACAGGGGGGAAGAGTTGAAATCTCCAGGTCGTTAATGAGTTGCACAGTGTCAAAAGCTTTCGACAGATCAAGCGCAACTAGCACGGTCCTGTCATTTGGACGAGGTTGATTGAGACCGACACCTATCTGTGTGGTGATGGCGTTTAGCGCGATGGTAGTGCTATGCATTATACGTAATTCATGCTGATGTTCGGCTAGTCGCAAGTTAGCGTTTTATTAAGGGAGCAAGACCGTCTCCAAGGGCTTCACTACTGGCGTGAGGAGTGATATCGGTCGATAAGACTCCCCTCGTTGGCCGGCTTGCCGGGCTTTAGTAGTGGCACCACCCTTGCCTGTTTCCATCTTTCTGGAATGACAAAGGTGGTCATAGACAGATTGAAGACAGTTGTTAGGTACCTTACCCCCTCTTCTCCGAGATGTTTTAGCATCAGCATGGATACACCGTCTGGGCCAATAGATTTGGAGTTTTTGGATCCCTGTATGGCCTGCCGAACCTCTGTGGTGGTGATGGCAGTGGGCGCTTGACTATTTTTACGTTTGTGCGCTTCCCTGATGGCACGTATGATATCCTTGTCAACCGGAAGATGCAGTACAAATTGCCGGCAGAAAGCGCTCGCGCATCTCTTTGGTTTCGACTGTACCTTATCACCAAAGGTGATGGATATTTTGTCGTTAGGTTTGGTCGGATTTGACAAGGATTTAACAGTGGACCATAATTTGCCAAAACCAGCAGAGAGGTTACAGGACCTTAGGTGCTCCTCCCATTTGGCGCGTTTGTGTTGATCAACCAGCCGTCTGCTTTCCGCATTGAGATCTTGAATTTGGGGATCCGTAGGGTCCAAGCGTCGCACTTGGTCACATTCATTGGCCTGGGCCGGTGCCTCTGCGGGGAAATACGGACGTATCTCCTTAATTCTACTTGACGGAATGTATTGATTGGGGGCTGAAGCTATGACCATGCGAAACGCTTTTCCCCCTTCTCGTACGTCAGACGCAGTGAAGTTAAGAAAACCAACCCAATCAGCTTTACTGAAATTAGTGAAAGTGCGATTCTTAGAAGCAACAAAGTCACCGGGGCGATCGATTGAGAGGACTATAGGTAAATTATCCGATGCAAGAGTTAGCATTGGTCGCCATTCAACGCAGTTTATGAGACCCGCGCTGACAATTGTGAGGTCTGGCGAACTAGGAAAATTTACCGCAACTCTCGTGTGGGCATCCCCGTTCACAGTGCAAAACGTCGAATCATTTATTTGTTCAGCCAATTTCCGTCCCCTACCATCAACCTGTAGGTTTGAATGCCATAGATCGTGGTGTGCGTTGAAGTCTCCGAGGATTACACGATTATCGCATCTGAGTAACGCACTGATGTCAGGGTGGTAATCCCTCGGACAGCAGGTGACAGGAGGTAAATAAATGTTAATAATTTCTAGATCGACATCGCCTGTCCGGACAACCATACCTTGACGTTCTAGGAAGTTGTCCCTCGGCTCGACGTCAGGCTCAAATAGGCGATATTGCACAGATTGATGAGTGATGAAGGCAATACCGCCCCCAAGTCCTCTCTCTCGGTCACGCCGGTGGATGTTGTAGCCGTCACAAGTCCGAAGATCTGATCGGGAGTTTAACTTTGTTTTCTGAATAGCAGCGATTTTGATGCTTTGCCGCTTCATGAAATTCACTATTTCACCAACCGGTCAAACCGTTGCTGTTCAACTGTAGGACACGAAAGTGCGAAGGGGGAGAAATATTCACACTGGAAGTCAAGGACTGGTGCGTATGCCTCGGTGGAAGCAGGCTGGGTCGCACACTGCGTCGCACTCTAGAAGACGAGGGATCGCAAGGTGGCGAATCGGTCGACGTTGTAGGTTGCGTAGCTCGACAACATGGCGCAACGTACGTATCAGTCCATAAGTTCCTGTTACCAAGTTGAGAACATATAAGCAGGTGACATAAGCCAAGGCAGGAGTTGCATTTGACTGATGTCGCAGGTGTATATAGTCTCAACCGACAAACAGTCCACATGGTGTAAGGGACCAGGAGCTGGTGGATTTGGCTTACATTTGTGCTAGTGCTGGAAAAAGAAGGGGAAGTTAAAAGTTGGAGGGGGGGTCGGCTGTCGCTCAGCATTGCTCACATCTAAAACAGAGGTGCTACGTAGAAAGTAGCTGTGAGCGCCTGTGTGAGGTGTTGGGGCCTGTGGGCGTGAGCGGCAGCGGGAGTTACACACTACTTGCTGGGCATTATTAGTGCTGTTAGTAGTGGAGACTGTATCTGAAGCTTGTGGCGGTGCGACACTGGATCGTCGTTGGCCACGAGACGCCCCAGGGCGTAAACCGGAGCACCTACTTTTGTGCAACTATCGTTTACAGGAATTACATTGGATGGAGTGTGAAAGTTTGACGTAAATCTTCTTCCAGCAGACGCAGCAGATCCATTCTCTTGGACCCGGGTTGGATTCAACCCCAGCCCGGAGCAGGAGAGTTTTGTCCAGCCCTGCTGCAAGGAGCTGCTTGGAGGATGGCAATGTTAGGGGAAAAGGTGACAGGTTAGACAGGGTAGTGTCGAAATAACAGTACATACACCATCATCATACCAGTCGGCATACTAGTCAGCCTATGCACCAGTATCAAACCAGCACCTCTACCACATCATAGTGGGTTAGTTCAGTTTGGGTTGAAAAATACAAGAAAATTTCAAAGTTACATTACAAACGACTTTGTTGATATAAAATATGTGTCTATCGAAATAAATTCTACTTTACTATATTGAACAATTGAAACAAATTTCAATAAAAATATAGTCGCTATTCATTGCAATTTTACCCTTCGCAAATATTTCTAAAAAGTAGTTTTCTTTTTATAATAATCCTTTTTTGAATGAATTTTATAATTGATTTAACAGGCATACATCTTTATATTTTCTTAAAACATGTTGTGGAAAGTTTTCAAATTTAAATATTAATCTCAGAAAAAATCTAATCCATAATTGTAAAAATATCTTGCAAGGAAAGATTAGCTTCTTATGGTGAAAATTATAAGTTCCGGAGTTCTTTGCAAATAACCACTCGCTTTTGGAATTCTAATACATAATGTGTAAGTTCTTAGTAACTATTTTTACTAAAAAGCGTATGTGTACCTGCTCGGCATTTTTGCTTTTGCAGCTTCTAAACGATTCCATATCGTATCGCATATCGGTCATATCGTTTATCTGCGCTCATGCACCGACGAAGAGAAGGACGACGTGGAAAAGGATGTATTCTACGAGCGCCTGGAAGAAGCATACGAGCGCTGCCCCCGTCATGATATCAAAGTCGTGCTTGGGGACTTTAATGTCAGGGTGGGTAAGGAGGAGGTATTTGGCCCCACTGTCGGGAAGTTCAGTCTCCACGATCAGACTTCGCCAAATGGATTCAAGCAGATCGACTTCGCCGGTGCCCGAAACATGGTCATTTCCAGCACTAGGTTTATGCACAAGAAGATCCATCAGGCTACATGGCTGTCCCCCGGTCGAAAAACACGCAACCAGATCGACCACGTTGTGATAGACGGACGGCATGCTTCCAGCGTTTTAGATGTTCGCACAATACGAGGACCTAACATCGACTCTGATCACTACCTAGTAGCAGCCAAGATTCGTACCCGCCTCTGTACGACAAAACAGGTGCAACAAAAAACGCAGGGAAAGCTGGACGTCGAAAAGCTGCAATCGCAACAGACCGCCAATTATTTCGCAGATCGCCTCTCACACCTGCTCTCCGAGAGCACAAGTCAACCTAGTGGCAACAAAAAACGCAGGGAAAGCTGGACGTCGAAAAGCTGCAATCGCAACAGACCGCCAATTATTTCGCAGATCGCCTCTCACACCTGCTCTCCGAGAGCACAATTCAACCTAGTGGAATGCATGAGCAGTGGGATCTCAGGAGCACTCCGTACCGCAGCTGAAGAAGTAATTGGATTCCGGCGAACGCGAAGAAACAACTGGTATGATGATGAAGAGTGCCGCGCTGCAACGAAAAGAAAGGACGAAGCCTACAAGGCAACGCTGAGATCGAGTGCAACGAGGAGTGTGTGTGAACACTACCGCGAGTTGAAGAGGGAAGCGAGGCGGCTTTTCCGGGCGAAAAAAAGAGAGACAGAAAAGCGTGAAATAAAGGAGCTTGAATAATGGAATAATGCCCGAAAATTCTATCAAAAAATTCGGCGAATGACAGAAGGTTTTAAACCCGGGGCAAACTCCTATAAGAATGAGAACGGCGACATGGTGGCCGATGTTCAGAGAGCACTCAGAATATGGAGGGATCACTTCTCTGCCCTTTTAAATGGAGAAACTGAGCAAGAAACCAGAGAAGATGCCGAACCCGAGCGCACAATCGAAGATGATGGAATTGACGTTCCACAACCCGACTATAATGAGGTGCGAACAGCAATATCCCGATTGAAAAACAATAAAGCAGGTGGCGCTGATGGTTTGCCTGCTGAGCTATTCAAACACGGAGGCGAGGAGCTGGCAAGGCGCATGCATCAGCTTCTATGCAGAATATGGTTGGATGAGTGCATGCCTGAAGATTGGAATCTAAGTGTTCTCTGCCCAATCCACAAGAAGGGCGATCCTGCAAACTGCGCCAACTATCGCAGAATCAGCCTTTTGAATATCGCATATAAGGTCCTATCAAGCGTATTGTGCGAAAGACTGAAGCCTGATGTGAACAGACTGATTGGACCTTATCAGTGTGGGTTCAGGCGTGGTAAATCTACCATCGACCAGATTTTTACAATACGCCAAATCTTGGAAAAAACCCGTGAAAAAAGAATCGACACACATCATCTCTTTGTTGATTTTAAAGCCGCTTTCGATAGCACGAAAAGGAGCTGCCTATATGCCGCTATGTCTGAATTTGGTTTCCCCGCAAAACTTATACGGCTATGCAAAATGACCTTGAGCAACACCGCCTGCTGACCAAATGAGACTCATCAATCCCAGAATCAAAGATCTCAATGCGGAAATTCGTAGGATAGTCAACGAACACAAACTGACCAAGTGGAAACAATACCTTGAGGCCCATTGCCGTCTCGATCGCAGAGGTGAAGGAAGCCATAATGAAGGGCAAACCCTCAAAAGCCATTGGACCCGACGGAATCGCCATGAAGATGATTAAACACCTAAGCCACGAGGGACAGAGTTATTTAGCGGCTCTTTTCAACCTCTCTCTAACTACTTTCGTCTTACCTGAGATATGGAAACAGGCGACTGTAGTCCCCCGACTAAAACCAAGATGGCCGGCGAACCAAGGAGATTCTTATCGTCCGATATCCCTCCTTTCGCCGGTTGCGATTTTACTAGAGACCATTCTGATCCCTGACTTTATTGCAAATCTGAAATTGGCCAATCACCAACACGGTTTCCGCAAATCTCACAGCACTACATCCGCTTTGAATGCCATTACAACGCAGATAAATTATGGTTTGAATCAACACCCACCAAACCATAGGACGGTTCTCGAGGCACTTGACCTATCAAATGCATTTGATACGGTCAACCACGTAACACTCCTTCAAGACCTGGAAGAGACACTGCTCCCGGCCGGCCTTAAAAGGTGGACCGCTAATTACCTCAATGGTCGACAGACATCAGTCAAATTCAGGAGCAAGAAATCTAGTCCACGAAGAATAAAACAAGGGGTTCCGCAAGGTGGTGTTCTCTCTCCCCTTTTGTTTAATTTTTATATTTCGAGAAACATTGCCTGCTACATATAAGGCTATTGGCCGACCGGTTATTGACTACGCTGCGCCCATATGGTCGCCCAACCTTGCTGACACCAAATCAAGGAAATTGCAAGTCGGCCAAAACACCGCCATCAGAGCTGCTACGGGATGTCTGCTTATGTCATCTGAGTCTCACCTCCATCAAGAGACAAAATTGCTCAATGTTCAAGAGCACGCGGAACTCTTGAGTAGACAGTTCCTTCTGAAATGTCATAAACCCAGTCATCCAAACTCGACATCTATTGGATGTAGCGCCGACCCTAGAGACATAAGGAGACATCTTCGCAAGCACTGCGATGAGATCCGGCACCACATCTCTTTGCAGTTTGAACTGCGGAACCATAGGCGGGCTCTGAATGACATCCACACTGAGTCGGTAGTCAGATCCTTCAGATCTCGGCCTGTGAATCCCGTTATCAGTACTCAGCCACCTGAATTGGTGGCGTGTTCTTCCGAGGGAGACTGGAGTCATGCTAGCACAACTTCGCTCTGGATATTGTAATAAGTTAAACTCTTACTTATCCAGACTGAACCCCAACATACCAAATACATGCCCTGCATGTGGTATGTCCCCTCATGATACCATACATCTCTTCTCCTGTTCAGTCGAACCTACTCTTCTAACACCTACATCACTCTGATACAGCCCTGTGGAAACTGTGCGTTTCCTCGGACTTCCGTTAGAAGAGCCTGATGATGAGAATTTAGAGTGATCGAGCCTATTGGACAGGGCGAAGCACTGTTAACAACAACAGTAACAACCCAAATGTAATATTTGAAGCACGGAATTCTCAAAAGGATTATAATTCACCATTGAAACAAGTATTCACAAGTTTTATATTTAATTTAAATAAATGAATATTCAAAGACTCAGAATATTAGTTGAACAGAAAATTTAAATTTAGAACGGCGTTGTTAACTGAACGATTGCTGTCCGAATACTGAATACTTTTCTTCCTCGCCCATGTATGTATGTAGCTTTCGACAGTTCCGGAGTGTTGCTGCTGCTTATGGTCAGCGTGACCAGGTGATGGAAAAAAAGAGGCTAAATCGGCAAAAAAAAATTTTAGAAATTGCCAAAATTAAGAATAAAAAAAAAGAAGCTAAAAAAAAGTCAGAATTTTTCTTACGAAATCCATTTCAAATTTTTTATTTTAGTTTAAACTTGTTGTATATAAAGTTGTAGACATAACTTGAAGGAACTATTTTTGTGTCAACACATATCAGGCACATTTTCCTCGGCTAGGAATTTTTTAAAAGAAATACATACTATAGGAAAATCGCTACAAACTAATTTATTATACAATATTTTCTTCCTCTGATGAATCAGAAGAGCTGCGTACAAAGTTGGTTTATTTATCATAGCGATGAGATCATCGGTAATTTCAGAATCAGTGCAACATTTGGATAAGCGTTGTAACGAACATCTAATATTGAGCAGAGAGTTAAGCATTCTAACTTTTAATCTGTTCCTTAACTTAGTTTTTAAAATGTTCACGGCACTAAAAATTATTTCAGCCTCCGCATTACTGAAAGGTAATACCAAAAAGTTAAATACGAACTCGACCAGATTTCCGCCCAAAATTCTATGGTAGATGTCACACTTGTCCACTGTACGGTTATTAGCTTTCGCCACTGCAGCTCAATCAATGCTACTTGACTTGGGGAATACCTAGGGCCGGTTTCACCAACGCGACTAAGATTAAAACTAAGTCGTGACTTAAGTTAGCACAGATTCGAGACTAACTTAATTTTGGGTTTCACCAACTGAGCGACTTAAATAATTTTGAACACAACACGATCAGCTGTTTTATGCATAGTAGTATTTTTTCATACCAGACAACTCTGTGCATCCCAATACCCCAGTGCGAAATGGGCATGTAAGACTTGTACTTGGAAGTACAAACCAACTTTTTAAAAAACGAACGAATTCCGATAAAGCAAGCTGTCACTAGCAATGGTCAAACAAGACTGACTTTATTTAGTAATTTTAACTATTGAGAAAGTTTACATTTCATTTAACTTACTTATTATATTTGCTGATTATTGCTGTATTACAATTGACCTATTTATTATAACTTGTTAGCTTTTGCAATGTCGCATTAATTTGTTATTGGACAGTGAGTCGCTTTTGGACTTCTTGTTTTTGTTATTGATTTTATGAATTTATCTATATCATCATAAAATGAAACATATGAACTAGGGAGTTCATTGACTTTATATGTAACTACTCCCCCTTTTAGAGTAGAATTCTCCTGAATTCTGTTATTAAATTTAATTTTAATGTATTTGTGCTTTGATATCAGAATTGCAAAAACCAACAAAATCATAATTGCAAGAAAAATATTTAATCCATATGTCATTTGACTATGCCATTTCAATTGAAAGATGCTTTTGTTATACAATTTATTTTGCTGATCTATTTCTTCAAATGTAATTTTATGTGTAAAATTTTTTATATTTTCATGTCTCATGCTTACAATATTTTCTTCTACAGTTTCAACAATGTTGGAAAAATAATAATCATTTATTTTTAATCAACAGTTGTTAAATTTCAACACATTATTTCCATTAAGAATAACGTAATCTTTTTTGCATGTGTTATTTACAATCAAATCAATTGCATTTTTTACAACTATTGTTTTTCATCAAGAGATATAATTTCTAATTCTTTATTTGTCACAAGTTTACAATTACTTTTTATCACACAATGGGTGCTAGGTTTTAGTTGTTTGAAATGTTTATTTTCTTGGTATTGCATTGATATATTTTCATAAGAAAAAATTTCCTCTATTTTCGCTTCTATTTCTTTTTGTTTTTTATTAGGAATGGGAATGATTTTTCTTATATTAACTTGTATAAATGATTTTGGTATTTTGATTCCTAATATAAAAAAATGATTATTTAAAGTTGCTGTCCCTAATTGTAAATATTTGAGTTTATTAAAGTCTATGTATATTGTATTTTGTTATTTCATGGTTTGTTAAAATGTTAGGGTGCAGTATTCCATATTTATCTGATACCACATTATCTTGTATTTGTTCAATTTTATTTTTTAACAGCTGAATTTTCGTAATTTGTTCCAAGTAAATATTTTGTTCATGATCTTCATTTACATATTTATTAATTTCATTAAATTCTTTTTCAATCATTCTTCTATCGCTCTTAACAGTATTTTTTAATTGTTCTAATGCTAAGTTAAAATGTTCATTTACATATATTTGGTTATTTAAATTTTCGTTCGTCTGTAGGAAATGGTTTTGAATTGTTTGTCCATCGTCGTCATCCATCGTCCCGAATATTCATTTGGATACGCTTCCTACTGCATTTATTAGTCCTCTTCCTAGTCTTCTATTTTTTGGTATTAATGTTCGTAATTTATTTCTAGTGTCTACAAGTTCTGTTTTTAATATGTCTTTGTTTTTAATTTTTACTAAGCTAACATTTTCGGTCATTTCTTTTATTATATTGCCTATTTCTTCTAAGTTTATTACATGTATTACTATGTCTGTATCTTTTACTATATCTTCTGTCTTTATTTGAATGTCAACAAACCCTACCTGGTCCGTTAATTTTGTTGCTGTAAGTGATCCCTCAACTAGAAATATCCATGTCAGTAGTATCATCGTTATCGTTAGAAATTTCTGAATATTTAAAAGGTTTTTTTATATTACAACGATGAATATTCTTTAGATACGCCTTCTTATATCTAGGTTGTTCCTTATGTCTAAGTGCTTTATAGTTTTTAATAAAACCCTCTTTTCTCCTTTCCTCATAACTTATCCCGTTTTTATTAAGTTTGTTTATTGTCTTTCTTTTAGTATTTTCTTTATTATTTTTTATTTTTTGTATATCTACTTTGCCTAGATGTACCTCATTGGGAGTACATTTAATAGTAGAATGGTATCTATCATTATAATTCCTAATTGCTTTTTGGATTAATTGTTTAATAGGCATGTCTTTATTCGGTTTATATAATATTCTAAACTTTTCGGCTATTGTGTTATGTAATCGCTCTACATCAGCATTACCAGTGTGGCTATTTGGTTTAGTAAGATGCAAATCAACATTTTCACTACTTAGAAATTCTTTCATTCTCAATGCGTTAAATTCTTTGTCTGCTATTATTTTCTTTGGTTTCCCTATTTTCGCAAAATGGTCTTCGAGTTGTTCGATTATTGTAATGGGATTTCTATCATTTAATGGATATGCTGCGCCGACTTTAGAAAATTTATCTATTATAGTTAAAAACCGGAATCCTTTCATCACATAAGTGTCTACGTGAACAATTTGATTTTTATCTAATGGAGTTTCAGTATAATAAAATTTAGGTTTTATCGGATTCCTGTCGTATTTCCCTTCTTTGCATATGTCGCATTGATTAATTACTATTTGAATTAATTCCATAATTTTTGGATAATAAATTTTATATTTTATTTGATTATATGTCTCTTGTGGCGGCCGCCGTGGTGTGAAGGTAGTGTTGCCGGCCTACCACACCGAAGGTCCATGGTTCGAGCCCTGGTACAGGTAACATCAAAAGTGATTTGAAAAAAGTTTTTCAAAACGGAGTCGCCTCTCGGCAGTGGTTTGGCAATCTCTCCGAGTGTATTTCTGCCATGACAGGCTTCTCAGCAAAAATTCGTCTCCTTTGTAGATGCCGTTCGGAGTCGGCAAAAAACTGTAGGTCCCACCAATTTGTAGGGAAAATTCAAATCGGCACACCACAAATTGGAAGAGAAGCTTGGCGCAAAAATCTCTTAGGAGGTTTATGATGATATACCTGTTGTATATCGCGCCATAGAGATAGAGAGATATGTATCTTGTATACCCGAATGCATACTGTCTTTTACATGGTAGAAGGATATTTGTTTAATAGCCTCAACTTCTGTCTCTAGATCTTGCGCTCTATGAGTGCATTTAATAAATTTAAGCTGGTTATCATTTGAATACATAGAAATTAGTTTTTCCTGTACTATATTATATTTGTGATTGTTGAGCTGAGAAAATATTCCTATATTTCCTTTCTTTATATACCTTCTAAATATATTGCCCATATTTTCAAAATCATTTTCTGCTATAAAGATTTGCTTTTTTCCGTGAATTATTTTCAATTCTTCAGTTTTATTATTAGTTAGGATTATTTGCATTTTATATTTACTTACGATTTCTTCTTTGATAGGAAAATAGTCGCCTAAATTTTCTTCAGCGGAATGTATAGTAGCAATTGTTACATTATCCTTTATGTTATCGATTATATTCAGATCGGAACTATCATCTTCCATATTTTTGGAAACAAATTCTGAAATCGACTGTCTCGCAAAAAAATGGTATTATTTATTTCTTCCCTATAATTATCTTCCGGTTCTCCTGAGCTTTGCCTATCTTCGTTAAAGCGATCTTGGCGATAACTCGAATGAGGGTTTCCTGCTCCTTAATCCCTTAGATAATTGACTTCGATATTGTCCATCTCCATGGGTTCCCTGATCTAGTATCTTGGTGTTTTCTTTGAAATGAATTGTTTTCGTTATATTCCTTATTTTTAGGAGTGAATTGCGGATTCTGTTTTGATTGCCCCGAATTTGCAAACCTTTGCCTCTGGTCATAGATTTGTGGATTCTGCCTAAATTGACGTGAATAATTTTTTTGAATTTGCCCTTGATTTGCATATACATTATTTTGTTGAAGATTATTTGAAAAAAATGTTTGATCTACATTATTTGACCGGTTGGGATACTGTTTATTATATCTCCTATCATCTCTAAATACCTTCCTATATTCTGGTCGGATACATGTATCTTCGAATCTTCTTCTTGTCAAAACCCTTAAAATTTCATTAAGATTTGTTTCTTCGTATATTTTGTCTAATAATGTTCCCTGCGTCATCTCTTTAATTGTATTCACTAGTAGACTGTCCACGTTAGTTAAGTCTATATAGTGGTCCCCCCTGAAATAAACTGTAAGTTCGTCACTTTTGTATTGAATGCTTTGTACTTCTACTACGAGTTCATTTACCGAGTTTGCTTTTAAATTTGAAATTAGTTTATAAATATGGTGCGGTTCTATATTTGGTCTATACCTTAATTTCAAAGTTTCTTTGATTAATTGCCAATTATCTGGCTCTGGTATATTAATAATTACATTTTTTGCCTGACCCTGTATAGTTTTGTAAAATATTGTACGTACCGCTTCTTTTCTTAGCACTTCATTATGTACCGTTGTTAGGAAATACTCCACACTGCTGAAAAGGCTATTAATTGTGACTTCTACTCCAGTGAATGTTGATAAATTGTTGATGGCCTTAAATATATTTGATCTACCATTGCTATCTGTCCCTTGGTTGTTTTGTAATTCTAAATAAGCCATCCTTAATTGCTCCAATTGTTGTTGCCTCCTGGCCAACTCTTCTACTAGATCTACCGGTGGCATTGGTACTTGGTCTTGTGACATTCTGACGGCGTCGAATGTTCTTTGTCGGTTTCGTCTTCTAATAATGATTGATTTATACTTTCGTCCTTAAAATTTTTACGTTACTGCACTGAGGATGAAGGGTTTTTGTTTATTCAATGGTTTCGCAATGTTTACGTTACTGCAATGAAGATGGATGGTTTTGGTTAACTTTCGTCCTTCAAATGTTTACGTTACTGCACTGAGGATGAATGTTTTTTGTTTATTCAATGGTTTCGGAATGTTTACGTTACTGCACTGAAAATGAATGTTTTGGTTATACTTTCGTCTTATCAATGGTTTATTCAATGTTTACGTTGCTGCATTAAAAACCAAGTTGACGATAAATATATTTTTTCTTTACTACCGAGTTTTTTTTTTTTATTTTTGATTCGTATCACAGGATTTGAATTAAACTAAACAAATCCTACCGACTGCGCCAGACTTTTAAAAAAAGAACGAACTCCGATAAAACAAGCTGTCACTAGCAATGGTCAAACAGGACTGACTTTATTTAGTAATTTTAATTATTGAGAAAGTTTACATTTCATTTAACTTACTTATTATATTTGCTGATTATTGCTGTATTACAATTGACCTATTTATTATAACTTGTTAGCTTTTGCAATGTTGCATTAATTTGCAATTGGACAGTGAGTCGCTTTTGGATTTCCTGTTTTTGTTATTGATTTTATGAATTTATCTATATCATCATTAAATGAAATATATGAACTAGGGAGTTCATTGACTTTATATGTAACTTGTATGGCCGTACACGAAATAATGTATTGATCTTACACCAATTTCTCTTTAGTTGGAAGGTACTAAATTTAGCGCATTAATTAAAAACGATAGTTTCGTAATGGTTGCATGCTAGAAAACAAGCGTTCATATGCATCTACGCATACGCCGTTAAAGTTATGCTTGACGAATTTTCCGGCTGGGACATTGTACAAAACAAATTAGGAGCATTACTGCCATTTAGGTTTTGAACGACAGCAACACTGACTTAGTCAAGCTGGTGAAACCGGCCCCTATACCTTTCTTCCTGAAAGTGAGAAAATACATCCGGCTTTGTAACTTTCAATGAATTATCCACTGAAAAAAATGTATCTTTTGTAAAGAGGTCATATTATCAGGTAGAGGATGTCGCAATTGGGTTTTCAACTCCAGTAAAAATAGATGACAATTTTTGCGAATACTTTTCTGTGCCTCGTCATCAATACTACCTTCATTTAACCTTTATTTATATGAAAAATACGGTGTTAAGACCAGTAAAGTTTGGAGTAAAAAAAGGGTAAAAAAAAGCCACGAAGCTAAAACCAAAATTATGAGGCTAGAGAACAAAAAAAAAGGCTAAATCTAGCCTCGAAAAGGCTAACGTAACACTGCTTATGATAGCGGAAACGTTGAAGTCGCTCAAACTGGTGTAAATAAGCCCACGAAATTCTATTTAATGAACTAGAATGTTTACTAACCACTTTGCTAATTGACTGCAGGGTATGGACAAATCTATCTTGAAAAATTGAGCAGAAATCGAAAAGTTTTGGTCGATATATCGAGCACTAACCGACAACAAGAAGTCGAAGCTCAAAAGTTTTGCTTCACGTGAACACATATTTTGGTATTTTTGTAGAAAATTATATATATTCCCTACAAAAAAAGGTTGAAAGCCGACCCGCTATCGAGTAATCAAGCTTTATATATTGAAATGTTTTCGTTTTGCTTTGACATGTTTTCTTTGGAATTTTTTTAGTAACTAAAAAAAAAATAATCCCATAAATACAATTAGTGTATGTCCATACGTTTAAAGTTCTCTAAAAAGCTTGATGAAATTTTTGGAGGATTTTCATGTACATACAGACAGCTCCGAATCTATCTAAATACAATTTTTGAAAAGTGAGCAGAGCAGTTACCAGACAGGTATGCTGGTACATATTTATATAAAAAAGATAAATAATAATAGTTCGGCGCAATAAGGCAGAGCTTCTATTGCAATTTTTATTCTAATCTAATATTTTTTAGACAAATTGGTGGAGCCTAATGCCACACATATGTCTCTATGAAAAAGTCATAATTTTGCAGTCGCTTTATCCACCGTGCCAATTGACCTTCCGGATTATGGAACTGTAAGAGCCATTTCAACGCTGCGTGGTCTG
This sequence comes from Merzomyia westermanni, assembly GCA_949987695.1. Lineage (NCBI taxonomy): Eukaryota > Metazoa > Arthropoda > Insecta > Diptera > Tephritidae > Merzomyia > Merzomyia westermanni. Next base: position 78,158,112 of record OX465291.1, read on the forward strand.
TCCTGACGTGGAATCGCTGCCCATAGAGATACTTGTGGAAATGCTTAACGTACTCTACCAATGCCAACAGTTCTCTCCGGGTTACACAATAGTTCCTTTCAGGCTTCCCAATTGTTCGGCTATAGTATGCAACTACCTTCTCCTGTCCATCAACAATCTGGGACAAAACACCTCCTATAGCATAACCACTCGCATCTGTATCCAGAATAAACTTTGAACCTGGGATTGGATATGCTAACATCGGGGCAGTGCATAGTCGTTCCTTCAATGTTTGAAAAGCCACCTCCTGTTCCTTCTTCCATTCAAAACTCATATTCTTCCTTGTAAGGTCGTGGAGACTACTAGCTACGCTGGCAAAATTTGGTACAAATCGGCGATAATACGTGCACAGCCCCAGGAAGCTCCGTAACTCATGCAAATTTCTCGGCCTTGGCCAATCTTTTACGGCTTCGATCTTTTCCTTAGCAGTGCAGATTCCCTCTGTAGTTACCTTATGACCCAAATAACTTACTTCCTTTTTAAACAAGGAAAACTTCTTGGGACTTAGTTTCAGACCAGCACCAGCTATTTTTCGGAAAACTTCCTCCAAGTTCTTTAGGTGTTCCTCAAAGCTTTTTCCCAGCACGATGATGTCGTCGAGGTACACCAAACATGTTTGCCAGTGCAATCCTTTTAGTATCTGGTCCATGAGTCTCTCAAAAGTAGCTGGAGCATTGCATAGCCCAAAGGGCAATACCGTAAATTGCCAAAGCCCTTCTCCAACGCTGAAAGCCGTCTTCTCTTTATCTTCATCCTTTACCTCTACTTGCCAGTATCCGCTTTTCAAGTCCAGTGTGGAAAACCATTTCGTGCCAGATAACGAGTTCAGAGTATCGTCGTTTCTTGGCAATGGATAACTGTCCTTCTTCGTTACGTCGTTCAATTTCCGGTAATCCACACAGAACCTCATTTTTCCATTTTTCTTTTTCACTAGTACTACCGGTGAGCTCCATTGACTAGTTGATGGTTCGATCACGCCGCTGTCACTCATTTCCTGTATAATTTCTCTTACTACTTGGCGTTTGGCCAATGGAATACTACGAGGAGCTTGGCGGATGGGCCTTGCATCACCAGTATCAATTTGATGCTTCACAACTTTGGTCCGACCTGGTTTAGAACCATCCTTGCCAAATATGCTCGAGTACTTTGATAGAAGTTCCTTTGCCGTTTTTTGATGGTCTTTTTCGAGGCCTGCCGTCCACGACGTGATATCATCTGAAATACTAATCTTGATGGTAGAATCATTTTCCTGAAGCTGTTCACAATTGATAACTACCTCGACCTCTTGGCATTGTCCCTATATTGCGCCTTTGGAAAGTTTAATCGGCGATTTGAACTCATTAAGTACTCTTACCGGTACACGTCCATCTTGTTTTGTGATGGCCAGGGTTTTTCCTACTAATATGTTCGTCCTTGATTTGTTTGCTGCCTCGACAACCCACAACTTGTTTATCCCATAATCTCCATCAATCTTTGCCCATATGATTGCTTCCGACTTCGGTGGAATTTGCAGGCTCTCCTCCACAAGCACTCGCTTACTAACGTATTTGTTTTCGTAACCAAAATTTAATGGCACATCCATGTTTTGGTTATTCATACTCCTGTTTTGCATGTCGATCTTGATGCCTTGCTCGCTTAGGAAGTCCACACCAACTATGATTTCGTCAACAATATCTGCTACTATAAAACTGTGTAGAACGGCCACGTTCCCAATTGCGATTTCACATGTTACTTCTCCTAAGACATGGGTGTCCTCACCAGTGGCCGTACGTAACTTTGCTCCATGCCACCTCCTTGTTGACTAAATCATATAGAATTACGGAATGCGATGTGCCTGTATCCACAGTTATTACGTGCTCTTTCCCATCCACATATGCAACAACAGTAACATTACTAGCTTTCCTTCCGATCTGTGAGACCGAGATTATGGGGCATTCAGTTGCGGGAGCCAGTCCACGCCCCTTTCGGCTGACTCGATTTAGTTTAACGACTGATTTGGTTGGAAGGTTTCCTCATCTCCTTCAGCTTTGCGTTTTCGTCCACCTGAATTGCTGGGGTTACTGGAGCCACATCGCGTATTCCATTTATGAAACACTGGATTTTCACCCTCTCCGTATACTCTACAGATGCGTCTGCATTTGCTAGATGGGCCAACCTCTCGATATCCGATGCAAATTCCTGCAATGTCTCATTAGCCTTCTGACAGCGATTCTGTAGCTCTATTTGGTATATCTGTTTACGATGTTCGCTACCATAGCGTCTCTCAACTGCACCCATCAATGCTTCATAATTATTGCGTTCACCGTCGGGAATCGTCTGTAAGATTTCGGCTGCAGGACCCTTGAATGCCACGAACAGTGCAGCAACTTTGTCTTCAGTGCCCCAATTATTCACCGCTGCCGTCTTCTCAAACTGTAGCTTAAATACCTGGAAAGGAACAGAACTATTAAATGACGGGGATTTTACCTTGGGAGTATTCGCTGAAGCAGATGGACGGTTCATTTGCAACTCCTGGATACGGCCCCTTAACGCATCTACCTCGGCCTTTACTTTATCTTGAAATAGAGCAATTTTTGCATCTTGCACTTCTAGTTTCGCCGACACCTTTGCTTCCTGTTCTTCCAACTGCAATGAGATATATGCCTTCTGTTCTTCCATTTGAGATGCAGTCCTTATTCCTTTTGTTATTCTGAAATAGTTATTCCTTTGGCATTCCTTATGTGGAATTAAAAATTTTAAAAGCATTTCGCATGTAAATAATGAATGTAGAAAGCGGTCTTTAGGTGAAAAGTATGTTTGAATTGACAAATGTCTTGCACTAAGAGGCAAAATGGCGAATCTCTAGATTTTCTATTTTTGATTTAAAGTATAGGATTGATTGAGTTTCAACTAGGTTTAGGGTTGCCTATTCACCATTTCCCTTACATGATTTTACTGTCAGTTATGTTTTAAAATTTGTTAGTCGATTGGTTTTCTTCTGAACAATGCAGCATATCTACTGCAACTGCACTATAGTCCCAACTATGGGTTTCCAATTTCAGATAAATTTTGGGTCGCGCAAGTTATAATCGGTTAAAATTGATGTCATTGTTGGGCAGGGATTCGTCGGAAAACTAAAGTGGGTAACTCGTTGAGGTATATCTCTGACAGGATTGCGGTAGTAGATAGAAACCAATTGTTAAAAGCACAATTAGACAAAAAACAGAAAAAAGGCTGCAATCAACAATTTTGCAATCCAAGGAATAATTATTCTAAAAGGAATGCATTCTTTAAGAACTCTTACGGTGCCACGCCCTCAGAGCTATAAAAAATTTCAACTAACGATAATTCTAAATGTATTTGGTCTATTTCAGGGATGGGCAATTATTTGGCTCCTTAATCACTTTTAGAGCCAGCGAGTGCAGGTTGAGACGTTTGAATATTTAGCTTTGTCAGAGGAGTAAGAAATACATGGGGCCACCCCCCTCTCCCGCCCAAGAACTCTGCCCAACTCCTACCTCAATTATTTCAGTACAAATGGTAAATATGAATTGAATTTAGCTATACAAAATCAGTTGTTACTCAAATAAGGATTTGAATTCAGGGACGAAAGGGTTAAAGAAGTATTGTAAAAGTAGTAGTATTAGAAGAAGTAGTAGTACAAAACCGAAGGAATGCACATTTCTCATACAATCGTGTGAAAACGAAACTCTCCTCAAAATTGTTGGCAGTGTTGCCGCGAGCTAAAAGAAAATATTTTATGCTCGAAATGAAAAAAGGTACCAAACGCATAAACATCGACTAATTTAATTAGTTTTATTAAATTTTATAAATATAGGTACTTTTACTTATAAATATGTAAAATTATGGAGGTATTTTCAAATAAGTTCAGCTCTCATATATCGTTACATCCACACTGCCAATGAACCATGCGCTCCATTCTTGTCATATTAGAGTAATTTCACAGGTCATCTACTCCAGCTCTCGCTTTTTTTCTGAGTACTCCATTTAGTAATTACCTGAAAGTATATTATAAAGTAAGTGTTTCATGTAGCACCCAGAAATATATCGAGTCAGCCATCCTGCCCTAGGACATCGCAATGTAGTTTTGGTTAGTAATTTAAACATTCATTTCATTCGGGCTTTTACCAAGTAGATAAATTTAAAAAGCTCGCCTGCTTTATGAAAGTAAAAAATAAAAATATTTCCATACATATGTATGCATACTACAACAGCAGAAATCTAGAAATAGTTGGGGAATAATATAAATTTAGACTATAGCAAAAGGCGTAACGCCTACTTTTCCCTTACCGAAATATGTTCTTGAGGTGGTAGAGATTAACCTCATATTACTCTGAGCCAAAGTCAACATTCTGCCATGAATATTTGCAAAGAAGTAAGAAAAATCTCTTTTACCCACGTTTTTTCTTGAGGTGTTAGAGATTCGTCTCATTTACTTTCAGAGATATGCAGTATAAAAATTTGCATTTGTATGGAAGGCGCCACGCCCACTTCTCCCTTCCTCCCTCTTTTTTATGAGGTGTAAGAGATTCGTCTCATTTAGCTCCTTACCAATTTTCAATAGTCTTCCATGAATACTTCCGGAGATATGCAGTATGGAAAATCTCTTTTGCATGAGAGGTGCCACGTCCACATTATCAAGTGATCTGTATTGTGAATCAAAACCCTTAAGCCTAATCGAGTACACACAAAAAAATGCATCAATATCGGTCCAGGCGTTTAAAGGGAGTTCAGTGACAACGAACGCACAGAAGATTTTTATATATAAAATTAAGTGTTCCATACATCTAAGAAAACCTTGGAAAATGTTACCGGTACCAATACCAATAAAATGTTAATTCGCTATATCTTGCAACTATGTACATATCAGTAGTACCAGCAGCGGAAAAAGAAGAAAAGAAAGGTAGTAGGAAGAGTAAATTTGAAATGTAGAGGAAAATGAACAAGGTAAAGAAGAGATTTCGGGTATGGGCGTTGGGGAAAAAACAAAAGGAGAAAGAAAGGGGATGATATTGGGATATATGAAGAGGAAGCGCCAAATGGCAGGACAACGTCTGACGGGCGAGTTAGTAATTACTAAAATATTTAAATGCAGGCAATTCCCTGTATTGTTGTGCATGGTGTATATATATAAAAAAGTTACTAATGCATTGCTTCATAGTGAAATCTAGAGAAAATTGTTAACAGCAAATTACTGGATTTTAATACTTTTTTTTGGTTCTCAATATATGAGAAAATACATCAGAGAATACTTGAAGGAGTGCGGCTGTTAACTAAAGCCAACCCTCTTTCGATGTTGTATTTAGTTTACTTTGCTACCACTTCTACCAATATCCTATTTTTTGACTTTTCTTCTACCGTTTCCTCTAAAATTGAACACAGTAAAAGAAACCCGTACAATTTTAGAAAATTGGATTGTCATTTAGAGAGCTGATTGAATCATTGTTGAGCTGTTAGTTCCTCAAATGTCAATAAAGTGTGTTTAGAAAATTTCTTCTTTATTTTAGCATGAAATCAATGCCTTTCACAAATGCTTACAAAAAACTTAAATAAATTGGATAGCCAAAAAAGGTGATTCTAAGAAAAGTGCTTGCAAAGAAAGGTGAGAATGCAACTGGCGATTTTTAAGGAGTTGGAGAGGGACAAAGAAGAGGCGAAAATGACGAGTAAGATTTCGGGAGGGATGTAACGACAAACGAAAGGAACAGGAGCGAATTGGGCTCTTTGTAATACCTCAAACGGTTTAGAGATTTCGTCCAAAATACGGTTTCCCAAAAATTAAAATTTTTGTGAACAATGTTGATACCAAAGAAAATATATTCAAGAAAGCTCTAAGATAATTCCATGGTTTTCGCGATATCTAAATGAGTTCCGGAGTCTTCGTCCAAAAATTATACTTTTTGTGAAAAGTGGTCAAAGGATCTATGGTTGCTTCCATAGGTTTTGCTATAAATACACTAAAGTATTTTTTCAGACTACTGACCTCTACAAAAGTATGGCCGAAGGTAGTCGGGAAATTCTTAGCATCGCTCGCGGTTGCATCGAACTACTTTACTTGGGTGTTAGGGCAACTTGTCGGCCCGATCCAGAAAATACCTTGCAATTAATTACATGTAATGAGTTTAAAATTAATTCGACTTAGAAATACAGGAAGGGCAGTCGAACTTTTTCTAACTGGTATTTTCTGTCCAAATCAGCGTTCAGAAACATTCACTCTAGTTCGCTCGAATTCGCGAACTTGAATTTTAAAAAACAAAAACAACTTACGAGTACATTACTGAATGAAAAAAAATCCACATCAAGGAAATGTTTGATTATTTTTTGTAAAATGGGTAACAATGGAAAAGTATTCACCATGGATTTAAGCAGTTTGGTGTTTTTTCGAGATCTCAAAAGGTAGCAGGGATAATGAACTGGTAACGATTTTCCGTTACATAGCCCTCCGCTTGCAAAACGCCACCAACGAGCAGAATGAAGCCTTTACTGAAGGGTCTGTAAGGAACTTTATCGAACTCGTATGACCCTAAAGGTTTTGGCCCAATGCACAATTTCTTTGCTGGCTTTGCTTACTTTAATTAACCTTGCTTTTATTTGAAAGCTTCTATAGCCAAATAGAAGCTTCGACGGCTGTCACAGTAAAACGCTTCAAGCAAATAAAGTAAGGCCGTCACTTGACAGCTCTCGAGGCAAAGCCAGTAAACACGTGTGCATTGGGCCAAACTTAACTTAACTCTTAACTACTTTGGCCTGCAGTTTATGTACGGACGTTAAACAGTCAGTGACCTTCGTTGCACTTCAAATAATTCTATCTATTCTTATAATTACACTGAAAACGATTAGTATTAACTAAATAAATAAAATAACTGATTTCAAAGCAAATAAAAAAATGGTTATCAATTTATGAGTCAACTTACATCAAAACAAGGTGAACCCTAAAACAAAGACGCAATGTAGAAAAACGAATTTTGCTAGATAATCCTAACAAAGGCGTTTGGAGTATTTCGAAGCTGAGACGTGATGGCCGGTTCAACCGTTGCTGGTTTTGCCACGTACTTTTGTATTCGGACTAATGTGAGTGTGGAAGCGAATCAGACTTTTCGGTATGTATGCATGTGTGTCTATATAATAGATGTACATAAATACACATGCGGTGGCGTTGGAACACATCAACCGGAAGCCTTAGTCAAACGTGAACGTGATCTATTGTATAGGCCGCGGCTGAGGGCTTAAATCAACGCAATGTTAACCGCTACAAGAACCAAAGCAGCAACTCAACTGAGCGAAAATTACCATAAAGGAATTTATATACGAACGAGGGTAGAACGAATGAGTAGGCGACTGAGACAACAACCGCGATCACTCCAATGTGATACGTTGACGATGACGTTGAATCTGGCTGCGTTCAATGGATGGATGGATAGATGGATGGCTCCGTGTTGCTCTTGAAGGTTTGTGGCTGAATGTCTGGATAGATATGAGAATGTACATATATGACTGATACGCGTACTTCAACGGCAACACAGTACTGCCTATTCTTTGTTATGACATTTTCAGTTTCTGTTGTCGCTGTTTTCTGCAGGCGTTATAGTTAGGGCTATAGCGCGCCGTTGAACGACCGTTCTAAGCTACGTGCCTTCATAGAAGGAGCGTTGACTTTAAAATCCGTCATTCACATTTATTTGTACACACATACCAATACGTACATAAATATTAGACTGGGTAAAAAACAAAACAAAAAATACAAGTGTCTTCGTTTACGAGGAAGTCTTTATAAAAACATTCAAAGAAATCCGGTGAGCCTCTGAACTCAAAATCCGACAATTGGCACATTCACGCTTCTGGCAAGAGGCCGATGAAATGTAACCCTATTAACCTCCCAGCTCACGAGGTTGGCCAAATCCTTCAATTGTGGTAAACCTCTACGAACCCTGTTCCGACTTTATATGGTGAGAAAAAAGTCTAGATCATTTTAATGTTGTCTGAATATCATAATACTATTGAAATTGATTTAAAACCAGACCTGTTAAATAATGATTACTAATCATAATGATTACCGGTTTGATCAATTACTTTCTTGAGAATCCATTTAATGATTGATTACCATTTACTTTCACTTTTTAATGATTATTTTCCAATTGATTCAAAAAATAGTCAAAAAAAATTATAATCTTTTACGATCATTGAAAAAAATAAAAAAACAATCAAAAAAGTTGTTATTGAGTATTTTTTATTTTTTTCAGTATTGTTGTAGAAGCACATAAATATACACATCAACAATACTTTTTTTATTTTTTGATGCAAAATAAAACTGCGTTCCATATTCTTTTCATACTCTCCAAACATTGGAAACTCAAACTTATTTTTCTTAACAATGATCTAAACTCACAAGTTAACTTTTCGCTCTATTGCTGACATGTATAACAAACGTTCTTTAGGTGAAAACTAAAACACAGTTTGTGAATACCGATTAAAAAATCTTCGTTGACCACGTTATCTGCATCAATCTCGGCAATCTTCTTACGTTTTCCTTCTACTTTGAGTAGCTCCTTGTAAAAATCTCGGAGAAGTTGTATAAATTTTTTCAAAGTTACAAAAGAAACCAAAAGGATCATTGAGCTTCTTCAAATTTCGCATTTAAAGTTTATCCAAAATTTCAATCAGAGATCATCCCTTTTCTTTTTCTTTCTCCGAACTCAATCTTCACTCATTCCATACACCTGAAAATCAAAAGAACAGTACTAGTACTACTAGACCAAGTTCTCACCTGCTTTATTTGATTCCAGTCTGTCTTTGGGCCAGTCTGTCTAATATTTGTGTATATATGGTTTTAATATACGTAATAACCAAATATATAACCACATACAAAAACTCCATAAACAAAAATGAATGAAAATAACTAACTAAGCAGCAGCAACAACAATAACAGAAAACGCAAACTTTGTTAAACGCCATCAAAAAACATTTCAATACAATTCGTCTTTGTCTGGTTTTGTGTGATTTTTTCGCCGACACTGTTTCTAGAATCGCCCGATCACCGCGCATCACGGCGATGTTCTTCATATACATAGGGATGTATACATTAGGGATGGCCGTCCCGCAACCCCGTGCTTTTTTATTAGCCGGAAATCCCGGGATTGTAAGAAAGAAATTGTAAATGTTATGGCTTAAATATGCGTGGAATTACAATATTTTTTGACGATGTAAATTTTTTTGTTTTAAGACGTTACTCATTATATAAAACAACAAAAAACTGGATCCACCGCACTCACAACCGAATTTTTTTATTTACTTACTCTTACTTTATTCTTTTTATTTAAATGGGACAACTTCTATAACAACAGTCAATTTAAAAAATTTAGGCAATTCACAAGGTATCTTATTGTCTTATGCAGTATTTCTTTCAATACAACTCTTGTGAACACTACATTGAGTTGTATGTCATATTCATATACATCAAGTTAAATTTATATGAAAACTTGTCACTTCTTGACAGAAAATTTCAAAAAAACTTTGAAAAGTAAAATAGCATACTTGATATACGAGTACGTACATAGGCTGCTCATTTGTATTGTGCTATTCAAATTTTATATGAGAAACAAAACAAAAAAAATATAATCGTTTTAAAATCATAGCACATACGACGAATATGAGACCTTGTGAATTTCCCAATTATTTTTAATTTCACAAAAAACTTTTTCTTCTGTGGCAATACTCAGAAAAAGCCAAACTGAAGTTGAAAATGAGATAGTACCACCATTGTGTTCTCCGCGCTAGGATCTATAATCACAAAAAATGTCACGGCTTTTGCTCGAAAATTGAGGATTTTATGGAAAAAAACTATAACTCAATTCCATACTAGTACTAGTACTACAATTTCACCTTTCAAAGCGCTCTACTGAAAAATTACTTGGTAGTTTTCCCTTATTGCCACATATTTATCAACTCCTGAACAATATGAAAATTTTTCTTCAAATTTCAAGTTTAAAAAAAAATTGGGTTAAAGGTTTGTTATATGTAGATAAACTAATTTAAGTGTCAGATAGTTTCTCGAAAAATTTCTTCACTTTTTTTAACCTGTGCAGTTTGAGTAAAAATCCAAAAATAAAGTAGGCGTCCCTAGTATACCTGCATACATATTTTATGTACTACTCCCTACTGTTGACTGTTGCCAAGTTCGTAAATTGATTGGCGGTTGTCCGCCCCAGCAACACAACGCCGTTTAAGTGAGCAGCTAAACGTAACGCAGGAACTTTGGCAGTGACATATGCACGTATAGTGCAAACATAATATTTTCATATCAGGTTGTCCGATATTTTCCAATTTGTAAACCCCGAAGCTTTTCACGTAAGCTTAAAATTCGAATATCTACCCTGCATCGAAACAACGATCTAGTTATAAAAAATACTAGTTTACAACTATACGTTTCTGGTTGAAATCATACTACTTCGAAAAATCCCTCTCATCTGCCTTGGCAATTGGCATTCTGAGTCGACATGAAAATGTAGGTCCATCCAATTTGTGAGGAAAAACAAGTATGAAAAGCGCTGTCTTCGCATCACGGTTTTAAGTGTCCAATCCTTACTTTTAGGAGGAACAAACTCTGCGGGTCTTACCTTGTTAATTAAAAGATACATAAGCCAAACCTCGTTTATTGGAATAATTTTTTATATGGGACTATACGATACATTGGTCTAATCTTGATGATTTTCCTTGCACACATTACATGTGTGATAGGTATTGTAGCTGCCAAATTTTATGTTTCTCACTAATAAATTGCAAGAGTTAGAGCCCAAACTGTATTTATCGGAACAATCAGTTGTATGGGGGCTATATGTTACGTTGGCCCGATCTGACTGATTAATATTCAATATTCAATAGCTGCCAAATTTTGTGTTTCTCACTAATAAATTGCAAAACAAATGCCCAACATGTACTCACATTATAGAGCCGTAATTGTGTGAGCAAACATGTCATCCATGCTATTGTATTACTCGTGTGATCGGCTCTCACTGTGAGTGCGAAGAGTTGGTAGTGGACCAATGAAAAACAAGTATTCGCAAATATAGAGCCGATATTGTATGTGTAAACGTGTCCCCTGTTAAAAACGATGGAGTATCAGAGTACTCCAACACTTATCCCCATTCATATGAAAAAGGTGGTCCAATTTACATGGCAATGTCCGGTGATTGGATCACCTAATCCATCTCGGAGTACACTTTACTTTGCTTCTGAATACTCTATGGAGCACCTACGTGAGATTACATTCAAAATGCTGCCAAAAGATTACTCTATGGAGTATTCCACACCAAAGCGAAAGAGGAGTAGGTGTATTTTTGAGGACCACCTACTCCCTACTTCTGTGTGAATTCAAAATTAATAAAATAAATAAGAAAAATAAAGCAAAATTTATTCAAAGTAAGAAAAAGGAAGGAAAGGAAATCCCTGCCGGTAAGGGGTTTAGAATATGCCTAAGGTTTAGAATATAACTTTCGTAAGAGGCGACTAAAATTCACAAAAGTAATGACGTGCAACTAGATGGTTGATCTATGGACATGATGGCTCTCACCTCTCTTTGCCCATCTTCTTCTTCCTTACGGAGAGAGGGAGGACATGACCTAGAAGATTGCACTGGTTATACCAATTCGCTCCAGCGCCAGTCGGGCATGTACCGCAAGGGAGTACCGGGATTATATCCGGCAAAGAACTGTAGAGAGAAGGAGAAATCAAAGAAAACGAAAATATATTATTAGAAAAGAACAGCAGAGATAGGAAAGAAAACAGCAAATGAAAGGAATAGCAAACAATTAAAATAAAATAAAGTTTGTGGTTCAATTTCAACTAGTATTACAAAATGGCGGCCCGTACAAAATTCCATCGAGATATGTCAAAAACCGAGAGACTAGTTTGCGTTCAAACAGACAGACGGACATGACTAAATCGACACAGCTCATCGCCCTGATCATTTCGGTATACTTATTGGTGGATCTGCCTCTTCTTCTTCTCATACTTACAAACATCTGACCAAAGTTATAAAACCATTTCATGTTCATGACAAATTTATTGCTAATGCTTTTCTTATACCTTAAATGCTTTGTATATTAAAGCAATCAGGAGGAAAAGTTTACACCATATCCGTCCGTCAAAAAGACGGGCGGTCTTTAAACACGATAACTTGGCAAATATTAAGATATCCTATTGAAATATTGTATGCAGATTCCTTGGCTCTCATCTCCTACAGCTATTTAAATTTGGCGAAATCGGATGATAGCGACAAATACAAGAAAATATATGTATTTGGGTTGTAGATTGACGCCACGCCATTTTGACATTGTGAATACATACAAGTAGCGAAAGGGTGTCAGGAACGTTTACAATAGATACGAGCGGTGATCACCTAATTCGCTGAGTTGCATTTGTTAGAAAGAAAATTTAATTTGATTCGTTCGTAAGCATTAATTTTCCAAAAAAGTCGCGTGAACTGCATATCGTCAGTGACACTGCAAACCGTGTAAGCTACACTTATCTATCTTGGGTTTATGGAAACCACCTATAAAGGTTTTGTGGAAAATTCGGAGGGACAGCTGTTCTGTTTGCATATCAATGCTCCCTAGATGTTCAGTATAGCACTTTTATAAAGTTGATACGCTACGAAAGCGCTATGGAAGGTACAGTTTATTACTCTCGTTTCTACAGTAATGGGATTGAACCGCTGGTAGTTGCTCAATATATGAATTTACTAGGTTAATTTTATGTTCAGGAGTCTGATTATGACAAGGGACAATTTTTTTCCTTGCAGGACAAATAAATGTAATATTTCTTACCGAACACAATACCTTTGGTAAAATGCTAAAAGTTTTAAGCAAAAACTGTTGGCACACTTTAAAACTTGCGTTATCGTTAGCGATGCTGTATTCGTAAGAGAAGTGTCTTCTACTTTCAGCCCTTCTTCTTTTAAAATTTGAAAAAAAAACCTCAAACCACAGTATAAAACAGACCTGTTAAGTAATGATTACTAATCATAATGATTATCGGTATAGTTGATTATTTTTTGGTAAAATAATATTAATCATATTACCCATTGTTTTCGGGTTTTAACGATTATTTTAAAAAACAATCATGATTTTTTATGATTTAAAAAAAATCAAGAAAAATAAAAAATAATTAAAAACAATCAAACACATTTTTTTATTACTTTTGATTACTGTTTTTATTGTTTCAGACAAACATAGGCATGTACATGGAAATGTGTATACGTGATGTATAAAGTTCGTCTTTATAAAAACTAGAGATCACCCACTTGTTGAAATTCACTTTCACTTTATTTTGTTTTAATTATTTGCTATTCCTTTCATTCGCCTTTTTTCTTTCTTTTCTCTGCCGTTCCTTCCCTATAATATATTTTCATGTTCTTTGACTTCTTCTTCTCTCTACAGTCTCTATTTTTAATTTATTTTATTCGTTCCTTTCCTTTGCCTTGCTTTACTTTCCTTTCATTTTCTTCACTTTCCTTTCCTTTCCTTTGCTTTTCTTACCATTTCCTCCCTTGTCTTTCCCTTCATTACCTTTCCTTTTCCTTCCTTCCCTTTCCTTTACCTTCCTTTCCTTTCTCCTTTCCTTTTTCATTTCCTTTCCTTACCTTTCTGGTCCTTCCCTTCACTTTCTTTAAATAAACTTTACTTTATTCCATTTTGTTTTATTTATCTTATTTTATTTTATTATATTTTATTTTAATTTATTTTAATTTATTTTGTTTTATTTTATTTAATTTTATTTTATTTTATTTTATGTTATTTTATTTCATTTTATTTTATTTTATTTTATTTCGATTCTCACAATGAATAATCATTTAGTTGATTTGGTTTTGTGTTTTTCCGACAGGGTGGATACTGATTTCGAAATCAAGCACTGAAGATGGCGGTTCGCCGAAACCGGTTTGTTACAAAACCAAAATTGACAAGGGATGACGAAAATTCGTTCCAATATAAATCCAATAATCATTTATCTTGTTTTTGCAAACACTGTTTGTAGGTGTCATCAATAAAGTTTACATATTTGCTCATATTTTACATTGACTGTTTAATGTCTCCAACAAAGCAACTTTTCGTGCTCTCAAGAGAGCCACTGACACTGACCCAGCGGCGAAAATTCACATTACAAAATGCAATACTGCTCTAACACTTTGCATACAGTTTCCCTTCAAGAATCAGTTACAACCAATATTACTTTCCCAAAAGCATGGCCGTTTTGTTGACAAAGCCGATTACATACCTCTTTATTAGTAATGGAATAATTGTGTGAATGTAAGGCAATAGAGCAAAGGCAAACTTTCACGAAGTTTAAACACTTTACGAAGCAGAAATCATAGAAATTATTTCATTACATGTCAGCATAGAATGTAATAGATGGTAATAAAGTACTTGTAAGGGTTTCGTAATGCATTATGTGGAAGGACTGCAAACTCACTTCGCCGCTGGGCAGTGATCAATACAATAACAACAACTAAAGCAAATATGCATGACACGTTTACTCACACAACAGAGGCTCTATAGTGCGAATACTACTTTTTCATTGGTCCACTACCAACTCTTCGCACTCACAGTGAGAGCCGGTCACACGAGTACCACAATAACATGAATGACATGTCTACTGACACAACTACGGCTCTATAGTGTGAATACATGTTTGACATTTGTGTTTGTGTAATTTTTAAACAAATTTTTCTATATATTCTAATAAATTTTTTTTTGTGTTGTTTTGAGTAACGGTACTGCAGTTTGGCCATACCTATCCATGCATTTCTAATTGTTGATACCTTGAATGTATAGTTTGGGCGTAAAGTGGGACAATTTCCCTCACTTGCGCATTTATATTATGGATTTTGTACAAATGGATTTTGTACATTTTATTAATTAGTTATACATAAGTAATAGTAGCACGTGAACGCTGAACCGGAATCCGGCAATAAATCGTGTAGTCGATTGTAGGAAATAAAGTTAGCGGCGGCAAAGTTCCTTGTCCCAATCGTTAAGTACAGGAAAATGGCATTTTAATCAGTTAAATGTTCTATGTTAAGTCGTTTATCAAAAACATAGCCATCTTTTCATAAGGTTGTCTCTTATGGCGAATATAACCTCAAGTCCGATAAAATCATTACAGCAAAAGGTTTTATCTAAAGAATATTGCAATTCCAGGCTCTATATTGAAAGCCGTTTGTTATCAAAAATAAGCCATTCTTGAACATTTTTCGGCGAACAAATACGAAAGTAAATTTTTAACACATTTCAACACAGCATTTCTCAAGTGTTTTATTATAAAGCATGCGCACACATTCGACTGAGCCAAAAAATCAATTTTCTGGAATCCGATTCTGCAAAGGAAACATGGATCATATAAAATTTACATAGCGATGTGTTATGACAGCTCCCCGTACTCATTTTGTTTCTGAGCACTCCACGGAACACCCACGGTAGAGTACTTCTAAAGTTGTTACTCAATGGAGTATCTACAGGAAAGTACTACTATCCAAACTGCTATGTATTCTACATAGAACCATTTTCGCGATTTCATTCTTTTTATTCTGAGTTGTATACAACTTCGCCCAATTGCATTCGCAATGATTGGGATGTAATAAGCTGTGGGGGCCCGCTAATGCATTGCGAAGGAATACTATGCGAACACTTCGATATAACAAAAAAATAACACAGGATCCAACGGGTTTTGCAGCGTTATGGTTCAGTACTACGAGTAATAATAGTAATAATTTGGCATAATATACCTCCGAGAAGATGAAGGCCGAGCTTCTCTTCCAATTTTGTAGTGTGCTGCATCTAATTTTTCCTTCGAAGCTTTTTCATGGAAGAAATCAATTTGAGGGTTGCCCACCACTGCAGAGGGCGACCCTGCTTTAAAACCACTGTTTCCAAACATTTTGATGTTCCCGGTCCCGATAGTTGAACGTGGGGTCTTCGGTGTGGCAGCCTTCACACAACCACCGCGGTTAAAAATACTCAGAAAATAACTGTTATATACATATTAGCATCCGCGTGCATTAAACTGTGTTGTTTCTTACAACGATATAGCAAAACAATCAAACAATTTTGTTTTCATTACTTATGATTATTTTAGATTTTTTTTTTTGATTTTTTTCCAATTCAAATCAATTAGTAATTGAAAATTTCTGAAAACAATTAAAATAATCATTAATGATTGAAAAAGCTATTTAATCACCTGATTACTCAATTCTAATGGGCTTTTGCACTGAAATGACAAATTTTTCTCAGAAAAAAAGACTTAACCGACAAATTACGTGCACAGGAAAATATAAACAAAGTGTTTCTGCTCTTAAGTCAAAAATATTTTTTATATAACTTTTACGGTACGTATCAGGGTTGGGTCACTTTGAATAAAAAACTTTTAAAATAAAAAATATAATTGTATTTGTTATTCAAAAAAATTTGAGTGATGAGTGAAATATTATGGGTTATTCAAAAAAATTTGAATAAAAAATAAAATTTCAATTTTTATTCAAGCTTTTAAAAATGAAAAATAACATATCGAGATACAGCAAAAATATTCCCGTATGTGCATCTAAACATAATGCTTATTTGTAAAGATTGATGGATTATATTAAGACTTTTTTGGGCCCATATTTTAATTATTTTAGGGATTTTTGTGGGTCTTTTATAGAGAAATCACTCCAAAAAAGTTTCGTAATGATCCCAAAATAGTCCCGAAAACAACACAGAAATTACCCGATAAAGCCCACAACACAATTCAGCATATGTCTCTAAATTACCCCGAAAAAGTCACAAAATGGTTCCTAAAACTATCCTAAAAACATGGAAGGGATCCCGCCAAAAGCCTAATTTTGTCCAGCAATGGTCCCGAACTTGCATCCAATCAACTCAGTGAATCTCAATTTATACAGAAATAACCGAAAAAATCTTTATAAATACACATTAGTCCATATTCAAATACTGGTATAATTTTGCTGTATCTCGATGTGTTATTTTTCATTTTAAAAAGCTTGAATAAAAATTGAGGTTTTATTTTTTATTCAAAATTTTTTGAATAACCAATTATTTCTCTCAACACTCAAATTTTTTTGAATAAAAACGCCAATTCCTGGTACGTATTAGAGTTCTGAATTTTTGTGAGCTGTTGCATATGATAATGGTCTACCCATTTCTATGAAAAGCGCAATTTCGAACATCTTGTCGCTTAAGCCCCTTTCAGCGGTTATGGCTAGATATGTGAAAAAGTTTGAAAGTTAATTACGATTAAAATTTTTTTTAATCATACCAATATTTTAAATAATTCACACGAATGATGCATTATATGATATAACCTTCCTCTGAAATTCATAATGATAATAAAGTATACTCTGAGGAATTTAACTTATAAAAGTAAAATAAATTTTTTTGAGGGTAATAATTCACAGGTATTTGCAATAAAAACTTGCATTGAAGCTATTTTATTTATATCGAAATAACTTATTTTATAGTATCAAACACATTGGAGCGTGTGATGTCATGCCTGACTATATACTCGTATGGTGCATATAGCTGAAGGGGTTTCCCTTTGCTCAGTTTCACTAAAAATTGTATCATACTAAAAAATTCGAGCTGATGTATTCCCTTTATCGAAGAACATTTGTTGTCATTTTATTTCTCAGATTTTATTATAAAATTATTTTAAATTTGGTCATTCAAATTTCGAAAGGTATGCAATGAAAACTAAGCACAATGGCAAACCGCACCGAAGAATGTAGAACATAAAGAAGGTTCAACGCGACGAATAGTGGGAAACATTAAACCATCAATTCGCGGGTAGGTAATTCACCACTGTAGAACTTTTCTTTTTCAATGCAAATAACACACTTATATTTGTATGAGATTTACAATTAAATGTTTTTATAACTCTAGCTATAACTTCTAAAACACAGTGAATTTAATATTTTACGAGCAGGTGCAGTCGCGATTTGACAGCGGCCACTTACAGTCGCTGTTGGAACTTCTTACTGTTACACGTTCTTTAACCGCACATATTTTTTTTGGATTTACAACCCAGAATTTCCTTCATTCCTCAATTGTTCGCGTGGTAAAATGCCTTCATTCTTATGTCGTTCGTGTTGAAAATGTCTCCTTTGTAATACAACTCTGCTCGCCTGACTTTCAGATATCCTGAGGATTCGCCGAAGGTTTTTCACTTACAGGAATGGAACAAGACGACGTTTGTGATGTTTAAAGAGGTCACAGACGAATATAATAGGCAATAACTCTACGACAAATATATCAATTTCATTTTACTCCCAAAGTGTCGTTGTAAGAAGAAATGCGAAAAAAATAAAAAATGTTTGAAAGGGGCGTGGCTCGGTGGTGGGAGTGTTTATAACGGTGATTGTGTTTGTTCTAAAAATGGGCGAAATCGGAGAGGGTAAGCCCAGTTTGTAATAAGATTTCCAGTAAAAATCGACGAAAATAAATACTGTGGAAGTGGGCGTTTGAATAGTCATATGTTCATTGCACTTTATTCTGAAATTGTTGTATTGTGAATTTTTCGCTGAAACCGAAACCACGTCGCCAATTTAAAAAAAATCAGTTACAGCTCAACAAATATAAACGCACAGCGTGAATTTTATGTCAAAACTTTCTCATGTTCATATAACTTGCATGAGAGCAACCGAAATTTAATTCCGTGCGTGATATTTTCAATTGAGGTTATGATAATTTTACGCCTTGTTGTTTGATAATTTTTGTTATTTTAACGAATTGTTTGATACAAATATATCTTATACCTTTAAACGAGCTATTCTTGTATATTTGTGTATCCAGATTTGGATTTGGATGAAATTTGGTATGTATATAGTGCACTACATTCTAAGAATTTTTACCTTGGTGTAGCCTCATTGGATGGTTTTACGGAGTTTCCATTTCTTAAATGAAATGAAATATACCAATATGGGTATCAAACATTTCTGAGTAGGGTTACCACTTATGGTTGGCATCTAAACTTATTTTATATTATAACTTTGAACGAGCTATTCTTCTATGTTATTATGTTCAAAATATCTCGATAATAGCTAAACCGATTTTGATGAAATTTGGTATGTACATAGGGTACCACATTCTAAGAATTTTTGTCTTGGCGTTGCGCATGGGATGTTTTGAGCTGGGCAAGGGTCGGTCGTCCTGGCACTTTACTTAAAATGTGTACCAAATGTTGTAAATATAAAGTGAAACTTCCATATACAATTAAAGCATTCATCTTTCGACCAGCAAGAGCAACGCACGTGCCTCAATTTCGGTTACTCAAATAAATGCGTATAGACAGACATAAGCTGTCATAGCGCATTGTCATATTGTTTATAAACATTCGTATTCCCACTTGTCAAAAACATCACATTCGTAAGATCTCAGGTACGCCCACACGTATTCAGCATAACGTCGGTGACACTACAAAACCGCGTAAGTGTTGCCACTCAAATTTTACAGGAGAAGCAAAAACCTGTTTTACTTCAGCACGAACAGGTATCTTATGGTATAAATTCCAACAAAGCTAGATTTTTACAATATATTTCCAATCCAACTATAACTTTTGGTTATATTCCGATTCATTGCCCTATAAGCCTATTTGAAAATGTTGTTTGGTTCATCTAATTTGATATTTTCAGGTACTTTTTGCCATATATCTATCCTGGCTTCCTGAGTTGCATACTTATATTCGAATATTATACTTTTATCGAACACATAATCAAGCTTCCATTTTTCGATTTATTGTCCTAAGCATTTAAATTTTGTATATCAACTTCTTGGGAATAGAACTGAGTGTCCAATAAGGTGGGAAAGCTATCGATTACACCAGGACTGTTAAGGTTACAATGCTGTCAAGTAAAGAAAATAATGATTTACACGTATATTGGAAACTGGCTCGGTATATTTTTTGGAGAATGATTTAAATTCTCCCCAATAAAACAAAAATAGAAAATGTCTTGCAGTAATATTTAAAACGAAATAAATTTTTTGATTTCAACTTTATTTACATTAGGAAGTACGTTTATTTTAACGAATTAGCTAAAACATGCGCGGTTTAGCAGCCATATTTTATGGAACTATGTATCCGCGGTTTTACATTAATACCATTATATGGCATCGTATTCTACAAAAAACCAACTTGTATGTACTATCTAATGAAGCCTGGTCCCCTGGTGAGAAAATCTCGTTTTTGACATAAATATAACTTACGCGGTTTTGCATTTGTGCGTTACGGGGGTTTGCAGTGTCACCCACGTTAATCGCTTATTGGGCCCTTTATTAATCCATGCCAACTGATACACTTTTCAATGATCTTAATACCAAAGCTCTAAAAATTTGTCGCCAATTTTCCCAGCTGACAAAGCACTATTAATTGCCTGGTAATTGCTAAGTTTTGCTATCCAACAACAAAGTGTGAAACAATAAAACGATATATGATTTTAATAGCAACATATTCAATACTTGCAAGTTCGTTAGTATGCAACCATGAAAGGACACATCATGCCATTGACTTCAGATCAAAAACAATAGCGTAAAAGTGCGATCTTCGAACAAAAAGATCATTATCGCTTTACGAGTAGAAAGAATGAAAATAAATGCCACAACGGCAACCGAAATGCACTCTGCATATTGCGGGCAGGTAAGCCGAAAAATTCTTCAGAATCACTTTCGACCAGTTGCCTGGGTTTCTCTTACTCAAGTGTGTATTTTTTACAACACTGGCCATTGTGTTGATAACAGCGTAACGCGCCCAAAGCGTAACAAAATAATTTGTGAAAAGTATAGCCTGCCAAACGCACAGCCACTGGCATAACATACATTTATTAACGACTCTATTCCGGTCAGGTAACAACATTTTTCGTAAAGGTAATGAAAATATCATGCAAATATACAACCAAGTCGTATTGTGCCTGCAAAAGTTCCCGGATAATGTTGTTTTAACTATAAAATAAGTACAACTACAAAAAATTCAGATGTTAAGTAAATATTTTTTAATAAAAAAGAATCGAAACTTGCGCTTCCATACTAGTGAGCCTTAAGCAGCTCATTTCTATGGTGAAGCTTAATGCAAATCCTTTTTTCAATATATCTTTTAATTCAAGAAGCTGAAGTATCATTAAGGAGCCCGAGATAGTAAGGATAAGGAAACTAAAGTGTACTTGGCCAAGCGAGCATACCTTTTTTTGCAAGTATGATAAGAAGAAGACATGGACCCACTAACATGTATACCGAAATGAGTAGCAGAGTTGATTTAGATATACAATCGATTGTTCCGATAAACGGGGTTTGTGAATAATTATTGCAAATAAACACCTAGGTACGTAAAATTTTGCAGATTTTTTATTTAATATATATGTAACTTTTATTTTATATTTTCGCATCTTCTTATTTGACAACGTTTCAGCTTGTGGTAGGCACAGGGTATAGACATTTCAGTAACAAAATTAGCCTTCTACGAAATAACATGTTGCAGGCAGAATGAGCCTGTCAATGTGTATTTAGGTATGTAGGTAAACAGTTTACTCCATTTTTCAACGAAAGAGGACTAACACTATGTGGCAATAATATAACAACAGTATAAAATGCATGAAGGGAATCGCCGGCGAAAGGACTAAACTTCTTTTCCAATGGGCTAAGAGTGACCGTATTAAATGCCATGAACATTTTGTACGTAATTTGAAGGGACGGTAATTAGTTTATATTGCAAGCAGTGCCGTATTAAGTCAGCGCTGGGACTGTAGCAAATTCTATAAGTGGCCCTTAGACTGTTTTAGCTTAGGTACTTATCTAGCTTATGGTATTAAATAAAACAAAACTGTTACAAACAAACTTTTCTTGATTAAATTTGACCAAATTTATAAAAAATGCTGTTGATATAGAGTTCTCAGAGTAAATCGTGTTCAATATTCATTAAAGTGAGGGGATTAAGTCGTCGTTGGGTCACCGTCAATTCATTTTTAGCATGTTTTAATGTAGAGAAAGATCGTTGACCACTGCAGTTGGTGATCATGAGAGACAAATAAATGCGCAAAGCAATTTCAACGTTCGGGAAACAAGATTGTAAAGAATTATTTATAAACAGCTTGTAAAGCTGCATTTCCAAAACCTCATGATTCCTGCTGTCAATAATACCAGCCACATCAGAATTGAGCATTGCAGCGGACTGCACTTATTCGTCGCCCATGCAGTCCTCCAAATCATATGCATAACCACTTACTATGGTCGCAGATTTTTTCAAAATTTCTTCTGCTGGAAGAGAGCCGCTATAAATGTTGTATTTTGTACTTCGCTTCCTGCGTCCAGAAGTTTCTTGCTGATATGATTCCCAGCTAGTCAGCTCTTTGGCTTTTGCCCCAATATCTGAAAATGTAGATCGTATTCCTGTAATGATTCATAAAGGGCGTACCCAGTGTTAAGGTCTTGATAATCCGATTGCAGCGCAGCAGTAGTCGCTTGTAAACGTTCTAGTATTCTATTCCAAAATATTGTCATTATTTCCGTTTCCAACTTAATCATCTTTGAAACTAGTTCAATAATCGATTGCATTGTTTCTCATAAGGTTGGTTGAATCAGCTGTTTTGTAAGGTTACCGATAACGCACCAATGTTTTGAACATAATGGGTGCTTGCACGCCGACGTATTTACCAGACATATTGCTGGCGTTGTCATAGGTTTGCCCACGACACTCTTTGATATCAATGCCACTCTCATTTAAAAAATCTAATTAGCCTTTCATGTCCAAGAACTTAGCAAATCTATCCACTGATCCAGATGATAGAACATAGCGCACTATTAGGGTAAGTTGATCAACATGGAATATATCATGGATCAGCATCCAATGACACAGTAGTATTTTAATTTCACAAATAATTTGATCCAGCATGATTGATGCCATTAGATAAATAAACCACTCACATGTTGTTTTCGATAAATATGACGTATGTCCCTTTCCTTTATTGGCATAACTTTGAATAACTGTTCTATTTAGTATATTTCAAGAGATAACTGAGTACTTAAAAAAATCGCTTGCACCCATGGCATACTTACAGTGGCGGACATAAGTGTACATACAGTCGTTTTCTGCGATTTTCAAAAATTGTGGCCTTAATAAAATCATTTTAACAGAGCTTGAGTAAAAACATGTGTCAAGGTTTAATACAACAACTATAAATTTTGTTTTCAAAATGTACACAAAATTAGTGGAAATTCAAAGAAATTTTATTGAATTTTTTTATAGCCAGATTTCCCTGATTTTTGACAATTTTTTTTCTTGAAGACTTCTGTATTTTCCTTAATACAAGTTTATGAACGCAATTTTTTTTGTAAAAAAGAAAATACTTTAGCTCGTCTAAAAAAAAAATTTACAAAAATCAGCGAAATCTGATACGAACTTACTACAAAACTGCAACTCTAAAAAATTCTGGAAAAAAATTCAAAATTTTAATAAAATTTCTTTGAATTTCCACAAGTTTTGTGTACATTTTTAAAACAAAATTTATAGTTCTTGTATTAGACCCTGACACATGTTTTTACTCAAGCTTTGTTAAAATAATTTTATTAAGGCCAACATTTGTCCCTATGCCCTTACTTTTTAATTATATTTAATTTTTTTTATGTTTAACCATGGTTGCACCGCTATATTATACATATATGAAAACAATACTCAACACAATTATGAAACCACTTTTCGCAAGAATGGTTCATATCGAAAGTGCTATTATTATCATCCAAACGTAAATATCGATCATTCCTTATATATTGGTAGCTAATATAAGCTTTTTTAAATCGGTCGGGTTATTACGACTATCTCTATCTCTATGGCGCGATATACAACAGGTATATCATCATAAACCTCCTAAGAGATTTTTTTGCGCCAAGCTTCTCTTCCAATTTGTGGTGTGCCGATTTGAATTTTCCCTACAAATTGGTGGGACCTACAGTTTTTTGCCGACTCCGAACGGCATCTACAAAGGAGACGAATTTTTGCTGAGAAGCCTGTCATGGCAGAAATACACTCGGAGAGTTTGCCAAACCACTGCCGAGGGGCGACCCCGTTTTGAAAAACTTTTTCAAATCACTTTTGATGTTACCTGTACCAGGGCTCGAACCATGGACCTTCGGTGTGGTAGGCCGGCAACACTACCTTGACACCACGGCGGCCGCCTAGACTAGAGCCAGAACCGACTAGAACAGAGAAAATATTAGGGAATTCCCAGGTTTGTTTAGCAGTATTGCCAACTTGCGTGTTATGCGGTGCGAAACATGATTTTTGGTATGATCAGCAGATAGAAAAATTAAATTTCAGGTGATCATTTCGATGCAAATATTTTCTTCTTAGTAATTGTGACTAAATCTTATATATAAATAATACTTTTTTATGATCAGAAAAGGGTGGTGCGCGAGCCCCCAAATGCGAAGGGCCCGCAGCATTTGCTACTCTTGCTTCGTGGCTAATCCGGCACTGATTGCAAGGCAACTATGTAGTAGCAAATATACGCCGCGGCGCATGCGGTGTATTACGGAGTAAACCAACGAAATCGAAAGTGGCTATTAAAATGGCTACACGCAATATGCAACAGCATGACAATGTCGAAAGCACTGAAAGACTGTAAAAGCGTAGGGTTGAGAGAATGTTAGGTTCATAACAGGGAGCATTAACTCTGAAAAATATAAAAAATACTGATCATAAAGGTAAACGAATGGTAGCGCATTTATTCGAGCAGGTGGAATTCGGGTTCCGAGTA
Source organism: Merzomyia westermanni (assembly GCA_949987695.1). NCBI lineage: Eukaryota > Metazoa > Arthropoda > Insecta > Diptera > Tephritidae > Merzomyia > Merzomyia westermanni. Next base: position 78,182,929 of record OX465291.1, read on the forward strand.
GTATTTTTAGTAATTCAATTAGTCGTGCAGGCGTAAAACGTAATATGTTTTATTGAGTTATTTTATATAACGTCACTATGATTCCCAACTTTTAGAAAAATTGACACTCCCGCATGGTAAAAGATAGGTTTATGAAAGAGCCTTCTGGATACTCTGCGTATTCAGTTTCTTTCTTATAAAGAGATCAGGGTGACTCGCTGGGTCTTGGATTTACAGCATGCAAAATCTGTCGAAAAAATAAGAGAAACTGTTTCTATTTTATTTATTTCTAGTGAGCCAATGCCATGAGAAATTCCGTTGTAGCAGCGATCTATCTTCATCGGCCTGAGCATCGCCGATCATTGGACAGAAGAATCGGCTAATAAATGTGTTGAATGCGTTACCTGTTTTGTTTTTGTTCGGGCATTGACGCTGATATCAAGACCCCAGTGCAATAGCCGGTATCAGCGCAATGTGTTTTTCGCCTAGAATACTTTCTGATGCTATACTGGTAGTGACGCAGTTTATGCAACTGGAGGAACGATTGTCAGCCGGAACCTAACAGTTTAGGAGACATGCTGTATAAATGAATTTATTTGTATTAAGGTAGTTTTTGTTAAAGAATCGTTAACGGCCGATTATTGGCCGATACACAGAACAGCTATTACCCTTAGTTTAGTTTAGTTTTTGATTTTACTTACTCATCGAGTTCAGACATCGGAGTCTATCAGCAATTTCTACGGAACACTTGATAACTAGCTGTTGGTGGAATGCTATCACCAATTTCGTCTGGAAAACGTAATTCAATCGACTTAAAGAAATGCCATTTTTCTTACAGCTAGCCACCAAGTGTCCCTTCAAGTTTTCAACTCTTGAAGTTCTCATATACTGGCATACGTTGTCTTGCCCGATAATATTTCTCCCTGCAATTCATAAACTTGGCCAAGTAACTAAAAACTGGCCATATTGTAACTTCTGTAAAAAAATTTGTATTTCTCTCTTTCTCCTTCCTACTTTCCCACCCACCCCCTCACCATCTTTCCCGTTCTCTCTTTTCCTAGGCCTCCACCTCGCTCCCACTCTCTTTCCCGCTCCCTTCCACTTAAGTCCTCTATACACCGCTTCGCGAAAGTGCACGTAAAATAATTTCATTTGAATTTTTTTGGTCGCTCACCCCATCTGTGAATTTGTGCCCGCGTTCAACAAAAACAGCGATGAAATTCAATATTTGCAATGGTGAATATGAAAGTTCGACGTCCACATGCGAATGTGCAGCGTACTCTCATATCTGAGCGTGAGTTTGTAAATTACGAAAGTTTATTGTTTTAAAATTCTCTTGATTATATGATAATCAGTATTAACAAAATCTGAGACAAAACAAACTTCCCCATCCGAAGGCAATCGATAATTGATGATGTTGGCCTAAAACATCCAATCAATATTTTTACACATACGAGTATTTATTATTGCCATAAATTCTGTTACACGATTTTAAAAGCAACAGGCTTTGACATTTTAAATTTTATGCTTTCCATATTCCACATTTAAATTAAATGTTGTATGCCAATATAAATATATCGTCGGGGAGTCTGCAAAACCGCGTAAGGCATAAATGCAAAACCACGTCAGTGATATCTCAGTTTGGCTGTTTTTCAACTACAAATTGTGAACTTCAAAGAAGAATAATGACTTTATGGAAAAAGTTCCCAGTTAGATTCTTTAAACTATTTTCCAAACCAACATGTAGTGTTCTTGAGAATAAATGAATAGATCTTGATGACAGGGACCGATAAAAGTTTTTGACACAAATGTCACTTGCGCGGTTTTGCATTTGCGCGTTATGCGGGTTTGCAGTGTCACCGACGATATTCAAATCAGTTTGGTTTGAAATTTCGTCTAAACATGATGGAGGGGAGTGGCAAAGAAAATCGAATTGCAGTAATTGCTTTACATATGTAAGTGTGGAAATAGCGCGAGTCAGATATTCACGTCGTTAAAAAAACTCGGTATATCCAAGATGTGTATCGATCGATACTTAGAAACTTCTCAAGTTGAGGACAAAGCTAGAAATGGGCATCCGCGTGTTGTTCGTACAAGTGCAGCCATAAAATCCCGGCGAGAGCGATTTCGTCGAAATCCTTTAAGGAAACCAAAAATATTGGGCAAAGAGCTAGATATGTCCTTCATATCTATATCTAGGCTGATCCGTGATGACTTCCACATGAATTCTTTGTATGAATGTAAGAACCTTTTGCAGTGGCACGCACGCAACGGCCATGGAAACTACCAGCATCCTTGCATTTTTGCGAAAAAGGCAGACAAAACTGGAGCAAAAGTCTATCAAAAGAACTTCGTGGAAGGCGTGGTGAAAAATTTGACGGCATTCTGTAACGGAGAGCACTGCCAAGCAATCACTGGTTGCAGCAGCTTCATCTATAGGACCTTAAACTATACGTGACGCTATAGCCGAATGGCCAGACCGTTAAATAGCCTATATTAAAGCAAAAGGCGATCATTTTGAATATTTTTTCTTGTAATAAATAACATTCACTTTTAGTCAACGAAAAGTCGAAACTATTTTCAAATTGAAACAGAACTTATGGCCGGACCAAGTATACACCATACAGTGATTTTTACACACCATCTGTATCACAGTTTAGGTCATTGTTGCATTTTAATCAAAATTAAAATTTTGACTAAAATAATATGTCCGTTTATGAAAGTGTTGTGCAAGTGTATATGTAAAGTGTACTTATCTATTAATGTACTACCTTTAAAAATTTCTTTAAATTAGGTATTTCTTTTGAATTCTTTCCATACACACAAGTATTTATACTGCTTTCCTTTTATATATCTATTATTCATATTTTAAATTGTTTGCAAATATTTGTAGTGCCAAGTTCTTTTCTGCGTTTTGTGGCATGAACCACAACATTCTCTGAACATTATCGTATTATTACGTAGGTATGTATGTTTTCATGCATGTCATTGTTGTTGCTGTCCATAGGTGTTCCTACTGTTGACTCTGTTGATGTCGCTGTCAGCGGTGTTTAGCATTGTTGTTTACAATTGTTGATATTTGCCCATCATAAACAACACGAATTCATTGCTTCTGCGAAAGTGGCTATCGACTTCCAAATATGCCCTTCGAATACCGTAGTTACCAATGAACCATTCGTTTGGCACCTTTCCCGTTGCTAGCACAACAGAGAAGGTCCAACGCCCATGTCCCAAAAATGCCTAAGTGTCTGATTTTCGATTTTCATAGGAATTTTAGCAACGATGTAATCGTACATGTATGTATGGGTATTATAACGTTATCGTTGTTGTTTTTATTGTTCTTAGTTGGTTTTGGCTCGTTGGTAAATTTTTATTTTTAGTTATTTACAGTGCTTGGTTATTTGTTATGAGTTTGTTGTTGCTTCTGTTGTTGACACTCTTCTGTGTTTTGTTAGTGTTTGGCTTTGGGACAACATACATATATATGCATGTATGTATACCACAAGCAAGGCCGTAGTTACTATTTTATTTCGGAAGGGCAAGATGCATAAACAAATTATTTTAAAAATGGGAATATCGCCAACGAGTTGTATACATCCACATTGTAGTCTGAAACCGAAATGAGTAAAGTGACTGGAATTATTAATGTATATTGAAATAGCATTGCAAAAGATTTTATTAAACATGAGTCACTTATAAAACCCGGATGAAAATCTCTCAAAGTCAAAGTTTTCTTATTTGTATCCTTTTTCGCTTTACATGTTCGTCAGTTATATGCAGCGACAAGTTTTTAATATTATTAAAGGGAGAATTTCGTGCTCTTTGGATATGAAGTCGTAGGTACAACACAATGCAATACAACTTCCCATGGAAAAGCAATTAGGCAATTCACAAGGTCTCATATTCATCGTACGTGCTATGATTTTAAAACGATCATATTTTCTTTGTTTTGTTTCTCATATAAATGTTGAATAGCACAATACAATTGAGCAGCCTATATATATCAAGCGTGCTATTTTACTTTTCAAAGTTTATTTTAAATTTTCTATAAACAAGTGACAAGTTTTCATACAAGTTCTACTTTATGAATACGACATACAACTCAATAAAGTGCTCACTAGAGTTGTATTGAAAGAAATACCACAGAAGACAATAAGATAATTTGTGAATTGCCTAAATGATTTTTAAGATATTTATGTTGTGTTTTCTATGCTTTCGATTATTTTTTCACAAGCCGAATGCATAGAACATTCAGAACAAAATTCAGACTGTATATATTTTACTAAATGTGGTAATTTACTAAAAGACTCTCCTATACCTATTTTACATGATATGATTAACCATTAAGTCCAGGGAAGTTATCTGTGACGTCAGACAGGTACGCAAATTAGACCAAGTTCAGAAGTACTTTAATAAAGCTGCCGCTTGTTCACATTAAAGGGCATAATATATAAAACCAAAAAAACAAATGACAGGCGATGTTGCTGACTGTAACCTGGAATATTGGGAAAAGTAAGTTTTACTAGGAATTGTGTAGATTTAATAAAATGGAAACCTCTTAATGCGACCCCAACGCCCTCCCCCTCCACTAATACAGCCTTGACCCCTAGATTCCTCAGCGAATACGCGAGCATTTGGTTAGATGGTGTTAATGTGGTCACTGAATATTGTTGACTTTTAAAGTGCTGTTGGTGTGATTTTTGTTTTACTGTTGTTATAGATATGTACTTACGAATAGTTGGTTTTATTGCAGGTGTTTGTTTCACTATTTGCTTTGTTGGACATCGGTAAAAGGTGGCGATATTCACGGTGAATTTTTTTGGAATGAAGCGGTAGACAAAAGAAAAAAAATATTACTTAAAACGATTGAAACGCTCATTAATAATAATTAATTATAAATAAATACGCAAAATTAGTACTTAAGTATGATGTCGGTAACATGAATTCAAATGTAGCAAATAGATTAAAATTATTGACCCAATTTTCTATTTGTTTAAAGCTGGAGTTTTACAGATGAGTTAAATTAGGTTGTGGAACTATATTCACGAGTAAGAAGATGAACCCATAAAATACGATTCATTCAACTTAGAAGGCACCAAGGCTGAGAAAAGGTTGTGCTGAACATTTACAGCTTGTCTGGTCGCAGTGTGCTTAGCAGTTGTGACTACACGGCAGTTCTGTGTTAAACAACAAAACTTCTAATTTTAAGAGCCTGAGCGATTTTTATAATGATATGCCCTACCAGCAAAGCCCTTTAGCTTTAATTCAATGTACTATGCTCATGTCGGCGTACATCTCACGGAGCTCATGATGCGCAGGCCATGCCAGCTTCAATCGATACTTTGACCAAGAGTTATAAAGGGTGTTTTTTTAGGGGTATAGAACTTCGAATTGAAATAAAACACAAGAAAATCGTTTTAAGGTCCTTGGTGGCTTTGTTGGAAGGATAATTTTATGCCATTAATGTTTAAATATGATTTCGGGCATGTGGCCGCCGCGGCTGGCTCGAATAAAGCCAATTCTACAGGTCCAATTTTCAACCACTTTTTCGAGCATATGGGGCCGTATGTCGGCAATCACGCCACGAATGTTGGCTTCCAATTCCCCTAACGTTTCTGGTTTGTTGGTGTAGACGAGCGACTTCACATATCCCCAAAGAAAATAATCCAATGGTGTCAAATCACACGACCTTGGTGGCCAATTGACAGGTCCATTCCGCGAAATTATGCGCTCATCGAATGTTTCCTTCAATAAATCGATTGTGACGTGCGCTGTGTGGCATGTAGCGCCGTCTTGTTGGAACCACAACTCATCCACATTCATGCCATCCGATTCGGGAACAAAATAGTCGGTTATCATGGCTCTATACCGGCCTCCATTAACGGTAGCTGCCTCTGCAGCATTATTGCGGAAGAAGTATGGCCCAATGACTCCACCAGCCCATAGAGCACACCAAACAGTCAGTTTTTGTGGATGTAATGGCGTTTCAAGGGTCTCATGAGGATTCTCTTCACTCCAAATGCGGCAATTTTGCTTGTTGACGTAGCCATTCAACCAAAAATGAGCCTCATCACTGAACAAAATTTTGCGATGAAAATCAGCATCGAAATCAATCTCATTTTCGGCCCATACACCAAAATCACGACGCATTGCATGGTCTCGCGGCTTTAATTCTTGCACAAGCTGGATCTTGTAAGGTCGCAAGCCAAGATCTTTGCGCAAAATCTTCCATAAAGTTGATGGACAAAGCTCCAATTGCTGTGCACGGTGGCGAATCGATTCATTCGGGTCCTCTTCAACACTTTGCTCTACAGCGGCAATTGTTTCTTCGGTGCGCACTGTTCGACGTCTCTGCGGATGCGTATTATCACATAGAGTAAACGTAGTGCGAAAACGATCCATGGTTAACCGAATTAATTGCTCTGATGGACGATTATGTCGACCATAAAATGGACGGAGCTCACGGTAAACTTCGCGAACTGAACCATTATTTTCGAAATAAATTTGCACGATTTGCAAGCGTTGTTCTTTTGTCAACCTGTTCGTGATGAAATGGCAAACCAAACTGAACATAAATGGCATTAGAGTTGCCAGATTTGACCACAAAATGCCAGTTTTATCTCTATTCGAAAAACAAACCTGTAAAAAAAACACCCTGTACATCATTATAGCTTGGTCTTTGTTCGTTGACAGCGAACTTTACTTTTCGATTGCTTACTTAGTGCATAGTTACACTTGTTGAAAAAGGTTATACTTCGGTGGAATTCCTGATTCCACCAAGCCAAATTAAATAAGGTAGAATTGACAACTGAAATATTTTGGTTTTGTAGAAATTCTTACATCAAAAAAATATAACACAAAAGTATTAACACTTTCGTGGTCCGAGCCCAATATTTGGGTACCATACAATTTTTTTATTAAAAAATGAGATCACATCTGTTGAGTACGCAAATTGATTAATATTAGGGTAATCCTATTCGGAAACTAGCATTACTAATCAAAAGAGCTCCAACCTAGAAATGAAGCGGAGTTACTTTTGCCACCTACGTCTTTAAGGACCATTGCATTATGACAATGGCGTGCCTAGAATATTTGTCGACTCTGGCACCGCAGGAAGGAGACCCCCACTGTGTTAAAAAACTGGTGGATAAGGACTTGGTTTCTCTTAAAGTTTTTTACCCGCATCAGTAATTGAAAAAAAATTTGCGATTTTTTTATGTTTTGCCTTACTAAATTTTTTGTTTAAGTGCTTCATTCTAAGAAATATGCCGACTCTAATGAAGGATTTCAGGTTGGCTTTAAAAAGATCAAAAGTTTGGGCACTAAATTTTTATGGTGGCAAATTTCTTGGCCATTGTATTTGGTGAATACTATTTCTATAGATTTTATTTTATTTAATGCATGCTTTGGCTTACATATTCTCTCTTGTTTTTCCAACCGTAGAGATGAATTTTCTTCTTTATAGTGGATAAGATCCAGTATTCCGATTACATATCCAGCAATGTAGTCAAGCCCATATTCATAAATTTTATCTTGTTCTAGGGTTTCATCGATAACGAATCGACCTTATTTCATTTCTGAAAATATCGCATCTATTCCCTAGTCCTAACCATAACTTTCTGAACATATTCCAGTAGTGGCAGAGGCAACATTCAATCACTATATTACATCCGTTTCAAAATTTCCTTCTCCACTAAGTTTCTCGACATTTCTTGCTAGCATAAGGTGAAGAGTCTTGGAACAAATGTATATATGTATTCATATTGAATTTGTTATTTCTTCTCACTCTCGATAAAAATAACAAATTTTTAAACATAATGGGTTAATAGTATTTTTTATTTGACGCAAGAAAAGAGAGAACTGTCCAGTTCACTACTGCTTTATTTAATATACTTTGCTCGTTCATTTTCCTCACAGTTTAAAATTTGTTCGACAAGTCTTTCATTTTCAATCCTAGAATGTGAAACTAAATACAGTATTTACAATAAAAAAAAAAGGTAAGATCTTCTACTTATAATCTAGGTAGTTACGGTACACAACATATTCGTAAAAGTATGAAATTTAGTTGCCTATTTAATAGAAGATAAATATGATGATATGTGATAGACGGACGGCATGCTTCCAGCGTTTTAGATGTTCGCACAATACGAGGACCTAACATCGACTCTGATCACTACCTAGTAGCAGCCAAGATTCGTACCCGCCTCTGTACGACAAAACAGGTGCAACAAAAAACGCAGGGAAAGCTGGACGTCGAAAAGCTGCAATCGCAACAGACCGCCAATTATTTCGCAGATCGCCTCTCACACCTGCTCTCCGAGAGCACAATTCAACCTAGTGGAATGCATGAGCAGTGGGATCATATCTCAGGAGAACTCCGTACCGCAGCCGAAGAAGTAATTGGATTCCGGCGAACGCGAAGAAACAACTGGTATGATGATGAAGAGTGCCGCGCTGCAACGAAAAGAAAGGACGAAGCCTACAAGGCAACGCTGAGATCGAATGCAACGAGGAGTGTGTGTGAACACTACCAACGGGAATAATGCCCGAAAATTCTATCAAAAAATTCGGCGAATGACAGAAGGTTTCAAACCCGGGGCAAACTCCTTGTAAGAATGAGAACGGCGACCTGGTGACCGATGTTCAGAGAACACTCAGAATATGGAGGGATCACTTCTCTGCCCTTTTAAATGGAGAAACTGAGCAAGAAACCAGAGAAGATGCCGAACCCGAGCCCACAATCGAAGATGATGGAATTGACGTTCCACAACCCGACTACAATGAGGTGCGAATAGCAATATCCCGATTGAAAAACAATAAAGCAGCTGGCGCTGATGGTTTGCCTGCTGAGCTATTCAAACACGGAGGCGAGGAGCTGGTAAGGCGCATGCATCAGCTTCTATGCAGAATTTGGTCGGATGAATGCATGCCTGAAGATTGGAATCTAAGTGTTCTCTGCCCAATCCACAAGAAGGGCGATCCTGCAAACTGCGCCAACTATCGCGGAATCAGCCTTTTGAATATCGCATATAAGGTCCTATCAAGCGTATTGTGCGAAAGACTGAAGCCTGATGTGAACAGACTGATTGGACCTTATCAGTGTGGCTTCAGACCTGGTAAATCTACCATCGACTAGATTTTTACAATACGCCAAATCTTGGAAAAAACCCGTGAAAAAAGAATCGACACGCATCATCTCTTTGTTGATTTTAAAGCCGCTTTCGATAGCACGAAAAGGAGCTGCCTATATGCCGCTATGTCTGAATTTGGTTTCCCCGCAAAACTTATACGGCTATGCAAAATGACCTTGAGCAACACCGCCAGCTCGGTCAGAATTGGGAAGTATCTCTCCGAGCCGTTCGAAACTAAACGAGCTTTCAGACAGGGTGACCCCCTATAGTGTGATTTCTTGAATTTAATGCTGGAGAAAATAATACAAGCTGCAGAACTTAACCGCGCTGGAACAATATTTTATAAAAGCGTGCAACTGTTGGCATATGCTGACGATATTGATATCATTGGCCTTAACAACCGCGCCGTAACTTCTGCTTACTCCAAATTAGAAAAAGAAGCGGAGAAAATGGGATTGGTGGTGAACGAGGGCAAAACGAAGTACCTTCTGTCATCATGCAAAGAGTCAGCGCATTCGCGCCTTGGCAACCAAGCCACTGTTGGCAGCAATAATTTCGAAATAGTAAAGGACTTCGTTTACCTGGGAACCAGCATTAATACCAACAATAATGTTAGCCTGGAAATCCGACGAAGAATCACTCTTGCAAACAAATGCTACTTCGGACTGAGTAGGCAATTGAAAAGTAAAGTCCTCCCTCGACGAACGAAAATAACACTCTACAAGTCACTCATCGCACCCGTCCTGCTATATGGTGCAGAAGCGTGGACACTAACAACATCTGATGAGGCGGCTCTGGGAGTATTCGAGAGAAAGGTTCTTCGAAAGATTTGTGGACCTCTACGCGTTGGCGACGGCGAGTACCGAAGAAGATTTAATGATGAGCTGTATGAACTTTACGCAGACGCCGACATAGTTCAGCGAATTAAAACACAGCGGCTTCGCTGGCTAGGCCACGTGGTGCGAATGAGCGAAGATGCTCCAGCCCAGAAGGTATTCTTATCGGCACCCGCCGGTGGAAGCAGAGGAAGAGGGAGACCACCACTCCGATGGAAGGACCAAGTGGAGACCGATTTGCGATCCCGCGGTGTTTCCAATTGGCGCCAGTTGGCGCAACGAAGAAACGACTGGCGAGCTATGTTGGACGGTCAAAATCGCCCAGGCGGTTAGATGACCATTTAAAGAAGAAGAAATATGATGACCTGGAAAATACATGCAAATAGGTTAGGTTAGGTTGTATGGCTGGTCAACGCAGTGGCCTCACATAGACGTGTCGCGTCCTTAGTGTTACCAGAAAAGAAAACAAATTTGACGACCTCTTGCTATGTAACTCACACCTCAGTGTCTATATTGAAAAATAGTGATGTCCTTTTAGCAAATGTTAGAAGCCTGTTGGGGCTTATTACTACGAGTGATTCTAAGTTGGGCAGTTGTCTCTTTCCAAATGTTTTGAGCCGCAGTCTGGAGAGTGCGGGGCATGTGCACATGATGCGTACCACAGTCCCCGCCTGTGCTTTGCAATTCGTCGACTAGAAGACCCATATTGTAGGCATGGGCTGCCAAAAGGCAGTGTCCGTAAGGATACGAATTACAAGTCTAAAGTCATCCCTTTTGAGGGATGCAACTGTTTTTGTAAGTTTCCTGTCGTATGATCCCCGCATGATGTATGGATTATACTTTTTTGTTACTTGCCCTAGCGGAATGGGTACATCTATGTCCTGTGATAAGCCTTTCAAGACTTCTTTTGCATTCTAGTAAGCTCAGAGTAGAGCTGCTATTTGAAGCAATGGCCCTTATAGCTGTCTGACTGTCGACGTAAAAATTCACACGCTCACCGAGCATTAGACTATATACAACTTATTCCGCCCTCACTTTATGACTATAACCTAAGCCTGGAAGATACTACAATGATGTATGTACCGTGTTTTCCTTTACTTCTGCACCTCTTTTCCAACCCTCTGCCTCTATAGTGGCTTCCAGAAAAGCTTCGAAGCGCAGGCATGGGACCATGTAGTCTATTCGCATTATCAAGGAGGACGCTATACTACTATGGCCAAATGTTGTACACTCAAACTGCCCCGAGGCATGCAACCTGGGTGCAGTTGTTAATGCTATATCCTTCGCCGTTAGGTCTGCGGTCGGTAGACGAAGAATGGCATATAAAGCACACCCGCTATGCTGATCATAGATGTTCTACACCCCCTCTTGTCTTTATATAAGATTTCTTCTTTAAGGCGGTCCACCAGACTAGAGCCCCGTAGAGTGGAATTGGTTTCACAATCGTGTTGAAAATCCAATATGACAGGGCGGGCGACAGGCGTCTAGTGCAGCCTCGCATTTTCTTGCCGGTATACAGAGCAGCTGAGGCCTTTTTCCACCGTTCCTGTACATTGAGTTTCCAACTCAATTTGCTATCCCGTATAATACCAAGATGGAGGTAGGGCCGTGTGCAGAAGTCCACGCAAGTGGGGAAAGTTTCTGATCGCCATTCACCTGGGAATGGCCAGAGCGATTCTTTTGCATGCGGTTCAAGCAGCTCACTACTTCCGGGCTTTGCGCCCAAGTATCCTCTGGGTAACCACCGAACACCCGTATGGTGGTGAGCTAAACGTGAGAAGGTGACAACCTGGTAAGGCCACTCCGACATAATCGGTTTAAGGGCTTGCTGGGGGATTCAAACAGCAGCGTCTTATCACCATTGGGACCCACCACATAAAACAACGTTCCAATGAAATTCAACAACAAAACCTCGGATAGGAGAACCCCTTTTTTAGATGACAACACCCGCAAACGAAATAAGGATTACGAGATAAGGGCATGTACCTGGAATGTCCGGTCCCTTAATGGGGAAGGTGCCGCTGCCCGGCTGGTTGAGGTCCTGAGGAAAGCAAAATCTGACATCACCGCCATACAAGAGATGCGATGGACGGGGCGAGGAAACACGATCAAAACACCTTGAAACACCTACTGGAGTGGGCATGAAGACAACCGCAGATTCGGCGTGGGATTTGTGGTGGGAGAGAGACTCCGTCACCGAGTACTGTCGTTCACACCCGTGAATGAGCGTCTGGCCGCAATCTGCATAAAAGTACGATTTTTCACCATATTGTTTATCTGCGCTCATGTACCGACGGAGGAGAAGGACGACGTGGAAAAGATGCATTCTACGAGCGCCTGGAAGAAGCATACGAGCGCTGCCCCCGTCATGATATCAAAGTCGTGCTTGGGGACTTTAACGCCAGGGTGGGTAAGGAGGGTGTATTCGGCCCCCCTGTCGGGAATTTCAGTCTCCACGATCAGACTTCGCCAAATGGATTCAAGCTGATCGACTTCGCCGGTGCTCGAGACATGGTCATATTCAGCACTAGGTTTATGCACAAGAAGATCCATCAGGCTACATGGCTGTCCCCCGATCGAAAAACACGCAACCAGATCGACCACGTTGTGATAGACGGACGGCATGCTTCCAGCGTTTCAGATGTTCGCACAATACGAGGACCTAACATCGACTCTGATCACTACCTAGTAGCAGCCAAGATTCGTACCTGCCTCTGTACGACAAAACAGGTGCAACAAAAAACGCAGGGAAAGCTGGACGTCGAAAAGCTGCAATCGCAACAGACCGCCAATTATTTCGCAGATCGCCTCTCACACCTGCTCTCCGAGAGCACAATTCAACCTAGTGGAATGCATGAGCAGTGGGATCATATCTCAGGAGAACTCCGTACCGCAGCCGAAGAAGTAATTGGATTCCGGCGAACGCGAAGAAACAACTGGTATCCGCCGGTGGAAGCAGAGGAAGAGGGAGACCACCACTCCGATGGAAGGACCAAGTGGAGACCGATTTGCGATCCCGCGGTGTTTCCAATTGGCGCCAGTTGGCGCAACGAAGAAACGACTGGCGAGCTATGTTGGAGGGTCAAAATCGCCCAGGCGGATAGATGACCATTTAAAGAAGAAGAAGATAATACCAAGATATTTGGTTCTGACTTTTGGTTCTAATACCACTTCTCCTAGTTTTGGCTTTACCCAACTCGGTACTTTGTAGTTCCTTCAAATTGTCTGAGCAGCTTGTTAAGAGCTAGATTCCACAGCAACGGCGATAGTACTCCACCTAACGGGGTGCCTCTATGTACTGATTTCGTGGTTTCGGGCCGCCCTAACTGGAAGTGATTTTCCTGCAACCTAACATGCAGCCGTTCCAAGTTTCCATGGCGGGGTCCACCCTTATGTGTTTTAGTCCATCCATTATGGCTTGCTTATTGTGTATTGGAAATTAAGTCTACCATCCTTTTGTCTTAATGTGCGTATCTATAAACCTCTCGAGGGTTTTTAGTAAAAACGATGTCAAACTAATTGGCCTATGTGGCTGCTCTTCCCCGATTTCGGCAGGCTTCGGCAGGCTGATTTCTACGCTTTTGTTAATGTTGCTGTTAGGATGTTGGTGGATTTCTCCAGATCCTCTATACTAAGTATAGCCGCTGTGCCGAAGCATTGTTTCCAAATATCCTTGAATGAGGGTCCAATTTGTTGCTTTAGGATTTCTAAAAAGGTTACCCTCTTTGACCATGCTAAAAGATATATTGTAACCATTGTAGGCATGATCCGAGAACGAGTACCTGGTTAGGACCCTCCAATCGGACACTGGGGTACTTGGCTCTGAACAAAGAGTTATGTCTAGCACATTCTTGCACGTTGGTCCCATATGTGGGATCATTCCCTCTATTTACTACTTGCAAACTGCTTTGGAGTAAGAAACAAAAAAGCGACTCACCCCGTCCTCACATCCCCACACAACATATATGAGTTTAGTGTTTTGCTTACCATTACAGGAGCCCTAACCCTACCTTCCACATACGATAGTAGGTCGTTAAGCCATGAGCGTTAAGTTCGGATACCCTTTCTCCCCGCCATGCCTCCTGGACCAGCGCTACATCTAACGACTTCTCCCCTAGCGTCAGGAGAAGCTCGCTCGAAGCCACCTAACTGTGATGGAGGTTTATTTGAAGGACCCATTAAAGTTACTGTCTTCCTCCATCTCTCTCGTCTTTCCTTCGCTTTCCACGATTCTCAGGCTCTCAAGTTTCTTCTCGACTTATCCCGCTTCGACCGTGTTCTGTTTCCCCGTCCTTTGGGTTTCTCTACCAGAGCCGCAGGAAATCACTGCCACTGTCTCATGACATCTTCTTAATACAATAGGTATTCTGCCTCTTAATTGATTTGAGGAAATAGGACTGGCCCTCCTTCGTGGTCCTAGATATGTGGAGTATATTCCAATCCCGAGTCGGTATGTTCGGGTTTTCCAAGATGCAGCAGGAACAGTGCATCTTCTGGCTTTACCACATTCGGAAACCATACCTTTGGCTTAGGGATCGACAGGATCAGTGCTCGGTCCACTACCTCCGGCGCTATTTCCTTGCTTTTGGAGGTTTGATACCGCTCCCTGTAGCCATGTTAATGTTGTAACGAAGTTGCACTTAATGACCTTTACCCCATTGAACCAGCCCGCTGCATCAAAGCTGGGTAGTGGTTTATTCGGCTCATCCCGCATCATTTTATTAATGGCGGTAAGTAGCTCCCTCCCTACAGATCGACACTTTTCGGAGGACATCTGTCCATAGGGATTACTACGGTCAAGCAACGCCACTGTGCGATGCTGCTTTGCCACATCGCTGGTCTTTGAGACCGGAGTCTCCGCGTTATCTAACCTTGGAATCGCTGTATCTTGCGCGTCCGCTGTCGCCGCCCAGCTGTACCGGTTATTAGCTGCCATTTTGTAGCGACTAGTCGGTCTCGCAGCCCTGAAAGTGGATGGCATGTTGTCGACCTTTCGTCGCTTGAGGTCAGGTACTCGCGGCAAATCTCCGGCTGTTGAAAGGCTTCCAACCTGCTGCCACTGCCTCACGGGCCCATACCAGACGCTCGCTTTCCCGGTCGGTGAGGTCGACCCCGGCTCCCAAGCTTTGGACAATTTTTAGCGCCGCTCTGTATTGCGATAGGGCTCTCTTTCTCTTTCGTCGGGGTTTTCAACAAATTCTCGCCCCCGCACTACTTTCGGAATCCGAGTTATCGCTCAGCATGCTATCCCGGACTTCGAAACTAGTCTTCGTTTCATCTCCTCTTCCATTATTTTTTGTTGTTGCAGTATTCATCTTGGTCGTACGACCACCTGCCGGCAAGGCTCAGTGGTCAGAAAGTATTTATGTGGAAAAGCTGCGGCCGCCGCAGTTACTCCGTAATACGACCTGGCCTCAGAGAAGCTCCCTGAAATTATAGCCGATGATGATCCCCTGGCTGCAAACCTTCCAATGGAGAAAAACGGCAGAAACGAAATCACTGGCGTCGGTCTGCAAAATAGCCTTCGTGGCGCACGGAGGTCGGGCTGCCCCAGCGAAGCACATGAAATCTGAAAATTTTTCGATGCTTGTTAATTGCTTTGGTCAACAAAAATTTTCAATTTCTCAGTGCTGTTTGACACATTGCAACTATGGTGCAATGCAATAAGTATGTATAGTATACATTGTATACAGTGTAGTACAATTAAAACGAACTCGATAAGGATAGAAACTTTTTATTACCGCCTATTTGCCGAGTCCCAGCTCAAACACATGAAAAAACTCGGTTGAAATGGACCCTGTTGTTGTTGTGGTAACTACAAAAACACTCCCCGAAGGTTTTAGGGATTGTTATCGAATTAACAGTCCTTGACCGGATTTGAACCCGGCACGCTCCGGTACTACCCGACTGTCGTGGAAGCGATTTATGACCAGTGAAACCTTCTAGGTCATGTCACCCCTCCTTCAGCAAGGAAGGATAAGATGGGTAATGAGAGGTGAGGGGCATCATATCCGTAGATCAACCATCGAGTTGCATGTCATTACCTTTGTGCATATTAGTCGCCTCTTACGACCGGTATGCCTACCTCGGGCATATTCTAAGCCCCTAACCCGCAGGGACCCTGCTTATTATGGACTCGGCTTATAATGGACAAAAAACCGGACTTTGTTCATTATAAGCTGAGCTGTCATGGAGTGTGAGTGTGAGTATTGACTCTTTTACAGTATTGCAAGCATGTGATAAAAAATGAACCTGACGTGACAGCCAAATTTTAATGCCAGATTCGAATTCAGCGCTCCCAAATTAGTTTAAAAACATCCTTCGTTATTTCAGTCCATAATTTTGTTTTAAATTTGTAAACCGCTGTAATTAAACAAAGCTCATTGCTTCCACGAACTCATATTTAATGAGGTCGGATAAGGTCGAAATCAGTCTGGTTGCCAATAAGGCATTGACGCAAAAAAAAAAAACAGGTAAGGAAAGCGCTGTCTTCGGTTGTGCCGAAGGTTTTATACATTTCATGTATACACATCACGGTTGCAAATGTCCTAACCTTACTTACAATATGTACAAACTCTGCAAAATTTGAGGGTCTTAACGTGTCAATTTAAAGATACATAGCCCAAACCCCGTTTATGAGAAAGTGTGTTATATGGGGGCTATACGATATATTGCTCAAATCTTGATCATTTACGCTAAACGCATTATATATGTAATAAGTAATGTAGCTCCCAAATTGTGTTTTCCTCGCTATTAAATTGCAATAGTTACATCCCAAACCCCATTTGTCAGAACAATCGATTGTATGGGAGCTTTATGTTATATAGGTCCTATCAGGGTGATTTTCACTAACAACATTACGTATATAATATGTATTAAACCTGTAAAATTTTACTATTCTAACTTTTTGATTGCAAGAGTTATAGCCCAAACCGCATATACCGGAACAATTGATTTTATGGGAGCTATGCGTTTTATTGGTCCGATCTCGTTGGTTCCGACAAACGATTAATATATAACAAAATGGCGGCCCCATACCAAATTTCATCGAGATATTTTTAAAACTGAGGGACTAGTTTGCGTTCAAACAGAGAGACGGGCATGGCTAAATCGACTCAGCTCATCGCCCTGATTATTTTGGTATACTTATTGGTGGGTTTATCTCTTCTTCTTCCCATACCTACAAACATCGGACTAAAGTTAAAATACCATTTCATGTTCATGAAAAGTATAATTATAAGGTTTTTCCAAAAGATTTATTTTGATATCCGCGTTTTTATAACTCATCATACAATACAAAATTTATTGGATAAATAAATAATTGAGATTTCTGTTTGTCTTTCGAATTTTGTATTCGGATTAGATTTACACTCGGTCCATTGCAACGGGATTGCACTGTGTATGAATACACCTTGTCAATTGTATGGTTGTGCTAGACATTGTTTACTTGCCCACTTTGTTGCAGCAGGTTGTAACAGTAATTTTCTTCAGAAGCCTGACATTTTTATATATACTTGCGAATTCATCGGAAATAGAGTTATGTGTGAAATTTCGTGCCTCTTAGTCAGCTTAAGTTAGGGATGTAGTTCACATTAAACAAAATTGGCCCCCGCATTAAAAGCCCTGTTAGCACTTTATGTGGTTACCGCCTATGGCCAACACAAGTTAAAAAGAAGGGGTAACCTTGCATCTAACTTAAATTCTTTTGAGAAAATGGATGATAAGAACACAAATCCTTAGTAGTTAAAGGCATTTTACACGAAATGTTTTTGCCATGTGTATATATCATACATATTTTACGTATGAAAACCAGCACAACGTGTAAACGCAAATTTAATTTTAATTTTAAACGAGTCAGAAAAATGCGCAACCGAAATAGAAACGTTTCTATTTTTGTCTGACACACAATTAGAATCAGATGCTCTTTAATTTGTTGATTTAAATTCTTTTGGATTTATTTAATTATGTATTGTGAACTGTTGGAAGTGTTGAAAGTCACACGACATTACGTAAGTGTAAAAGACCGTTTAATAAACATGAGACAATGGACAATTTTTTTTTACATATATGTAGAGCTTCTTTTGGTCCATCTATTTTAAATGCACTTTTTAGATTTTTTGTGTTAATTATTTCAGAATTATTTTCCTACCTCAGATTTGCCCTAAATTCAAATTCATTTTTTTTTTTAGATTTCCGTAAAATTGAGATCGAATGAAATATTTCTTATTTTCTTTTGTCTGCTTGTCTAGCTTAAAATGTAAATGTATAATAAGTATATTCTCTTATAGTAAGAAAGTTTAGTATATATGTATATCATAAAAAATATACAATATTTAAGTGTATTTATTATATTTTCAAAACATTTAGATCTCAATTCAAGTGTACTTCGAGAAATGTACATGATTTTTACCCGCGTATTGATTTTTAAGATTCATATTTTTAGTCAATAAATTGTATTTGAAACAGCATGTGGAGCTCTTCGGCCACCCCCTTTTAAAAAAACGCTATAGACCACTATAGTAATCTATAGTGATTTCGCGCCAACCACATAGATTACTACAGAATTCTATAGTGGTTTGCGCGAAATCACTTTAGATTACTATAGTGGTCTATAGTGTTTCATCAAATAGTAAGAGAAGAGCAATAAAAAAAGCGTAAACTTCTACACTCCGTCGAAAATTTAGACTTAAACGAAATAAGACTTAGAAAAATCGCGTTCAGAGACCTATTATTGATTTTGACTGTGTATGTTTTGCAAATAAGTAATTTATCCCAACAGGCGGCCGCCGTGGTGTGGAGGTAGTGTTGCCGGCCTACCACACCGAAGGTCCATGGTTCGAGCCCTGGTACAGGTAACATCAAAAGTGATTTGAAAAAAGTTTTTCAAAACGGGGTCGCCCCTCGGCAGTGGTTTGGCAAACTCTCCGAGTGTATTTCTGCCATGACAGGCTTCTCAGCAAAAATTCGTCTCCTTTGTAGATGCCGTTCGGAGTCGGCAAAAAACTGTAGGTCCCACCAATTTGTAGGGAAAATTCAAATCGGCACACCACAAATTGGAAGAGAAGCTTGGCGCAAAAATCTCTTAGGAGGTTTATGATGATATACCTGTTGTATATCGCGCCGTAAAGAGAGGGAGAATTTATCCCAACATTGTAGAAGTGGAAAATACATTGACTGCAAATTTTTCAAATAAGGCGCAATGTTCTGTGTGCAATCTTTGCATCAGTATTGTTGACACTACTTCCCTATAGCATTTGGTTATCCATAACCCTTTTACACCGGATTTTTTGTTTAAGCTTACAAAATGTTAAATTTAAAGAGATAGTCTTCCCTGTACAGTTTTGGTCCATCAATATTTGGTAATAATTTTCTGTTCCTCAAAACTGTGCCTACTAAACCATACTCCAAAGTTTGCGCTAAGTGTACGGTAGCGACTTATGGAATTATTTGAATTTTGGTGAAATGAAAGCACCCGGTGGGACGAATGTGCCCGTCAGTATTGAAAGGGTTAAAGTATAATTCGAAGAAATAGCTCCGGCGGTTTCTAATTCAGCGATTTGCACTCTTTTTACTTTTTTGTTTCTTTGAAATGCAGAAGAGTTTTGAAAATTCTGAAGTTAACTGCATGTCATATTATCCGATGGATAATGTTTTTGCAGTGCAGAAATTTCCTTGTTTGAACTAAAGTTTGAAGTAAATAATAGGGTCGAAAAAAAGTTGGCCAAATAGCCCCGCTGTACCCTACTTTATTTATATTGGATAGACTAAAGCGCCGGCGGAAGCGAAAAATTGATTTTATAATATAGAATTGTATCATAACAGCTGAAAAATAATAATGTATACCGTTTTAAAAACATCTTTCTAACAAAACTATATACTTAATCTGTCGACGTATAGATTGAAATGTACTTAATTTCAATAAACATTATTGTTCATCTCTTTTTTCCTTTTTTTCATTGCTCCAATAAATATATGTAGATTCAAGAAAACTCCACTTAGTTAAAAGGCACAAGTGAAACTCGCTTATCAGAAAGAATTAGTTCCTGCCTTTGAGCTGTATAAAATCATTTCTTGATTGCTTTTTGTTCGAATCCTTTCAATTAGTTGAGCTAATTTGAGTGATCAAAGATAAATTCGTTACAGTCGTTATGTCAAAATGGTGTTCTGAAATGAATCATTAATTTATATTACTGACTTTCATGGCAATTTGGATTTTGAGCTTTCGGCCATGATCGCCCCCTCCCTCAACTAAGTACCTGTATCCGCGCCTGACACAAAACTCTCATTATACGAGTATTTAGTTTTAATTAAAACTAGAGCAGAAAAGCATGCACCGCACTCTCGTAAACCAAAAGAGGTCAGTTTCCAATTAACAGACAACAAGCAAATCGATTGCTTGTCATGCACAATATTGGCGATATATTTAAAACGACAATTTTGTATGCCGAGCCATATCTGTCATGAAGTCTCAAATGAGCTCATTTATGGCATCAAATTTTTAAGTTAAAGAAGTCAACCTGCATTGAAAGCATGTGTTTTTTTTGGACTAAAGAAAAATAAATACCTATTCTTTTAATTCATTAAGCCGAGCCCACTAGTAGCATACTTCGATAAATAATGAAAATGGATGGTCAAAAAGAACCTCCACAAAAAACCTATTTCGACTGGACTATTGGTTACTTGTTTTTGAATACCTACATGTAATTGGAATACCTATGAATGTAAATTTTTTTAAAATCGGTGCATTAGTTTTTGAGAAATGCTTTATATGAACTTTGACCTTCGATAACTTTTGATGTTGTTGTTTTCCCCCCAAAAAAATAAACCGTTATGTTTACTGCAATGATGTCTATCGATCCGAATTTTCGATTTTTATACCTAGTAGTGCTACGCACACAACGTATATTAACTTTAGTCGCGTAACGGCAGTTCGTGACTTATATATATCAAAATGTTCAGGACGAAAAGAGAAATTGATTAAGCCATGTCCGTCCGTCCGTCCGTCTGTGAACACGATAACTTGAGTAAATTTTGAGATATCTTAATGAAATTTGGTATGCGGGTTCCTTGGCACTCATCTCCGAGCGCTATTTAAAATGGGCGAAATCGGATGATAGCCACGCCCACTTTTTATATATATAATATTTTCGAAAACACAAAAAAAGTGATTACTCAGTACATAATACACGTATAAGGATAAAGTTTGGTGAATACATTGAGATTGAGGCATAAAATAAATTTTCCAAAAAATTTTTGAAAATGGGCGTGCACCGCCCACTTTTGATTAAGTCAAATTTAGAAATAATATTAATCATAAATCATAAACCGTTCAAGATATCGAAACGAAATTCAGCAAGCAGGTTTCCAGGTATGCAAGGAATGTTTTAAAGTTTCCGTAAACAAAGAAATCCAAAAACTTAAAATTTTCGAAAATGGGCGTGGCTCCGCTCTTTTTATAGTGGACTATTCCACAAAACTTTTTATGCCATAACTCCGCCAAAAATTGATTTGTGTACACGAAATTTGGTGATAATGTGCTATATATAAATGTGACTGTTTGCTGTAAAATTGGGCGAAATCGGTTAATTTCCACGCCCAGTTTTATAACATAGTTCTGAAAATTTTTTTTGTAAAATTTAAAGAGCGACTTTCTACAACTAAACAAGTTATATCAATTAGATTTTGCACACATAATCAGCTTTTTAAGAACAACTCGGTCGCGAAAAATTTTTTTCAATTTTGAAGATGTAGGCGTGGCGCCGCCCACTTTTCAGCACACAATTTATGCTATTTTCAAAGGCGATCTTGATATTTAAATGAAAATTGGTCAGCTGCTTCTCAGTAGTATGTACTATACTCCTGCCAAAAATTAGCCAAATCGGGAAACACAAAGGCAAAATATAACTTTCATAAACATTAAATGTATCTAAGTATAAGAAGAAGAAGAGAAAAGTTCACTTAAATGATCAGCACGATGAGCGGAGTCGATTTAGCCATGCCCGTAACTCCGTCCGTCTATCTGTCTGTCCGTCTGTCTATTTGAACGCAAACTAATCTCTCAGTTTTACAAGAGAATGCTGAAATTCGTTGTTTGCTTTCGCCATTTCATAATATGCTAGCAAACCCCCTAGACGTTGTTTTGACGTTTTGATACATAGAACACATTTATATATAAAATGTCATTAACTTGAACCAAATAAACTCCTAACTACACCGAACTGCAGCTTTATATTACCTGGGGACTTTTCCAAAAGCAATATACAAACTGTGTCGTGCCCAGCGAACTCCTGAACATATCGTGAAGGTTCGAGAGCAAAACAAAACACAAAATATGTGGGCGTGGCATCGCCTACTTTTGAAAAATTATGTAGATATTGACTAAGTGACACATATATCAAAATTTCATTAATTTAGACCAAAAAAGTTCGGAGTTATGACGAATTGAAAGTTTATATTGCCTGGAGGCGTGGATCCGCCTACTTTTCCAAAACGACATATTGTCTATGCTGTACCCAGTGAACCCAAGTATATATTGTAAAAATTTCATAAAGATCGGTTGAGTTCTGTGGCGCCTATGAAAGACACCCTTTTTTATATCTATTTTCGTTACGCCCACAAGGTATATTACTTTATTTGGCATAAACGAATCGAGATATATATTTATTAATGTATATCAAAACGTTCAGGATGAAAAGTAAAATATCCGGGCAAGTAGTTAATACCCCACTGCAAAAGCGAAGTTGTATATCTTTTTTGGTATTCATTTCTTTCATGAACGTGAAATGTTTGTACGTATACTGAAATGATCAGGAGGATGAGCTGATAAATGATACGTCTGTCTGTCTGTTCGTCGGTCTATTTGAACGCAAATGCGAACTGAAAGTATTAAAATAGACCTGCGTAAATTGGGATGATATAATAGATCACTACTAGGTATATAATGTTCGGTTCCACCCGATCTTAGACTTTCTCACTTGTTTAATCATAGAGTTGGAGCTCTTCTGCATTTGTTCCATAAAAATCGATGATAAACGGAATTTTAGGTACCACCTGGAATACGCGGTGGGAAAACAAAAAAAAATATTTTATTCAACGAAAAAAGATACAAGGTCAGGGTTAACAGATCTATGATCGAACATCATTTTACTTACTGCTCTAATTTATTTTTAATATTGCGAGATAGTCAGATTTATAAGTTGCAAAAGCAACAAAACCGGGCGATGAGATTCATTCTAAAAAAACGATATTACACACCCATCAGAGACATCTTAGCCGACTTTTTTTAAACAACAGCTTTGCTAGCAATGAAATCTATGAAAAACATAACTTGCCTGATTATTTGCAGACTACACGGCTAAAAATTTTAACCTAAGTTTTAAACTTTTCTGGGCAACATATATGTCCAAACCAAATTTGGTTTAGAATTTAAATTGTGCCAGTCTTCGAGAAAATGGCCGTGAAGAAAATACTTGAAATTTTAAGCCAGAAATGTCTTAACAATTAAAAGACATAAAAAACATTTGTATCAGTTGGCAGGATTCGAACCGACGCCCCCGCATCAGAGTCGTCTGCTCTAGCCACTGATCTACGGCGCACAAAAACCTGTATGGAGAAAAATTCAATGACTTGAAAAAACTTTCAGAAATAAATGAAAAGAAATTAAAAAATGTAAACGGTTTTTTTCAATTCAGTTTTAAATCTAATTCGCAATAAATTTAAAATTGGTGTAGGTAGTTGAACGGTTTGGAATTTATTACAAAAACGTTTAAAAAATTGCCTACACCGACGACTAGTTTGGAATATAGGCTAACATTTTTAGCCGTGTAACCTGAAATGTGTTAGAAATATGAATTCTGTGCACACCAAAAGAGAAAAATTTTTTAATAGGTATAAAAGGCTAAAGTGCTACAATGAATTATCAAATGATAACACAACTAATAGGAATAAATTTCGATATAATTATTGCGGAATCCTACCAATTTAGTGCTGGATTGGCAGGCTTAAATAGCATGAGTTGCAGTGCAAGCTTACAAAAATTTGCCGATACTCATACTAAAACACATAACTTTACCACCTCAGTGCATCGTTGTTCAGATGCTGCGTTCGCGCTTTATCTGCTTAGTCCTTTCGACCCCGATTTCGATTTTTGGCGCCATTTAATTTGAAACTAACAGAACTAATTCTTCTAAGCATGCATTGAGTTGATGAATTGCAGTTCTTAGAATAGAGTAACAACAAAAAAGTGTAATTTTTTTGTATTTAAGCAACTTTCGGCAACGATGATATCAAAAAGATTAGTATCGTAGATATGAACAAACTTTATTTAAAATCTCTTTCTTGTAATTATAACATAATTTTTTTTACCGAAACTTGGCTAAAACCCTACATTTTTAATGAAGAAACATTGTCTAATGATTATCAGGTATTTAGAAGGGATCGGATAAACACAGTCGGGGGTGGCGTTCACTAATCATCATCATCACTACCCTCTGAGGCAGGCCCGGATGCTCAGAGAATATTACGATTTTTGATAACGAATTCTTTTGACATGGTGTATGCAAAATTGACAATAAAGATAAACATTGATCGTAAAAAGCATTCGTTATCGACAAATCTTGCTTTGTGAATGGAATTTATGGCATTTGCAAATAAAAATAGTAACGGGAAGCAAATAATAAAAGACTTTAAATAGTGAAAACCGCATATTTTTTAACTGTTGAGTCAAAAGAAAATAGAAAAAATACCATAGTTATTGGTTATCAGTTGAACCCTCAACTGCTCAGCTACAGAGAAAACCTCATCAGCTAAGTAAAGTAGATATAGGATAGATTATACATTAAGAAATAACTAGTTAACAGAATAAAATTATTGTTAAAAGTTAAAATAGAAGTCAAAGAATAAGAAACAACTAGTAGCTATGAATTTAGGATAGAAAGAATTGATTTTTTTATGCTGAAAAGCGAGTCTGAAATATCAAGTCTATCAGAAAGATAGTTATAATCTTGACACAAACAGCGAAAAGGCTCATTTAACTGAAAATTGGTTCGGCACTGTTTTAAGACTAGAGGTTTAAAATGCCTTGAAGGACGAAACGGTACATTGAAGTTCACTTCACTTAGAAGAAATGGGCTGGATAGTGAACCATTTAGCAATTTAATCATAAAAATAATTCCAAGCATTTTCCTCCGACTAGAACGTGTGTGCAGATTAAAGAGTTTTAAACGATTCGTATAGGGTGGCAGATTGTACAAGGGATCCCAATGAAAATCTCTTAAGGCAAATAGTAAAAATTGTTTTTGAACTGATTCAAGGCGATCTACATGAACCTGGTAACGCGGGTTCCAAATTATAGAACCGTATTCAAGTATCGGTCTGACTAATGTAGTAAAGAGGGCTTTAGTTACATAAGGGTCGCTAAATTCTTTAGACCATCGTTTAACGAATGCTAGGACACCTCTAGCCTTATTGACTGTTGTGTTAATATGGCGGTTGAAACTGAGTTTATAGTCCATAGTAACCCCCAGGTCAACAAAATCATACACTTGCTCAAGACTATAATTTTTAATTGTATAGGAAGCCGGCTGAGAAATTCCACGCGAAAAACCCATGTGTTTACATTTTTTAAGGTTAAGTGGCATATAATTTAAATCCCACCAAGTAACAAGTGTATCTAGATCTGATTGTAGCTTATTTCTATCTTCAAATGACGCGAATGACATGAAAAGCTTTACGTCGTCGGCATACATTAACATTTTTGAAAATTTTATTATTGTAGAAATATCATTTATATACAACAAGAACAGAATCGGGCCAAGATGGCTTCCTTGAGGAACCCCCGAAGAGACATAAATGACATCGGATATTAATTTTTAAACATTACTCTTTGTGTCCTGTCACTAAGGTAAGAAGAGATCCAGCGATTGAGACCCGGCTGGAAGCCCAACTGATCGAGTTTATGAATAAGTAATGAGTGACACACTTTGTCAAAAGCTTTTCTGAAATCCGTATAAATAACGTCGGTGTGCAAATGTTTTGTAAAGCCATTTGAGACATGACTGGTAAACTCAAGTAAATTCGTAACTGTGTACTTTCCCTTACTGAACCCGTGTTGGCAGTCAGCTATCAAAGTAGAGATCGGACCCGTAACTTGATTTGTAACAATAGCTTCAAACAATTTTGGGATGGCAGAAAGCTTTGCGATGCCACGATAGTTCTCTATAGAAGACCTACTCCCGCTTTTATGCAGCGGTAGAAGAAACGACTCTTTCCACGCAGTTGGAAAAACACCACACTTTAGTGATAGATTGAACAAATTGGTAAGGGGTTGGTAAATATTGTTCGCACACTTTTTCAAGAAACATGTAGGAATTCTATCAGAACCGTATTTAAAAGATTCTTTTAAGGTTTTAAGGTAAATTAGAACATCTTTGGCGCATATAATTGGTGAACTAATTGAATTTGTCCCGTGTAGCTTATAAGGATAGTTTTGAAAGTTTGAATTGGTGTTAGCAGAATAGTTAGAAGTGAAAAATTGAGCAAAAAAATTTGCGATATGTTGATTATCGCTAGATATAATGTCTTGATATTTCATGGCTGAGGGAAACCCTGATACTTTACGTTTAGAATTTACGAAACCATAAAATGACTTTGGATTGAGAATAATGTCTCTTTTGGTTTTAGAGATATAAGCTTTATAGCACTTTTTATTTAAATCTATGTACTTCTGACGTAGAATGGAATACAGTAAGTAATGTTTATTTAATCCGGATTTCTTATATAAATTAAATGATCGCGTTTTCCTATTTTTAAGAGCCTTAAGCTCTTTAGTAAACCAAGCTTGAGTAGGATGATCATAAGTTACTTTACGTTTAGGAATAAACTTCTCAAATAGGCAGTAAATAGTTTGATTGAAATGTGAGACGTTTAGATCGATATCACAACCAAATTCAGGCCAAGTTAATTTAGACAGTTCTTTATTTAATTTCTTGTAGTTTGCTTTGGAAAAGTTAAAATCAAAGCTACTACATGAGTAGGATTGAGTGCCTTGGCCATTACTTATGGTTTCGTAGACTATTTCCATAGAAGGGTGGTTGTTGTTGTTGTTGTGGTGGTAAAGGTCTTCTGGTAAAACCAACGGATCACAACGATTTGCAGAAAATTGGTTTATATCATTAACATACACTAAATCTAAGACTTTCCCAAACTTGTCAGCGGTAACATTTATTTGATTAAGGCAAAGATCGGAAATTCCATCTAAAAAGTCATTGTACCCCAGTTTGGACGGATTTGGAATAATGTTACCATCAGATATGTTCCACGATATATGAGGTAAGTTAAAATCACCCAAAACAATAATTGAATCTGAAGCTTTAGTCATAAAGTTAACAGTTTTGAGCAGAGAGACATGTTGCATGTAGACTGAAAAATCTGATGCTGGAGGGATGTAGCAAACATATAAGTACATAGAGACGTTGTCTAGTTGAAGGCGGATGCATTTGAACTCAATGAAATCGATGTTAGGAATATTAACCTCTTCTGAAGGGATGGAGGAATGAACGGCAAGTAGAACACCACCTCCGACTCTGTTCAAGCGATCATTTCTATATACTTGATATTCATTATATAAAAACTCTGAATTGAAAACATGAGGTTTTAGCCAAGTTTCGGTAAAAGCAATTACGTTATATTTACAATGAAAAGATTTCAAAAAGAGATCAGTTAATTTGGTATTTAAACCTCTGACATTTTGATAAAAGATATTCACGGATTTAGTGCTCAGTTTTTTGACTCAACGTTATTACGAGAAATTTTCGCTACATTTTGAACATTCCTATTCGGTCTGTATTCAAACTCCCGCACAAGATCCCCGGAAGGCCAAAAAGAGCTGTCCAAAAGAGTATCTAAATGTTTCCCAGATACATCAATCTTAAACGAAGACATACTTCTTTGATATGTGAAATTAAATTTTCTAACAGTTACGCTTTGATCTTTAACTTTAGAAGAAATATGGAACATCAAATCATCATCAATAGTGTCTGGATGGAACCTAGACACAAAAATAGGTTTTTTGCGAGGAACCAGAACCAGCTTACCAACGATTGGTTCAGACTCTATTGCAATAGTTGGAGGTTCCGGGTTTATCCTAGTGGACATTTTTGAAGGGGCGTTCTTCGACGTTGCTCGGACAACCGTACTAGGAATTGGAGAAGCCAAATCGATAAGCTCAAGGGGTTGAGGCAAGTTCGGCACTGTTGAGGTAGTAGGCCGATCATCCGTACGCCTGCGCTTGTTTTCGCGATTATCAGGGCATTCCAAATGAGGCGAATTCTCCAAAGTTTCCAAGGTTTTGAAAATATTTTCATATTTTTGGAATTTTTCAGTCAGCAATGAAAAACTTTTGCTTATTTCAGAAAAACCGTTTCTGATATGCCCAAAGATTTTACAGAGATCAACTTCCGTCGACCGGCATTTGGAACAAGACCAGCGCAGGCCTTTTCCTTCGTTAAGCAGGTCAGGTATTCTACCGGTTAACCCAGTGCACTTGGCGTGGACAAGCCCATCACACAGCCAGCATGCTACAAAGCGTTCGGACTCGCTTTTTACGTGGCAGTTTGCTATCATGCACGACATTTTCGTATAAATACTTATATAAATTTATAAGAAAAATTATAAGTTAAAAAAAATTTTGCGGATTAAAGAAAAACAACCCTGACAGTTTAAATGACACAGTACTGAGCGAACAGTTTTAAACACACTGTATCTGACGTTCAACAAACCAAGCAAAACAGCTGTAACGAAAAAGAAATAAGAAAAGCAAGTCAGAGCACAACAACAATTGCAATATGAAATAAAGCCTTTCAATAGCAGCAAATAAAATATGCAAAAAACTCGGCACACACAAATTCAACAAAATGAATTTATAATAATGAATCACTATCAAAACTTTTTAACACTATTCACACCAAGTAGTGAAGCACAATTAGGTATTTATCTCTATTAACTTTAATTATAACTTTAGAATATCAAAGATATTATTAATTTATTAAATGTAATCACAGAGAAAAATATAAACAGAACTACACAGCTTGACGTTTGCGTAATTAAACGACAACACGTAAAGTTTGAATGCTTGTTATATTCCTCCCGCTTCTGATATTTCAGTCTCTATGCAGCATGTTTCCTTGCTCAAAATAGTAAACAGAATGACTAAACCAGCCGAATCTGTGATTTTTTTGTGCGATTTTAGCTTGCCGCATATATCGTAGAGTATCTTTGACCGAAACAATGTGCCAATTCCCTCTAAATTGGGGTATAATGACTTTTTGGATGCAATGGCCTTTGGCTTAATCAGGTTAATGTTACCCCTAATGATACATCTAAACTCTGTTTGAGTCGGTGTAATCCTATAGTTTTACCGGAAGACGTTTACTATCCTTCTTTTAAGGTTGTTTACGAAATCATAACTTCGGTGGAAGGCAGGCCCGTGCGCAATGCATATTGAACCCGTTCGTTGTTGTGCGTATTCTATCATGTTATTAGAATGTTTGTAAATTCTTTTCCGCACACTTCATTATCATTCGGTGACCAAAGAAAACTGGTGAGGCACACACTACGGTAAGCTGAATATTATTAAATTATTTATATTATTATTAAATAATTTGCAGTATTATTAAATAGTTTGTATAAGTCCTATCCTAATAATTTTTACCATGGATATTCGTCGTTTTCTGTGTAAAAAAAGGCGAATTGAGAACAAAGATGTAAGTTTAACATAATATTAAATAAAGCATGAATTCAGATTTTTGCTAAGTGCATAATATTGTTTGGTCCATGCTGGGACGTTGGCGAATGCAGTCGTACTGAGCTTCGAAAATTGCTGAAAGTGACGCATGAAAGCGACAAACGGAATTAGCACTGACTACTACAGAAGTGGAATTTAATTTCGAGGTACCGGAAGGCTCGTCTTTGCCAGTTTGCTCTTTCAAAAATGATCTCAGTTCCGATGATATTCGATTGTTTGTTCAAAAATCAGCAGCTGATGGAATAAACTCAATTCCTGGATTGCACAAGAATATTGGGAGTCCCCCTGACGGCTACAGTTTTCCTGCATCGGGCCCTAGAACTTTGAAGTTTCAACGCTCTTGGCTCCAAAAACATCAATGGCTAGCTTACTCGGCAATAGAAGACGGTGCATATTGCAAATACTGTGTCTTATTTTGTGCTACATTGAGAGGTGTCGGTAATCAAACTCTGGGCCGGTTAGTTACCACCCCATTAAAAACCTGGAAAAAGGCACTGGAAACTTTCGAAAAGCACAGTTCATTAGAATACTACAAAAATTGTCTGTTGCAATGGTCTTTGAGAATAGGAATCTAAGAAGAAAAAGTTTTACCCATTGATTTGCAACTGTCGAAACAAAAATTAGACTTTCTGAATGAAAGCAAACTACGCATGATTCCAATTATTGAAACATTTATCCTGTTGGGACGACAAGGATTTGCTCTCAGAGGTTCCAATGATACGGGAAGAATTTCTGAAGACGAACGGTTGACGAATGATGGAAACTTAAGACCTCTCTTAAGATATCGAGCCAAAACTGATGAGCAGTTGAAAAATCACCTCAGTGATTCACCAAAGAATGCTATGTACACAAGCAACCGTGTCCAGAATGAAATAATCAACATTTGTCACCACCTCATCATGAGTTACAACATCGATCGAGTGAACAAATCGAAGGGCTTTTCTTTTCTCGGAGATGACACGCCAGACATTGCAGGAGTAGAACAAAGTTCAATTTGCATTCGCTACTTGGATAAATGCGGCGAAAAGTTCATCATTCAGGAATATTTTTTGTGTTTTATTCCTATAACCGATTTCACTGGAAAGGGAATAGGAACTGCTTGCCTTGATTTCCTAAAATCTTTCGGACTGGATGACACACATTTCTTCGGGAAAGGAAATGACGGTTCGAAAGCGGTTAGCGGAGAGTTCCAAGGGGCTCAAGCTGTTGTCAGACCTTATCTCCTCGCGCTCTACTCCCATTGTGCTGCTCATAGCTTCAATTTGGCGGTAAGCTCTGCGTGCAATATAACGGTAATCAAAAACTATCTGGGAGTTCTAGAGAATATCTATTCCTTCTTCATTTATCCGAAACGCCAAAATTCCCTTCAAGATGCGATAAATGAGTCGAGTACTTCAAGGAGAAAAACAAGATCTAGGAGAGGCTATCAAATTTGCTGATGCTGGGAAACATATTTTGATGGAAGGATGAGAAAACGCTAAGGGGAATTTCAGACAAATTTTCAAAACCGTGAGCGAAGTTGCCGAAGGATTGCGTCGAAACAGACCCAACGTTCCAACGTACAAACTGGTTCAGTTGAAGATTATTTCCGTATAACAATCTACATACCGTACATTGATTCGTTTCTGACACAATTGCAAGATTGATTCTTAAATCACCGCAATATTTTATCAAATTTCGCTTGCCTCTTTCCCAACAAAATGAAAATTTTCTTAGAAGAGTCCTGCGCTCAACTATTCCAATCATACTGTCATCTGGGTGAACAAAGTACAACTTTGGCGGAAGCTCATTGCCGGAAAAGAAATAAAAAACAAAATCGATCCGAAAATAATTTTGAAAGAGTTTTTTTCAGTACCTCGAAAAGTTGATTTATTTAATAACTAGAGGGACCGGCAGACTTTGTCGTGCTCAAATATTTACCTGAAATATTGGCTCTTCCTATCCCTATCATTATCTCTGTCACTATTCCTATTCCTGTCCCTACTCCTATCTCTATCCCTATCCCTATAAATGTAACTATTTCACACACACACAATTCCACTTCACCATCGATCAATCCATTCCCTACCAACCATACGCAGATAAAAAAATGGATAAAACACAGGTCGCGCTATCCACAAATGAAGATAAAAAAGTGGATAGTTTTGTATGGGCGGCGTGCAGATATTATCCACTTTCCCCTTGCATATGGCGTGTACATGTGATTACGCATCGCACTCGCACTCATTCTGAAACGCCATTAAAAAATAACATAGCTGCACTTCTCTAACTAAAAAATTTCCCAAAACAAACCGGATAGCACAGCAAAGATTGCATACTTTTAGGCACTGCATGGGTTGCCATCCTGTTAAATTCTATACCCATAAATCTATAAAAAAATTTCCAATCAATTTTCAAAAAAGGTTTTTTTTTTGATATTTTTATTTATTTATAAAAAAATGTATTTCACATAGTAAATATTTACATATATAATACAAAGACACCTAACTAAACCAAAGTTGAATAAATAAAGTAAAATTAAATGAAATGAATGTAATAAAATGAAATAAAATAAAATGAAGTAAAACTAAATGAAATTAAATGATATTAAATGAAATGAAATAAAATAAAATGAAATTAAATTAAATGAAACGAAATCAAATGAAATAAATAAAATGAGGTGGAATCAAATGAAATGAAATGTAAAAAAATTAAATGAAATAAACAAAAATGAAATGAAATGACATTAAGTGAAATGAAATTGGATCAAACGAAATCAGGTGGAATGAAATGAAATCAAACGAAATAAAATAAAGTGAAGTGAAATCAAATGAAATGAAATGAAATGTAAAAAATGAAATGAAATGGAATGAAATGAAATGAAATGAAATCTAAAAAATTAAAACAAACAAAATGAAAATAAACTAAATTACAAGAGCGCCCGCTATGGAGGAGAGGGTGACCAGCTGGAAGGCTAAACCAAAGGGGTCATTGGTTCCATTACGTCACTTCTCTATACGGAGAGAAAGAGAAGAAAAATTAGTTAGGATCCAAGTAAATATAGAAACTAAATAAAAATACTTGTGTAAGAAAACAAAACCCCTAATAAGGCCCCTTTGGACTCCAACGAGCCTTGAAGATCAATTCGTACGATGCCTAGTGTCGCTCCTCCTACGCAACAGGTACGCTGTGTGCAGGACACCACAAAGTTTAGGTGGCGTTGTGTATATGGGCACTGCTATTCCAAGGCCATTATTCCATAATTAGAAATAGATTTCCATAATTATAAATAGATGTTTAATGACAATGGCGTCTTAAACAGAAGATGGTACTACAGATGCGACCGGTGCTGACATATGGCTCTATGGT
The DNA here is from genome assembly GCA_949987695.1 of Merzomyia westermanni. Classification (NCBI taxonomy): domain Eukaryota; kingdom Metazoa; phylum Arthropoda; class Insecta; order Diptera; family Tephritidae; genus Merzomyia; species Merzomyia westermanni. Next base: position 78,216,024 of record OX465291.1, read on the forward strand.
ATGGGAGAAAGCCTATGGAACGAACCAATATCTTAACAGCCTACAAAATGTCCAGCGCAGTGCGTATATACGTAAACTCGTTATAACGTCAAAGGGTTCGACTAGCTCTTACCAATTGCGAAGATAGACGCACTTCACGGACGACTGCTAACCGCCTCTACATCTTGGCTGTTGAATTTAGGGCGTTATCGGTTATCTTCGACTGCCCCCTTTAAAATCATAGAATTTATTAGCAATATTACTATTATTATTAATAATGGCTTCAAATTATAGTACTTACTTGATTGTTTTTATTGAATAACAAATTTTGAACAAACATTTTAAAATATATTTCTTATTTTGACAGAAGCTTTAATTCATGGAAACAGCTGTTTAATTTCCCTTTGTTATGGCTTTGTTTTTAGTTACTAAAATCTTACTATTTCATTCACACTAATAGAAATAGCAATAGTGAAAAATCATAATGATTTTTGTTTAAGAAAAATATCCCAGAAATATGCGTTGGTGTTGGTATGGAGGAGGAAAAAATAGAGATGGTCTTGGAATTCGATAAGAAAATTACAAAAAGTGGATAGCCATGGTTGGTAGGGTTATTGAGCTTTTCTAACAAAAAAAAAAATAATTATAAAAATTCGCACCATACAAAATGTATGGGAAAATAACTTTTTTTCTCAGGAATTTTTCGGAAATTTTATTGGGTATTCTTTTATTCTGGTCATCCAAATCGGTGCAGGCGTTCTTGAGTTATGAGCGTTCGAACTAACGTCACTTTCTTTTATATATGTGGCGTACCCACATAATTTAATTCTACCTTGTTAAACTTTTTGTAACTAAAATGTATGCGTTCTCCAACACGGAAAGCTGAAATAATTTTATTGGCGTTTAACAACACACATTTTTGACATTTTCTTATTGCATTGTTCGCTCATTACTCTTTACATTGCATTTCTATAATTTTATATTTGCAAAATGTGAATTATTTTTTTCTTTTTGGATAACCGGCAAGGACACACGTGACGAAATAAAAGTTGAAATTTACTTGTAACCAAATAAAACTAAATAAAGGTAATAATTGGAAATAAACACTAAATATATATAGATTGTCACTAAATATGACTTTTGACAATAAAATTTCCGTATTCCGAAAATTAATTTCTTATATTTTTTTATTGATTACGTAACTTGAGTTTAAACCCCCCCCTCGGATTGTTTCTGCGCACGGGCCTGGTGGAAGGTTGTGATAATAATCCATGGGAAACTAGAAGTAACTTTGATTTTGCTAGGACGAATTTTAAAAAACTAAGTAAAGAGTTGTCAAAATTAATCTGCCCAGAATTTAAGTACCATATTGAGCTTAATGTTTTTTTATAACACTATCTATTACCTGTTTGAAAAGTTTGTTCCTAAACGAAAATCTTTCTATGATGAACCAGCGCACGCCTGGTTCACTAAAGAACTGAAAGCATTGGAAAATAAAAAAAAACCGTCCATTCAAGTTATACAAAGTATCCGGTTTAAACAAAGATTATTTAAAGTACTCAAATCTACGTCAGAAATACTTCGAGTTGAACCAAAAATGTAACGAAGCTTATACAGGGTGTTTTTTTAGGGGTATAGAACTTCGAATTGAAATAAAACACAAGAAAATCGTTTTAAGGTCCATCAATTTGGCTTTATTGGAAGGATAATTTTATGCCATTGATGTTTAAATATGATTTCGGGCATGTGGCCGCCGCGGCTGGCTCGAATAAAGCCAATTCTACAGGTCCAATTTTCAACCACTTTTTCGAGCATATGGGGCCGTATGTCGGCAATAACGCCACGAATGTTGGCTTCCAATTCCCCTAACGTTTCTGGTTTGTTGGTGTAGACGAGCGACTTCACATATCCCCAAAGAAAATAATCCAATGGTGTCAAATCACACGACCTTGGTGGCCAATTGACAGGTCCATTCCGCGAAATTATGCGCTCATCGAATGTTTCCTTCAATAAATCGATTGTGACGTGCGCTGTGTGGCATGTAGCGCCGTCTTGTTGGAACCACAACTCATCCACATTCATGCCATCCAATTCGGGAACAAAATAGTCGGTTATCATGGCTCTATACCGGTCTCCATTAACGGTAGCTGCCTCTCCAGCATTATTGCGGAAGAAGTATGGCCCAATGACTCCACCAGCCCATAGAGCACACCAAACAGTCAGTTTTTGTGGATGTAATGGCGTTTCAAGGGTCTCATGTGGATTCTCTTCACTCCAAATGCGGCAATTTTGCTTGTTGACGTAGCCATTCAACCAAAAATGAGCCTCATCACTGAACAAAATTTTGCGATGAAAATCAGCATCGAAATCAATCTCATTTTCGGCCCATACACCAAAATCACGACGCATTGCATGGTCTCGCGGCTTTAATTCTTGCAGAAGCTGGATCTTGTAAGGTCGCAAGCCAAGATCTTTGCGCAAAATCTTCCATAAAGTTGATGGACAAAGCTCCAATTGCTGTGCACGGTGGCGAATCGATTCATTCGGGTCCTCTTCAACACTTTGCTCTACAGCGGCAATTGTTTCTTCGGTGCGCACTGTTCGACGTCTCTGCGGATGCGTATTATCACATAGAGTAAACGTAGTGCGAAAACGATCCATGGTTAACCGAATTAATTGCTCTGATGGACGATTATGTCGACCATAAAATGGACGGAGCTCACGGTAAACTTCGCGAACTGAACCATTATTTTCGAAATAAATTTGCACGATTTGCAAGCGTTGTTCTTTTGTCAACCTGTTCATGATGAAATGGCAAACCAAACTGAACATAAATGACATTAGAGTTGCCAGATTTGACCACAAAATGCCAGTTTTATCTCTATTCGAAAAACAAACCTGTAAAAAAAACACCTTATATCTGCAAAATCAAAAAGAACATTATCTGCAACCCAAATTCATTTTATGGCTTAGTAAATTCTAAACGTAATATAAAAGGGTTTCCTTCTGCCACGAAATACCAAGATTGTGTATCAAGTGATAATCAAGAAATTGCAAATTTTTTTGCGCCATTTTTTGAATCTAAGTATTCCTCTAATGCCTTTTCTCATTTTCACATATATCCGTATCAACTGAATGCTAAAAACTTGATTAATAGTCCAACTATATCTAATGAAAATGTATTCTTTCTGAAATCTCTGAAAGTTTTGGATAAGATCCTTTCTTAAAAAATGTGCAAAATACATTTACCAGCCACTAACTGATCTGTTCAATCAGTCTTTTAAAATGTGGCGTTTTCCTGCTGCTTGGAAAGAATCTTTCCTTCTACGACCTTATAAGAGTGGAAGTAGGTCATCGCAAACTTTCTTTGAAGCCATCGTTACTGACCAGCTCCCCGTATCTATTCCCACATTGCTTGCAGGTTGCCAGCACGGCAGGTTGCCAGCACGGAAGATCAAAAATTGCTAACCTGCTTGAGCACACAACTAATGGGCTTCCAACCAAGTCTCACCTGCTGGATCTCTTCTTACCTTCTCTTCAGGACGCAAAGAGTAGTTTTTAAGAATACGCTTTCCAATGTCATTGATGTATCTTTGGGAGTTCCTCAAGGTGGCCATCTTGGCCCGATTCTGTTCTTGCTTTTCGTTAGTGATATCTCTAGCACTATAAAGTTTTAAAAAATTTTGATATACGCTGAAGACATAAAGATTGGTATGTCTTGCACTTTGAACGAAGAAAGAGCTTTACTTCAATCAGATCATGACAATCTAAGTACTTGGTGCGACTTAACTATTTGCCACTTAATCTTAAAAAATGTAAACGACATTAGTAAGACCGATACTAGAATACGGTTCAATTATTTGGAATCCTAGGTACCAGGTTCACGTAGATCGGATTGCATCAGTTTAAAAACAATTCTTACTTTTCACGTTACGGGATCTTTCATGGGATTCCTTGTATAATCTGCCCCATATATTTGAAAGTTATTAATCTCTTCTATCTCTATCTCTATGGCGCGATATACAACAGGTATATCATCATAAACCTCCTAAGAGATTTTTGCGCCAAGCTTCTCTTCCAATTTGTGGTGTGCCGATTTGAATTTTTCCCTACAAATTGGTGGGACCTACAGTTTTTTGCCGACTCAGAACGGCATCTACAAAGGAGACGAATTTTTGCTGGGAAGCCTGTCATGGCAGAAATACACTTGGAGAGTTTGCCAAACCACTGCCGAGGGGCGGCCGCCGTGGTGTGAAGGTAGTGTTGCTGGCCTACCACACCGAAGGTCCATGGTTCGAGCCCTGGTACAGGTAACATCAAAAGTGATTAATCTCTTCTAGTCTCAGGGAAATGCTTGAAGCCATATTTATAATTAAAATATAGAATGGCTTGGTCTCCAGCCCATATCTGTTGAGCGAAGTGAAACTTAACGTTCCTTCGCGTCCTGAAACAATGTAGAAACAATTTTGAATTAAATGAGCCTTTTCGATGTTTATTTCATAATTATAACTCCCACTCTAGAACATTTGATATTTCTGACTCGCGTTTTAGAATTAAAAAATCAATATTATCCTCACTTAATCTATATCTATATAAAGAAAAATGAATTGATATTCGTTAGTCTCGCTAAAACTCGAGAACGGCTGAACCGATTTGGCTAATTTTGGTCTTGAATTATTTGTCGAAGTCCAGGAAAGGTTTAAAAAGAGAATAAATATGAAAGTTGTATAGGGATAGAGCTAAGGGCAGGGATAAGGATAGGGATAGGGACAGGGATAGGCAATATTATTAGATCCATGCAGGTAAATTTCTGGGCAGGACAAAGTCTACAGGGCCCTCTAGTACATATATAAAACTGAATTGCTGTTCGTTAGTCTCGCTAAAACTCAAGAACGGCTGGAGCAATTTGGCTAATTTTGGTCTTAAATTATTTGTGGAAGTCCAGAGAAGGTTTGAAAGGTGAATAAATATGAAAGTTGTATAGGGATGGGGATAGGGATAGAGATAGGGCTAGAGATAGGTATAGGGATAGGGATAGGGGTAGGGATAGAGATAGAGATAGGAATAGGGATAGAGATAGGGATAGGGATAGGGATAGCGATAGGTATAGGTATAGGTATAGGTATAGGTATAGGTATAGGTATAGGTATAGGTATAGGTATAGGTATAGGTATAGGTATAGGGATAGGTATAGGTATAGGTATAGGTATAGGTATAGGGATATAAATAGGGATAAGGATAGGGATAGGGATAGGCAATATTTCTAGATCCATGCAGCTAAATTTCTGGGCAGGACCAAGTCTGCCGGGCTCTCTAGTCAATAAAATTTTCATGAATGTATATTTACTATTTACAATCCCATTGATTCTTTCTACTTTCAACAAAATATATTCATGTTTTAATCCTTAAGTTACTTATCTGATGTATTTTTCTCTGTAGTTGAACAGTTTTAGATCTCGACACTTAATAACCCCCTGCCTTTCAATGACTTGGCAATATATATGAAAAAAAGCCGTGCGTTATGAGAATGCGCTCCTCGATTCGGTTGGGCGGGATGGTGGGTTATCCGCAAAGGACTTTTGTGAAGCGGATATACAAGCAGTTCTGGAATGTCATTGGGACGAGTCTTCTGACGAAGAGCGCGAAGATGATGAAGCGGAGGTTTTAGAAAATATTTTGGAAGAAATTTTAGAGAAAGGTGAGGAAATCGAGATTGATTTGTTGCTGGAGAGTATACAGAGGATTCCGAAAGTCTTGTTGTTGAAAAAGTAAACATTGTCTACATTGCGAAGGAGGAAAAAATCATTTGGGATAAAAGACGTACCATTATAATAGCCCTATACAGTACTTCAGTTAGTTTTTTGACGATGCTTTGATTGAACTGATTGCAAAAGATACTAATTTATATGCACTGCAAGAGTCTGGGTCAGATTCCCAATTTCAAAATGACATGATTCTAAGAGGTAACGTTGACTGCAGGTACCGACTCGATGCTGCGCAAAAAATTTGAAAAAATTAAGAAATTCCTCCATTTTTCTGACAAATCGAAGCAGCCAAAAAGAGTGATTCTAACTATGATAAACTGTATAAAATACGTCCAATTGTACCTCAAGAAGAATACCAAAGTGTTGATGAGCAAGTAAGAGCATGCAAAGGTGAGTTCAAATTTCCAGGATCTCAAAAAAGAATATTTTTGGATCCTTTCTACTTAATTTTTTGTATGGAAAATCAGCATTCAAACAATATAATCCCGCCAAGCCCCATAAATGGGAAATAAAAATGTTAACCCGTGCAAGTTCATCTGGAATTATATATGATTTCGCCCTCTATGTTGGTGATGGAACTTGCCCCTCATATGAACTTGGAATATCATCTGACATCGTTTAATATTTGGCATCCTCTGTCCCGAAATTTAAAAACTACGAGCTATACTTTGATAATGGGTAAACTTCGGTAAGTCTTCTTGTATCATTGAAAGAGATGGGTATATTTTGTATCGGCACTGTCAGAGAAAACCGAATGGGCAATTGCGAGTGAAAATCCGAATCTGATTTGTAAAAGCTTGGCAGAGGATCTTACGATACGAAGTGTGAAGTGAATTATGGAACATGTCATGCTAATGGAGCTCTATAAAGTCAATCATCGCTCTGGTAAATGGTACATGCGAATATTTTGCTAGCCTTTAGGAACGGTAGTAACGAACTCCTGGGGTTTTGTATTGGTCGAGCGGCATTCAAATCATATGCCACTCATAAAATTTCATTGTAAATAATATGGTATCCACCTATGCTCCAACACAAGTAAAAATGGTTTTCTATCATATCACACGTGAGGTATTATAATGTCAAAAAATATTCTTCAAAAATAAAGAGTTAAAATCAGTTTTCATAATGCTTTTTTAGTTTACAATGCCATGAAATACATACCCAACGGCCCAAAGCTGCTTATAAGCAACTTCCAATATCTAGTGATCCGGTAACTATAGAAGTCTGAAATTTTCAGAAATACTTAATTTACGTCTAACACCCACGGGCATATAGAAAAAAAAATTCTGATAGGTGGTTTAGGAGCGGGGTCGAAAGAGTTGAATGCATCTTACCACATTGAACTGGCACGAACCCAGCGTGGGTATGATATGGAAATCTGCCACAGATTCCCCCTATATGGTAGTTTTAATATGTAACTGGGTTAGGTGTAATTTAGATATGAATATAATGTACATACGAGGTGTGTTCAAAAAGTATCGCGAATTTTGTGTTTTTTTCAAAAATTATTTATTTATTCATGAATATCTATTTTGTCCCCTTTAAAGTAATCCCCATGAGATATTATACACTTGTGTCAACGGTTTTTCCAATCTTCGAATCACTTCAAAAAATCATTTTTTTGTATCTTGTTCAGCTCCTCCTTCGATGCCGTCTTTATCTCGTCAAGAGAAGCGTAATGTCGTCCTTTCATGGGCCTCTTCAGTTTAGGGAACAAGAAAAAGTCACAGGGGGCCAGATCTGCGGAATACGGTGGCTGCGGCATCATTAGTGTGTTGTTTCTGGCCAAAAAGTCGCGCACAAGCAACGATGCGTGGGCAGGGGCGTTATCGTGGTGCAAAAGCCAATTTTTGTTCTTCCACAAATCCGGGCGTTTCTGGCGGATGGCTTCTCGCAAATTGCGCATAACTTGCAGGTAATATTCCTTATTGACCGTTGTTCCCTGTGGCAAGAACTCATGATGCACCACGCCCCTGCAATCGAAGAAAACTGTCAGCAAAACTTTCACATTCGACCGAACTTGGCGCGCTTTTTTCGGTCTTGGTTCGTGCGGCAGCTTCCATTGAGATGATTGAGCTTTGGTTTCCACGTCATAACCATAAACCCACGATTCGTCACCAGTTATGACCCTCTGGAGCAAATTTGGGTCGTCGCGGAAAGAGTTTAACATCTCATTAGCAATGTTCATGCGATGCTGTTTTTGGTCACAATTGAGCAATTTTGGTACGAATTTCGCGGCGACCCGTCTCATGCCCAAATCATTGATAAAAATCGAATGGCACGAGCCAATCGATATGTTAAGGTCCTCAGCAACTTCTCTAACGGTGATTCGACGATTGGCCAATACCATGTTCTCCACTTCATTAATTTTTTCGTCTGTTGTTGAAGTGCTCGGGCGTCCGGCACGCTCTTCGTCGTTCACATCTTCTCGGGCTTCTGAGAACATTTTGTACCACCGATAAACGTTGCTTCGGTCCAAGGTAGCTTCTCCGTATGCCACAGTCAACATTCGGAATGCATCCGCGCACTTAATTTCGTTTTTCACACAAAATTTGATACAGGTTCTTTGATCCATTTTTTTGAATAGGTAAAAATCGAAGACGATCCAAAACACGTGCAAGCAAAGCAGCTGTCAACAATTAACTGAACATTCAAAAAATTCGAAATTCGAATATACGTAACCAGCGAAAATTCAAAATTCGCGATACTTTTTGAACACACCTCGTACGTATAATCTAGGCTTAAGGTAAGCTGCAATAATAAAAAAATAAATAATGAATAGATAATGTGGATATACAAGAATAGCTCGTTTAAAGTTTTAATATTTTACATAAGATTCTGGCAACTGATTGCCCCTAGGTTTTATACACTCAATAATAATAAAAAAGTGTTATACCTTCGAGGATATTAAGGCCTAGCTTCTCTACCAATTCTGCAGTGAGCTGCTTCTTATTTTTTCTTTAGACAACAAAAGAAGATGATTTAAGCTATTCTGTTTTTAGGTTAGGTTAGGTTGCAGTGGCTGCTAGTTACCACTAGCACACTTAGGCCACGAAGGGCCCGTTGTGATACTACATGGATCAACTGACCCCCTACTACAAACCATCTTGCGGATTCCGCAAAGCGGAGAATATTCTTTGGTCTTATCTTGGATAATTCGGCGAGGTGATTGAATTAGTCGGACCCCATATATTTCAGTCTATTTCCCCATAGTGCAGGGCACAGAGAAGATTCGTCACTGTTTCAGGCTCCTCTTCATCTTTGCAGTTCCTGCAGAAGGAAGAAAGTACCCAGCCTTTTGGCGTGTTTACCTATACATATGAGGATTGATCCACTGTTTCTAGGAGGTCCTCCATGCCAATATTCTCTCTTTGGAATTGTAATGTCATATTTCATCTCGAAACAATACTTCGGTGTACAGCAGTCCGAACAATACACCGGAAGGCTTTTAAGGATGGATGAGTGCCCTTTGTCAAGGGGCCTCCATCCTGGTAGATTCCTTAGACGAGTGCGGCGCATGCCGCTAGCAGCTTACCGCTTAGATCCACCGGCAGAACGTTCAGGACTGCATTCAGTGCCTACGCAGCTGTGGTGCGCAGCGCCCCGCTGACACATATGAGCGCACTTATTTGTACCCTTTGTAGTACGATGTTATTCAATCTCTTATCCAGACCCGTCCACCAGACCAGAACTCCATGAAGGAGGATTGGTCTTACCACTGCGGCTTAGAGCTTAAGAGTAATTTTAGCAACAGTCCCCAGGGTCTTTTTAGCACGCTCCTGGTTGTTCCCACCCCATGTGAGCTTTTTAACGATAATGATACTGGTATCTTGCATAATCACCCCGTTTAAGGGTTGTATTGCCAATTGTTGGTAACGGTAACTCCGGGATTTTATATTTCACCTAGGCCTTTGTTCCTGGTCCACCTTTCGACTAATCTTACGCTTCTCTGCATAATGTCACAGAGCGTTTGTGGATATTTCCTACTTACTACTACCACAAGGTCATCCGCGTTCGCTATGACTTTTGACCCTCCTCCACCTCCCGGGCTTCCAACAGTCCATTTACTGTGGCTACCCATAGAAGAGGTGAGAGGACTCCACCTTGCGGCGTGCCTCTATTGACGACCTTGTCCATCGAAATCCAAGCTAGGTCTGCATGCACCCTCCTGCATTTGGTGCACAGGAGACACGATCCTAGGCTCCATGCCCATTTCCGTCAGAGCTTCAGTGATTGCTACCGGCGTGACATAAAGATTTTTCGATATGCTTACAATGTCATGTAGCGCCGGTCCCGTGGATCTACCTTTCTTGTATGCATGTTGTGATAATGCGATTTTGCTGTCCAACTTGTCTCTAAAGTGGGATTCCAACAGCCTCTCCAATACCTTGAGCTGGAAGGACGCCAGACTGTTGGGCCTAAAGTCTCTTTCTGTCCATGACCAGTCTGGTCTTTCAAGCACCCCGGTGCGCTACGAAGCGATTCGGATAGAATTTAACGTAACCTGGATCCCTCTGATACCGATTCCCTGCCGTTGCAGAAATCTCTCCAGGAGGACCTTTTTGCGTTTATGAGTTGCTTTTTGTACTCTTTCAGATGTATTTTATAAGCTACCCATTTCCTGTCCTCCATCGAGGCCTTTGCACTATTAAAAGCTTGTCGACAAAGCTTCCTTTATTTATCTAGTTCAGGGTTCCACCTCTAGCCCTTTTAATGGGGCAGGCTTTATTTAGAGCCACCTGACATGCGTTAGTAAACGTGAATACTAGGTTCTCTTGGTCATTTGTGTCCCTGGGTGTCGTGGGATCAAGAATTGAAAGACGTTTTCCGAGCTCCCGCCAATTTGCCAGTTGGCGATTTTCAGATTCCTAGAAGGAGAGGTGGTGGACGGTACGCCCTCCAAGTCAAAGCGGATGTAGCAATGGTCAGAAAAGGAGTGCTCATCGTAAACCCTCCAGCCCCTTACCATGCCCTACGTGCTTCTCGAGCATAGAGTGACGTCCAGAACCTCCTTTCTGTTTTTTGTGACAAAAGTGGGCTCCATGCCCCCCAGGCATATTAAGATATTGTGTATTAGTACAAAATCAAAAAGGGACCCACCTCTTTCGTTCAGATCGCTACTGCCCCCTGCTGGGTGATGTGCATTCGCATCGCCTCCCACGACGACGTGACCGTTGGCCTTTTCAACCGTCCGCTTGACGGCCTGTGTCGGAGTTGGCTCGTCGTGAGCCATATACGCTGAGGTCAGTGTGCATGCCGCTCCATTGAACTCGATTTGGATGGTGGTATCCTTATCACTACATTGAAGAAGAAATAATGAGTTTATATTAGATTTGGTCAGAATGCAAGCCCTAGGTTTCCCTATGTTGGTTCCACTTACTAGTGCCAGTCCTGGATGAGGGCTATATGTACTGCTCCCTTTGATGCGAGAAGGAGCAGCAGCGCAGCCGACTCTGCTTTACTGTGGTGAAGCTTTATTTGTAGGACCTGAATCATTTTGGTCGCTACACCTCTCCACCACGATTATATCGCCAATGTCCTCACCGGACATCGGCTCATCTCCTGTGTCCACGCCACACAGACGCGCGAAGACCAAAGAAGAGTCCAGGGAGGAGAGAGATGCAGAGTCCTCCAGTTCCGCGCCATCCATCGGATTGGCCCGGCAGGTTTCGACTTCTGGGTCGATCTCCTCACTATCATCCTTCGCCTCCAGGTCATTACCGGACTTGAGGTCGTTTGAGTACACCTTGACTCTAACGTCAAGGAACCTAAAATGCGCCTTGCCTCCATTTCTTTCCAGGAGTGGAAGCGACTCTTTGTTTACCATCAGGACTGCCTGACGCGTAGCCTTTTTGTTGCCGATTACCCTTAAGATCTTCCAATCGCGGGTTGGAATTGTATGCCATGAAACACTCTAAGACGCCTTCTGGATCCTTGGGTTTGGCCAAGATCCAGGCCCTTGCCCTTGGTCAGCAAGGGAGGTCGTTGAAGTCAACGGCCCTGATGAGCGCACCAGGGTAGACTTCATCGATGCGTGACAGAGCACGTTTCTACATCTCGGCCGCCATAGCATCCTCGGAGCCCACTATCTTCACCGATCCCTGGAACCACACACTTCTTTCCAGGAGGGGATAAGCCCAGGGAGCTTAGTCAAGACACTGATTGCGTGGACAGCCATCTCGGCCCGTACCCATTCCCAGTGAAGCCGGAAGGACTTCTCACCTTGGGGATTATCGTCAAAGACCTCCAGAAGAATGCTACGTTTAGCAACTTCTGCAAACGTGGGGCCCTGGACCCTAACCCTTTTTGGGTTCGAAGTACCGGCCCCGCCTTCTATGGACCTGTTGCACTTCGCGGTCCCTTCTTCGCCTGCCGGACGACTACCATCGAAGTCCGGGATGATATTCCTGACCCATTCCAATTCGGCATTTACTTTATCTACATCACCAGGCAGCGCCTTGGTTAGCAGATCTGGCATGTGCCAGGACCTTCTCAAGATCCTGAGCGCTGCCCGCTTGTGCTTCGACCGCACATCTTTAATTGGTGACCTCTCATTAGGCCTGGTAAAGGCAGTGGGCGTGGTCGGGGGATTCCGAGGGGCGCCCTCCACAGTTTCGGCATTCTGCTCAGTAGCGAACCACTTAATGAGTACGCCTCCACCGGTAGACACAGCTCCCTTAGTTAATATTTAAACTTACCACCATACATCTTTAATTTTATTTGTCCCAGTTTGTATGCGGTAGCACTTGGATTATTTCGTTGTTTATCGTAATTTATTGCATTTAATCATAGCTCTACAATATGTCTTATTCTTCTTTCCTGCACCATCAAAAGTATCATCTCATTTATTATTTATAATTGGACTTGGTCTATTATAAGTTCTGAGACGCAGCGAAGCGGAGACATGTTTCTTAGTAAAAAATATATATATAATTTTTCCAAAAACTATATATGGCCTGTGTCGTACCCAGAGGAAACCTGAATACAATGTGAAAGTGTCGTAAAGATCGGTGATGAAGTTTGGAGAACAATAGAGGACAAACAAACCACACAAAAAAATAGGCGTGGCAGCGCCCAAGTTTTGAAAATTGTGTAAATCTTGACTAAAGGACGCGAAGGCCCAAACCGTATAACTTTAAACAAGCTATTCTTGTATATACTCGTATGTATGTATATTTGTATGTTTGTATATTTGTATATCCTGACTATCTGGAAAACTGCTCAACCGATTTGGATGAAATTTGGTGTGTACATAGTGTACTACATTTTAAGAATTTATACCTAGGTGTTGCCACATAAGATGTTTTTATGGGGTTTCCACCTATCTGAATTTTTTTTAAATGAAAAAAAATAAGGCAATATGGGTATAAAACGTATTAAAAAAACATTTGTAGGTATGAATCCACCTTTGCTTATTATATCTTATAACTTTTAACGAGGTATTTTTGTATATTTTTATGTTCTAAGTTTCTGGATAATAGCAGAACCGATTTTGATGAAATTCGGGATGTACATATTGTACCATATTCTAAGAATTCTTTCCTAGGTGTGGCCACATGGGATGTTTTTACGGAGTTGCCACTTATTTGCTTTCTTTAAATGAAGTGTAATATGCCAATATGGGTATCAACCGAAAGGTCTTTTCCTGCGTTTTGAAAAAAGAACATTTCGTAGTAGGGTTGCCATTTTGGTTCGACAACAAAAATCCGAGAATCACACTCTTCCAAAGGGGCCGCTAGGTCAGAGACGTCGTCGGAACATGGTATGGAAGGAAGTGTTGGCTTATATTTCATATGTATTAAACATAAAAAGTTATGGATAATTCTGTCTTGAAAAATAAAGAAGAAATCAAAGAAAGCTGACCGACAAATGGAGCATTAACCGACAAATATTCTCATGTGACCCTATTGTTTCTCGATGATTATATTATTATCCTATAACCATACTATTCAGACTTGGCGAAAATATGGGGAAAACTTTTTTGAGCAGCCACCCAGGAGTAAAAAAAATTTGTTTTTATTACTTTTGATTTTTTGATTATTTGAAATTTTTTCTGATTTATTTCCAATTCTAATCATTTAGTAATTGAAAATTTCTGAAAACAATTCAAATAATCAATAATGATTGAAAACCCTATTTAATCAACTGGTTACTTAATTGTAATGGAAATTCAACAGGTCTGCTCTTAACATAGAATTTGATTTAACATTTTTAATATTTATTTTTAGCGCAACACATCTCCGTAAACAACCTTTTTTGATTTATTGTTTTCCGCATATTCCAAAAGGTTTTCGGCTCTAGATACTCGCGGCGATTCATCATAAGGTTGGCGGTGTGAAAAGCAAGGGGATCCTAAATGGATTCCTGCCACTTTAAGCGTTTTCCCTTCCGGTGAAAACTACAAAAAATTATCAAAGCATACAATGACATTAATTCGATTTTGCAAAGAGAATTAATGTCAATGACGTTAATTCTCATAAGAATTTGACATTAATTCGCTTTCACAAAGAGAATTAATGCCATAAATGCTTTACTAATTTCTATAATAACAACGAAACTGCTATTTCAGGTGCAGTTATATAGATAATGGACTAAGCAGGTTTTACTCCAAATTTTCATTTTATACCTTATATACATATGTATGTAGGGTAAACGCACCAGTTTCCGGACACTTAACGTGTTTCTTAACTTTGACTTTGACTCATTTTCTCACTATAAACGCTACCACGAAAAGATATACTGTTTATAAAAGCATAAATATTGCTCAATAATATAACGTCAGTATAATTTAAAAATATAATGGTGTTAATATTATAAAAATTAGTAAAAATGTAGTTTCCGGACAGTAAAATTTAGTTTCCGGAAGCTTTGGTTTTAGTTTCCGGATACCCGCATTTGCATGAAATTTGTACATGCAATATATATTGTAAAGTATTTCTGAAACACAGAGAAGAATAAATACTTCTTAATCATATTCACATCTCTCTTGATGGACATCTCTCTGATTTGGACACTGGTCATAAACAAACTGTTCGATTTTTGGTTTGAGGGATGAACTTACGATCTTTTATTTGGCATAATTGATAGATTTTTGCCAACAATTCGCTATATGCAGGTCCGGGATCTTCAGGAGGCCCGTATAGGAGCTATAAGATCCAGAACTGGACTAGGCCTAAGCTGGGAGGGGTTACCCCGCAGGAGCAACAAAGTAAAAATCTGGTAATCAATAATTAATTTGAAGGTTTGAAAGCCAGCTCAACAGAATTATCAAATGCCATTCTGTACATCGCGTCCGTAGACTTAGTGGGCAAAAGCATAGTGTTAACAACTGAAACGAGGCTCAATGTCTCGTGGCCGTAGCCTGTGCCAACGCCATCACGGCGTAAATGTGAGCAGTTGGTACTATACACATTTACACCGATTGTTCCAAATCTGCTTTATACTGTGGTTCTCCGAAGTTAAACAAATCCTACAAGCTGGCAAATTACAACAACTAAAGGTGTCTTGAAGTGCAAACAGGCGCTAGGAAGAATTTGCAAAGGGGGAAAGTATTTGTACATCTATAGTGGGTCATCGGTCGTATGGGCATAGATGGAAGCAAACGGGATGATATGTTGACCTAGAAGGGGAAGTCTCGCCATCATAGAACTCCCTATCAGATTGGGAGTACTTAAAAGCAGTCATGAGTTGTTAGCGATAGACCAAGCAAAAACCGCTTGGAAGTAACATGGAATGGCAAAGTCTCCGAGGCCATGTGCAAGTCGTATAGGTTAACAACATTGCTGTTGTCCGTAAAACGAACATATGAACATATTTTGTGACCTTGTCGCTTGGCAGATTAAGGCTCCGACTATTACGAGTTTCACAGCTATCCTAAGCTGCCGCTTGTCTGATGCTTGGTTGGTTTGACCTTATAACCTCTAAGGGCTGAGGTAAGATGTTTGCATTAATTCTTTAAATAGTAATATCGATAAAAACAAAAGTTTGTACAAAATGCTAACTGTCCGGACATTGAAACTTATTTTCTCACTATCCGTCCGGACAGCAATATTTGAATTTGAAAAAACGTGTCCAAAGACTGAAAATATAGAAGGAAAAGATGTTTTTCTTTTTGTAATTCATATATAATATGATAAACCACCATTTAGGAGAATTAAAATGGTATTTCGTATTTTTCGCCTTCTTTTCAGTATCCGGACAGCCCGAAACTGAAAATGATCTCAAATTTTGGTTCTGGTATTCGGGCAGTAATAATTTAGGCCGAAAATTTAAGCAAATAAATTTTGTATTCCTAAAATGAAAGTTTATTATATTTTAAACAAATATTATTAACTTTTATTGTAATATGTTAATAAATACTCGTTTAGGCCCCTACTTGTCTAAAATGCCCCCACTATTTTTTTTTTTTACAAAAACCTTAAATTTTGCCGCATGCTCAGACTTCTGACACTAAAATTACGTGTAACTTTTAAACTATGCTTTTGATTCATTTTAATTTTTCACGTACACTCAGTAAACATGTACAAGGTGGCGCAAAAGTAAGCTTCCGATGTTCAGCATATCGGTTGTGGCACGTGCAGTGTGTGCTGTTGCACCGTCTTGTTGGAACCACATGCTTTCCAATCCCAATTCATCAAGTTGAGGCAAAAAGAACTCGTTGATCATTGCTCTGTAGCTCTCACCATTCACAGTAACCGTTTGGCCCCGACCGATTATTGGTCAAATAAATAGTCAGCAATTTTCCGCGTTCTGGAGCAGTGTAGCGTAACATTGTTTATTAACGTGTATTTCGCATGTGTTTACTACACAAATGTCAAAACAGAACTGACTTTCCATTTGTGTTGTTATTTAAGACAGTATGTCAGTGATTTGCCTACTAATCGCAAAACATTACCCTATATGAAATAAAAAAAAATTTTATTTAATGAATTTTGATAATTTTCAGAATCGCCCGATTTTCTATTCCAAATTTTCGCCTGTGCCGCTTTTCTGAAAGTTATCTAAATCCGTTTCATACAATTTTTTTATTTCATAAAAAATACACACATAAGGGATATAATGAAAATTTAGAATATAAAATCGCGCGATTTATATGACGTTAATTCTCAAAATAATAAAAATAATTCACATTAATTCTCCTTGCAATTAACGAAGAGCTACCAAAGTCCCGAATTTCGAGCAAATCGCATCATAAATAAGTTTTTTTTTTTTAATAGGTCCCTGGGTATATAAGAAAAGCTATGGTGGTTGTCCCTAAACATTTTTCCTACTCTATTCAATTCAAAAACTTTTAATAATTAATTAAAAATGATTATTAAAAAAATAAACACAATAATAATTTTCATAAAAATTCAAAAAGTGAAAAATTATTATTCTTGGCTTCATGAATACTTGAAAATGTCCAGGCCGTAAATCCACAAAAATTGTTTGTATAAAAAAAGCAATAACAAAACCGAGAGCACGCGGTAAGGAAGTTCTGCTGATAAAACAGATCTGTCAAAAAATCCATCATGATCACACTACTAACTGTCAAATGGCGGAAGTGCCATATGGTAAAAGAAGAATAGGACCAGGAGTTTAGATGACATCAAAACCAGCGTATTGTTAGCTTAATGGTTAGCAATGCGTGTCAAAATTTCTCTGATGAAGAAGCTTAACAGCTTCCGAAATGGATCTATAAGAAAAGCTATGGCGGTTGTCCCTAAACATTTTTCCTACTCTATTCAATTAAAAAACTTTTAATAATTAATTAAAAATGGTTATTGAAAACCTAAAAACAATAAAAATTCAAAAAGTGAAATATTATTATTCTTGGCACTGAATACGAGTACTGAGAATAAATGTACACAATTTTTATACCTAGTAGTGCTTCGCACACAAGGTATATTAACTTTAGTCGCGTAACGACAGTACGTACCGTCATTAACGGATCGAGATAGATATTGACTTATATGTATCAAAATGTTCAGGACGAAAAGAGAAATTGATTAAGCCATGTCCGTCCGTCCGTCCGTGCGCCCGTCTCTGAACACGATAACTTGAGTAAATTTTGAGATATCTTAATGAAATTTGGTATGCGGGTTCCTTGGCACTCATCTCCGAGCGCTATTTAAAATGGGCGAAATCGGATGATAGCCACGCCCACTTTTTATATACGAGGTGTGTTCAAAAAGTATCGCGAATTTTGAATTTTCGCTGGTTACGTATATTCGAATTTCGAATATTTGTGGCGTTATGTTTGTACTCATGTCTCTCACTTATGCCGACAAGCTCGGCCATTTTGAATGTTCAGTTAATTGTTGACAGCTGCTTTGCTTGCACGTGTTTTGGATCGTCTTCGATTTTTACGCGAAATTCGTACCAAAATTGCTCAATTGTGACCAAAAACAGCATGGCATGAACATTGCTAATGAGATGTTAAACTCTGTCCGCGACGACCCAAATTTGCTCCAGAGGGTCATAACTGGTGACGAATCGTGGGTTTATGGTTATGACGTGGAAACCAAAGCTCAATCATCTCAATGGAAGCTGCCGCACGAACCAAGACCGAAAAAAGCGCGCCAAGTTCGGTCGAATGTGAAAGTTTTGCTGACAGTTTTCTTCGATTGCAGGGGCGTGGTGCATCATGAGTCAATAAGGAATATTACCTGCAAGTTATGCGCAATTTGCGCGAAGCAATCCGCCAGAAACGCCCGGATTTGTGGAAGAACAAAAATTGGCTTTTGCACCACGATAACGCCCCTGCTCACGCATCGTTGCTTGTGCGCGACTTTTTGGCCAAAAACAACACACTAATGATGCCGCAGCCACCGTATTCCCCAGATCTGGCCCCCTGTGACTTTTTCTTGTTCCCTAAACTGAAGAGGCCCATGTAAGGACGACGTTACGCTTCTCTTGACGAGATAAAGACGGCATCGAAGGAGGAGCTGAACAAGATACAAAAAAATGATTTTTTGAAGTGCTTCGAAGATTGGAAAAACCGTTGGCACAAGTGTATAATATCTCATGGGGATTACTTTGAAGGGGACAAAATAGATATTCATGAATAAATAAATAATTTTTGAAAAAACACAAAATTCGCGATACTTTTTGAACACACCTCGTATATAATATTTTCGAAAACACAAAAAAAGTGATTACTCAGTACATAATACAGCTATAAGGATAAAATTTGGTAAATACATTGAGATTGAGGCGTAAAATAAATTTTTTAAGAAATTTTTGAAAATTGAAATTTAGAAATAATATTAATCATAAATCAAAAACCGTTCAAGATATCGAAAAAAAATTCAGCACGCAGGTTTTCAGGTTTGCAAGAAATGTTCCAGGAAAAAATTAGCGGGATCGGTTAAGGTCCACGCCCACTTTTATATGAAAGATTTTGAAGAGGATCGTAGATATATTAAAAAGGCAATAACTTTGCCTAAAATAGCTTTACATCATTTATATTTCACTTTTAAAGCTTCCGTAAACAAAGAAATCCAAAAACTCAAAATTTTCGAAAATGGGCGTGGCCCCGCCCCTTTTATAGTGGACTATTCCACAAATCTGTTTATGCCAAAACTCCGCGAAAAATTGATTTGTCGAAATTTGGTGATAATGTTCTATATATAAAGGTAACTGTTTGCTGTAAAAATGGGCGAAATCGGTTAAAGTCCACGCCCAGTTTTTGAACATAGTTCTGAAAATTTTTTTTGGCAAATTTAAAAATCCATATTTCTACAACTAAGGAAGTTGTATCAATCAGATTTTGCACACATAATAAGCTTTTCAAGAAAAACTCGACCGCAAACAAATTTTTTCAATTTCGAAGAAGTAGGCGTGGCGCCGCACACTTTTCAGCATACAATTTCTGCTATTTTCAAAGGCGATCTTGATATTTAAATGAAAATTGGTCAGCTGCTTCTCAGTAGTATGTATTATACTCCTGCCAAAAATTAGCCAAATCGGGAAACACAAGCAAAATATTTGGGCACGTAGTTAATAGCCCACTGCAATAGCGAAGTTATATATCTTTTTTGACTTTCATACCTTTCATAAACATTAAATGTACGTAAGTATGAGAACAAGAAGAGAAAAGCTCACTAAAATGATCAGCACGATGAGCGGAGTCGATTTAGCCATGCCCGTCTGTCCGTCTGTCTATTTCAACGCAAACTAGTCTCTCAGTTTTACAAAAGAATGCTGAAATCCGTTGTTTGCTTTCACCATTTTATAATATACTAGCCAGTTTTATATATACCAGTTTTATCTCTATTCGAAAAACAAACCTGTAAAAAAAACACCCTGTACATACAGACTGTGTCGTGCCCAGCGAACTCCTGAACCTATCGTGAAAGTTCAAGAGCAAAAACAAAACACAAAATATATGGGCGTGGCACCGCCTACTTTTCCAAAATTATGTAGATATCGACTAAGTTGACACATATATCCAAATTTCATTAATTTAGACCCAAGAAGTTCGGAGTTTTGACAAATTGAAACTTTATATAGCCTGGGGGCGTGGCTCCGCCCACTTTTCCAAAACTATATAATGTCTATGCTGTACCCAGTGAACCCAAGTATATATTGTTAAAATTTCATAAAGATCGGTTGAGTTCTTTGGCGCCTATGAAAGACACCCTTTTTTATAGCTAGTTATATATATTTTTGTTACGCACACAAGGTATATTACTTCATTGGGCATAAACGAATCGAGATAAATATTTATTAATGTATATCAAAACGTTCAGGATGAAAAGTAAAATATCCGGGTAAGTAGTTAATACCCCACTGCAAAAGCGAAATTGTAGATCTTTTTCGATATTCATACCTCTCATGAACATGAAATGTTTGTACGTGTACTGAAATGATCAGAAGGATGAGCTGAGTCGATGTAGGCATGTCCGTCTCTCGATACGTCTATCTGTTGGTCCGTCTGTCTATTTGAACGCAAATACGAACTGAAAGTATCAAAATAGACCTGCGGAAATTGGGATGACATAATATATTACTACTAGGTATATAATGTTCGGTTCCACCCGAACTTAGTCTTTCTTACTTGTTTAGAGATCGGTTTAGTAGTTTAGAAGTTAAAGATTTGCAAAGACACTCCCTCACTCACAAACTTGCGCATTTATAATATTAGTAAGATAAGATAATATTAGTTTTGCTACCGACACCCGATTTCGTCAGCAGAGGAAGGAGGAGGCTTCCACTGATACAGAGGATTACCTCCTGCATCAGTTGCCGCTAAAAATATATGACTGGTGTGCTTTAGTTGATAACAGTCAAACTGCTACAAAAACAACAACGAAACGGCCGAATCGCCTAGGGGGTTGAGCGCCTAGGAATGATAATAATGCCAAATAGTTATTTACAAATTTTTGTCAACCTGTTCACAAGATGTTAAATCTGCTTCTCTACAGGCGGCTGTGTGTTCCAATTGAGTGCCAAGCTTTGCAATTCTTTTCTTTTTTCAGAATACAGACGCATAGGACTCCGCAAATAGACTCTACGGAAAATTTTTATTGATTTCACGAGTTTGCTTAACCCACTTACTACTTGTTTATAGGGTATTGGACAACTCACTGTATACAACTAAATATTGGTTTTGTTCCCTTTGCACATAAATCGCGTTTCCAGTAAGCTAAATTGCGTATATGTACATATTTATTTATTATTTCCGTTTGAATATCCTTTTTTATGCGGTTTTATAATATTTTAACACAATACTTCAATTGCATGCACACAGTTATTATACTTGTTCCGTAAACATTACCACGCAGGCGCAAACTCACTGAAACATTTCCCAGTCAGGATATTATCCTTGGCATTTTGTGCTTAATTTATGACATCCTCAAAAGACAACCAGAAACATTTGTTATAGAAGTAAAGTATGAAGGTGACAACACCACCATTACAAACCACCGATACTCGTATATCTATAGGTAATTTCTAACGAAACAAGTATGAGCCCACGATACAAGACAAACAAATTTAGGATGTAGGCCCATTGTAGTGAATACATTCACCTGATGTTCGTGGTCGATAACGATTTATGACATCTAACGACGGTTCTCAAGCATCGTTTGGCATTTGTGTTGTATTTTAGTTCCTTGCTAAAGACAATGCCACAAGGCATGAATAACGAAATGAAAGAAAATTTATAAAATGAAAAAAAAAAAAAAGTACAAGTGAGCTACCTCAACCAGGAGGTAAGTGTAGCATTAGAGGGCGGCAGGAAATTTGATGTTTATCTTATGTTGGAGCTGCGATCTGCGTCGCTTTCCAAATAACTACAAATGATGTTCGTATTGCTGGAGGCATGTACTCCAGCATAGGTGCGTGGATAGTAAAAAGTGCGTTCTTTGCCCAAAAACGTGGCTGAGGCGCACCGTACGCAGGTGCACAAACTCTTAAGTCTATTGACGTTTTTCTTTTGTGTTCATCACGTTATGGCGAGTAAGAAATCGTGCTATTGTACTGACATTTATCGTCGAGGTAAGCAACATTTTTATTGATATATTTTGTATTTTCATGTTGAACACACTTTTTAGTACGAGTATTAGCATGTTGAACATTTACTCAGATTCTATGAATTTTAGGCATAATAATTTGTTTCCGTCTTTTTTTATGTTTACCTAGGCAACGTGTCACCAATGTCAACGGTGGTAGCCACCAACAAGCATGCACACTGAACATAAACCTACGCTAGCCACTGCAACTTTTGGCTAGTCACTGGGCCGGCGGTCCAATCTTGCTTCTTGGCGAGCAGGTTATGTGACATTTTCGCCATTTAAGTCGGTCAATTAATCGACAATCGAGTTATTTTAAGCCCCACACCTGCGTGCGCTGCATGAGCCTGAAGGCTCATACGTGCTGACATGTGAACCTACATACATGCGTATGTATATATCAAATATACACGTAAATGTATGTACATTAGACTATACCGCCATCCATACAAATACAATGCAAAGTCTGCAACTTCTATAACGTTGAATACTAAAACATATTGAACATAACTTACTCTAGTCCGCCCTATTAATCAATGAGATAGAGTGGCCCCTTTCATATACATACATACATACATATCAAGCAGAGTGCAGTAAACACTTCACTAACTACTCAATGCTAACTGATCTTGAAGTTCCATTGCCATTGACAATAAAAACTGTTTTTAAGTGGATATTCATATTCAGTACCACTCAAAAATTTATTTCAGTGAAACCAAGCTTCCATTATCGACCAACGTTCATTATTAGTTTACACTAACTTTAATTAGCACTAAAATTAAATTCCACTTAAAATCAGTTTTCTGCTATATCACAGTGACATAGGGCCGGTTTCACCAGCTCGACTTAACTAAGTTAAGTCGAGTTTTTCATTTTTTCAGTTTCACCATCTAACTTAGCTAAGTCACAACTTAGTCAGCCTGCCAGCTGACTTATTCTCGCCTAAGTCAGTGTTGCTGTCGTTCAAAACCTAAATGTCAGTAATGCTCCTAATTTGTTTTGTACAATGTCCCAGCCGGAAAATTCGTCAAGCATGACTTTAACGGCGTACGTGTAGATGCATGTGAACGCTTGTTTTCTAGCATGCAACCATTACGAAACAATCGTTTTCAATTAAGCGCTAAATTTAGTACCTTCCAACTAAAGAGAAATGGGTGTAAGATCAATACATTCCTTCGTGTATGGCCATACATGCCCATTTCGCACTGGGGTATTGGGATGAGCAGAGTTGTCTGGTATGAAAAAATACTACTATGCATAAAACAGCTGATCGGGTTGTTGTGCTCAAAATTATTTAAGTCGCTCAGGTGGTGAAACCCAAAATTAAGTTAGTCTCGAATCTGTGCTAACTTAAGTCACGACTTAGTTTTAGTCTTAGTCGCGTTGGTGAAACTGGCCCATAGTGTTGGTATGACAAAGCACCGATCGAGGAGGTGACGTTTAATAATGTCAATGGAATTAACATAAGTAACATTAATTGGCATGTCCAAAGCGAATTATTCTCAATTTATTTTGGTCATAATTGTCATTGTTTCTATTCTCTTTGGAAATTCGAACTAATATCAGAATATTTTATTTTTTATATTCTGACATTAATACACATTTCGAAAGTGAATTAATTATCATAATAACTGTACAATAACAACATATAGCAATTAATCCTAGATACAGTTAAAAAGAGCTTAACAGTAGCACTTTTCGGTAAGTCGATTTACCGATTTATTCGAATATATCATTAGTCGACTAAAAGACTCGACTAGCAGTATTCGAATAGTCTGCTGATGACGGTTACTCTACTAACCGTCCACTTTCGACTATTCGATTAAACACATTTTTTCGGTTAGTCGATTATAATGAATATGAACCGCTGATTACCTTAAGTTGCGTTCATATTTTTGTATTGTATTCATTTATTTTTTTATTGTCTTTAAATTCTATGGTAGTCAGGACTTTATAGGTGGTAAAATTATAAAGACACTGCATCTACCATTAAAAAAATGCAATAACTTGCACATTGCAATATCTAATATCACGATAAGATTTAATGCATTACTTTGTACGGCCACGAAAACGTTCTAATTAACTAAAACTTTTTTTGCAGAGCCTTCTTTAGATACATGGCCGATTTCGTTGAACCAGCCCTGCGAAATTTAAGTTCTCGTAAAAGTAATACTTTTAAAACTAGCGTGGAAGTGGTTTTTAAAATCTTTGGTGGAATGGGTTCTTATGAAAGAAATTTATTTGTAAATTTTGAAAATCTTTTTAATGATGATGGGTTCTGTGCGATTCAACCGCCGGCCTGGGAGGCAAGCACTAAATATAATATATGTAACTATAACTATGAGCTATACATTCGTGAGGTACATATATGTTCATATTAATAAATTCCGCTGAAAAGGCAGTTTCTTAGTTTATGAATCTCGATAAATTAAGTAAAAACTGATAAAAATATGTTTAAACATACGTAAGCACATTTAAATAGTTATTTTATTAAAAACACACACAAAATTAATGGATGTTGCATGTAACATTACAGCTATTTGAATATGTATATGTTTATGCATGCTTTTATAAACATACATATATTCAAAGTATATTTTGATACAAAAAGGCGGACAACCTTTAAGGGGCGTTTACTCAATATCTGATTAGCGACAATTCGCTTATTATCTTCTGATAAAACTTATCAAAGGATAAACTACTGATTATGTGCTTATCATAACAAAAAGTGAAACTACGCGTCCACGTATATTTTCAAAAATTAGCTTAGTGCCTTGACTTTGTATAGGTGCATTGCGTATTGAGTAATCACTTATTTTTATATTTTCCAAAATATTCGATAGATAAAATGATGGAATGGCTTTCATTCAATTTCGCCTATTTTAAATTGGAACCTGCATACCAAATTTCAACAAGATAACTCAAAATTTGCTCCAGATATCGTATTCACAGCAAAAAGGACGGATGATTAAGCCATGTTCAACTTCTCTTTTCATCCTGAACTCTTTGATGTGCGTTTGTGGCGTTACCCCCTGATAACCCTTGTTTACGTAGCACTATTAGGTATTAAAATTAGCTAAATCTTATAAACTCAAAAAGTGAAAAATTGTTATTCTTGGCCTTGAGCTCGTTTCATGAATACTTAAATCTTATAACTTTAAACGAGTTATTCTTGTATATTTGTATAGTTGTATATTTGTATATTTGTATATCCACTACTATCTCAGGAACGACTGATATTTGGTACATGGTTCCTTGTCCTTTGTTTTAAGATTTTCTACTTTGGTGTTGCCACTTGGGGTGGTTCACAGGGTTGCCACCTATATCAATTTTTTTTTAATATTAAGCTATATATGGGAATATGGGTATCAAATGAAAGGTATTTTAGGCCGTATACCAACCAAAGTATTTTCGAGTATGGTTGCCACCTAGGGTTGCCACCTGACCGCATTTTATTTATTCCTTCAGATATCGACCACTATCTCGGGAACGGCTAAATCGATTTCGATGAAATGTGGTGGATAGATAGTATGCTTCCTTCTAAGATTTTCTACTTGGATGTTGCCACTAAAGGAAGCTTAGAGGGTTGCCACCTTTCCGATTTTTTTTAAATATTAATCAATATATGGCAATATTGGTTTCAAACGGAAGGTATTTGAGACCGTATACCAACCAGAATATTTTTAAGTAGGATTGCCACCTAGGGTTGCCACCGAGCAAGGCTGGGTCACCCAGGTACTAAAGTATTAAATGGTTACTCGAGTTCAAGACCGCTTTCTGTAATTTTTCATAAATGGTCATATTTACACTTTTTGTTTTAATATTATATTGTAAATTAAAATACGAAGAAACAAGTAAGATAGTTTAAGTTCGGATATATACCTAGTAGTGATCTATTATGGCATACCAATTTACGCAGGTCTATTTTAATACTTTTCAGTTTGTATTATAAAGCCAGCTGATGGTTTTCAATAAAAACACTTCTGTTATAAGTTTTGAGGGGTAATTATTTTATTTGTATATAAAAAAATTGGCGTTCAAATAGACAGCCGAACATGGCAAAATAAAATAAATAAATACTTACAAACATTTCGAGTTCCCTAATTTGGAGAACAGGATTATACTACATACTGTTGAGAACGGAAACTACAAGCAATCGTCTTTGAAAATAGCAACATTTTTATGCTGAAAAGTGGGCGGCGCCACGCCTACTTCCCCGATATCCACAAAACTTTTTGTTGCGGTCGAGTTTTGCTTGAAAAGCTTATTATTTGTGCCAGATCTTTTGATGTAGCTTGCGTAGTTATAGAAATATCGCGTTTTTAATTTTACAAACAAATTTTTCAGAACTATGTTAAAAACCTGGGCGTGCCTTTAACCGCTTTCACCCGTTTTTACAACAAACAGTTACCTTTATATATTCAATATTTTCGCCAAATATCGTTTTGATAAATCAATTTTTGCCGGAGTTATGGCATAAAAAGTTTTTTGGAATAATCCCATTTTCGAAAATTTTTATTTTTCGACTTTCTTCGTTCACAGACACTTTGAAAGTGAAATAGAAATGACATAAAGCTATTTTACGCAAAGTTATTGCCTATTAAATATGTCAATGATGCTTTTCAAAATCTTTCGCATAAAACTGATAACCGATTTCGCCCATATTTTCCGGAGCATTCCTTGTATACATGGAAATCTGTGTGCTGAATTTCGTTTCGATATTTTGATCGGTTTTTGATTTATGATTAATAATATATATTTCTAAATTTGACTTAATCAAAGTGGGCGGTGCCACACCCATTTTCAAAAATTTCTTGAAACATTTATTTTATGCCCTTGCGTTAATGTACACCCTAAATTTTATCCTGATAAGTATATTATGTACTGAATAATCACTTTTTTTGAATCTTCGAAAATATATTGTATATATAAAAAGTGGGCGTGGCTATCATCCGATGTCACCCATTTTAAATAGTGCTCGGAGATGAGTGCCAAGGAAACTGCATACCAAATTTCATTAAGATATCTCAAGATTTACTCTAGTTATCGTGTTAATAGACGGACGGACATGGCTTATTAAATTAAATTTTTCCTCCTGAACATTTTGATATGTGTAATTCAATATCTATTTAACCGATTCGCAATATAGCAATAGGCGGCTAGGAGTTCTAAGTTGGAATAAAAAACACTTTTTAAAATAAAAATTTAAATTGTTAGTACTTATATTATTAAGAGATCAAAACTGGTGAGAATGTTTCCATCTAAAGGGTGTTTTTTTTAGGGGTATAGAACTTCGATTTGAAATAAAACACAAGAAAATCGTTTTAAGGTCCATCAATTTGGCTTTATTGGAAGGATAATTTTATGCCATTAATGTTTAAATATGATTTCGGGCATGTGGCCGCCGCGGCTGGCTCGAATAAGGCCAATTCTACAGGTCCAATTTTCAACCACTTTTTCGAGCATATGGGGCCGTATGTCGGCAATAACGCCACGAATGTTGGCTTCCAATTCCCCTAACGTTTCTGGTTTGTTGGTGTAGACGAGCGACTTCACATATCCCCAAAGAAAATAATCCAATGGTGTCAAATCACACGACCTTGGTGGCCAATTGACAGGTCCATTCCGCGAAATTATGCGCTCATCGAATGTTTCCTTCAATAAATCGATTGTGACGTGCGCTGTGTGGCATGTAGCGCCGTCTTGTTGGAACCACAACTCATCCACATTCATGCCATCCAATTCGGGAACAAAATAGTCGGTTATCATGGCTCTATACCGGTCTCCATTAACGGTAGCTGCCTCTCCAGCATTATTGCGGAAGAAGTATGGCCCAATGACTACACCAGCCCATAGAGCACACCAAACAGTCAGTTTTTGTGGATGTAATGGCGTTTCAAGGGTCTCATGTGGATTTTTTTCACTCCAAATGCGGCAATTTTGCTTGTTGACGTAGCCATTCAACCAAAAATGAGCCTCATCACTGAACAAAATTTTGCGATGAAAATCAGCATCGAAATCAATCTCATTTTCGGCCCATACACCAAAATCACGACGCATTGCATGGTCTCGCGGCTTTAATTCTTGCACAAGCTGGATCTTGTAAGGTCGCAAGCCAAGATCTTTGCGCAAAATCTTCCATAAAGTTGATGGACAAAGCTCCAATTGCTGTGCACGGTGGCGAATCGATTCATTCGGGTCCTCTTCAACACTTTGCTCTACAGCGGCAATTGTTTCTTCGGTGCGCACTGTTCGACGTCTCTGCGGATGCGTATTATCACATAGAGTAAACGTAGTGCGAAAACGATCCATGGTTAACCGAATTAATTGCTCTGATGGACGATTATGTCGACCATAAAATGGACGGAGCTTACGGTAAACTTCGCGAACTGAACCATTATTTTCGAAATAAATTTGCACGATTTGCAAGCGTTGTTCTTTTGTCAACCTGTTCATGATGAAATGGCAAACCAAACTGAACATAAATGACATTAGAGTTGCCAGATTTGACCACAAAATGCCAGTTTTATCTCTATTCGAAAAACAAACCTGTAAAAAAAACACCCTGTATGTATATGCAGATTTATAAAGAAAATAAAAATTAATCACTCGAATGTACATACTTACGTGTACCTACCTACTATGTAAGTATTCGGAGCAAGGAAATCATATGCAGCCGTTGGTCATATACAAATACCCAGCACACCCCGAAAATTGGGATGCTCTAATTTGGATTATTTTCCAATCTTCCTCTTTTTCCTATCCCTTTCCGCCTCTCCGTATCCCAATATCTTTCTCTTTGCCTTTCATTTTTACTTTCTCTTACCATTTTGCTTTATCTTACCTTGTAAACTGACAGCTCCAATCTGGAAGGAAAAACGGTAGGTTAAGTCTTCAACTTAAGGTTAAGTCATAACTGAAATACACTCGGAGAGTTTGCCAAACCATGCCGAGGGCCGACCCCGTTTTAAAAAACTTTTTCAAACCTCTTTTGATGTTATTTGTACCAGGGCTCAAACCTTGGACCTTCGGTGTGGTAGGCCAACAACACTACCGCCACGCCACGGAGGCCGGAAGATGAGCCTTTAGGTGAACGAGGACAAGACGAAGTAGATACACTGTTGGTAGTTAAAAAGTAAAAAAATATATATGGCGCAATATATCTTGCAAAATATTAAGGAAGAGCTTCTCTACCAATTTGTGGGGTGCTGCTTCTATTTCTTTGTACAAATTGGGCATCTGCAGAAATACACTTAGAGGGATGCCGAGAGTTTGCCAAACCATGCCAAGGGTCGACGCCGTTTTGAAAAAACGTATTCAAACATGTTTTATGTTAGCTTTCTCTTCACTTGAACAAGGGACCATCAGGGCGGTAGGCCAGCAATCCTACCGCCACACCACGTCAGCCGCCTTCGAAATTGATAGGCACTTCGTCTATTTGCTGTCCTTGTATACGGCTCGGAATCATGGACGGTGTTTCAGCACACATTACTGAAAGAAAATGTATCTGTGGAAATAAGCGACAAAAGCCAAACTCAAACTACTTGGAAAAATTCGAAAGCTCTTTTTGTATCAATTGCTATTATATTTGTTATGACCTATTAGGTATGTTACAAAAAAGGCATGACTGAGGTGAGCTTCTGAAAGCATTGGAAGATGCTCTCTATACCCTTGGTATTGAAGACTATTGCAAACTGGTAGTAAAGAATGATAAGGTCCATGCTTGGAGATTGTGAGCCATACCACATATGTGGTTTTGTGTTATATACAGCATTTTTTGTCCAATATATTCTAGTGGAGTTAGAGGTGGTTCCTAGGCGGATAATATAGTACCAATAGTATCTGGTCTTTGCCTTTATGTGATCAGTGTAATCATGTAGAGATTATTGAGGAAGCTGAGTGGATGGCCGGAGACTGCTTTGCTTTGTATGGTCACCCAAATGCAGAGCTAGTGTTCTTCGTCACTAAGACGAAAATCCCAAGTTTTTACTCACCTACTCTGGTGAGGTTGCACCTGTCTAATAGAAGTTCTTTTAACACCTAATATAGAGCATAAAGTCCATAGCGTATGCAGGGTTCTTAAGAGCAGGAGGAAAGTTCCGAGAGCTGCCTTTGGTGTAATTATATCATGCCCTACGAAGAGTATATTTATCAGGGAAGGCCTCAAAGGATGTTAACGATTTATTTTAAATTTTCTGTGAAGCAGAAGCGGGGATTTGGGACATGGGGTCCTTGCACCACTGGAAACTATCGGGAAACGTTTCTCTCACCGCTGTGGAATCCTGAGAGGGCTTGAAATATCAACTCTGCTTAGCTACAAAATACAAGAGAACTTGCCCCCAGAAGTGCGAGCAGCTGTGTATTCTGTCCGGGATTTGGACAAAAGAAGGGGTTGTTGTTGTTGTTGTAGCGACTACTTAACCTGCCTAGGATGTCACCCCTCATCCAACACTGTCATCAGGCTCTTCTAACGGTGGTCCAAGAAACCTCGCGGCTTTAACAGGGGTGGACCAGAGTGAAATTGGTGTTAGAAGAGTGGGCTCAGTTGAGCAGATGAACAGATGGTTAGTATCGTGGGGAGACACGCCGCATGCCGGGCAGACATTTGGCATGTCAGGGTTCAGTCTGGATAGGTAAGAATTTAGTCTGTTACAGTATCCAGAACGAAGTTGAGCCAGCGTGACTCTTGTCTCCCTGGGCAGTTCGCGTTCCTCGTCGGCAACAGGTGGGGCTTGTGCCTGTAGGACTGCATTCACTGGACGAGACCTGACAAAGGAGTTTACCGACTCCGTGTGGATGAGGTTGAGAGCCCGCCGGTGCACCTTTGGATCAAACGGCGAGAAAACGTGGTGCCGAATCTCGTCATAGTGCTTACGGAGGTGACTCCTTATTCTCCTGGGAGGCGGATTTTCGTTGAGCAGGTTCCTGTTCGGGTGCTGCGGTTTATGGCAGTTGAACAGGAATTGTCTGGTCAACATCTCACAGTGCTCTTTGACATCGAGCATTTTTGCCTCATTATGAAGATGGTGCTCAGGAGACATAAGGAGGCACCCCGTGGCAGTTCTGAGTGCGGTGTTTTGGCAGGCCTGCAACCTCCTCCAATGTGTGTCTGCTAACCCCGGCGACCATATTGGCGTCGCGTAGCTCAGAACCGGGGGGGTGAAGGGGTGATACTTGTTTATATACGCAATCACCAAAGCCATAACAATTTGGATTGACAAAATTATGTCTATCAAACTATAATAAATTCAGGAAAAGGCTTTACACACATATATCTTTTATCCAAATAATAAGAGTCAAACCCCTTTAAAGACTCAGCCACCCATTCATTTTTACTATTCATATTGGTATATTTGCATGCATTTTTTCATACCCCTTATCCACCATTTATAGTCGATTTTTCAATTACTTATCTATAGAATCAGACACATTTTAAAGAAATAGGTATGTCCTTTTAAATGTTTAAACCGAAATTCCTTATAGTTCAGGATATATGACGTTTCGAGTTCTATCATGAGCAATAAAAATAAAAATCAAGCTGTAATCATTATTCCTGAATAAAAAAATTAAAATCACAAAATAATTATTATGCGTGATGGAAAAGGCTAAAACTTGAAGGCATTAATTATTCTTGAGGAAAATTTATAAAAATTAAAGATAATGATTATTCTTGAAGAAAACGGATAAAAAAATAATAATTATGATTGAGGAAAAATTTATAAAAATTAAAGATAATGATTATAGCAATGGTAAAAATTAAGAAGTAATTATTAGGCTTGAGTAAAAACGATTGAGATCAAACATAATAATTATCCGCGATCAAAAATATTCAAATCGAGATAAAATGATTATTTATGATTGAAATCATTAAAATCAAATTCTAATAATTAATTTTAATTAAACAAATTTTACGCAAGCTATAATGATTATCTTTGATTACTATGGATATAATTCTAAAAATAGAAATCATTGCAGAATGCCACACTTTATACCATAACAAATACGGTGGTATTTTTAAAATGGTTTCACAATGTTTAGAACATACTGATTTTTATGGACGAAATAATGATGAATAATCATTACTTTCCGTCCCTGAAACAAACAAATGCCAATTTTTCATTTTTGGAAAAAAAAACTTTAAACTGTTTTATCGCCAATTTTTTATGTCAAAGTTCAATAATTTCCGATATACTAGGGCGATTTTGATAATTGAAATGCCGCACATTTTTCATTTCCTTAAAATTAAATTTTAAATATACTTGTTTTTAAAATAGGTGTAAAAAGCAGAACAAATTTTGGCACGGGATAAATACCATATTTGTAAGATATTATTCTCTAAGATATCCCGTTATCATAACCATTGTTTAATTATACAAGGTTTGCCAGTCTTTGACAGATCAGACTTGAAGCTCCCTAATTGTCACCTAGCATAGTTGCATTTACGAATTGTACAAAAAAGGCAAATAATAGTTCCACTTTGGGATAAAAGTAGTAGAAAAGTCCAGAATGTAGTTTTCTAATTCAAATATATTTTCAACAAATATGAAATTTTAAAACACATGCTTTATTAAATTATAGGAAATAAATTGCCTTAATTGCCGTTTAAAGATTCTTGAATGGCAAATGGTTTTTAAATTTAACTTATGAGTAAAATTTTTGGGTTTTGGGAAGCATTTTAAAAACACTTTATTTCCTGTAAAACTTGCTTTGGACAGTAAAAGTTTGTCAGATATCTTAAATTATACGAGATTAACTCCAAGGGCGATCGAATTTTGGCGAATTTTCACAGGTATTCGTGAGAAGAGTTCCAAATTTTGTAATAAACCCTTTAAAGCCTTTTAATGTCAAAAATCCACTAGATGGTTTCGTTAATCCACCCTTCGACCGCCCTTCCATATTGTAGAAATTGTTTCGCCGCATGAAACATATTCAGCAAGGCCCAACTTTCTTATTAGAAGGCCTGCTCTGTACTCCAAAGCATCTTCGCAGAAGAGGAAGAAGGAAATGGAGTGGCAGGAGAATAGGAAGCGAGAGCTGAGAAAGGACAGTACAATTTTTCACATGCAGGCAAGTAAATTTTAGGGCAGGACAACGTCTGACGGGTCTGCTAGTACATTTATATATATTGAATTAATCTAATTATTTATCTATTATCTTATCTGGATACTAAAACTAGATTTACTCTACTTAAAATTTGGTAAGGTGCATACAATAAACACGCTTAAATATGCATATATATCTAGTATTTGCTCTGATTTATTGATTCTAGTTTTGTATGCAACCACTTTTGGAGATACCTGTATTGTGAACTAGCTTTTGTTATAAATTATCGGTGTAACGCATCGTAGCAATATTCTGGAAACAGTCTGTGTAAATGATATAGCTGAAAATCGAGTGGAACGACTAAGAGGCTAGTCAGGGAGTTCCATCTTAAAGCGACAGCTATTTTACAACTCCTGAAACATCTAGGAGGCTAGGTGTGGACCTGTAGTTTTATTGCTTTAATTTTATATATTATGTGAAACAGAGACTAAGGAACGCTTTCGCCAAATCCAGTCCGAACGATTTATATCAATTAAACCCCGGTTAGCGATAGCCGAAGATTGTAAAACGGCCCTAAAACTTCCTTGTCGAGCTTTTAGCTAAAAATCTATGTATTCATAAACAATCCGCTTCAATCCACTTCAAAATTCATAATTTTCCAACAAACTTACCAAATTCAACAATATCAATAAAATTTAAATTATCGAATGAAAGCAAAATAAGAACCGGTTTTGCTGCAATTTTTTTTTGTATTGAGATTTTGGCATTTTAGTACAATTTTCAAACTTTATTGTAAAGAAGCAACACAGTCGATGAATGCCAATCAGATGGCATTTAATAAGGGAGCTTCAAGTCGCCAACTGTGAAAAACTTCAATGGCTGACAAACCTTGTATAATTAAACAATGATCATGACTAGAACACTTTCTGCTCTGTGATTTTTAAACCAAAATTAATTTTTTATTTATAATTCTGTAAGAATCTTTGAGTTAGATACAGCGTTCTGCTGGAATAATTATGTGTAAAAAAGTAAGGAAAGCGCTATATTCGGCTTTGCCTAAGGCTTTATGCCTTTCATGAATACGCATCACGGTTTTAAGTGTCCGATCCTTACTTGCAATAAGTACAAACTGCAAAAACTTTACGGTCTTACAATGTTAGTTTAAAGATACATAGCCCGTTTCTCGAAAAAATGTGTTCTCATAACCGATCGGCAAAGCAGTTCGGAAATAAAAGTAAGTGGACAACGCAGTTCGTAAATTCACTGCATTCCCATAACCGGAAGCGGATCGCAGGAGCTGTCATTTGTTTCAACTGCGATTCGCTGAATATCTGATGCGTATTCGACATAAATTCTTCAAAATTGTGAATTAAAGTAAATTAAGATGAAATTGTTTTTGAATAAAATTATATGCAATAACAAGAAGTTGTAAAAATACTTTCGAAACTGTTGGTTAACATTCAAAGTATATATTCTTTGCCAACAGCATTTTTGTAACTTCCTTCAGCTAAGACTCGAAGGCATAGATACAGATTTAGTTGACTGCTCTCGATATACATAATCACTGAAGGGATTTTATTGCGATTTAGGCCTAAAATGTGCATCTATGCATTTTCATTTAATGGAAACTGCCTATCGAAAATTTGGAGCAAAAAATTTGTGAATTTAATTTGTACTCTTACTTTATTATTCATTCCACTTACTCTACCTCGAAATTTTTAATTCTCTATCCCTCACAAAACTGCATATTTTTTCGCTTCATTTTAGTTGAAATAAATGGAAATTAAATAAACTTCTCCTCAAATAAATTTTTTCCAAAGAAATGAATAATAACTGACAATGCAGTCAAACGTCAAAATTATTTTGACACAATCCGCTGCGTGAGTCGGTAAAGCAGGTATCCGACGGTTAGGGTAATAGCGTTAACTTCGCCAAACGAGGGGATTGCGAATCGGATGGCATTCGCGGGAGTGGCATTCGTCGGTTACCGTAATAGGCATGAATATTTTAGGTTGTAGGACAGTATCGGCAACGGCGTGGTGTATGTAAGTTCTATTACTTGGTATTTCACGAGCTGACTAAGGCATGCTAATTTGCCTTTTGTAGAACTCATTGGCCAACCACAGATTTGCTTTGAACTAATGGGGAAGAATGTTCCCAGAATGAATGTGAAGACCTTACTTCTTGGCCTATCTATAAACTGTTGCTGAGGGATGTTTGGCGGCCGTTTGACTTCAGTCGCTCACTCCTCCCCGTGCCCCTGCGGATACTTACCTGATCTTTTATAATAATAACCACTCGACTTCGGTACCCATCCACTAAACTCAATGGCTTTCGCTCCGCTAGATCGGGGAATCCGAATTCTCAGGTGATTTTTTTATCTCTAGCAGCTAGCGAACTTTTTATTGGGTTGTTCGCGATTTCATCTGATCGGCATACCTGGGCTTTAGCTCCTTTGAGAAAATGACCAAGCCCGAAGGCGAAATCATGTAGTTCTAAGTAAAAAGACTGTAATTATGCAAGTATGCTAAACATATTTAATAAATACTCTGAAAATATAAGAAAAAATATGTAAAATTTTAAGAAAATATTCAGAAAATATGAAAATATACAAAAAATGTGCAAATATGTAAAACATACTAGTGATATATATTATCCTTGATTTACATAACCAGTATAGAACTTGGTCCAAGTTTCTATGATGTCAAATAAAAATATGCACTTGCATGCAATTCCGAGCTCTGGTTAGAGTGCTGATCTACCTTATCGAAGTTCCCAGTGTTGTTAAAATCTGAATTT
The DNA here is from genome assembly GCA_949987695.1 of Merzomyia westermanni. NCBI lineage: Eukaryota > Metazoa > Arthropoda > Insecta > Diptera > Tephritidae > Merzomyia > Merzomyia westermanni. The sequence goes on from OX465291.1 coordinate 78,252,106, forward strand.
TTCCAAAAAAATTTTCTATACAAATTTGCTTTTTGCCACTGTGGCAATTCCAGCGAACGCCGTTCAGAGTCGGTCTCGACGATTTTTTAGGAAAAAACCGAGAAGAAAGTTTGAAGCTTCCCCTGGCGTCCAGCCAAAAATTTTATTCATTTGTTTATTTATTAAGTCTACAGATTCAAAAAGTCTTACAGACTAAGGGCCGGTTTCACCAACGCGACTAAGACTAAAACTAAGTCGTGACTTAAGTAAGCACAGATTCGAGACTAACTTACTTTTGGGTTTCACCAACTGAGCGACTTAAATAATTTTGAACACAACAACCCGTACAGCTGTTTTATGCATAGTAGTATTTTTTCATACCAGACAACTCTGCACATCCCAATACCCCAGTGCGAAATGGGCATGTATGGCCATACACGAAGGAATGTATTGATCTTGCACCCATTTCTCTTTAGTTGGAAGGTACTAAATTTAGCGCTTAATTAAAAACGATAGTGTTGTAATGGTTGCATGCTAGAAAACAAGCGTTCACATGCATCTACGCATACGCCGTCAAAGTTATGCTTGGCGAATTTTCCGGCTGGGACATTGTACAAAACAAATTAGGAGCATTGCTGACATTTAGGTTTTGAACGACAGCAACACTGACTTAGTCGAGAATAAGTCAGCTGGCAGGCTGACTAAGTTGTGACTTAGTTAAGTTAGATGGTGAAACTGAAAAAGTGAAAAACTCGACTTAACTAAGTTAAGTCGAGCTGGTGAAACCGGCCCTAAGTCTCATAATATAATATTACAGTATGAGCTTAGACGTAATTTAACATGTTTAATAAATTTTTGATGTCCAAATATATGCGATTTCGAGCAAGAGAGTGTAAGTTCACTGAGACGTTGTAGATTTAGCATTTCGAATGAGTAGCTAAGACTGCAAGATTTGAAAGGACAGGTTTCAAAGCCAACCTCATTAGATCAATTTATTAATTTAACTATGGTATAGTTAACAACAAGCATTTCTCGGCGACTGTAATGTAGGCCGCTCTTGAAGTTTTAGACTGTTGCAATAGGGAGGAAGATTCCGTAAGGATTTCATTTTGTCAGCATGGATCTGAAACGCGGTATTCCAAAATCGGTCTTACTAAAGAGCTATAAAGCGTTTTGGTAGTTTAAGGGTTATTGAACTCCGTAGACCAGCGTTAAATAAAAGCCAACACTTTTATTAACATTTAAAATAGAAAGTAATTCTGATAAACTGTATCATAAGTAATAACTGCCGATTTTAACTTCTGTTAATATAATTACTCGTATTTCCATTTCAATGCCTAATATTTACAGGTGATTTTTCGGTTATCCTGGTACAAGGCTCATATCTGAGAAAGACTTAAACATGCCTTGCGTTGTATCTATCCTTGCTTCCTGAGTTGTAGGCTTATATTCGAACATTAACCTTTAATCGAAACGTATTAAAAGCTTCCATTTTTGGATCAAATTTCCGAAGCAATTAAATTGTTTACATCAACTTGTTGGGATAGTTTTTGGTACCTTACTATATATTAGGCTGTTTTAAAGTTGTATATCCATAAGAAAATGCCTTCACCCCAATTAAACAAGAATATAATAAGTTTTATAGTAATATTTCAAATGAAATAAATTTTTAGGGTTCCAACTTTATTTACATGAGAAAGTACAGGGTGTTTTTTTAGGGGTATAGAACTTCGAATTGAAATAAAACACAAGAAAATCGTTTTAAGGTCCATCAATTTAGCTTTATTGGAAGGATAATTTTATGCCATTAATGTTTAAATATGATTTCGGGCATGTGGCCGCAGCGGCTGGCTCGAATAAAGCCAATTCTACAGGTCCAATTTTCAACCACTTTTTCGAGCATATGGGGCCGTATGTCGGCAATAACGCCACGAATGTTGGCTTCCAATTCCCCTAACGTTTCTGGTTTGTTGGTGTAGACGAGCGACTTCACATATCCCCAAAGAAAATAATCCAATGCTGCCTCTCCAGCATTATTGCGGAAGAAGTATGGACCAATGACTCCACCAGCCCATAGAGCACACCAAACAGTCAGGTTTTGTGGATGTAATGGCGTTTCAAGGGTCTCATGTGGATTCTCTTCACTCCAAATGCGGCAATTTTGCTTGTTGACGTAGCCATTCAACCAAAAATGAGCCTCATCACTGAACAAAATTTTGCGATGAAAATCAGCATCGAAATCAATCTCATTTTCGGCCCATACACCAAAATCACGACGCATTGCATGGTCTCGCGGCTTTAATTCTTGCACAAGCTGGATCTTGTAAGGTCGCAAGCCAAGATCTTTGCGCAAAATCTTCCATAAAGTTGATGGACAAAGCTCCAATTGCTGTGCACGGTGGCGAATCGATTCATTCGGGTCCTCTTCAACACTTTGCTCTACAGCGGCAATTGTTTCTTCGGTGCGCACTGTTCGACGTCTCTGCGGATGCGTATTATCACATAGAGTAAACGTAGTGCGAAAACGATCAATGGTTAACCGAATTAATTGCTCTGATGGACGATTATGTCGACCATAAAATGGACGGAGCTCACGGTAAACTTCGCGAACTGAACCATTATTTTCGAAATAAATTTACACGATTTGCAAGCGTTGTTCTTTTGTCAACCTGTTCACGATGAAATGGCAAACCAAACTGAACATAAATGACATTAGAGTTGCCAGATTTGACCACAAAATGCCAGTTTTATCTCTATTCGAAAAACAAACCTGTAAAAAAAACACCCTTTACATTTATTTCAATTGACGTGCTAACACATCCGCGGTTTTGCAGCCAAACTTTATTGAACTATTTATCTGCGGTTTTGCACTAGTGCCGTTATTTGGCATCTTATTATGCAAAAAACCGAATATTTGGTACTACGAGTATCGAATGGAGTCTGGTTCCCTGAGGCCCTGGTGAGCAAATCTCGTTTTTGACACAAGTGTCACTTACGCGGTTTTGCATTTGTGCGTTACGCGGTTTTGCAGTGTCACCGACGATATAAGGTTTATTATTAAACGCAACTACAACCGTGGTGTAGTGGTAGCATTTTGGCCTACCACACCGATGGTACCATTCTCAAGTGCATCAACATCAAAATATTTGGAAAAAGATTTTTTAAAAGGGGGTCGCCCCTAGGCAGTGCTCGGCAACCCTCGGAGTGTATTGCTGTCGGGAAAAAGCTTCTCAGCAGATATTCACTTACCATGGCAGGTACTATTCGGAGTATGCCAAAAATCCTGGCAAATTAGAAGAGAAGTTCGGCCCTAATCACCTCGGAGGTATATCGCTCCAAATTATTAATAGGCTAACATTTTTTTCATACAATTAATTGCCAGAGTATATCTATATCTGAACATGCATAATCTCAATAAACATGTATTTTGATATCTTTGTATGGGTCAGGAGCGGTGCACAGGCATATTATGTTTAACAAATAATGCTTCATTTGTTTGTAATAATTCATTAAAGTTTTCTGCATAGAGCCAAAGCTGTCAACTACAGTATCTGACTGCCTTATTGTACAAACAGCAGGTGGTAAGCGTTTCGGTTATGACGCTTGCGTTCCAAGATTAGAGCCCAGGTTCCAGACAACTTTTTTTTTTTTTGTTGAATTTAATTTGTTTTTAAATATGTATATCAAAACTTCTTATCATGATTCTTTTTAAATTTATATTATTATAATAATAATTATAATATAATTATAATATAATAATAATTTTATGTATCACAACCCAATTTCGTCGGAACGAGAAACTCAGTAGAGAATTTTCATAATTTTCATCATTTCTATCGGGGTTTTCCGATGAGACAGAATGGCTTATAGACCCTAGAAATCGTGTTAATTTTCCTGAAGACATGTAACCCGAACCATACATATGTAGATTAAATTTGACCAGTTAAGAAGATAACAACATGAAATGTGTTTTAAACATGTCTAAGTTGTGGTTGAGGAAAAAAGCCAGAAAACCATCATTTCATTGTAATATTGTCCCTCTAAATGGACTTAAAAAAAGCCAGATGTAAAGGGAAAATTGAGAAAACTGCCCGTATATAAAAAAAAAACCAATATGGGAACCGGCGTCACGGTAATATTGAAAAATTTGTGAAACTTTCAAATGAAGGTTCCATAATTTTCAAAAGCCATATGGATATGTATGTATACTCCTTAGACTGGGTCGATTTATTAACCGATATCGCGCCATCGATTTTTCGATAGGTTTTTGGCTTAGGAAAAAAAAGTTCCACTACGCATACCCAAAAACAAAATGTTCGAGCCTGCGAAATTTAATTTTTTTAATTTTTTTTGACTTTGATTTTTAATGTTTTTTTTATGACCTACGAAAAAATTTTCATTTGATTTAAAAATTTTCATGTATACCCTGTCCGACGTTGGCGATAACAGTTTTTTGAAAAAAAAAAAAAATTTTTTTGGGTTTTGGGGAGTGTTTTGGTCAAAAAATTGACCCTTTCGCCATTTTTTTAAGGGTTTTTTAGTAACATGCAAAAATGTTTTCGATGAAAACGAATTTGTCTCATATTTCCTGTCCCACTTAAAATTATGCGAAAATTACTAAAAGTTTACCGTAACAAAATATGTAAAATAAATACTTACATAGTTACATATGTAGCTTTATGAATTTTTTTTTAAGAATTTACTTTTTTCTGATTGATATAGAACTTAAGGTATACTTATACGCACAGCCATAAGAAATAATAAGTGCAGGTCATATGCATATATATCACAAAATATTATTGAAATGATATAAAAGTCAATATGAAATGTCTTTATACATGTCATAATTGTGGTTAAGGAAAAAAACCAGAAAACCGTATACTGAAGTTGTAATTTTCCCCCGCTGAATGGGTTTCAAAAAAGCCAGATCTAAAAGAAAATTGCTAAGTTGACAGTACTGCCTATATATCCAAACCAAAAAAACCAAAATGGAAACCGGCGTCATGCTCATATTGAGAAATTTAAAGAACTTCAAAATAAACGCTAAATCCATTTTCAATCAAAATATGTATATGTGGGTACACTCCTAACGGTGAAATATTTTCATTCTCTCACTCATTGAGCATATTGAGTTAAAGTAGTGACGCGGTGCGTCCAACTCATATTTCATTAGCTCTTCAAAAGGTATAAATATTTTCATTCTCTTACTCATTAAGTAAATTGAGTTAAAGTACACACCGGCGTCGGCGCGTCCGTCCAATTTGATTTTGAGCGAGAGCTGCCCTCCCGTATACTGAACTGTACCAAAACCTTAAAAAAAATTTCAATTTATTTTCAACATATCTCGCGCGTTTTATTGCAAGCAATAGTTCAAATTCAAAGTTTTTACTGCATTATAAAAATGAGGTTCAAAAACATCCATAGTCGCCCCCTGTTCATATACTCGTAATTCAAAAAAATTTTTTCTATGCGAAATCAAAATTCTACTTTTTTGTTGCAAAATTCCATACCTAAAATGAGATTCAAAAGTATTCGTGTTCAGATCAAAACGAAAGCAGAGTCAAAATAGGAAGGTGCGTCGTTGAGTCGGAATTGCTAAATTGAATTTGTAATTTTCTCCTGGTAAATGGTTTACAAAAAAGCACTACGTGTACGAGGTGTGTTCAAAACGTATCGCGAATTTTGAATTTTCGCTGGTTACGTATATTCGAATTTCGAATTTTTTGTGGCGTTATGTTGGTACTCATGTCTCTCACTTATGCCGACAAGCTCGGCCATTTTGAATGTTCAGTTAATTGTTGACAGCTGCTTTGCTTGCACGTGTTTTGGATCGTCTTCGATTTTTACCTATTCAAAAAAATGGATCAAAGAACCTGTATCAAATTTTGTGTGAAAAACGAAATTAAGTGCGCGGATGCATTCCGAATGTTGACTGTGGCATACGGAGAAGCTACCTTGGACCGAAGCAACGTTTATCGGTGGTACAAAATGTTCTCAGAAGGCCGAGAAGATGTGCAAAGAAGAACAAAAATTGGCTTTTGCACCACGATAACGCCCCTGCTCACGCATCGTTGCTTGTGAGCGACTTTTTGGCCAAAAACAACACACTAATGATGCCGCAGCCACCGTATTCCCCAGATCTGGCCTCCTGTGACTTTTTCTTGTTCCCTAAACTGAAGAGGCCCATGAAAGGACGACGTTACGCTTCTCTTGACGAGATAAAGACGGCATCGAAGGAGGAGCTGAACAAGATACAAAAAAATGATTTTTTGAAGTGCTTCGAAGATTGGAAAAACCGTTGGCACAAGTGTATAATATCTCATGGGGATTACTTTGAAGGAGACAAAATAGATATTCATGAATAAATAAATAATTTTTAAGTATTCATGAAACGAGCTCAAGGCCAAGAATAATCATTTTTCACTTTTTGAATTTTTATGAAAATTATTATTGTTTTTACTTATTAATAAGCATTTTTAATTAATTATTAAAAGTTTTTTGATTGAATAGAGTAGGAAAAATGTTTAGAGACAACTGCCATAGCTTTTCTTATAGATCCATTTCCATAACAAAACCGAGAGCACACGGTAAGGGAGTTCTGATGATAAAACAGATCTGTCAAAAATCCATCATGATCACACTACTAACTGTCAAATGGCGGAAGTGGTTCATGCATATGGTAAAAAGAAGAATAGAACTAGGAGTTTAGATGACATCAAAACCAGCGTATTGTTAGCTTAATGGTTAGCAATGCGTGCCAAAATTTCTCTGATGAGTGAAGTCTAGCAGCTTCCGAAATGGATCTATAAGAAAAGCTATGGCAGTTGTCTCTAAACATTTTCCTACTCTATTCAATCAAAAAACTTTTAATAATTAATTAAAAATGATTATTAATAAGTAAAAACAATAATAATTTTCATAAAAATTCAAAAAGTGAAAAATTATTATTCTTGGCCTTGAGCTCGTTTCATGAATACTTGAAAATGTACAGGCCGTAAATCAACAAAATTGTTGGTATATAAAAGCAATAACAAAACCGAGAGCACACGGTAAGGGAGTTCTGATGATAAAACAGATCTGTCAAAAATCCATCATGATCACACTACTAACTGTCAAATGGCGGAAGTGGTTCATGCATATGGTAAAACGAAGAATAGAACTAGGAGTTTAGATGACATCAAAACCAGCGTATTGTTAGCTTAATGGTTAGCAATGCGTGCCAAAATTTCTCTGATGAGTGAAGTCTAGCAGCATCCGAAATGGATCTATAACAAAAGCTATGGCAGTTGTCTCTACACATTTTTCCTACTCTATTCAATCAAAAAACTTTTAATAATTAATTAAAAATGATTATTAAAAAGTAAAAACAATAATAATTTTCATAAAAATTCAAAAAGTGAAAAATTATTATTCTTGGCCTTGAGCTCGTTTCATGAATACTTGAAAATGTACAGGCCGTAAATCAACAAAATTGTTGGTATAAAAAATCAATAACAAAACCGAGAGCACACGGTAAGGGAGTTCTGATGATAAAACAGATCTGTCAAAAATCCATCATGATCGCACTACTAACTGTCAAATGGCGGAAGTGGTTCATGCATATGGTAAAAAGAAGAATAGAACTAGGAGTTTAGATGACATCAAAACCAGCGTATTGTTAGCTTAATGGCTAGCAATGCGTGCCAAAATTTCTCTGATGAGTGAAGTCTAGCAGCTTCCGAAATGGATCTATAAGAAAAGCTATGGCAGTTGTCTCTAAACATTTTTCCTACTCTATTCAATCAAAAAACTTTAAATAATTAATTAAAAATTATTATTAATAAGTAAAAACAATAAAGATTTTCATAAAAATTCAAAAAGTGAAAAATTATTATTCTTGGCCTTGAGCTCGTTTCATGAATACTTGAAAATGTACAGGCCGTAAATCAACAAAATTGTTGGTATAAAAAATCAATAACAAAACCGAGAGCACACGGTAAGGGAGTTCTGATGATAAAACAGATCTGTCAAAAATCCATCATGATCACACTACTAACTGTCAAATGGCGGAAGTGGTTCATGCATATGGTAAAAAGAAGAATAGAACTAGGAGTTTAGATGACATCAAAACTAGCGTATTGTTAGCTTAATGGTTAGCAATGCGTGCCAAAATTTCTCTGATGAGTGAAGTCTAGCAGCTTCCGAAATGGATCTATAAGAAAAGCTATGGCAGTTGTCTCTAAACATTTTTCCTACTCTATTCAATCAAAAAACTTTTAATAATTAATTAAAAATGATTATTAATAAGTAAAAACAATAATAATTTTCATAAAAATTCAAAAAGTGAAAAATTATTATTCTTGGCCTTGAGCTCGTTTCATGAATACTTGAAAATGTACAGGCCGTAAATCAACAAAATTGTTGGTATAAAAAATCAATAACAAAACCGAGAGCACACGGTAAGGGAGTTCTGATGATAAAACAGATCTGTCAAAAATCCATCATGATCACACTACTAACTGTCAAATGGCGGAAGTGGTTCATGCATATGGTAAAAAGAAGAATAGAACTAGGAGTTTAGATGACATCAAAACCAGCGTATTGTTAGCTTAATGGTTAGCAATGCGTGCCAAAATTTCTCTGATGAGTGAAGTCTAGCAGCTTCCGAAATGGATCTATAAGAAAAGCTATGGCAGTTGTCTCTAAACATTTTTCCTACTCTATTCAATCAAAAAACTTTTAATAATTAATTAAAAATGATTATTAATAAGTAAAAACAATAATAATTTTCATAAAAATTCAAAAAGTGAAAAATTATTATTCATGAATACTTGAAAATGTACAGGCCGTAAACCAACAAAATTGTTGGTATAAAAAATCAATAACAAAACCGAGAGCACACGGTAAGGGAGTTCTGATGATAAAACAGATCTGTCAAAAATCCATCATGATCACACTACTAACTGTCAAATGGCGGACGTGGTTCATGCATATGGTAAAAAGAAGAATAGAACTAGGAGTTTAGATAACATCAAAACCAGCGTATTGTTAGCTTAATGGTTAGCAATGCGTGCCAAAATTTCTCTGATGAGTGAAGTCTAGCAGCTTCCGAAATGGATCTATAAGAAAAGCTATGGCACTTGTCTCTAAACATTTTTCCTACTCTATTCAATCAAAAAACTTTTAATAATTAATTAAAAATGATTATTAATAAGTAAAAACAATAATAATTTTCATAAAAATTCAAAAAGTGAAAAATTATTATTCTTGGCCTTGAGCTCGTTTCATGAATACTTGAAAATGTACAGGCCGTAAATCAACAAAATTGTTGGTAGAAAAAATCAATAACAAAACCGAGAGCACACGGTAAGGGAGTTCTGATAATAAAACAGATCTCTCAAAAATCCATCATGATCACACTACTAACTGTCAAATGGCGGAAGTGGTTCATGCATATGGTAAAAAGAAGAATAGAACTAGGAGTTTAGATGACATCAAAACCAGCGTATTGTTAGCTTAATGGTTAGCAATGCGTGCCAAAATTTCTCTGATGAGTGAAGTCTAGCAGCTTCCGAAATGGATCTATAAGAAAAGCTATGGCAGTTGTCTCTAAACATTTTTCCTACTCTATTCAATCAAAAAACTTTTAATAATTAATTAAAAATGATTATTAATAAGTAAAAACAATAATAATTTTCATAAAAATTCAAAAAGTGAAAAATTATTATTCTTGGCCTTGAGCTCGTTTCATGAATACTTGAAAATGTACAGGCCGTAAATCAACAAAATTGTTGGTATAAAAAATCAATAACAAAACCGAGAGCACACGGTAAGGGAGTTCTGATGATAAAACAGATCTGTCAAAAATCCATCATGATCGCACTACTAACTGTCAAATGGCGGAAGTGGTTCATGCATATGGTAAAAAGAAGAATAGAACTAGGAGTTTAGATGACATCAAAACCAGCGTATTGTTAGCTTAATGGCTAGCAATGCGTGCCAAAATTTCTCTGATGAGTGAAGTCTAGCAGCTTCCGAAATGGATCTATAAGAAAAGCTATGGCAGTTGTCTCTAAACATTTTTCCTACTCTATTCAATCAAAAAACTTTAAATAATTAATTAAAAATTATTATTAATAAGTAAAAACAATAAAGATTTTCATAAAAATTCAAAAAGTGAAAAATTATTATTCTTGGCCTTGAGCTCGTTTCATGAATACTTGAAAATGTACAGGCCGTAAATCAACAAAATTGTTGGTATAAAAAATCAATAACAAAACCGAGAGCACACGGTAAGGGAGTTCTGATGATCAAACAGATCTGTCAAAAATCCATCATGATCACACTACTAACTGTCAAATGGCGGAAGTGGTTCATGCATATGGTAAAAAGAAGAATAGAACTAGGAGTTTAGATGACATCAAAACCAGCGTATTGTTAGCTTAATGGTTAGCAATGCGTGCCAAAATTTCTCTGATGAGTGAAGTCTAGCAGCTTCCGAAATGGATCTATAAGAAAAGCTATGGCAGTTGTCTCTAAACATTTTTCCTACTCTATTCAATCAAAAAACTTTTAATAATTAATTAAAAATGATTATTAATAAGTAAAAACAATAATAATTTTCATAAAAATTCAAAAAGTGAAAAATTATTATTCTTGGCCTTGAGCTCGTTTCATGAATACTTGAAAATGTACAGGCCGTAAATCAACAAAATTGTTGGTATAAAAAATCAATAACAAAACCGAGAGCACACGGTAAGGGAGTTCTGATGATAAAACAGATCTGTCAAAAATCCATCATGATCACACTACTAACTGTCAAATGGCGGAAGTGGTTCATGCATATGGTAAAAAGAAGAATAGAACTAGGAGTTTAGATGACATCAAAACCAGCGTATTGTTAGCTTAATGGTTAGCAATGCGTGCCAAAATTTCTCTGATGAGTGAAGTCTAGCAGCTTCCGAAATGGATCTATAAGAAAAGCTATGGCAGTTGTCTCTAAACATTTTTCCTACTCTATTCAATCAAAAAACTTTTAATAATTAATTAAAAATGATTATTAATAAGTAAAAACAATAATAATTTTCATAAAAATTCAAAAAGTGAAAAATTATTATTCATGAATACTTGAAAATGTACAGGCCGTAAACCAACAAAATTGTTGGTATAAAAAATCAATAACAAAACCGAGAGCACACGGTAAGGGAGTTCTGATGATAAAACAGATCTGTCAAAAATCCATCATGATCACACTACTAACTGTCAAATGGCGGAAGTGGTTCATGCATATGGTAAAAAGAAGAATAGAACTAGGAGTTTAGATAACATCAAAACCAGCGTATTGTTAGCTTAATGGTTAGCAATGCGTGCCAAAATTTCTCTGATGAGTGAAGTCTAGCAGCTTCCGAAATGGATCTATAAGAAAAGCTATGGCACTTGTCTCTAAACATTTTTCCTACTCTATTCAATCAAAAAACTTTTAATAATTAATTAAAAATGATTATTAATAAGTAAAAACAATAATAATTTTCATAAAAATTCAAAAAGTGAAAAATTATTATTCTTGGCCTTGAGCTCGTTTCATGAATACTTGAAAATGTACAGGCCGTAAATCAACAAAATTGTTGGTATAAAAAATCAATAACAAAACCGAGAGCACACGGTAAGGGAGTTCTGATGATAAAACAGATCTGTCAAAAATCCATCATGATCACACTACTAACTGTCAAATGGCGGAAGTGGTTCATGCATATGGTAAAAAGAAGAATAGAACTAGGAGTTTAGATGACATCAAAACCAGCGTATTGTTAGCTTAATGGTTAGCAATGCGTGCCAAAATTTCTCTGATGAGTGAAGTCTAGCAGCTTCCGAAATGGATCTATAAGAAAAGCTATGGCAGTTGTCTCTAAACATTTTTCCTACTCTATTCAATCAAAAAACTTTTAATAATTAATTAAAAATGATTATTAATAAGTAAAAACAATAATAATTTTCATAAAAATTCAAAAAGTGAAAAATTATTATTCTTGGCCTTGAGCTCGTTTCATGAATACTTGAAAATGTACAGGCCGTAAATCAACAAAATTGTTGGTATAAAAAATCAATAACAAAACCGAGAGCACACGGTAAGGGAGTTCTGATGATAAAACAGATCTGTCAAAAATCCATCATGATCACACTACTAACTGTCAAATGGCGGACGTGGTTCATGCATATGGTAAAAAGAAGAATAGAACTAGGAGTTTAGATAACATCAAAACCAGCGTATTGTTAGCTTAATGGTTAGCAATGCGTGCCAAAATTTCTCTGATGAGTGAAGTCTAGCAGCTTCCGAAATGGATCTATAAGAAAAGCTATGGCAGTTGTCTCTAAACATTTTTCCTACTCTATTCAATCAAAAAACTTTTAATAATTAATTAAAAATGATTATTAATAAGTAAAAACAATAATAATTTTCATAAAAATTCAAAAAGTGAAAAATTATTATTCTTGGCCTTGAGCTCGTTTCATGAATACTTGAAAATGTACAGGCCGTAAATCAACAAAATTGTTGGTATAAAAAATCAATAACAAAACCGAGAGCACACGGTAAGGGAGTTCTGATGATAAAACAGATCTGTCAAAAATCCATCATGATCACACTACTAACTGTCAAATGGCGGACGTGGTTCATGCATATGGTAAAAAGAAGAATAGAACTAGGAGTTTAGATAACATCAAAACCAGCGTATTGTTAGCTTAATGGTTAGCAATGCGTGCCAAAATTTCTCTGATGAGTGAAGTCTAGCAGCTTCCGAAATGGATCTATAAGAAAAGCTATGGCAGTTGTCTCTAAACATTTTTCCTACTCTATTCAATCAAAAAACTTTTAATAATTAATTAAAAATGATTATTAATAAGTAAAAACAATAATAATTTTCATAAAAATTCAAAAAGTGAAAAATTATTATTCTTGGCCTTGAGCTCGTTTCATGAATACTTGAAAATGTACAGGCCGTAAATCAACAAAATTGTTGGTATAAAAAATCAATAACAAAACCGAGAGCACACGGTAAGGGAGTTCTGATGATAAAACAGATCTGTCAAAAATCCATCATGATCACACTACTAACTGTCAAATGGCGGAAGTGGTTCATGCATATGGTAAAAAGAAGAATAGAACTAGGAGTTTAGATAACATCAAAACCAGCGTATTGTTAGCTTAATGGTTAGCAATGCGTGCCAAAATTTCTCTGATGAGTGAAGTCTAGCAGCTTCCGAAATGGATCTATAAGAAAAGCTATGGCACTTGTCTCTAAACATTTTTCCTACTCTATTCAATCAAAAAACTTTTAATAATTAATTAAAAATGATTATTAATAAGTAAAAACAATAATAATTTTCATAAAAATTCAAAAAGTGAAAAATTATTATTCTTGGCCTTGAGCTCGTTTCATGAATACTTGAAAATGTACAGGCCGTAAATCAACAAAATTGTTGGTATAAAAAATCAATAACAAAACCGAGAGCACACGGTAAGGGAGTTCTGATAATAAAACAGATCTCTCAAAAATCCATCATGATCACACTACTAACTGTCAAATGGCGGAAGTGGTTCATGCATATGGTAAAAAGAAGAATAGAACTAGGAGTTTAGATGACATCAAAACCAGCGTATTGTTAGCTTAATGGTTAGCAATGCGTGCCAAAATTTCTCTGATGAGTGAAGTCTAGCAGCTTCCGAAATGGATCTATAAGAAAAGCTATGGCAGTTGTCTCTAAGCATTTTTCCTACTCTATTCAATCAAAAAACTTTTAATAATTAATTAAAAATGATTATTAATAAGTAAAAACAATAATAATTTTCATAAAAATTCAAAAAGTGAAAAATTATTATTCTTGGCCTTGAGCTCGTTTCATGAATACTTGAAAATGTACAGGCCGTAAATCAACAAAATTGTTGGTATAAAAAATCAATAAATAATTTTTGAAAAAACACAAAGTTAGGTTAGGTTAGGTTAGGTTAGGTGGTAGCAGCCCACTAGGTGGGCCGCTCACTTGGACACTTTGAAGGTCCGTTGTGATACCACATTCTGAACGGTGACACTAACTTAGGATCACTTGGCAAATCGCTGCGTAGCGACAATAAAACTCCTGATTTGGGACACATCGATTTTCGACACGTCTTCCGGAGACCTAAGAACATCCGAACCGAGATACCTGCGCCTAGTCCTAGCAAACGCTGGACAACTGAGCATGAAATGACTTGATGATTCCACCTCGTCGTCCTCCATGCAGCTTACGCAGCTCGGGTCTTCAAGAATATTTAACCGCACCGCATGGACCCCCATCGGACAGTGCCCTGTCAACACCCCTATCACCATGGAAAGATGTAACTTGGGGAACCTGAGTAATTCCACTGACCGCCCGGAGTCAACTACTGGCCAGAAGGACTTCGACACCTGACATGAGGTGGTGTCCGCCCAGCGTTTGCTTAACTGTTCCGAGGCCCACCTGCCCAGAAGCAAACTACAGGTGGTAAGGGGAATACCCAGTGTACTGGAGTCAGCCACATCTGTGTCACGCGTGCCAGCTCTGGCCAAGAGATCCGCATGGCAATTGCCGGGAATGTCACAGTGGCCAGGCACCCAAATGATTTTTATTTTGAAGTAGTTGGACGCAACCGCAAGCGATTCCAGACAGTCGCTCACTGTCCTCGATCGAACGTTGCCTGCACTCAGCGCCCTAATTGCCGCTTGACTGTCGGAGTAGATGTTGAACTCCTTGACAGTGAATGCGCTCGACAGCATCCCATCTACCGCATCCTTAATGGCGGCAACCTCCGCTTGGAAAACGCTACAATGATCAGGTAGCCTAAATTTCGTGCTAATCCCGAGTTCCTGACAGTATACACCCCCCCCCAACACATCCATCCAGCTTTGACCCGTCCGTAAACAGGTTCGCCAAGGCCTCCCCCCAGATAGGTTCTCCGCCTGTCCACTCATCCCTTGCGGGAATGTAAGTCGAAAACCCCTTCGCCGGAGAAAAGGTCGGCGCACAGTAATCTGTTCTATTGGGAATAAAATCAAAGCCCGATAGTATATTGGAATGGCCATACTGAACAAGCCTATAACCAGCGTCTCGGAGCCTAATTGCAGCCCGAGCTGCGCCTATTTTTCCTACAAGGTCAACTGGGTGCAGATTGAGCATAACGTTCAATGCCAGGGTAGGAGTGGTGCGCATGGCCCCACTGATCCCAACCATGGCCATTCGCTGCACCGTGACCATCTTCTTCGTGGTGGAAGCCGTGTCTAGTGCGCCCCACCAGACCAATACCCCATAAAATAGGATAGGTTTCACTACCATCTCATATAACCAATAAACCACCCTAGGAGAGAGACCCCATCGTTTGCCGATGGCCCCTCTGCAGCAATACAGAGCGACCGAAGCTTTCCTAGCTCTATCCTCTACATTCAGCTTCCAGGACAGCTTCCTGTCCAGAATAACACCTAGGTACTTAACCTTTTCAGAAAGCACCAGCGGTACACCCCCAATCGAGGGTAGTACAAAATCATCAATCTTATATCTTCTCGTGAAGAGGACTAGTTCCGTTTTACCTGGGTTAACAGCCAGTCCACAAGATTCGGACCACTCTGTTACAATACCCAGATACCCTTGCAGAACATCCCTTACGGTACTAAGAAACTTTCCCCTGACGAGGATTGCCAGGTCGTCCGCATAGGCTATCACTTGACAGCCCCTACGCTCGAGGTCCTGGAGCAAGCCGTTGACTACAATGACCCAGAGAAGTGGAGAAAGAACACCTCCTTGCGGCGTGCCCCTTCTCACCCCTCTCTGAGCCCCAGCACCTCCCCACTCCGCCCTGACAATCCTGCCACAGAGTAATCTGCTGATAAATTCTATCAAGCTTGGTTCAACTCCTAGGCTTGCTAAGCCCCGTACGATGAAAAAACACAAAATTTGCGATACTTTTTGAACACACCTCGTATACTAATAACCAAAAAATTCCAATATGGCAACCATATCTAAACGGTGGACATATTTTCACTCACTGAGCACATTGAGTTAAAGTAATCATTATATATCCAAGTGTTTTTATTGAAATATTGACCGATTCTGAAAGGAGTGGTGGCTCTGATGGTGGACTTTCAAACATTCCTAAGAACTGTTTTTGCCATCTCCTATTAATGATTACAGGTCTTAAATGCACTGATTTTTTTCGGTTAGTTGTCAAATTGCCCGCTGTTTAGTGTGAACCGACTTTTATGGAAGCGGCCCTAAATTAATCAACTATATATAATTAATTTCAGTAACAAAAATTTCTCAAATATTTCGGCCTCTAGGCTGTGCTGGAAAAACTATGAAAAGACGATTTAATAACTTAAACTAATGTAAGGTGGTCGAATTTCGACCACGGGATATACTAGTTATTATTATTTACAATGCAATTTAATATAAAAAGGTCATTTTTATATGTAGTCAAGTAAGTAGTAATAACAAGGCAAAATGGCAATAGAATATCTATAACAATAAGGAAAATCAAGAGCGGATTCAAGATCTTAACACAGGCATGTATGCGGATGCTTACAATTTGATAAATTATTACTTCTTTTCTCAGTCATGTGCATTTTGAAAGTGCTTCAATTAAATTGTAGTTTAATTGCATTTTTTTGCTGTTGCTCGACCTTCATTAAATACAATGTTCGTAAAATGTGAGTTACCTTACTGACTGCGTGTCTATTATACATATGTGTGTATCTATTATATATGTTTCGTATAACAACCTTTATCTCCAATGGAATCCGAAACTACAAAACCGATTTCAGTAAAATTTTTTATGGTCTTAAAAGATGATCAATAATTCAATAATATTTGAGGAAATGTTCATTATTAGAGTGCTAAAATTTGGCAAGGAGCTCTAAGACGTTATTCTCTAAAACTTCTAGAAAACAAGACATAACTAAAAAGGGAAGTGCCCCTCCCACACAAATTGGATTATTTATTCTTGATGTCTTTGGAAGTATTCATATTAGAGCACTGAAATTTAGCAAAGAGTTGTAATAGATTAATTTTTTACCTTACTTACAAATGTGGTTTTTAAAATGAATGTTACATAAAGTGAATTTCTAGCAACTTTAGAAAATGAAATCAGTATAATATTCAGAAAGGTCAAGGGATTTCGCAAACAGGTTTTCTGCGCTGAATATCTTTACCAACGTTATTGTTAGAGTATTGGAACTTGGCATGAGATCCCTGTGAGGATGTGTGAGTTCGTTTCTAGTGCGCTTCGAACCCCTACTAGTTCGCCTTCAATGTATTTTACATGAAATCTACTGGCGAATTTAACATGGCGATGTCCTAGGCGGTGGAAATTGTCCCCCGCGGCATTACCTTTTCGACCGTTCCGAGCTAGCTAAAAATTCGACAGTTTGGATATAGTTCGTTTATTGCTTTTATTGCTCTAGTTCTGAACCATTTCCAAATTCTGCAGTTTGGATGTAGTTAGATTAAATTAAAAAGAAATAGCTGCGAAGCCTTCCATGGTAGAAGAGAGTTTTGCCAAATGACGGCCTACGGGCGACTCCGTTTTTAAGCAACTTTTTCAAACCACTTGTGGTGTTACCTTTTGCCTTTTAATGAATACACAACTGCCCGTTCCGAACTAGTAAAAATCTAGTTCCTATCGCATTAGTTCTTATTAAAAATTTTTCTCACTAGTTACCGATGATTTGTGTTTAATTTCACACAACATATTCCAACCTTTTTGATATATGTTTCTTTGATAAGTTCCGACATGCAGCGAAGCGAAGCGTGGCCGGTATTAAAGAAAAAACTTTAGAACACTCATTAAAAGATCACAGTGTTCTAAATTGAAATGTATCCTCGTAAACGATTTTATAAAGTGCTCATTTGAAAACGTGGCCTCATTAACCAACCAATATATTTCACCAAGAAAAGCTAATAGATTCAAATATTTTTTTTTATTTCAAAAAAAAGTCTAGCTTAAGCTTTTAAATTTGATTTCTCAAATAAAATTTTTTATTTTATATTTGTAAAATTTAGTGTCAGATTATAACATGATAAGGTCCTTTTCATTCTTCAAAAGTGAAGTTAATCAATGAGTGTAAGGGACAGAAAAAATGTAGTCATTATTTATTTATTTCTATTGCTGGGATTCGGTCTATAGATATTTTTTAGTATACAAGTTAATTTTCCTATACTCCGGCTTACTCACATATTTAATATAATTTCTTATGGGGAGCAATAATTTTTAAAATTCAATGAATACAGGTTTTTCAAAAACAAAAAAATAACGGAGTAAATGCACTGGGCAACTATCCATTAGAGGAGCGGAAAATGTGTTGTTGTTATATGGCATTAAATATCAGTCGCCACTAAAATTTATTGATACAACTGACACTGGACGGGAACATGCATATCTAAAAGGAAAGCAAAATAACAAGTGTAGTAAAGGAGAACACTGAACCGACCATAGTGAATAGTCAGCCACACAAAACAAACTGGGGGATAGTAAACTAAAGACACAACATTTAAAAAAACAAATATTGTATTATCAAAAGCAATTACAAAAGAAAATAATAAATTGAATGGTGGAACTTTCGACACACACTCTTTGTAGGAAAGGTGAAATGCAAAAGGCATAACCAACATACATATGACCCGCGGAGTCCACTTTGCGGACAAAAATGTTATCACCGTTGACAACGAATAATAACAAGAATGGCCATCGAGAAAAAACACATCCCAATTGCCACTTCACCGATCCACCGACTAAATAAGGGCAAACAGCTCCAGTACAGCATCAATGGACAGGAGAATGCCGAGCACAAGGCAAAGGGTCTACGTACAAAGAAAAAAATGCCGAAAACTCATAAATTTGACTTTTCACTGGTTTAATCTGTAGAAAGAAATTCCTTTGACAGGCACCGGAGGGTGAAAACCGAATTAAAAAAAAAAAGAACAAAGTATAAACCCAAGTAAAAATCAGTTATTTGGGCGGATCAAGAAATAGAAATGTAGAAAAGATAACTTTAACCGAGAGCAACTAATGCAAATAAAGAAAAACAAGTACTAACCATTATAGTAAGCTAGTATTTTGAATAAACTGTGTACCACGTATATTTATTGCACATTAGAGTGTTTCAAAAATAAATAAAAATTTTTTTTTGCTGTGTTGGTTGAGCATTACAAAAATATAAAGGAAGCCAAAATGAATAATTTAATAATTTTAGTGAAGTTTTAACAGACTTAATGTCTGTACATATATAACGGATATTACGTAACAGTGCATTGTGGGTATTTGATTTATTTTAGAACGATTTGTCTACAACTGAACTTTTTCTACTGAGATCAAGTCGGCACCTACCGCATCAGAGTCCAATTGCTTTTTAAACAAATTTATGATACACAACGAAGTATGGGAAAAATATATATATAATAATACTATATCTGGCCCTGGCTAGTTATGTCGCAACTTAATAGAGCCTGGCTAAGGCTGAGTATTGAAAACATTGACTAAGGCTAATTTTGTTTTGGTTTTTCTTTATTTAAAGTCGGAACTAGGAGCCATCAAGATCCTATATTGTGTATATATAAGGAAGTTAGAAAACTAGACTGATTTTGTTTTGTTTGTTAGGCGAACATTTTATAAATGTTTCCCACATTTGGCAAATATAACTCCGAGCTGATTGAAACGAGCTCATCCTTCAATTTGTGGTAGATTACTCTTTGTCCTACAAATTGTTGGAACCTACAGTTCGTTGGAGAAAATGTACTTCTTGACTTGACGAAATCTTGAACCTCAAGAATGAGAAGCGATACAAACAAACTACTACGGGAAAAATAGTCCGGTTGAATGAAGAACGTCCCTTGGGATCTATCTTTTACTTAATCTTCTTTCTTTTACTAGATATAGCAAGTCTATATATGTCTGTATATGTGGTACACAGCAAATTGAAATTTGTAGATTTAGATCTGATTATAATAATTAATGCAGGTTCTTTCTATCTCTCCATCATTTATTACTCGATGCATGCCTATATAGTTTAGTCGAGACAGGCGAAAAATCAATGGATTGCGGAAGTTTCTGAAACGTCCTTTTTTGCTTATCGTAGACTACTGCTAGTAAGAATGAAATGTTGTAAAAAATAACCAAGAAATATGCAGAGTGTTCTTTGCTGCACCCATTTAAAGTGAATTTCTGACTTTTTCGCAATTATTTCGGTATGTAACATCTATAGAAAAACGTACTTCCACCGTTCTTGCCACAAAATGTTAAAAAATAATAAGCTAAAAATGAGTCACTGTTAATTGGGTAAGAAGGACTATTTCTACGGTCATTTTTTATGGGTTAATCTTATTTACCAAAAATTGCTGAGCAAGCATTCTTAGGCACTTAGCTTTCTACCGAACTCCGTAAAATATATTACTTAACTTTAACATTTTTTCATATATCGATGGGGAATTTTGTGACAAACAAATCGCAGCAGAACTTTTTGCTGTTACCATTACCGAAATAATGGCGAAAAATTCACTTTAATTATTTCAAAATTTCATCCTTACTAGAAGTAGAGTTCTTTCCATTAACAAACACAAACGGATGGTCCGAAAAACTTCCACAAAAAAGTTTTGGTCGACCGGACTATATAACAATATCACACACTTCGAAAGGTGATAGTGCAATGAGAGCTATACTCCCCTATTGTGAGTGTCGAACAATAATAGATAATCGACCGCTAAGCGATTAGCGATTATCGAGTCATTGCGAGTATCGACCGGATCGCTTAGTGAGCGGCTGTAATCGGCTGATCCGATCATCTTTCTACAGCCATTTTGACGTCGTTGGGATGTCGATGTGATTTTAAAAGTACTATTAAAATGGATTAAAAGTAAATTATTGAAAGAAAATAGAAAATACATTAGAATAGAGCAGTTTTCGTTCGATCAAGTTACACAACACTAAGGTACAATACAATTGACTCAATAGAAAGAAGTCTATACTACTGCAAATCGACACACGCAATAGGGCTGATAATAATTCAAATCAGACTAAGTCTGTTATAAGTTCTGAGACGAAGCGAAGCGTGACCGGGTTTACTAGTAATAGTAATATATCTGTGCTAAAAAGCCAGGTCTGCCAAAATTAATTTCAACAAATACTTCTCCACCCTAATGAGTATTTTTATTTATTTTTTCTGTTATCAAATTTCTTTTCAATCGATAATTATGTAAATTTTGTAAGTCCCATGCTCACACACATGATCATGTGTTTCGTCAGACTAACATTTCTAAACAGCGGGTTATCAAAATCATACCTTTATGATCACCGCTCAATGTGCACCTCTTTCTCATTGTCAGGTCAATTATGAAGAAAGAAAAAACACTCAGATATCGTATTTACTAATAATAATAATAGCTTCTTCTAATTCTCGGCGTCCTGTTTATAAGTTGGCCTACATGTTTTATTCCCACTCCGAAGCAGTGATGCTAGAAGATTATTTCCCTAAACCCTTAAACTTTCTGCCTACAATTTTAGAATATACGAAAAAATATATGGGTCATTCCATGCCAAAGCGACAAATTTTTTACCTGACCCCCTTCGATTTCGCTAAAAATTTTGCTATCTTTTTCTACCCCCCGAAAGACTTTTTTCAGAATTTTTTCCAATTTTTTTCCCCAAATCAAAAACAGTTATGAACTTTTAAAAAAAATGTTTTTTTTTTAATGCTGAAACTTTTTCAAAAATCGACGGTTTGGGGCATTTGTTTTTCAAAATTTTTGTTCTTAAATGTAGTTTTCACAAAAAAAAAAATTTAAAAGCCCAGATATATAAAATATTTTTTTTTTTCGAAAAAACCGTAATTTTCTCAAAGTCCGACTCTTTTTTTGATTTTTAATTTTTTTAAAAACTCCAACTAATTCTGCAATAAGCCCCGCTAATCACAAGATGTGCCGACAATCGCTTCTATTTTTTTTTTTTTGATTGAAAAAAAAAAATTTTCAACTTTGGCTCATTTTATACAACTTCTTATGAAATTTTTTTGATTTTCTCGAGAAACCTCAAAAGTTGAAAAATCTAATTTTATTTGAGAATTTTAAGCGAAAAATCGTTGTTTAAAAAAAAAGTTAATAAACGAATGATTCGTACCCTTCTGTTAATTTATCGTCTCTTAATATCTTTAAATAAATAAAAAACATTTCTTTGTATGTGTTCAAATCATATTATTTTACATTTCAGATCATATCTACTTAACTTTAATATTCAATATTACACCTTTTCTTCTTACTGGATGATTGCCTTCTTTTCTTCACTGTACTGTGATTCAAATACTTTTCTGAAGAAGAAAACATTCCAACTTGCACCATACAATCTTCCAACGGCGAAATTTTATGGATTTTTTGTGTCGCTGGTATTGCTTTCGCATTTATAAACCGATCTTCTAATTTTTCTTTCAACGAGTTATAGGGTTCAATTGTTAAGAACCATACACTCACATTTGTCAAATTTTTTGACGCCCGTTCGAACAATTGTAGAGGCGTTAATATTTGCTGATCAGGTGGTAACTGCAGACTTGCCCGCGAGGCTTTTCTTTTAATCGTCCCGCCAACTCCGTTGCGAAAAAATTCCATTCGACGATTACACCAAACTCTTCACGATAATGCGATAGATAACTAAAATGCTTGTAATTTTTGTATTGCTGAGGTGCGCCATCCGTACCATGTAAATTGTAGTGCCCATTACCTCCGCAATCTTTTCAATGCTCCAATTTGATGGCTTTAAAGTCCAAATTTGCAAATGTAAAGATTTGCTTGTATCAGTGTCATTAAACTTCTCTCTCAATTTTTCAATTATTTCAGCAGAATCTGTATCCCTGCATTGAAATTCCACAGCATTGTGTACTCCTAGGGCCTTTCTCAAATGAGAAGCAACACGAGTGATTTTCTTGTTCAAATACATTTCATCATTCTGTCTTCTTGTAAGTACCGGGGATTGGTTTAGCAATAGTAGAGCATCATTTATGGTCTGAAGAGTTACCTCCAGATTCAGTTCCGATAACGACCAACTACTTGTTGGCTCTAGAAAAAACAACGAATAAAAACTATAGAAAGTCAACAATGATATTTAAATACCGAGATGTACGAAAGGTTAGAAAATACCTGTCAGATTATCGCGTTCAGAATGTTCAACTTCTATAGATCCGCTAATAATATTTTGATTATTTTCAAAACAATCATCGTTTTGATTATCATCACTTTCAACAGAAGTATTGTCAACAAAGGGTTGAAGCATATTTTTATAACATGAACTGCATATTCGGTAATCAGACGACAAATTGTATCGAACTGCTAAATGCTCCGGTAAATTTCGCAGGGATAGTTTTTTGTATGTTTTTCCAAATTAAATGGATTGCAACATCGATCAAAAAACTTCGGCATGTTCTTTTTGTTCTGACTACTTCTGACTGACTGTCAAACGATCAGCAGTGTTGCTTTTATCAAAACAAAACTAAAATAAATAAATAAAAAGAAGTGAATTTATTTGTAAAAAATTTATAATTGATAATCGACAGTACATGAATTCTGACGTTGTATCAACTGAAGATAACTTCTAAGCACATTTCATTTTTGAAATTGTCAAACATTTCAGTGAAAAAAAAAAACTTTTATAAGAGTAAAAGATTTACCTCAAGAGGGGAAAAAAATTATTGTTTTCACATTTTAATACGATAATTACTTGAAATTCTCAATTAAATTTGATTTTTCAACTTTTGAGGTTTCTCGAGGAAATCAAAAAAATTTCATTAAAAAGTTATATAAAATGAGACAAAGGTGAAAAAAATTTTTTTTTCAATCAAAAAAAAATAGAAGCGATTGTCGGCACAATTTGTGATTAGCGGTGCTTATTGCAGAATTAGTTGGAGTTTTAAAAAAAAATAAAAATAAAAAAAAGGGTCGGACTTTGAGAAAATTACGGGTTTTTCGAAAAAAAAAAATATTTTATGTATCTGGGCTTTTAAACATTTTTTTATTTTTTTTTTTTTTGAAAAATACATTTAAA
This sequence comes from Merzomyia westermanni, assembly GCA_949987695.1. NCBI lineage: Eukaryota > Metazoa > Arthropoda > Insecta > Diptera > Tephritidae > Merzomyia > Merzomyia westermanni. The sequence goes on from OX465291.1 coordinate 78,276,143, forward strand.
AACAAAAATTTTGAAATAAAAATGATCCCACACGGTCGATTTCTGAAAAAGTTACAGCATTTAAAAAAAAACGCTTTTTTTAAAGTTCATAACTTTTTTTGATTTGGGGAAAAAAATTTGAAAAAATTCTGAAAAATGTCTTTCGGGGGTAGAAAAAGATAGCAAATTTTTAGCGAAATCGAAGGGGGTCAGGTAAAAAAATTGTCGATTTGGCATGGAATGACCCAAATGTAATAAACGTTACTGTTTATTCGTTAATACACTCAAACATATAAGAATCTAATGCATTCATAATAAATTGACAATGTGAATTTATACTTTTCTGACTCAGCTTATCAATTCCTCTTTTTGTGCGTACATCAGTTAAAACACAAATATTTTATTTTAGCATCAGCGTTTGCATGAGCTCAGCCCCAAATCCATTGTGCATGCTCGCATTCCGGGCCGGGTGGGGGCACATTCGTCCAATCAGGCATTACTCATTTAATCCTTTTTAAACCCACATGAACTTAAGAAGAAGCGAAATATCCACTTGCTCCACCTCTGCCAGACTATCGAAATAACGTGGAAGTGCTAAATTCTTATTGTACCGAAAAAAAGTCTATCACCGAGCATTTATGCTACCTTTCATAAACATGACTGGACTAATATTTGTAAGTATGAGAAAAAGGAAAGATGGGCCCATCAATAAGTACATCCGAGTTAACAGGACGATGAGCTGAGTCGATTTAGTTATGTCAGTCTGTCTGTTTGAGCGGGTTGCACTTATTACATATGTAATGTGGATAAAAAAGTCTTCCACCGAATTCTGAAAGAGGCGGATTAATGAAAAATTTTTTGATATAGGTTGAACTTCCGCTTAGCCTTATGTAAATTGTATATAAAAAATTAGAAGGTTGAAAAATATAGGATGTAGGGCTGTATCTTATATTTTTCAAACCTAACTGATTCTATCGATAAACTGAGTTTGGACTATATATCTTATAACTTTAAACGAGCTATTCTTGTATATTTGTATATCCGACTATCTCGAAAACCGCTCAACCGGTTCTGATGAAATTTAGTATTTATACTAGTATAGGGTAACATATCGAGCCCTAACAACAATTTTAGTGTAACCAACTAAAATAAAATATTACAGGAGAAGGTCTATAGTTTACAAATATAAAAAAGTGTAAAGCAAAATGTTACTTACGTCATAGTTGCCTTTGCTTTATTTTTTTAATGGTACATATTAGTGTTGCAATACTTTGTGAGATGGTTTAAAATAAACAGAATTATCGATATCTGTCAAAATACGGATTTTCCAAACTTTGCTGGTTACGTAAAAATCGAGGTTAGGGCTCGATATTCTGAGAATTTTCACGTAATGTGCCAATATGGGTATCAAACGAAAGATATTTTCCTGCGTATTAGGAAAAAACATTTCTAAGTAGGGTTGCCACTTTTGTTCGACTACAAAAATTCGGCAAAGAAGTACATATACCAAGAATCACAATCATCCAAGAGTGTCCGCTCGGGTGTACCATGCAACGCCATCAATTTCCAGTAAGGCCAACATATGCCATGACTGCACACAAAGCTCAGAGGCAAACTCTTGAGTTTTCAAAAGTTAAACGACCAAATACGTTAAAAGTAATGCTTCCGCCAAGATATGTTTTTAAAATCTCTTTTTGAAAAGCTCCACTGCTGTTAGGTAAAATTATTTTTTCAAGCTACCATAATGTCTTTACTAATGAGTATCTAAAGCAAACTAAATTGTATGGCAACCCATGAAAATGCCGAGCAAAGCTCGGTCGCCCAGGTACTTTTTCAATCAAATAGGTAAGAACTTCCAGTTTCGCACAGTTAATGTTATTTTGTACACGACCAATCTGCGGAAATTGTGATTCGTATTTATGAAAGGTATTAAGCTGAGATCACACGATTGGTCAAATGTACCAATTTTTTGTCATTTATATGTACAGATCGTGTGACAGCCAGAAAATATTTGGCATAAGGCAAATTAACAAAATTTTTGTGCAGATAGACCGATAAAATACGGCTCTGTTGTACCAATCATGTGAACTGTTGTACAAATCAAGTAAATACAAAAAATGGACAAATGTACCTATAATTTTATCTGCCACTGCAGGACCAATCACAGTGACCAATCAATTCAAATAAAGCCAAAATTATGTTTTTTTTTATTTTTATTATTATGTATTTAGTTTGTTTCATACAGATAATGGGTCTTATTTAGGATTAATATGTTTCGAAATAATACCCTAGGATTAATACTTAATTTAATTTAATTCGATTAAACGACTTATTTTGATTTATCATTATTAAATGACATTGAATCCTAGGAATACTTTACACCTGGCTGGAATTTCATTATTTACTGTATTATTAAACTAATAATAATAAATAATTATTAAACTTGGCAGCACTGATATCTGCAAAAACAATTGATGCACCACTGCTCTTTATTCCATTTGTCCGTTATTAAACAAGTCACTACATCTATTGGTGAGTATAGATATTTATGATATGTTTATATATATTTATTTATTTACATTTAATATATTAATATTGTTCATTTATTTTTCAGAATATGGATACAGATGAAGATGAAATCTTTGATAATTTGACTACCGCAATATGCGAAAATATATCCAATATGTCTGCAGAACCAACACCAACGCCAAATAAAAAGAGAAAGCGTTTTCAAGTTACAACGGCATGGTCCTCGGAAGATGTGTTTAATTTAATAGAAATAATAGAAAAACATCCTTGTCTGTGGGAATATTCTTCATCAGACTATAAAAACCGACAGAAGAGAGAGAACGCATGGAGAGAAGTTGCAGCGAACTGTCATGGCCGTAGCGTTGATGAGTGCAAAGCCAAGTGGGCGAATGTGAAAACAGCGTACAATAATACAAAAAACAAATTAAAGGCAAAGTCTGGTCAGAGTGCGTCAAGTTCACAACCTCATTGGCAATTTTGGACTGCAATGCAGTTTTATCATAACCACGACAAAGAAAAAACGACTTCATCTGTTTCAAATATAAGCCCTGATAGTGAAAGTTTACCAAACACGCATTTTCAATCCATCAACATGCAATCCAACGCATCAACATCATCGCCAGCTGATGCAGCAACCAATTCGCCAGAAGATCTTTTAAAACGCGCAACAGATTTATTGTATGCAGAAAAAGAGGACAAGTGGTATTCCTTCGGCATGTACATAGCATCGCAAATGCGTGAAATTAATGCAAAAAATGAGAAAGCAGCAAAAAAACTTGAAATTAATATTATGAAGTGCACTATAGATGCGCTTTCAGAATTAAATGATGATTGATATTTCATTGAATTGTTTTTCTTCTATATTAATAAAGTTACAGACATATTTAAATCATTAATTTTAATTAAAATAAACATCTATATTGAAATGGTATTTCTCCAGCGGCTGTCATAAAATATTGTTCGAACTCCTCACGAATTTCTTTGGCTTCATTGGTTATGTATGTCGTTGGACGTTCCTCTGCTCCTTGTTGGCAATTTTGAGTACCTTGCTCATGAACTGAATTGTCTTGTTGATCATTACTATCTGTAGTTAAACCTTCTATATAACTGGCATTTTTTTTAATTAAAAAATTATGCAAGGCACAGCAGGCCAGTGTTATTTGGGTCGTTTTATGCTCATTCAGTTGAATTGGTCGATATAGAATTTGAAACCGCTTTGCCATAATGCCAAATGCATTTTCGATAACGCGCCTAGCACGTGACAATCGGTAATTGAATATGCGTTGACCGGCAGTTAAATTTTTACCAGGGTATGGTTTTAAAATGTGCTTTTGCATGCGGAATGCATCATCCGCCACTAACAAGTATGGACAATCACGGTCACGATTTAGCAATGGTTGTGGTAAAGGCAATCTCAGTGTGTTATTGTCCAAAGCTTTCTGAAATGTGGACTTTCCAAAAACGCCGCCGTCCGAAACTCTGCCATTGCACCCGACATCAATATATATAAATCGGTAGTCCGCATCCGCAATGGCCATAAGTACAATACTATTAGTACCTTTATAATTATAAAAGGTACTTCCAGACCGCGGCGGAGCCTTCATCACAATGTGTTTCCCGTCAACTGCGCCTATACAATGGGGAAAATTCCATTTATCATTAAATTTTTGGGCAATGTCAATCCACATTTGTTCGTTGTTTGGAACCTTGCAAATGTGTAATGTGATATCAATTTATATTTGTTATGTGATTTTGTAAAGCTACCTGTAAATATTCATTTTTCAAAGCTTTGTAAATTGCATCGCAAACCTCCGGCACAAATATAGATATGGTATTCGGCGCAATGCGAAAGTCAACAGATAAACTTTTGAAGCTGTCTCCAGAGGCAAGGAAGCAAAGTGTAACCGCCAAACGTTCATTGGCTGGTATTGCTTTGCGCATATTGGTGTCACTTTTTTTTATGTTTGGAGAGACTAATTCAAGAATATAATTAAAAGTGGCTTCGTCCATGCGAAGATAATTTTTAAACAAATATTTTTGATTGTTCACTTCACGAAACTCGCGCAGAGTTTTTGCATACGCGCCGTCAGTACTTCTCCTCTGAAGCCAATCCAGCACCCAAACACTTCGCTTCTTCAATGTTCGTTTTTCTTTTATTTGTTTCTTTTTATTAATTAGGTGTACACAAATACACATAATTGCCACTATTTTCCTTTTTCTTGATGAAGAAATCATTTTTATTTAAAAACTATAAAATTACGTTCAAATATATGTATGTTTACAAAGCTCATGTCTACTGTATTCAAGATGACAAACCCAATCATGTGACAGGGTTGCACAAATATCTGTCATATTATTGCAGTGTACAAATCAGTACAGAAAAATTCTGGCTCAAATACGCCAATCGTGTGAACACTGAAAATTGTATCGGTACACAAAATTTATTTTGTACAAATTTGTACAGAAAAATTTTGTCAAAAATCGGTACATTTGACCAATCGTGTGATCTCAGCTTTAGGCTTCGGTAAAGTCGAAGAGAATTTTTTTTGTGGTTTTTAGTGGAATTTCATTTGATTCAACTGTAAAATTTTCATTTAATGCAGATTTACTGCTAGTAATGTATTTAACAATTTTTATTGTTATAACTGTTTGGGTGACATGATTTTTTCAAAGATGTATTTGTTATGACTAGGCAGTCTAACAAGCGTAAGGCAAATAATCTTACATATTAAGATTAACGGTTACTATTACCAATTTAATATTTAGCAATCTGACGTCCACTGTGGTGTGGTACGACGAAGGTTACTGATTCCTTACTGCTGGAAAATTAAGAAGACTAATAAAATAATTGGCGATGAGCTGAGTCGATTTAGCCTTGTCCGTATGTCTGTTTGTACGCAAACTAGTCCCTCAGTTTTTGAGATATCTTGATGAAATTTGGTATGGAGCCGCCCTTTTGCATGAGATTAATCATTCGTCGGAATCAGCAAGATCGGAGCAATACAAGGCATAGCTCCCATACAATCGATAGTTTCGATAAATGGGTTTTGGGCTATAAATTTTGCAATTAAAAAGCTAGGAACGTAAACCTTGGCACGTTTGGTACTTAGTATGTATGTAATGTGTGTAGTGAAAATCAGCCAGAACGGACCAACATAACATATAGCTCCCATACATCGATAGTTTCGATAAATGGGTTTTGGGCTATAAATTTTGCAATTAAAAAGCTAGGAACGTAAAACTTTGCACGTTTGGTACTTAGTATGTATGTAATGTGTGTAGTGAAAATCACCCAGATCGGACCTACATAACATATAGCTCCCATGCAATCGATTGTTCCGATAAATGGGGTTTGGGCTATGTATCTTTAAATTATCAGTTTTGCAGAGTTTTTACTAATTGTGAGTAAGGATCGGACACTTAAAACCGTGATGCGTATTCATGAAAGCCCTGCTTGATTTTCCTACAAATTGGTTGGACCCACAGTTTTTTGCCGATTCCTAACGGCATCTGCAAAGCAGATCAATTCTTGTTGAGAAGCCTTCCATGACAGAAATACACACAGAGAGTTTGCCAAACCACTGCCGATGGGCGAACCCGTTTTGAATTTCAAACCACTTTTGATGTTACCTGTACCACGGCTCGAACATTGGACCTTCGGTGTGGTAGCCCAGCAACACTACCGCCACACCACGGCGGCCGCAAGAAGACTAATAAATTCGACTAAAAACATTTTGTTATTTTATGATCAGCAGGATGAGGATTAACTATTTATATATTACTAGCAGTCCGGACAGACTTTGGTCTGCCTAAAATTTAAGTTGCAATTGTAAGTGCAAATTGTACGCTCTTCCATCCCCACTTGCCGATTCCTTGTAATTTATTCCTATATCTTAATTTCTTAATTTTCCTTTCTACTTTTGTTTTCCTTTGGCCCCATATCCCGTTGGTTTATTTCACCCTGTTTATTTTCCTCTAACACCTTCTCTAATTCTAAAATTTTCATTTCCTACTCCCCTTCTTCTCCCTTTTCCTCTGCGGGTACTGATATGTACATAGTTTCGAATATATAGCGGTTTAACTTTTTTTAGTCTTGGTACCTCTAATTTTTTCTAAGGTTTTTTTCATATATAGCAAGTGGTACATATATCCAAACATCATTAATTTAGACCAAATGCGTTCAGATTTATGACGAATTGAAATTTAATATGGCCTGGGGGCGAGGCACCGCCCACTGAACCCAAGAATGTACTGTGAGAATTATATGAAGATCGGTTGAGTACTTCGGACGCCTATAAAGGGCACCCAGATACATAGACACACATTCATTTTTATTTATAAGTTTTATTATTTCAAAGAAGTATTTGAAACAATTTTAATTTTATTGTGCGTTTGAGATTAAAAAACCTTTGTTTCAACGAAAGAAAATAATAACCATTCGACTGAGGTAATATAAGTGAACATATGGAATTCAAGCCAATCGACACGTGACATTATCTCGTACGATCCGCTTCTTTGGTGTCGAACATTTTGTTAACTCTATCCCTAAAAATATATATATACTAGCAGACCCGGCAGACATTGTTCTGCCTAAAATTTTACCTGCCTACATTTATTAAAGTGCACTCTTTTCCCTCCCAACTTGGCGCTTCTTCTATATGTATCCTTATATCTTCCTTTTTCTTTCTACTTTTGCTTTCCCCCACCCCCATATACCGTTACTCTTCTTTACCCTCTTCATTTTCCTCTAACACCACCTCTGTATTTTAAATTTCTATTCCTACTTCCCGTTTTCTCCCATTTTCTCTGCTGGTACCGCTTTCTGTTTCCAATGGTTTTTTTGCTGTATAGAAGACATATCTATGTATAAAATATCATTAACTCTAACTAAATAAATTCCTAACTGTGCCGAATTGCTACTTTAAATGGCCGAGTGCTTTTCCAAAAGTTATATATGGCATGTGTCGTCCACAACGAGCCCCTGAACCCACTGTAAAAGGTTCATTGAGGTCAACAATAAACTTTGTACATGAATGAAGGAAAAACAAAACCCAAAAAATGTGGGCGTTACCACGCCAACATATCCAAACCTACCCTGCAGTCAATTCTACTAGTTTTATGCGAGTCAAATACTAGTTTGTTCCCTGCAGTCAATTATACTAGTGTTATACTAGTCAAATACTAGCTTGCCAAACCGGCTCAACTAGTTCGAGCTCTGTAATTTTTCCATATTGGCAACTGGTATTTTTAACACGGCGATGTCCTACGAGATGACAATTGTCCGCATCTGCATCAGCACCATACAAATTGGCATACTAGTCAGTCTCTGCATCAGCAATATACCAGTTGACATACTAGTCTTTATATACATCAAGATCATCCATTCAACATACTAGTCCGTATACAAATCAGGATCATACCAGTTTACATACTAGTCGGTACATACACCGGTATCATACCAGCCGACATACTAGTTAGCCTATGCATCAGTATCATACCAAATACTGTACCACTTCATAGTAGGTTAGTTCATTTTGGGTTGAAAAATACATGAAAATTGCAAAATTACATTGCAAACCACTTTAATAAAAATTCAGTCATAATATATAAAATATGTGTCTATCAAAATAAATATTGCTTCACTATATTAACCCTTCGTCTTACACATGAGTCCAGCCAGACCTTTTCCATTTTTAATCTCCAAAAAATACCACTTTGGCTTAAGCTAGAGGTTTGAAATTTTAAGTAGCTTCCTAGAATTTAGCCATACGTCGATTTGTAAAAAAAATCATCCTGACATCTGATATATATATCTAGATATGTTGATTAATACATCACATTCGTAACACATAGGTCTGACTGGACCCACATACATTTATATGTAATTTTTTGCATGCAACCGCGCATAATGCATTTTTTCAAATTTTTGAATGTCAAGGCAACCTTTGCTTTTTTCCTTTTCGGTTTTTATTTTTTGATTAAATTCTTTTTTTAATTTTTTAATGTCATGGCAAGAGTTGATATTCTTTTTAGTACATATTTTTGAATTTTTCGTTGGTGGTCGGTCGTAAAAGAGTTGATTTTCTTTTTAGATCATATTTTTGGATTTTGCTTTGATGGCAGTTGATAAATAAAAGTTGAATGTTCAGGAAGTGAGTGCTAAAATATATTTCTTTATTACGCGTTATTTTTTGGTGTGCTATTTTGATAAAAAAAAAATATGAGTGACAAAATTGATTTGATTTATAACACTCGACCGCATAGAAGAAACTTTGACAGTGAATATTATGAACGAATAGCAGCTGCTTTAGCTAACGATTTGGAACGTGAAAGGGCTGCTGAAGAACTTGAAGATAACCTTCAACCGATAAACCTGCATGATGATTACAATGACATGGAGGAATTGGATTGTATTCCAATCAAATGAATTATCCTTTGATGATGATGATGACGATGATGATGATGGTGATGATGAGTTCCAAGTAGCAATGGAAGGACATAATCCCAATGACTTTTTGTGTGGTAAAGATGGCACAAGATGGAGCAAAAATGAACCAAGGGCAGTTCGTATTCGAGCACACAATATCATGCGATTTCGTGCAGGACCAAAAGAAAATAATTCCATTGCGATCGAGCTATTCAAAAAATTTTTTACTCAAAGCATTTATTTTATTATTATAAAAGAAACGAATCGTTACGCTAAAGAAACAACTGAGAAATGGAATACGGCCAACCCTGACAAGCAACAAAAAACTTGGAAAGATATGACTGAAGCTGAATTGGATGCCTTCTTGGGCATTCTTTTTGCAGCTGGTGTTACACACAATAATATGCAAAAGCAGATGTACTCGTGAACATCGTCAAAAGTTCGACAAAGCGGCGCCAATTCGTGATATTTGGAATTTTCTAAACCAAAATCTGGCAAATAACTACGAACCTCATGAGACAACGGTAGTCGATGAGCAGTTATTTCCATATAGAGGAAAAACCAAATTCACCCAATACATACCTCCAAAGCCAGCGAAATATAGCATCAAAGTTTGGTGGGCATGTGATTCCAAAACTAAATACCCATTACAAGGAAAATTGTATACAGGACGAAATGAAGGTGAGGAAAGAGAAGTAAATCAAGGTGAAAATGTACTGTTGCAGCTCGCTAAGTCGTATACTAACACCGGACGCACAGTTGTTGCAGATAGTTTCTTTACAACCTTGGAAGGTGCAAAGCGTCTTGCCAAAATTGGCATGGCTTTCGTTGGTACTATTCGAGCCAATAAGAGATGTATTCCTATCGAATTGAAAAAAGTCCTGCTCGTCTAATTCTTTCATCTTGTTTCGGATTTCACGACAATTTGGTATCACTTTGCAGTTATGTGCCGAAAAAGAACAAGGTCGTCAATTTGATTTCCACCATACACTACACAAAAGAGTGTTTTGTGAAGCAAACAACCCTGAAGCAATATTGTTTTATAATAAAAATAAAGTTGGTGTCGTTTGAATGGACCAGATAGTAACGCATTTTACTACAAAACGTTCAACAAAACGGTGGACATTTGCTTTTTTTTGTAATATGCTGGATGTTATGGGACTGGCATCTTACTGCATTTTACAAGAAGTTGAAAATACCCAAAAAAATGACGCTCGACGCAACTTCCTATGGACATTAGCTAGTTCATTGCTTCTACCAAACGTTGAAGAAAGAATGAACAACGTTCATATCTCTAAACAATTAAGCACGCGGACAGCTATAGAGGCCTTCTTAGGAAAACAAATAAACGTGAGTATTTCTAAATTTGTAAAACTTTTTATAATTTTTATTGCAATTTTTTTGGTTTCTAATTTCTTCTTCCTTTTTTAGAAACCCCTCGTAAATCCTACAAAAAGCGGCGCAGATACATTAGCTACAAAGAAATATTGTCGACTGTATGCAGAATAAGATGAAAAGATCCGGAGAAAGACCCGATTCTTTTGCTCGAAATGTGCAGAGCCGGTTTGTTAACAACATTCAAAAATCGACTAGGTTTGCTTCTGTTGTATTCCGAAATAATATTTAAGTGTTTTGGTCATTATTTGTCAATATTTCCCAATGTATTTAGAGAATGGAATATAATTTAATTGTTCTTTAATTTCAAAATAAAAATCAGTAATTTAATAAATATTTGAATACCATACAATAAAAAGGTTAAAAAAATAGAAAATGTTGCATATAATTCCTATATTTCAACGTAACTGCATATAATTTGTATATGGGTCCAGCCAGACTCATGTGTACCGAATGTGACTATCGAAACATGTGTCTGACGAAGAGTTAAACAATTGAATCAAATTTCAATAAAAGTATAGGCTATTTACAGAAATTTGGCCCTTGGAAAACATTTGTAAAAGTAATTTTTCCAATGATATAATTGATTTCACAGGCATAAATCATTAAATTTTCTGGGAACATTTTATGGAAAATTTAAATATCAATATCGGATAGAATCTAATCCATACTTGTAAAAATATATAAAACTAAGGAAATTCAAAGAAAGATTAGCTTTTTATGGAACAAATTATAAGTTTCGGAGTTCTTTGCAAATAACCATGCAGGTAATTCGAGTATGGATTTCTAGTACATAATGTTCAAGTTCTAAGTAACTAAATTTCTTTAAAAGTGCTATTTTTAACCAAGTTGTTATTGTATGTGTCTCTGCTTGCCATTTTAGTTTTTGCAGCTTCTAAACAATTCCGTTATTCCTTGTTATTTTATTTATGAAAACTGCATTTCACAATCACAATAAGTCAATAATAGAGAGAAGAGAAAAGTTAAAACAATTCAATATTGTTACATGAATTTGTTAAAAACTTTTTTATCAGAAAAAGGTTGGTTTGATTATTCCCAAAAGAAATGTTATTTACTTACTCAATTGCTTTGACAAGTGATCGTTTCGTTTTCACTTTTTTTCGTGGTTTCATTTGAGCACTGTACTCGTATACTCGTTTTTGCGTCGCTGGTATGCAGTTATGCAGTAGCGACGTCGCAAAAAAATAATTGTGATCTGCAACCCAAATGTACTATTTGAAGCAGGAAAATCTCAACAGGATTATGATTTTACTATAAGAAATATTACTTGCAAGAAAGTTTTATATTTTATTTAAATAAATGAATATTTTAATAATCAGAATATTAGTTGAAGAGAAAATAAAAATGTTGGACGGCGTTGTTAACAGAACGATTGCTGCCCATAGTATATGGCTACTAGAAGCGCAATTTACTCCGAATCTGCACACACACACACAAACCAAACAGGGTGCGTTAATAAAACTATCAAACTTAAATACGGCAATATTGAACGTGAAGGCAAATTATTGAATATAAAGCAGTTCTAACACCTTATCGGTTCCTACAGAATGTAAATTTCAGTTTAAATTGAAATTTTTAGTATGTATCGACAATTTTAGTGGGTTGTGGCTCCTTATGATAGCGAAAACGTTGCAGTCGCTCAAACTGGTGTGAATAAGCCCACGAAATTCTAGTTAATGAACTAGAATGTTTACTAACCAGTTTGTCAGTTGACTGCAAGGTTAAACCGGCTCAACTAGTTGGAGTTCTGTAATTTTTCCATATTACCAACTGGTATTTTTAACACGGCGATGTCCTACGACATGGCAATTGTCCGCATCTGCATCAGCACGATACCAGTTGACATACTAGTCAGTATATACATCAGTACCAAACCACTTACTGTACTACTTCATAGTAGTCTAGTTCTTTTTAATTTGAATAATACAAGAAAATTTCAAAATTTCATTACAAACCATTTTATTGAAAATTTAGTCATCAGATATAAAATATGTATCAATATAAATATTACTTCTTTACATTGAACAATGGGAACAAAATTTCTATAAAAACAAGTAAGGAAAGAGCTGACTGTGCCGACGACTTTACACCTTTCATGAATACGCATCACGGTTTTAAGTGTCCGATCCCTACTTACAATTAGTACAAACTCTGCAAAACTGATAATTTAAAGATACATAGCCCAAACCTAATTTATCGAAACAATCGATTGTATGGGAGCTATATGTTATGTAGGTCCGATCTGGGTGATTTTGACTACACACATTACATATTTAATAAGTACCGAACCTGCAAAATTTTTCCTAGCTTTTTAATTGCAAAATTTATAGCCCAAAACCTATTTATCGAAACTATCGGTTGTATGGGAGCTATGCGTTGTATTGCTAAGATCTTGCTAATTCCGACAAATGATTAATCTCATGCAAAATGACGGCCGCATACCATCAAGATACCTCAAAAACTTAGGGACTAGTTTGCGTATAAACAGACAGACGGGCATGGCTAAATCGACTTATCGCCCTGATCATTTCGGTATACTTATTGGTGGGTCTATCTCTTCTTCTTCTCATACTTACAAACATCGGACCAAAGTTATAATACCATTTCATGTTCATGAAAGGTATAAAAAATATAGTCGCACACATCACAGTCATGCTTCTTTAAATTTGTTTAAAACATTTTGTGGAAAATTTTAAAATTTATATATTAATCTCATATAGAATCTAATCCATGCTTCTAAAATATCTTTCAAGGAAACATTAGCTTTTTATGGTGAAAATTATAAGTTTCAGAGTTCTTTGCAAATAACCATGCAGGTAGGGACACGAATTTCGATACGATACGATACAATATCGATACTTTTTCCCCTCTATACCAATATTTTGTACTCGATCCTTGTATAGCGATACTTTTTGGCATCGAGTATTTAGACCCCGGTATCGATAGAAAGGACTAACATATCAAAAGCACTGCTCTGGTGGTTGCCCCTCTCTAACTTGTGCAGCGAATCGAAGGAAAATCAGCGACAAAGTATTTACAGTCAATTTAGTTGGAATAGGCAGACGCCTGCAAATTAAAGAGTTGCCGTTGATCGATGATCATTACAACATGTATTGATTTTGTTTTGCCTTAATGCTGCGAAAAAAGAAAAGGGAAACAAAACGGAAAATTTTGATGGAAATTCGCTTTAAACTGTAATTTACATTTTTCGTATTTAATTTCCCCTATGTATATATTTCGAGAAACTTATTATTTTAAATTATTTCAATGAAGCCAAAATTGGTGAAATTGGCAACAAAACTTTTTGAATTCAGACCTACTCTGTCTAGTGTATTTAGATTTAAGCGATTGTAACCATAAACTTAAGGTACGTATCTGTATGTATAATCTTATTCATTATAAATATACATGATATTTTATAAATAAATACGTATGTACTTATAAATTATTATTTTTTATTGTTAGTATGTATAGAGTAAGCCACATCTTCCAATTACCTATTTACCAATACCTATTTTAAGGTACAAATTTTGCATTTCGTTATTGAACTGCTTGTTATCAATATATTTAAAATCGATACTTTGAGTATCGAGTAGTTCTGTTGCGATACTACCGGATACCCGATACTTATAAAGAGATACTTCGAATAAGTATAGCATCCATACTTTCCATTCGATATCGTGCCCCTACATGCAGGTAACTGGCTTATACTAGTACATAATGTGAAAGTCGTTAGTAACTAAATTTTTTAAAAAGTGCTGTTAGCCACCTTGTTATCACGTGTCCCTGCTCGACATTTTCGTTGTTGCAGCTTTCAAACGATTCCGTTGGAGATTCACTGTTATCTTATTTATGAAGAATGCATTTCACAATCATAATAAGTCAACCCTTAAAATAACAATTCAATATTTTTTTATGCAATTGTTGAAAACTTTTTCATCCGAAAAAGGTTACTTTGATTATTCCAAAAATAAATGTTATTTACTTACACAATTGCTTTCACAAATAATCGTTTTGTTTCCACGTTTCTTATTGGTTTCATTTGAGCACTGCTTACTCGTTGTTGCTTCGCTGCTGCGCCTCTATTGCAGTAGCGACATCGCAAAGAATACGGGTGATTTTGTTGACATGCACGTACGTACATGATCTGCAACCCACGAAATTCTCAAAAGGATTATGATTTTACTGTCAGTACTATTATTTACAAGAAGGTTTTATATTTAATTCAAATAAAATAACTTAATATTTGAAAACTAAGAATATTAGTTAAACAGAAAATTTAAATGTAGGATGGCGATGTTAACTGAACGATTGCTGTCCGAATACTGAATTCTAATCTTCCTCCTTCGTGTATGTATGTAGCTATCGACCTTTCTGGAGGGTTATTGCTACTTATGATAGCGGAAACATTGCAGTCGCTCAAACTGGTATGAATAAACCCACAAAATTCTTGGTAATGAACTAGAATGTTAACTAACTAGTTTGTCAGTTGACTGCAGGGTATTTTCAGCCTATGCCGTACCCAGCAAACTTGTGAACCTATCGTGAAAGTTTCATAGAGATCGAGCGTGGTTACGCCCATTTTTCCAAAATTATGTAAATCTTGACTAAAGGACACATATATTCAAATAAGTTCGGAGTTATGACGAATTGACATTTTATATAGCCTGGGGGCCAAAATTATATATAGCCTATGCTTTAACCCGTAATCCCAAAAATATGCTGTGAAAATTTCATAAAAATCGGTCGAGTACTTTGGACGCCTATGAAGGACAACCAGACACACAGATACGCAAACATACAGACACACATTCATTCCCTACCAACCATACGCAGATAAAATAGTGGATAAAACATAAGTCGCGCTATCCACAAATGAGGATAAAAAATTGGATAGTTTTGTATGGGCGGCGTGAAGATATTATCCACTTTCGCCTTGCACATGGCGTGTACATGTGATCGCCCATCGCCCACTCCATAAAGAAATAACATAGCTGCACTTCTCTAGCGAAACAATTTCCCAAAACAAACCTGACAGCACAGTAAAGGTTGCATACTTTTAGGAACTACCTGGGGTGCCATCCTGTTAAATTCTATACCCATCTTTCAAAAAACCCAAAAAATGTCCAATAAATTGCCAATATCGTTTTTATTCGATATTTTTATTTATTTAAAAAAAACTGATTTCACATAGTGAATATTTACGTATAAACTATAATGACTCCTTACTAAATTGTAAATGAAATAGAGTAATACAAATTAAAATAAAAAAAATAGAATAAATCAAAATAAAATAAAATGTATGAAATAAAATAAAAAATAAAATAAGATAAACTTAAGTAAAATAAAATAAACTTAAATAAAATATAATAAAATAAAATAAACTAAAATAAAAATGCAATAAAATGTATTAAAAGGAAATAACCCTGGCAGCATTCCACCGATGTTAACAAACATGAAATTTTATTTAATTCTACGGGAAAATTTCCGTTCACCGTTGCTGCTGTTGTTGATAAGTTTGTTGCTGCTATGTTGTGAACCAGCGCCACTGCCGCTTCTACCACCACCTCCTTGAACCGACTTAACCGCTGATGTGCTCACGCCACTGCCGCTTTTTCTTCTTCCACAATTCTTCCCAATTATCCTCCCGCTTCTTTTCTTTCTGTTGTTCAGCTGTATAGCTTTCGGTTAGCTTATCAAAAAGCTTGCAATTCCTTTTCATGAATGCGCTGGAAACATTATTGGCATACTTACATTATTCTCCTCTACCAACCACATTGCATATTCATTATTTGTGCCCTGTGGAAATATAAACTACATTAGAAATATTAATATTATTATTTAAAAAAGGTTTAAATTGTTGTACTTACCTTGTTTTTTAATAAAATGCTAAGTTTTAGCCAAAAAAAAATTTAATTTTTATTTTGATTTTGACAGAAAATTTTATTTATGAAACCAGCTGTTTAATTTTCCTTTGTTATCATTTGGTTTGCAATTATTCAAATTGTACTATTTCATTCACACTCATAGGAGTAGCAATATCGAAAAGAGATAATGATTTTTGTTTGGGAAATATATTCCATAAATATGCGTAGATGTTGGTATTGAGTTCGATAAGAAATTTACAAAAAGTGGATAGCCACCCCACCAACCATACGCAGATAAAAAAGTGGATAAAACATAGGTCGCGCTATCCACAAATGAAGATAAGGCGCCGTGACAATATTTTCCACTTTCCCCTTGCACATGGCGTGTACATCGCCCTTGCACTAATTAGAAACTCCATTAAGAAGTAACATAGCTGCACTTCTCTAACTAAAAAATTTCCCAAAACAAAACTGACAGCACAAAAAATGCTGCATACTTTTAGGCACTACCAGGGCTGCCATCCAGCTAACTGCTATACTTATAAAACCTTTTAGAACACCCAAGAAAATTCCAATAAATTTTTAAGAATTATCTGTATTCATTTGACATATCTATATAATTTATTCAATAAATAATATATTTATAGAAACATTAGTTAAGTGCATTATATATATTTATAAACAAAGAATGAAGACAAAACAGATGAAAATGAAATGAAATGACGTGCAAGAAAATCAAATAGAATAAAATAAAATAATAAATATAATTAAATAAAAGAAGTGAACTGAAATGAAACGCAAGGAAATAAAATGAAATTATATAAAAAAAATGTTATAAAATAAAATAACCCTGGCAACCTTCCACGCCAAATAACCTGGCCACACCATAAACTCCAAACTGTGGATCAGCTTGCGTCCCCTTCCACCTCTTTACCATCAGCTCGTCGGGCTCAACAATCCTTGACGCTTTGGTAACGCTTCCATTGCCACTCGATTTTGTCGGTTGAAAAAAATAAGCTCATGTAATTAGCGTCAACCGATATAAACAAACATTACCGCCCATTTGTTGGGAGTACCGACCATTGTAAAGGTATAGTTGTACAATGGTGCGGACCAATTTAAATCGGTGGCCGTCAGAATGTAGACTTGTTGCACTTCGAAATTTTGCTGCTAAATCCATATTTATGGGTTGACTGCAAACCGCCCTAAAATCTTGAATGTGAGCAATATCCCCTTAACTGCATGTGATACCAAAGTCGCGCGCTACGTTAGAATGTATTAGAATATTTATATTATTGTTGAAAATGGTTTAAAATTATAGTACTTACCGTTTTTTAATAAAATATAAATTTTTGACCAAAAATAAAAAAAAAATTATTTTGATTTTGACAAATAATTCAATTTATGAAAGCAGCTGTTTGAATTTCCTTTGTTATGATTTCGTTTGCAATTATGAAAATTTTACTATTTCATTCACACTCATGGGAGTAGCAATAGCGAAAAAAGAGAACGATTTTTGTTTGGGAAATATATTTCATAAATATGCGTTGGTGTTGGAATGGAGGAGAAAAAAAATAGAGATGGTTTTGGAACTCGATAATAAATTGACAAAAAGTGGATGGTTGGTAGGGCATGGTTGATAGGGTTTTTATTTATAAGATTGATAACTAACCATCGTACGGTGCCCATACCACTGACAAAACCCACTAAGTACTAAAAATAAAATTTTTCCATTGTTGTTGAATAAAAACTACTAAACGTAGTTGTAAAATCACTGACTTGGCAACACTGGTTCAGATATAAACATGTTCCAGGTGGAACCGTGAGGTGGCAGCAAAAACTTAAAACATAAAATTTGTGAAAATCATAACTTTCCCACTACTTTAAAGTGACGCTATTATGACATTTGGTACTTTGTAGTAAATAAAGGTTTACAGTTAAATATTGTTGAGTAGTCCGATCCGAGTAGTCCGTCAACAAGTACTGTCGTTCACACCTGTAGGTGATGTCTCGCCATCATTCCCACAACATCCGGTTCTATCGTACCGGAATGACTCGGGTTTTACCACAACAAGGGCCGTTATCTCGATTAAACTTTGTCTCAGTGGTCACATTTCCTTCTCAAACTGTGATCCTCCAAACAGCTCGTTGCAGCAGGGTTGCTCGGTAGTCTCTCCCTCCTTGCGAGTGTTCAACCCAACCCGGGACCAATGTTCTAAATATAAAATATGAGTGCACAAAACAAGTTTCTCCGGTCTAAATACCTCCATAAACAGACCAGATAGTCTCATCAAAACTTTTGAGACCCCTTTCTGTTCGCGGTCTAGGGCGTCCCCTGGACAACACCGATCAAGTGTCGCATCGCCCTCAATCCAGACCTAGTCTCCGCGACTAGCAGGAACAATACTGCCCACCAAGTAGTGTGCTGTCGCTCGAGCCCTCCGGCGCCACCACCTCATACTGCAGCTCACACTAACTTTCTGCGTAGCCCGTTCTTCTTGGATGTGAGAAATGCCGAGCGACAGCCCTTCCCCACCCCATCAAGAATTTTCCCTTCTTGCTCCAGCACCATCACGAATGAAAGCCAAGGCCACCAGCTCTTGATCTCTTAAACCACGTGTCCTGTTTGTGAATTAAAATTATATTCGCCGGCGGCATCAGTCATCCCTTGGCTTATGCCACTTTCTAAAATGCTTTGAACTTGGAAACAGGAATTTGTGGACTGCTACGTCCGTTGCGCCATGTTGCCGAGCTGCGCTGTGAGCCCCGACGTCGACCCAAGGGACAGCACCTTGGAACGTGAAGGTATGGTTGTCTGGTTAGGCGATTTCTAACTCGTGATTATTAATATTTACATACCTCCGAAAATCATGTAATCCGAGGAGACTTCAACGGACACCACGACCTCTGGCACTAAGGCCTACACGTAGGATGGTAGGATACAGGGGCTGGCTGAGTAAATAGAGGATTCGACGTGTTGCACGCTGAACAGGGACGCCC
The DNA here is from genome assembly GCA_949987695.1 of Merzomyia westermanni. NCBI lineage: Eukaryota > Metazoa > Arthropoda > Insecta > Diptera > Tephritidae > Merzomyia > Merzomyia westermanni. The sequence goes on from OX465291.1 coordinate 78,295,361, forward strand.
CTACAAGAGTCGCGGTAAATTGCACAAGTTCGCCAGACCTTACCATCGTCGGCGCAGGCCTGGTGGCTCTTGCGTCGGATCATTTACCGATTATCCTCTCAATGGATCGCCCTACCCACTTTGTCTTCTCTGAAAACCGAATCTATGTTGGTTTTCGCAAATCCAATAAGAGCTCCTTTGTTGCTCTTCACACCCCGTGTGACATACGAGAAGGGGAAAGAGCGTTTCGAATGGTCATAGATTCAGCCTCCTGTCAATACATTCCGTCTGGGAGAATTAAGGAGGTTCGTCCGATCCTAACCGCACATCTGCTGATGTTAAAACATCTAGGAGACGAGGAAGTAAGATTCCCACTACTAAAGCTTGGAAAAGCAGCTAGCGTTGGGAAGTCATATCACCTGATATCTCTCCTCTGGCCTCTGGAGATGGCCTTGCTCCTTTATTACACAGCTAACCTACGGCTTGGAGAACATCAGCATGGATTCCGGAAAATGCATAGTACGACCACAGCGCTGAACGCCATAAACATGCATATAAATGGCGATCTCAACCAAAGCGGTTCAAACAACAGGACTGTGATGGTTGCGCTTGACCTGCCGAAAGCCTTCGGCGCGGTCAGTCACGTGCACCTTATTGACGACCTTGAAGACTCAACTCTTCCCCCGTGTCTAAAGCGTTGGACCGCCAATTACCTGAATCGGTGGAATTCAGCGGCGATGTGTTTCAATGCTTAATATTAAGCAAGGGTTGCCACAGGATGCTGTCCTTTCCCCGATCTTGTTTAATTATTACATATCGAGGCTCTTCTCCCAACCAGAGGGTGGGTACCGCACCTTCCGTTAATGAGCTGTGCTTAAGATTTAATTTTTACTTGCGACGTGGTCAGGTTTCTTCGCTGGTGTAAATCTGGCATTGTCACCGTCTAAATCCTAGGGCACCCTATTTACGATGTGGTCAGCAGCCGAACATGTAATTATACGTCTACGTCGCCGTCATCAAGCTTCCGACTGTCTCAAACTTGAAAATGTTAGGAATCATGTTTGATAACATGCTCAACTATGGTGCTAACGAGGCCGCGAGTGCCACCAAAGTACAAAGCCGCAAGAACATTCTCAAGTTACTGACTGACAGCACTCTGGGAAAAGATAAAGAAACTTAAACTTCTTGCCCAGCGAATGCCGTCATTCAGGCATGAGCTCTATCTGTCGCCGAAGAGAAACGTGAACTGTCTTGTCTGTGGAAGCAAGAGTCATGCTGGCCCAACTTTGCTCTGGATACTGTAATAGATTAAACATTTACCTATCCAGACCCAATCCTGGAATGACAAATGTTTGCTCGGCTTGTCGTGTGTCTCCCTATGTCATTAGCCATCTATTCCTCTGCTCAACTGAGCAGACTCTTCTAACACAAATCTCACTGTGGTCCAAGCCTATTAAAGCTGCGAGGTTCCTGGGATTTCCATTTGAAGATTTTGATGACAATGCTAGGTATGCGTCGAACTAATGTAAAAATAAAAACGGCGACCTGGTGACCGATGTACAGAGAGTCCTAAGATTATGAAGTTAGTACTTCTATACCTTCTTAAACGGGGAAATCGTGCAAGAACCCAGAGAAGATGTCAAACTCGACCCCACAATAGAAGATGATGGAATTGATATTCACCAATACGACTACGATGAGGTGCGAATATTAATATCCCGATGGAAAAACAATAAAGCAGCAGGCGCAGATGGATAGCCTTCTGAGCTATTCAAGCATGGTGGTCAGGAACTGGTAAAGAGCATACGTCAACGCCTATTGTTTTCTGCCCAATCCACTGGAAGGGCGATCCCGCAAACTCCGCCAACTATAACGGAATCCCCCTTTGAAATATCGCAAATAAGATTTTATTAGGCGTTTTGTGGGAGAGACTGAAGCCCAGTCGGAATTGGAAAGAACCTCTCCGAGCCAATCGAAACTAAACGTGATTTCAGATAGGGAAGTACAAGTTGACAAACTTAACCGTTCAGGAACAATATTTTATAAGAGCGTGCAATTACTGGCGATTGTCGAAAACATTGACATCATTGGCCTTAACAAATGGGCGGAATTTCTGCTTACTCCAAAATAGAAAAAGAAGAAACGGGCTTAGTTGCGTACGATGGCAAAACGAAGCACATGTTGTCAACAAGCAAAGAGTCAGCGCACGTTCGAAATAGTAAAAGACTTCGTTTACCTAACCACGAAGAATCACTCTGGCAAAGAAATGCTACTACGGACTTAGTAGGGAATTGAGAAGTAAAGTCCTCTCCACTTTATAAGTTACTTATCGCACCCTGCATAATACAGAACGCTGACAGCAGCTGATGAGGCGGCTCTGGTAGTATTCGGGAGAAGGTTCTTCGAACAATGTTTTTGACGGATACTACCGAAGAAGTTTTAGTGACCAGCTGTATGTGACACCGAGATAGTTCAACTAAATAAAACCCAGTGGCTTCGTTGGCTATGTTCCGATCAAGAAGGTATTCTTATCGGCACCTGCCGATGGAAGCAGAGGAAGAGAACTACCACCCCCGATGATCAGGTGTAGACCGATTTGGCGCCAGTTGGCATAGAAAATAAACGACTGGCGCTATGTTGTACGTAAAGTGGTATAGACGGTTCAGCGCCATTTAAAGTAGGTAAGTAAGTGGTTCCTCATCGATTATAATGGAACTATTTAAGCCATGGTGAATTGAAGAGGTGGCGCGCACTTTGCAGTGCACAGTGACAATGACGTCTAGCTCTGCAGGTAACGGATACCTTAATATTTCTATTAAATATAACTTTAAAGGGACTACGGAGGACCCTAAAACTTCAGGGAGACTATTATAGCTACTTAAAAGTAGTTGCAACTTTAAAGTGGTATTTATGTAACATTTTCACATTTTGAAAACTTTAGGTTTGTATTATTAATACTTAAAATAAAAATAACTTCAAAATAAGCTTTGGTGGTACTACTTATTCATCAAGCTACCTAACAACCATAAGTTACCTAATAACTGCACGCTAAGGGCTCTTGACACCCGAAGCGTTAGCTTTTTTACCTGCAGCCCTCCTGCTGTGCCATAACCCCGACTTTTTTACTTTTCATTATACCACTTGGGATTATGTTATGTCGCCATCGCTTAAAGTGGTACAGCGATAGGAAACGAGTTTTCGATAACAAAAAACGTGAAAGCCAGTGAAGTTCACCGCATGGCCATTAGTAACTACGGTCGATAAAACAAATTTAATTACAGGATAAATAAATAAATAATAAGTTTTCCACAGTAAATACAATACCCATATTTCACGGGTACGCCAACAAAAAAATTGCGACAAAATTATTACACAACGTTGCAGAAAAAAGTGCAAATATCGCACTATTAGATAAATGCAATTTTAATCACATCCATGTTCACATTTTCAAAAAAAAAAAAAAATCAATATAAAAACATCCATAGTGAATTTAGCTGATTCAGAAAAAACCTTGCGGTTTCCCACAATAATGAGAGACACACAAACCTACAAGGTGCAAAAAACAGCAAAACGGGGACATGAGATTTATTCTCAGTTAGTGCTATGTCACGCTAACCGAAATATGATCTCCGCTCTTAATTGGCTAATAGTTAAACAGCAGCTTTTTTATTAAATTAAGTTTATTAGGAATATAATAGAGTAAGAATATAATAAAGACCTGTCTTCGACTGTGCCGAAGACTCTATACCTTTCATGAATACGCATCGCGGTTTGAAGTGTCCTATCCTTACTCCCAATCAGTACAAACTCTGCTAAACTGTTAATTTAAAGATACATAGCCCAAATATCGGAACAATCGATGGTATGGGAGCAATATGTTATGTTGGTACGATCTGGTGATTTTCACTACACACATACATATATAATATGTACCAAACCTGCAAAATTTTACATTCCTAGCTTTTTAATTGCAACAGTTATAGCTCAAAACCCGTTTATAGGAACAATCGATTGTATGGGAGCTATGCGTTGTACGGGTCCGATTTTGCTGGTTCCGACAAATGATTAATGTTTTACAAAATGACGGCCCCTTAGCAAATTTCAGCGAGATGTCTCAAAAACTGAGGGACTAGTTTTCGTTCAAACAGACGGACAGAGAGACGGACATAAGGGCATGGCTAAATCGACCCAGCTCATCGCCCTGATCATTTCGGTATACTTATTGTTGTGTATATCTCTTCTTCTTCTCATACTTACAAACATCGGACCAAAGTTATAATACCATTTCATATTTATGAAAGCTATAAAAACAAACATGATTTCACTCTACCTGCGTATAGAACATAATCAGCAAATGCAACTTCAACTACAAAGATTAAAAATGTTATTATGAGCCCCAAAACGATGTAAAATCTTGCAATGTGAATCAATTCAAATACAAATTGATTAACTACGTCAGGAAAATTTCCAATTTTGGGCTGACTGGTGAGCCTTTCAGAACACCATTCACAGCGCATACAAATCATTGACAGTGCGATACAGCGCCACACGTCACGCACAGAAAGTTGCAGCAACTCATACTGGTGCGCATCAGCAGTGTGACCAGGTGATAGAAAAAGAAGAACATAAATCGGCAAATAAAAAAGGTTAGAAAACGCCAAAATTAAGAAAAAAAGAATCTAAAAAAAGTCAGACATTTTTTTACGAAATTTATTCCAAATTTTGTATTTTAGTTTTAACTATTTGTATATAAAGCTGTAGACATAACTTAAAGGAACTATTCTTGTTTCAACACAAATTTTTTCAAAGAAATACATACTAAAGAAAAATCACTACAAACTAATTAGTTATATAATATTTTCTTCGTCTGATGAATCAGAAGAGCTTGAGTCTGCGTACAAAGTTTGTGCAACATTTGGATAAGCGTTTTAACGAACATCTAATTTTAACTTAGTTTTTAAAATGTTCATGGCACTAAAAATTCTTTCAACCTCCGCATTACTGAAAGATAATACCAAAAAGCTAAATACGAGTTCTATAAAAGGTTGTTCTTTAACGAATTTTTATGTCCTCGGACTTCCGCTTAAAATTCTATGGTCCACTGCACGGTTATTAGCTTTCGCCACTGCAGCTCAATCAATGCCACCTGTCTTGGAGAATACCTAGACTTTTCTTCTTGAAAGTGAGAAAATACATCCGGCTTTGTAACTTACAAAGAATTATCAACTGAAAAAAAAAAATTTGTCAATTGCGTATGCCTATGCTGACTCGTTCGAGCGAGGTGCGTCTCATGTTTTAAGAGAAAAGTATTTTTGCTTAAGCATCCAATTTACATGGTGACGCCAGCTGATTGGATCACCTAATCCAACTCGGAGTACCCTTTACTACCCATGGAGTACCAACGTGATAGTACTTTCAAAATACTGCCAAAAAATTACTCTATGGATTATTCTACACCAAAACGAGAGAGGAGTAGGTGTACTTTTAAGTACTTTAAGTGTTGAATACTGCATGGATTAATCCTTTGGGAGCATTTTGAGAGTACTCTCACGTAGGTACTCCATGAAGTAATCAAAAGCAAATAAATGGAGTACTCCGAGAGGGATTAGGTGATGCAATCGCTGGCATTGCAATCTAAATTGGACCACATTTTTGATATGAATGAGGATAAGTGTTGGAATACTCGACACTCCTTAGGAAGTATTCTTTGGATGATAGAACGGGGTATTTCCGTTCTTTTCAGTGTTGGTTTAGCTGTTTTGTGCATTCAATAGGGACTACCATTGTATTGGTATAACCTCGAAGATTTCGATGCACTTTGCCAATTAGCAAACGCACATATGTAAATATATTAGGGTGGGTCGATTTGTATGGACGAAAGTTAACCGATATCGCGCAATCGATTTTTCGATAGGTTTTGGGCTCAGGAAAGAAAAGTTCCACTACGCATACCCAAACAAATTATTTTCGAGCCTGCGAAATTTAATTTTTTTTGACTTTTTACGACTTTGATTTTTAAGGTGTTTTTCATGACCTACTAAAAAAAATTTAGTTTGATTTTAAAATTTTCATGTATACCCTGCCCGACCCAAAAATTTTATATTCGGGTTTTGGGACTTGTTTTGGTCGAAAAATCGACTTTTTCGATTTTTATGCATTTTTTTTGTAATTTTTTCGAGGCTCCAAATCATTTTTTATGTATTTTTTTCCGTGTCAATTGGCGTAGCCCCAAGTGAATTCATGCGCTAAAGACGGTGGTAAATGCAGTTTTTTGAAAAAAATTTATTTAATGGAGTTGTAGAAGAATTTTGGTCGAAAAATCATCACTATGATAAGCGTCAGTTCAAAAATGTTCCCTCATTTGACAAGTGTATGGGTAAATTTTACGTGATAACGTCATTAATTAACACACAGTGAAATTTTTGTTTGAACCTTTATTTGAACTATTTGTTCGAATACAAAAAAAGTGTGAAAAATGTGGGAATTCATTTTAAAGTTCAGAGATTTCCTTGCATATCCTGCTTGGATTCCATTCGGCTCACTTTACTTCGGCTTCTACTATAGTCGCCATGATCCCTTCACGATTTTTATGAATGGCACGTTTAGATACGTTGGATACTAGCTGAACGTACCCCTCGGTGCCTTGAATATGGAATGGAATATTCGGATCCGGAAGCGGTGGTTCTTCATCGTCTTCGTCTTCAAAATAAGCTTTCAAATGTTCATACGGTATGCCTCTTGTGAATGGCGGTTCTGACAGCTCATTATACTCGTTCAAATCAATCATATGAACGTAATCAGTGCAATCAAAATTAATTTTTGGTTTTACGTAGGCACGGAGAGATGGATCAAATAAATTATCCCGAATATATATATCAAAAAGTCGATTTTTCGACCAAAACAAGTCCCAAAACCCGAAAATAAAATTTTTTTTCAAAAAACTGGTATCGCCAATGTTTTTAGCGCATAATTTTAAGTGGGACAGGAAATACGAGACAAATTCGTTTTCATCGAAAACATTTTTGCATGTATGCTGAAAAAACCCTTAAAAAAATGGCGAAAGGGTCAAAAAACCAACGTTTTTACACGACATTTTTGGGTCGGACAGGGTATACATATAAATTTTTAAATCAAATGACCATTTTTTTAGTAGGTCATGAAAAAACCTTAAAAATTAAAGTCGAAAAAGTCAAAAAAAAATAAATTTCGCAGGCTCGAAAATTTTTTTTTGGGTATGCGTAGTGGAACTTTTTTTCCTAAGCCAAAAACCTATCGAAAAATCGATGGCGCGATATCGGTTTAATACATATATAGAAATATTGTAATTATGTATAAGGTGGGCTTAATCAACCTGTAAGAAATTTATAAATTAATAGGATTACGTAGTACCTTAAATACTACATTTAAAAGGTAATTTTTCAATCAGTTTTCATATCCAATACTAAGACACAAGGTATTAAAGACTCGCCTTAGAGGGCTCTCTAACAGCAAAGATATCTCAAAAACTGAGGGACTAGTTTGCGTTCAAACAGACAGACGGACAGACGGGCATGGCTAAATCGACTCAGCTCATCGCCCTGACCATTTCGGTATACTTATTAGTGGGCCTATCTCTCTTTCTTCTCATACTTAGAAACAGCCGACCAAAGTTATAATACCATGTTCATGAAAGGTATACAAATTATAACGAGATGTTACTTATCCTTTTCACAGCCACTTAAAAAATAAAGAATAATATACGTATTCATTTGCGAAACTATTATTTTCAATATTATGTGAACTCTCTTGGTATAATGGATTCCATATTGAGGAGAATATTTAATGCGTCTCCTTAGGAGAAGTAAACATTACTTTCGGTATCATTGGTCCCTTAAAGCCTCCAGAAATACGTTATAAGATAAGGCTCATAGAATAATTCTTCGAAACAATAAAACCAATTGTGACCAAAGAATGCAAGTTTGGCGACTTAAAGATTATGCACCTAGATTGTATTTGAAAAGAAATTATATATTCATATAGTCGAAAGTATCACGTACTTAAGCAAGTCATAAAAAAAAAATTAGAAAGAATAAGGGGCCGCAATGAGTTCCTTGTGGAATACTTGATCCAGATTCGAGAAATAACGATGTCTTAACATCTCCAATCGATACCAAAAAACTTTCTTCTTGACAAGAACTAGAAACGAACTCCAACAGTTTTCCTTTGATTCCTTACATCTACAACTTACGTAACAGAATTTAAGGGCCAAATGCTTTCGAGTTGTGCGTATATTTCAAAGGCAGCGATGATTCGATTAGACACCAAAGGTAAGTTAGAGGAAGCGAAGTTCCCCGGAAAACACTATTTTGGAAATCAACAATAGCCTTACCTATGTGATTGAACAATTTACGATCTGGGTCAAGTTGTTTTCGAGATAATATCGAATATGCCAAAAAAATAAATATAATGGGATTAGGTACTAGCCTTAAGTGGTAACCCTAAATAGAAATATATTTTTGAAATACGATACGACGGTATCATAACCTTTCGGTTGATACCTATATTGGCATATCTCATTTAATTACAAAAAAGGCGTGAGTACCAAGTATGAGTGGAATTTGATGTGTAAACATGTGTATCCTGTAAAAAGTTTCAATTCTTTCCTTCTTCTTCCTTTATTTTCCATTCCTTTCATTTTCTTTTCTCTCCTTTCCTTTCCTTCCTTTCCTTTCATTTAGTTTCTTTCTTGTTATTATATTTCCCTTTAATTAATTTAATTTAATTGCGTTTTATTTTATTTTGTTTTGATTTATTTTATTATTATTCAATTTCTTTTAGTTTATTTTATTTTATATTAGTTAATTTTTTAGAATTTCATTCCATAAGTATAACCACAAAGATCACACAAACAAAACAAATTAACTAAATAAATAAATAAGTTTAACATGAATCACTTATTTTGTTTTTATAAACACTTTTGCCTACTGATACCATGCATCGTGTTTAGATTCACGGTTACCGAATAATAACAATCAGCAAAGCATATGCATACACACACACCCACATGAGAAGAGGGTCACATACATATCAGCAAAGCAGTCAAACAAGATTTCTATACACATGACACAGCCAGAAGCACGATTACAAGCAGCGACGCGTAACTTTTCTGGACAGCCCCTACCGAGCCCAAAGATGTTCACACATAAACAAAAATGTTACGCTATTTACATACCAAATCTCATCCAAGCCGTTTCCGAGATAGTGTGCATATACAAATTTACAAGAATAGCCCTTGTAAGTTATACGATAAATCAAAAATCGCTCAAGATATCAAAAGCAAATTCATTACAAGGAAAGGGGCGACGAAAACATTTATATAAAAGTTTTTTAAAACGACCATAGAATACAAAAAAATACAAAATATCTCTGCAAATAATAACTTTATGTTTTAGTATTTTTCTAGATTGGTGGCACTCTGGTTAGCCATCAAACATTGCATATACGCCTACTACACCTTACGACGTCTAGCAGTAGTAACCATAAGCAAGCGGTTTTTAGGTTCTGAAGTAGTTGCACAAATAAAGGAAGATAAATGTATTTGCACATCACGATTAAAAGGAAATAAATATAGTTTTATAATTTCAAAAAAATATATTAAAAAGAGAGACGGGTATAGGTGCACAGTTTCGCAATAGTCGCGTCTACCATGCAGAAACGTCGCATAAACGTTTCGGCTATTTCCCATTTTGGTAGGTGGATCGTAAGGAACTTGTAACTAATACGTGCCCATGTTAGTAGCAAATCACTTTAAAGTCACAACATTAGTCGACGCTCCGTTTCTGCTCCTAATTGTGCTAGTTGGGTTAACTGTTGGTTGAGTCGAAATTGAACTAGGCGGAGCTGAAAGGTTTCTTTTCGGAGCCTTAGAAGTGGATGGAACCACTGCTTCCGGACTCGGCGAAGCCAAGTTTATCACCCCAACGCTTGAGGTGCATGACTTGAACAAGTCTTCATAGTGTTTGAACTTATCTGTTATTATAGAATATTATTTGTCTGTTTCAGAACACGCGTTTCGAGTTTCTCTGAAAATCCTAAAAAGGTAAACTCCAGTAGATCTGCATTTTAAGCAGGACCAAAGTACACCCTTGCATCATTTACATAGCCCACAACTCTACCCGTCAAACCAGCACATTTCATATGAGCAAGCCCATCACAGAGTCAGCAAGACAAGTAGCGTTCAGATTCGCTTTTTATTTGGCAATTTACGTAAATATGTACATACGGAAAGTGCACACCAAAACCATCGGAAGAAATTAAGCCAATCAAACTTCAGCAAATACACAATGCAAAAATTACTGGGAAAATACAAATAATGATAGCAAATTAATTTAAAAATGTTAAATTCATAAATAATAAATTAATCAATTGTTCACAACTGACCACTAAGTCCTCGCACTTATTTTTTATCAAAGTTAAGAACAACTACACAGCTATAATGATGTTTGCGTGTTTTTTTTTTTGTTTTCGACAGTTTGCATGTTTCTGCTTTCAATTGCTTATTGGCCAACTAACTTTGGCTTGATGGCAGTATTGCTGCCATGGTTGATCCTTTGACATTTTCATGTTATTGAAAATCTGGCAATGACGCCACCGGCAACAAACACATTTTTACAAGCATCATCAATGGCGTGGTTACCATTCATTCATTCGCCAATTTATTATACGCGGATTCAAGCCAATTTGGGACGGACGTCGCCTGTAGGACAGACACATACATCGTCTGATCAATGCGCATGCAAGATTTGCCACCAAGAGGCCTGCGTCACACATTTCATGGTTTTTTCACCAATGTTGCAGACAATGTCCGACGGATTTCAAGTGATTTTTCACATTTTTATGTGAGGCGCTTCATGTCCCCATCTTAAAAAAAGCATATACACGGTGGCGCAAAAGTAAGCTTCCGATGTTCAGCATATCGGTTGTGGCACGTGCAGTGTGTGCTGTTGCACCGTCTTGTTGGAACCACATGTTTTCCAATCCCAATTCATCAAGTTGCGGCAAAAAGAACTCGTTGATCATTGCTCTGTAGCGCTCACCATTCACAGTAACCGTTTGGCCCCGACCGATTATTGGTCAAATAAATAGTCAGCAATATTCCGCGTTCTGGAGCAGTGTAGCGTAACATTGTTTATTAACGTGTATTTCGCATGTGTTTACTACACAAATGTCAAAACAGAACTGACTTTAGGGGCCAATCGCAAAATTTATAGCATTTTCTGATAGGAGGATTACTTTTGCGCCACCCTGTACAATCAAATGCAATAGTATGCAAATCAAATTAAATTTTAGGTACAGCTCTAACTTTGGGTTCCGGATCTTTTTCTATTGCCATTATTGTGTTCTTTTTATGTGAGGTAATTGTGTGATCTGATGCACTATTTGGATTTGAACTTTTACCCATTGAAAAATATTTACCCCACAGATTCCGAGTCGTTTTTTTTCCCACAACCGATTTTAATAGTCCAATTACCCAACGACGCACGTACGTAGTACGTGTCAGCTGACACGACCTGTCTTATGAGAGTGCCATGTAAACGAACACTCACCGACGTTCAATTTTTCCGTATACGTAGAACGTTCCGTAGAAATCAAAGAAATTTTGATTTTTTCCGTAAGAACGTGTCAGCTGATTGCTCTCTCATATGACAGTGTTGCCTATTCATACGTGTGTATAATTATGGATCGTTTGCAGTTGCTTTACAAAAATACCTCAAAATACATTTTAAATTTTCGTAATAATGTTGAAATAACCTGAAATTACGATATTAAGTTGTTGCTTTTAAATAAATTGACTAGCTATAATTATTTAATATTAATTTCGAACACTCATAAAATGAAAAATAATTGTTTCAAAAGTACACGTTTGAGTTAGCATGCATGAAAACTGATCAATGGCAACATTGTATCGAATGTAAACAACAGAAAATGGCTGATTTCTCCGTTGGCGCCACGGGCATAAGATTCCCTCAAACGTAAGTACGTACGGGATACGTAAACGTACGTTACACACGTCGGTGGGTAATTGGACTATAACTCGGACTCACTACTTCTCTGCAGTCAGCTGCCAAACCGGTTAGTAAACATTCTTGATCATTAACTAGAATTTTGTGGTCTTATTCATACCAGTTTGGGCGACTGAAACGTTCCCGCTATCATAAGCACCAACAACCCTCTAAAATTGTCGATACATGCATTTGCGAGGGAATAAAAAACAACTCAGTATTCGGACAGCAATCGTTCAGTTAACAACGCCGTCCTACATTTTAATTTTCTCTTCAACTAATATTCTGAGTATTTAAATATTCATTTAATTAAACTAAATATACAGCTTTCTTTCAAATAATATTTGTTATAGTAAAATCATAATCCTTTTGAGAATTTCGTGGTTCAAATAGTACATTTGGGTTGCAGATCATGTACGTACGTGCATGTCAACAAAATCACCATTATTTTTTGCGACGTCGCTATTGCATAACGGCGTACCAGCGACGCAAAAGCGAGTAAGCAGTGCTCAAATAAAACCACGGAAAAAAGTGAAAATGAAACGATCACTTATCAAAGTAACCTTTCTCTGATGAAAAAGTTTTTAAAAAATTCATTAAAAAAATAATAACGGAATCGTTTAGAAGCTGCAAACACGAAAATGGCGAGCAGAGACACGTACAATAACAGAGTGGTTAAAAATAGTTTCTAACAACTTGCACATTATGTACTAGAATTTCATAAGTGAGTTATCTGCAAAGACTACGAAACTTAAATGACTCACCATAAAAAGGTTATCTACCTTGAATTTTCTTAATTTTATGTAAAGATATTTTTACAAGATTCTGTCTGAGATTAGTATTTAAGTTTTTAAATTTTCCATAAAAAGCTAATATTTCCTTCAATTTCCTTACTTTTATTCAGAGATATTTTTACAAGTAAGGATTAGATTCTATCTGAGATTAATATTTAAATTTTCCATAAAATGTTTTAAAAAAAATTTAAAGATTTCTGCCTGTGAAATCCATTATAAAATTCATTGAAAAAAGGACTTTTTAGAAAAGAAGAAAATTACCTTTTATCAATGTTTTTCAAGGGCAAAATTGCTTTGAATTGCGACTATACTTTTATTGAAATTTGTTTCAATTGTTCAATATAGTGAAGTAATAAATATTTTGATAGACGCATGTTTTATATATGATGACTGAATTTTCATTAAAGTGGGTTGTATTGTAATTTGCAATTGTCGTGTATTTTTCAATCCAAAATGAACTAACGTACTAGGAAGTGGTTCAGTAAGTGATATGGTAATGATGCATAGGCTAACTAGTATGACGGCTGGTATGATACTGGTGTACGAGTATGTACTTACTAGTATGTAAACTGTAATGCTTCTGATGTATATACGGACTAGTATGTTGAATGGTATGACCTTGATGTATATAATGACTAGTATAGTGAATGGTATGATCTTGATGTATATAATGACTAGTATATAAACTGGTATATTGCTGATGCAGAGACTGAGTAGTATGCCAATTGGTATGGTGCTGATGCAGAAGCGGACAGTTGCCATCTCGTAGGACATCGACGTGTTAAAAATACAAGTTGCGCTAATATGGAAAAATTACAGAACTCGAACTACACCTTTTCCATATTGAAATCAGAAAACATCAAGGAAATTTCAGAATAGGTAACTGGATTTCAGAGCATGTTAATGGGACTTCAGAATAGGCAGTTGGATTTCCGAGAACTAAAATTTGAGTTCAGAATGTATGAATTGGATTTCAAAAATAGACAATTCGATTTCGGAAGGCATCAAATAGATTTCAGAAACTATAAAATTTATTGCGCAAAGTTGAAAAATAATTTGTAAGTTCAAGCCAGGTTATAAATTAATGTAATACAGATACAATTCAAAATAAAGCATATGTACAAACATAAATATGTATCATTCTCCGACCCTCATATCTTGCAATGCTAGTGCGTCGGCATAGAACGATGCTGCGTGTTGCGACGCCCGAGCACAGTCCCCTTCAGTTATAGTAGCTTTTGCTTGGTCTATTTTTTCTTCAAGATATTGAAGCCGGTGTTCCATTAAATTGAGGCCTTGCACTTCCGGGACAAGCAAATTAGTCTTTACATTGCATTTGATTTGTTACCTTATTATTTCAATTGGGTTAAGCATTGGACTATAGTGCCCTAAGCGCAACAACTTTGCTCTTCCACTTGCGTAGTCATATATAGCTCTTTCAAGATTCCTATGACAAGGTGCATTGTCGCATAATATTACAAAGTCATCCAAAGTATCGTCTTGTTCTACCCAACGACGTAGCACTGTCACTATGCACTCACTACACGTAGTGCTCTGAACCGGACCTCGTTGCCTATCTATTGCGACAACTCCTATGGTTGATATAGCCCCGATTAAATGCACATTTAATCCCCGACCTGCCGGCAACTGCTGAACTGCACGATGCCCAACTCTCGATCGTCCTCGTGAATGATGGAAAAAAAGGTTAAAATTTGTTTCGTCGATCCATATAATTTGTATATAGTGTGGCGATTATTCTCAAGCATGTACCATCCCTAACTCAATAACACTCCCACCACTAGGTAAACACAACTGAGATAACGATGGCTACGCTTATGCATGCAAGCGTGTAACTAGGAAGAGGAAGAGAGATGGCGCGAGTGTTTGCGAATACGATGCAAAGAGGAGATGCCAATAAATAATACCGACCCTTCCAGAACACGAAAAGCGAACACCCAAGAAAGTTCTCGGTGCGGAGGCAAGCACCCTGTCGGACTATATAAGGCACTGACCAAGCAAGGCAGACTGATTAGTTTATTTTCAAGCGTTGAACAGTGAACTACTGTGCAGTTACCAAACTCTTAAATTTGTATTGCGTTTATTACTAGTAAATAAAGCTAGCTATTAGTTACAAGAAGATGCCGAACCCAAGCCCACAATCGAAGATGATGGAATTGACGTTCCACAACCCGACTATAATGAGGTGCGAATAGCAATATCCCGATTGAAAAACAATAAAGCAGCTGGCGCTGATGGTTTGCCTGCTGAGCTTTCAAACACGGAGGCGAGGAGCTGGTAAGGCGCATGCATCAGCTTCTATGCAGAATATGGTCGGATGAATGCATGCCTGAAGATTGGAATCTAAGTGTTCTCTGCCCAATCCACAAGAAGGGCGATCCTGCAAACTGCGCCAACTATCGCGGAATCAAACGAGGTTTCAGACAGGGTGACCCCCTGTCGTGCGATTTCTTTAATTTAATGCTGGAGAAAATAATAGAAGCTGCAGAACTTAACCGCGCTGGAAAAATATTTTATAAAAGCGTGCAACTGTTGGCATATGCTGACGATATTGATATCGTTGGCCTTACCAACCGCGCCGTAACTTCTGCTTACTCCAAATTAGAAAAAGAAGCGGAGAAAATGGAATTGGTGGTGAACGAGGGCAAAACGAAGTACCTTCTGTCGTCATGCAAAGAGTCAGCGCATTCGCGCCTTGGCAACCATGCCACTGTTGGCAGCAATAATTTCGAAATAGTAAAGGACTTCGTTTACCTGGGAACCAGCATTAACACCAACAATAATGTTAGCCTAGAAATCCGACGAAGAATTACTCTTGCAAACAAATGCTACTTCGGACTGAGTAGGCAATTGAAAAGTAAAATCCTCTCTCGACGAACGAAAATAACACTCTACAAGTCACTCATCGCACCCGTCCTGCTATATGGTGCAGAAGCGTTGACACTAACAACATCTGATGAGGCGGCTCTGGGAGTATTTGAGAGAAAGGTTCTTCGAAAGATTTGTGGACCTCTACGCGTTGGCGACGGCGAGTACCGAAGAAGATTTAATGATGAGCTGTCTGAACTTTACGCAGAAGCGGACATAGTTCAGCGAATTAAAACACAGCGGCTTCGCTGGCTAGGCCACGTAGTGCCAATGAGCGAAGATGCTCCATCCCAGAAGGTATTCTTATCGGCACCCGCCGGTGGAAGCAGAGGAAGAGGGAGACCACCACTCCGATGGAAGGACCAAGTAGAGACCGATTTGCGATCCCGCGGTGTTTCCAATTGGCACCAGTTGGCGCAACGAAGAAACGACTGGCGAGCTATGTTGGACGGTCAAAATCGCCCAGGCGGTTAGATGACCATTTAAAGAAGGAGATTAGTTACAATATCTGTGCGTGTGTTTATTTGACTTTATAGTGATCGAACCCAGGATTAACAATCAAGGAATCATCGAATTCGTCACAATTGGTGTCAGAAGTGGGATTGTTAAATAAATACCAGTGGTTGCAAGGATAGCAAGAACATGGCTAAGTTGAATGAATTAAAGATTCAGCAACTCAAAACTGGGTTGGAACAACGCGGACTAAACACCACAGGCAATAAATACGAGCTACAATCACGACTACGGGAGGCAATGGAAGCGGAAGGAATTAACGTTGATGATTATGTTTTCCATCTTGTGGAGGAGGCATCGACGAAAATGGAAGAGAAAAAGGAGCCTCCGAATCCAGTGGCAAGTGTGGACACTAACGCGTTGCTGACTGTATTGACTCAGATGTCATCTAGCATTTCAACACAGCTGGAAGAACAAAAGATACACATGGCATCTCAGTTGGAAGAACAAAAGACACACATGGCATCTCAGCTGGAAGAACAAAAGACACACATGGCGAGAACTGCATTGCAGCTGGAGGCACAGGAAGAACGAATGGCATCACAGCTAAGAATGCAGGACGCAAAAATAACTGAAGTGCAGGAGGTATTCAGAGAACGGCAGGACAAGATTGAGGCCGTAGTAGATGCTTTGAAGGGGCGTATCCAGGAGCTGCAACTGAACCGTCCATCTGCTTCAGCAAATACTCCCAAGGTGAAATCCCCGTCATTTGATGGTTCTGTTCCTTTCCAGGTATTCAAGCTACAGTTTGAGAAGACGGCAGCGGTGAATAATTGGGGCACTGAAGACAAAGTTGTTGCACTGTTCGTGGCATTGAAGGGTCCTGCAGCCGAAATCTTACAAACGATTCCCGACGGTGAACGCAATAATTATGAAGCATTGATGGGTGCAGTTGAGAGGCGCTATGGTAGCGAACATCGAAAACAGATATACCAAATAGAGCTACAGAATCGCTTCCAGAAACCCCAATGAAACTTTGCAGAAATTTGCATCGGATATCGAGAGGTTGGCCCATCTAGCAAACGCAGACGCGCCCGTAGAATACACAGAAAGGGTAAAAATCCAAAGCTTTATAAATGGAATACGTGACGTGGAGACGAAGCGAGCCACATATGCAAATCCCAAGAGATCATTTGCTGAGACGGTATCTCATGTTCTAACGCAGGAAACAGCCTCGCTACTAAGTAAGCCGGCTTACAAAGCTCACCGAGCGGAGGTAGAACGGCCAGACTGGGTAGACACAATTATGGAAGCGTTGAACGGAGTACAGAAAAAAAGTAATGGTGCCATTAAATGCTTTAAGTGCGGAAAACCAGGTCACATAGCACGTTATTGCGGCACTTGCTCCAGTAACCCCAGCAATTCAAGTGGACAAAAACGCAAAGCTGAAGGAGATGAGCAAACCTCCGAACCAAATCAGTCGTTAAACTAAATCGAGCCAGCCGAAAGGGGCGTGGACTGGCTCCCGCAACTGAATGCCTCATAATCTCTGTCTCACAGATCGGAAGGAAAGCTAGTAATGTTACTGTTGTTGCATATGTGGATGGAAAAGAGCACTTACTAACTGTGGATACAGGCGCATCGCATTCCATAATTAGATCTGATTTAGTCAACAAGGAGGTGAGACCATTCCATGGAGCAAAGTTACGTACGGCTACTGGTGAGGACACCCATGTCCTAGGAGAAGTAACATGTGAAATCGTAATTGGGAACGTGACCGTTCTACACAGTTTTAGAGTAGCAGATATTGTTGACGAAATCATAGTTGGTGTGGACTTCTTAAGCGAGCAAGGCATCAAGATTGACATGCAAAACAGGATTATGAATTACCAGAACATGGATGTCCCATTAAATTTTGGTTACGAAAACAAATACGTTAGCAAGCGAGTGCTTGTGGAGGAGAGCCAACAAACTCCACCGAAGTCAGAAGCAATCATATGGGCAAAGATTGATGGAGATTATGGGACAAACAAATTGTGGGTTGTCGAGGCAGCAAACAAATCAAGGACTAACATATTAGTAGGAAAAACCCGGGCCATGACAAAACAAGATGGACGTGTACCGGTAAAAGTACTTAATGAGTTCAAATCGCCGATTAAACTTTCTAAAGGAGCAATATTGGGACAATTCCAAGAGGTCGAGGTAGTTATCAATTGTGAACAGCTTCAGGAAAATGATTCTACCATCAAGAATAATCTTTCAGATGATATCACGTCGTGGACGGCAGGCCTCGAAAAAGATCATCAGAAAAAGGCAAAGGAATTTCTATCAAAGTACTCGAGCATATTTGACAAGGATGGTTCTAAACCAAGTCGGACCAAAGTTGTGAAGCATCAAATTGATACTGGTGATGCCAGGCCCATCCGCCAAGCTCCTCGTAGTATTCCATTGGCCAAACGCCAAGTAGTAAGAGAAATTATACAGGAAATGAGTGACAGCGGCGTGATCGAACCATCAGCTAGTCCATGGAGCTCACCGGTAGTACTAGTGAAAAATAAAGATGGGCAAATAAGGTTCTGTGTGGATTACTGGAAATTGAACGACGTAACGAAGAAGGACAAGTATCCATTGCCAAGGATCGACGATACTCTGGACTCGTTATCTGGCACGAAATGGTTTTCCACACTGGACTTGAAAAGCGGCTACTGGCAAGTAGAGGTAAAGGATGAAGATAAAGAGAAGACGGCTTTCAGCGTTGGAGAAGGGCTTTGGCAATTTACGGTATTGCCCTTTGGGCTATGCAATGCTCCAGCTACTTTTGAGAGACTCATGGACCAGATACTAAAAGGATTGCACTGGCAAACATGTTTGGTGTACCTCGACGACATCATCGTGCTGGGAAAAAGCTTTGAGGAACACCTAAAGAACTTGGAGGAAGTTTTCCAAAAAATAGCTGGTGCTGGTCTGAAACTAAGTCCCAAGAAGTTTTCCTTGTTTAAAAAGGAAGTAAGTTATTTGGGTCACAAGGTAACTACGGAGGGAATCTGCACTGCTAAGGAAAAGATCGAAGCCGTAAAAGATTGGCCAAGACCGAGAAATTTGCATGAGTTACGGAGCTTCCACGGGCACGTATTATCGCCGATTTGTACCAAATTTTGCCAGCGTAGCTAGTAGTCTCCACGACCTTACAAGGAAGAATATGAGTTTTGAATGGAAGAAGGAACAGGAGGTGGCTTTTCAAACACTGAAGGAACGACTATGCACTGCCCCGATGTTAGCATATCCAATCCCAGGTTCAAAGTTTATTCTGGATACAGATGCGTGTGGTTATGCTATAGGAGGTGCTTTGTCCCAGATTGTTGATGGACAGGAGAAGGAAGTTGCATACTATAGCCGAACAATTGGGAAGCCTGACAGGAACTATTGTGTAACCCGGAGTGAACTGTTGGCATTGGTAGAGTGCGTTAAGCATTTCCACAAGTATCTCGTCAGGACAGACCACGCTGCGTTGAAATGGCTCTTACAGTTTCGTAATCCGGAAGGTCAATTGGCACGGTGGATAAAGCGACTGCAAAATTATGACTTTTTCATAGAGCATCGCAAAGGTAGCACCCACGGAAATGCTGATGAAATGTCACGAAGACCATGTAACTTGGAATGCAAGCATTGTTCCAAAGCTGAGACCAAGGAAGACATTATAGATGTGTGGCTCATGACTATAACATCTTCGGACGAATGGAACATGGATCAATTAAGGAGGTTTCAGCACGAAGATTCAGATCTTACACGTGTAATGCAAGGAATCGAACGAAACGAGCGACCATCAAGAGAGGAGATGTCATCAGAAAGTCCTGTTGCCAAGTCATATTGGGCACAGTGGAATAGTTTGCAATTAGAATCCGGTTGTTTGCATCGAATATGGGAGAGTGAGGATGGTCAATGTGTTCGAAAGCTGATAGTCGTCCCAAGGAAGAAAATCCCTGATGTACTCAATGATTTACATAACGGTCCAAGCGGAGGTCATCTTGGAGTCACCAAGACCTTGGAGAAAGTCAGGCAAAGATTCTATTGGGTTGGTTTCCGTCAATCGGTCGCGGAGTGGATTGCCAACTCTGAAGTATGCATCAAAGCTAAAGGACCGAAATCAAGGAGCCATGGTCAAATGAAACAGTATAACTCAGGTGCGCCATTTGAGAGGATAGCCATGGATGTAACTGGTCCATTTCCTACTAGCAAACTCGGAAACAAATATGTACTGGTGGTTATGGACTATTTCAGCAAGTGGCCAGAAGTGTACCCTATTCCAAATCAAGAGGCAGAAACAATAGCAGAAGTATTTACTAACAATTGGGTAGCTCGGTTTGGTGCACCGATGGAGATACATTCTGACCAAGGCAGAAATTTCGAATCAGCTGTGTTCCAGGAAATGTGCAAGACATTGGGCATTCGGCAAACTCGAACAACTGAACTACATCCTCAGTCAGATGGCATGGTGGAACGATTCAATAGAACCTTGGAAGAGCACCTGAGGAAAGTAGTGTATAAGTTTCAGAAGGTTTGGGATACTCACATCTCCTTATTCCTGATGGCATATCGCTCTGCAGTACATGAAACAACTGGTTAGACTCCTGCAAAGGTAATTTTCGGGAATAATCTTCGATTGCCAGCTGACTTGAAATTTGGGATAAACGCTGATGCAGGAGTAAATGCTCGGAAATCTACTAGCGTATTGGAAGAAGAAATGAGAGAAATTCACGACCTTGTGAGACGACGGACTAAGATCATGAGCGATAAGATGAAGGCCAGGTACGACAAAGCAATAAATTCGGAAGGTTTTATAGAAGGAGATTTAGTGCTGCTATACAACCCCCAGCGTAAGAAAGGTTTGACCCCAAAACTACAATGTAACTGGGAAGGCCCATACAAAGTCATAAAACGGATCAACGATGTGGTATACCGCATACAAACTATGGGAAGGCCAAGGAATAAGATGAATGTGGTCCATTAGGAAAGGCTAGCTGCGTTTGGTTCCGGCAATGTGTCTGATCGGGACGATCAGACTTAGGTGGAGGGCAGTGTGGCGATTATTCTCAAGCATGTACCATCCCTAACTCAATAACACTCCCACCACTAGGTAAACACAACTGAGATAACGATGGCTACACTTATGCATGCAAGCGTGTAACTAGGAAGAGGAAGAGAGATGGCGCGAGTGTTTGCGAATACGATGCAAAGAGGAGATGCCAATAAATAACACCGACCCTTCCAGAACACGAAAAGCGAACAACCAAAAAAGTTCTCGGTGCGGAGGCAAGCACCCTGTCGGACTATATAAGGCAGACTGATCAGTTTATTTTCAAGCGTTGAACAGTGAACTACTGTGAAGTTACCAAACTCTTAAATTTGTATTGCGTTTATTACTAGTAAATAAAACTAGCTATTAGTTACAATATCTGTGCGTGTGTTTATTTGACTTTATAGTGATCGAGCCCAGGATTAACAATCAAGGAATCATCGAATTCGTCACAATAGTTATTTAAATCCAGCACATACTGCGACCGCTTGGCTTTGTTTACCGCACTGTTCATAGTAACTGGTTCAGCATTCACCTTTTTAACTGAGAAGAACCTGCACTCTAAATAGTTGGCAGCTATGGATCGAGATAAATTCACACTGAACTCTTGTTGGATTTGGTTTTACATTTCCGTGAGAGTCATACTACAATTTTTTTCTAACGAAGTAAGGGTTTATCTTTTTTGGTCTATTTCCACCCTTTAAATTAGCATGTGTTCGGCCTGATGCAATCCAGGTCCATGCTGTTTTATAATTTATGCCTAGTGAGTTAGCTAACGAAATCCAATTTTCTCCTCGGGATGCACTTGTTACAACACGTTCTCTATCTTGACCAGAGTTCCTGCTATATTGTCTTCGTTGTCACTCTTCTCTATCTATGCATGTACAAGGTGGCCCAAAAGTAAGCTTCCGATGTTCAGCATATCGGTTGTGGCACGTGCAGTGTGTGCTGTTGCACCGTCTTGTTGGAACCACATGTTTTCCAATCCCAATTCATCAAGTTGCGGCAAAAAGAACTCGTTGATCATTGCTCTGTAGCGCTCACCATTCACAGTAACCGTTTGGCCCCGACCGATTATTGGTCAAATAAATAGTCAGCAATATTCCGCGTTCTGGAGCAGTGTAGCGTAACATTGTTTATTAACGTGTATTTCGCATGTGTTTACTACACAAATGTCAAAACAGAACTGACTTTAGGGGCCAATCGCAAAATTTATAGCATTTTCTGATAAGAGGATTACTTTTGCGCCACCCTGTACATACATACAAGACCGGTATACACCTTTGTATAATGCTATATTATTTTAAGCATAATCTTACAAATTATAATTTCTCTGCAAATTGGACATGAATTTTCTCCACGATTCGGCATGCCCATGAAGCAAGCAAAATGAAGTTTGTGTGCACACGGTAATAACCTCAGAATTCTTCCACGTCGCATGGTCATAATACAAATTACACAGTTATCGCGCAATTCCATTTTTAAGAACACAATTACAACTGAACGGCATACAATTTAGGAATTGATTTATTATTATTTATTTACCAAATAATTTTTGCATATTTCATGGCCTTCTTTATACAAATTCAATTATTAACATGACAGAAATAGTTCGAAACCAATTTTAGTTTTCTGAAATCCCATTGCCTATTCTGAAATCCTATTAACATGTTCTGAAATCCAAATAACTATTCTTAAATACAAACTACAAAGCCTAAAATCCAACTACCTATTCCGAAATTCAATTAACGTTTTCTGAAATACAATTGGAGTTTTCCGATTTCAAACTGGAAAAGGTGTAGTTGGGCCGGTTTGGCAAACTAATATTTGACTAGTATAAAACTAGTAGAATTGACTGCAGGGATTCCGCACTTACTCGTTAAATCCATAATTTCCTATAGTTTTTAAAGTAGTTTGACCAATTTTTTTATTTCACCGACCGCGGAGTTAATGTGTAAATTCGGCGACAGTAAGCGAAAGAAAAGATCAAATAAAAATGCTTCAACAAAGAACAAAAAAAAACACTAAAAACCTTTTTAAGCTTTTGTTCAGGAATTCTAGAATGTACATATCAACATATAACCCCATATTAATCTTATGTTATATATAACATAATTAATAAAAGCTTGATAGTTTAGATATAAACTTTGCACCTTACCGATAATTTTTCAGTATACGAAAAGTAAAGCCATCTAATAATAATAATTAGTTGGCTTCTAACTGCTCTTTCAGTTTGTGGTATACTATTTTTATACCTTTCATGAGCATGAAATGGTATAACTTTGGTCCGATGTTTGTAAGTATGAGAAGAAGAAGAGACAGACCAATCAATAAGTATAACATCATCAGAACAATGAGCCTGGTCTATTTAGCCATGTCCGTCTGTTTGTTTGAACGCAAGCTTGTCCCTCAGTATTACAGATATCTGGCTGAAATTTTGTAATATATTAATCATTTGTCAGAACCAACCAGATTGGACCAATACGACTTATAACCGTCATATAATGGATTGTTCCGATAACTATTGCAATTAAAGAGCTAGCAACTTGAAATTTTGCAGCTTCAGTACTTTAAGTATACTCAATGGGGTTAGTAAAAATCAGTACGATTGTTTTATGTTCTTGAAGTTTTCATCATTGTCCTGGTCGCGATGAAAATCCATTATAAAGGAAAAAAATCCAAAAGGTGGCTCGAACAGAATAACTACTGGAAGTATACCACTAAAAGAAATATTTTTATAAAAAAATCCCGCTAGGTGGAGGGATCGGGATGTTGAACACTTAAAATCGTATTTAAAAATGTCTGTTTTCGGTGTCATTGCATTCGTTTTTCAACTTACTTCACGCTGAGAAAATATCTTGAAATACTTATCGGTGCTCAGGTTTCGACGACAATTCAAGAACAATTTTTTCTATGGATAGGTAGCGCAGGGATTTCTATATTTTACAAAAATCGCATACGGAAGTGGTTAAAGAAATTTAGACACCAACCATTCCACACGCTAGGTGACAGTGGTGTTCAGATATTGAGAAAAAACGAATTTACCGACCAATTTTGCTGATATCTGGAACATGCTTCACAAACATAGATGGGAAAAGGAATAAAAAATATTTTTAAATTGATATGTTTTTAAAACGGACTGTAAAATACTAAATCTATTAAAAAATATTTCTAATTTCAAATATTTTTAAACGGATTAAAAACTATTAATTAACTTCTCCAGAGGTGTAAAATAATGCATTCATCTCGAAATGCAATCCATGCATTTCAATTCTTTGAATAACAAGTATTGATTTCAGCCTTTATTTCTAAATTTTCTGAATAGGGAATGCAAATTTACAGCAATTATTCTTTTTGCTATTCCGGAATAATTATTCCTTTTCCTTGATAACCTCGAGCATAGCAAGGCCACTCAAGAATACCTTGATGTTCTAGGATGTTATCTCTGGGTCAATGTCTGAATCAAGTATTGCTGCAGTATTGCACGGATTGATATGTAATGAATGCAAGTCCAAACCAAGTCCTCTTCTACGATCACGCCGATTGATATTGTAGCCCCTACGAGCTTTATCTCTTGGAAACCGATATTTGGATGTGCCGCTTCATGAAATTTACTACCTCCACGGCATGGCCGGTAAGGCCATTGTAGATAATCTGCATTATGCAGAAGTGCGGCGGAATAGAGGTCCTCACACTGGGAGTCAAGGACTGAGGTGTATGCCTAGGTGGAAGCTGGCTAGGTTGCGTGCGTCGGGGCAGCCTAAAGGGAAACTGACCCAAAAAGGGAGAAGAACTGGACTAAGTTATAGGCAGGCTCGAAAACATGGCGCAACGTACATATCTGGGATAGTGGGTATAGTGGAAGAGGAAGTACTGCCGTTCCCACCTGTGGATGAGTGTCTCTCCGCAATGCGCATAACAGCAAGATTTTTAAGAATATCGTTTTTGTATGCACACGCGTCGATGGAAGAGAAGGCAGATGTTGAAGAGGGTGCATTCTATGAGCTATGCCCCCCTCATCATAACAAAGTTGTGCTTGGCGGCTTCAAATCAGAGTGGATGAAGATCTTTTTTCGGGCCCACAGTCGGAAATATCAGCCTCCACGATGGGAATTCGCCAAATGGAATTAGATTGATCGACTTCGCCGGTGCCCGAAACATGGGCATATTCAACACCTGATTTAAGCACAAAAAATCCATTTAGCTATATCGCTGTTCCCCTATCGAAAACACGCAACCAGATCACCCACTTTGTAATAAGCGGGCGGTGTGCTTTTAGAGTTTTAGATGTTCGCACGATTCGAGGAACTAACATTGACTCGGATCAATACCTAGTAGCAGCCAATATTTGTCCCACCTCTGCACGAAAAAAAATTTGCAGTTAAAGCTAAACGTTGAATTGTCTCTCACACCTATTTAGCCCAACGAAACGCATGAGAGCATGTCACGGAGCCCTCAGTATCGCCTCTGAAGAAGTAATAGTGCCGCCTTGCCCCGTAAGAATTGAATTAAAGCTGCTTTCTATGGGAAAGGGGCTGCCCATATGTCGCTTTGTCTGAATTCGGTTTCCCTGCCAAACTTATAAGGCTCTTGAAAATGACGTTAAGTAACACCACCAGCTCAAGCATAATTGGGAAATACATCTCCGATCGGTTTGTAAATATACGAGGTTTCAGACAGAGTGGCCCCTTATCGTGTGGTTTCTTTAATTTCATGCTGGACAAAAAAATAGTAGAGAGCTATTTTATGAGATCAAGCTATTGTTGGCGTATGCTGACGACCAGGATTAACGTCAAAAATAATATCATCCTAAAAATCTAGCGAAGAATCACTCTTGGAAACAAATGCTACTTCGGAAAGACTAGGGCATTGAAAAGTAAAGTTCACTCTATAAGATGCTTATCCTGTATGTTGCCGAAGCTTTGACACTAACAACCATACCTGATGATAGGTCTCTGGGAGTATTCCAGAGAAAGGTTATTTGAAAGATATATAGACCTGTATGGAGAGCTGTATGAGCTTTACGCAGACGGCGACATAGTTCAGCGAATTACAATCCAGCGGCTTCCTTTTCCAGGCCATGTTGTGCGAATGAACTTAGACGCAAAAGGGTTTCTTATCGCACGCGCCGGTGGAAGCAGAGGAAGAAGGAGAGTACCATTCCTATGGAAGGAACAAGTGGAGACCGACCTGCGATCTCGTGGTATTTCCAATGGCCAGACCAGCTAAAACGGTTAAGCGCCATTTAAGTAAGTAAGAACGAGGCCGATTATGTCCAACAGGGTAGAATTTTATAAAGATCAAACCCACTATCTTATTTCCACACTGTGTGACTGCATTATTGTTGCTGCTGGCGTAATCGCATGTTGCTGCCTGATGCAGTGACCGCCTTACAAGACGCAGCTGGCCTAGTGACCGCTATGCCGCCTTGGGGGGTAAGCGAATAGTAACTGACATACAAGTTAATTAAACCACATTTGCATGTCGGCCAACTATCAACAAAGCATTGATCAAGGTAGAATAACAACAACACAAAGCGTACAGAAGTCGTGGAACAACCCACACTTCCGTTTGGGAATTTTATGGGCAACGATTTAAACTTTTTGTGAATTTCGATAACTGATTTATCTCAAAAATTGAATTGCTATCCTTTCAGGTATCGTTATATTTTTTCTTCGTTTTCTTTTTTAGTTGTATACTCTTTATTAGTGAACTCATTGCTACCGAACGTGATACAAATGCTCTTTCGTTTTTTATAAACCATCGATCACATGCTAAGGGCTGCGGTAATCCGCAGCAAAACGCCTTAGCCTCATTTCGCACATTATGCTGACACTTTGACACATTCATTCTTGTATGTGTGTGTTTAGTTACACTCAAAGATCTCCGTGAAATGATTCTTGGCTGGCTACTGGTAGCTTTGCGGTTGCTCCTGTCAGCGCCCGAGCTACTGTTGACTCTTCAATAAGTTTTTAGTCGTTTGTCCCTGTTTCCTCAATAATTATTGTTTTCGTTGCAATTTTTTTTAGTGTCGCTTATTTATGATTGATTGCAAATTTAAAAAAGTTGCCCTCTATACCTCTTTACACAGTAATTTTCTACCCTTAGTGGAGTTATTGAATTCATGTTTGTAGGTGTATACATCATCCGGCGTTTATTTTGTAAACGGCTGAGACAACCCTTAATTACACGCATATGCCGATATCTCGGTTTGGAGAATCAATATTTCCTTTTAAATCAATGTGTCAAAATAAGGGTGGTCATTCGAAAGCTGGAGAGTTGGGAAACCACATATGGCTCATAAATCAGCACGTTGACCACACAGACTGGTTAATCAACGCCTAGTATTTTTTCAACATGATGTACACACTATCTTTGTTTCACTTAATTACGCCATCGTCGAAGCAAACTGCAGTTTTACATTTCTTATAGTCTTCCCGGGTCAAATATTGCCGCAGTTTCTACTGACGACACGATGTAATGGTATGAATATTTTCAAACCCATTTGCGACATCGATCGAATTGAACCTATCACTCATTCCATTCGAGTTGGAACCCCTGTTGAAAACATTTGACTTCGATCCAGAGCTTACTGAGCAAGAAAATAAGATGCCTGATCCACGTTGTTGGAACAACTAAAATTTAAAAGAATCCATACTGATGAATATACGAAACTCAACAAATTTTCATCGAATCGATTTAGTAGTTAAGGAGTTAACATGCATTTTGAGGGGTTAGAGATTCTATAAAGCTTTCGGCACAGCCGAAGACAGCGCTTTCCTTACTTGTTGCTTGGTAGGTATGCTTATCGTAAGAGGCCACTAAAATCTACATCGACCACGTTTCCATGGTCAAGAAAATCGCCATGACAGTGGAGCTGGTGCGGTAAAGTGTCTGTGCCGAAGCGTGCCGGATTCATGTATCGCAAAGCACCGTCAACATCAGTATGAGTCTGTTTTATCCTTCACGTCCCATTCCATGAATGGGTGCGCCGACTAAGCAGGGCGACAGTACTTCGACTTATGGAGTCAGGTAGAACAAAGTTTAAATCATTATTGATGCTTTTTAAATATTATATAAATTCTGAAATTGTTTGGGAAGAATTCAATCGAGCCTTAAGCAACAAAACCTTACCCCATTACGACAGCAGAAATGGCAATCAGAAAACTAGAATTATTCAAAAAGCTATCAGAGGTTAACTAATGCATCCCACACTGGTCTCACATAAACCCAGCAAGGTATGTGCCATGGCGGTCTCCAGAACTTAGCTCACTGAAAAGTGTCAAAATGAAAGCCTGGAGACAATATCGTGAGTGCCAAGATAATCTAATAATTTACAAAAACTGTAACGCTCAATTTAATAGGATAAAAAAATAAGCGAAGAGAAATAGTTTTGAAAAATTCACTATAAGATTAGATCCAAACTCATCTGCGAGTACCATTTGGAAAGAAGTAAAGACCCTAATCTCATTTAACTTAGCCCAAAGTATTTCCTAGCCTTCTTTATTAACATTCCGAGCATGCACCCATCCGATATAACTGAACCCCTGTACACATGGAAGAAAGAATAGAATTAGACTATGCCTTAAAAACTTGAAAAGAGAGAAAACCAGGTTTCGACCAAATAAATTGTAATACTACTATGTAAAAGCAAAATAATGAAAAAAGTCATAGCTAAAAGACTAATCGGGGTTTTAACAACCAAACGTTATCTAACTGCTTTCCAAGTAGCGCTTAAGTTAGCTATCGATTTCGTTAAGCATTTGACAAAATTGGCTGCCGCATAATACTCAGTAAACTAAATACAAGAGTAGCAAGTAGGTAAAAATGTATTTAGCTACATAAAATCCTCTCTGACCAACCGTAAATTCCGGTGCAAGGTGAACAGCTGCCTCTAACCTACCTTTAATCTATTTAACGGCATACTTCAAGAATCTCCCCTCTCAGTAACACTATTCCTAATAGCCTTCGACGATGTCAGCAGAATTTTGTTAGTA
The DNA here is from genome assembly GCA_949987695.1 of Merzomyia westermanni. Taxonomy (NCBI): domain Eukaryota; kingdom Metazoa; phylum Arthropoda; class Insecta; order Diptera; family Tephritidae; genus Merzomyia; species Merzomyia westermanni. The sequence continues at coordinate 78,324,585 of OX465291.1, forward strand.
TGTTTTGGTAAAAACATTAACCACTGTATTTATGGGGATGATATTCCTAATATGTAACAGAAACAATAATTCTGAAATCTCTGAATCTTTTTAAAAAGCCAAACACGCTCTAGATGATTGTTCAAAACATTCCGCTGATATTAAATATTCTAGCAGAAAGTAGATTCCAATCACTGGAAGATAATGTAAAATTCCTCAGAACAGAATCATATACAAACCTTACTGCAAACTACTAAAAAGAAAAAAACACATCTATCTTTTAGTTCATCACTTTGCGAAGTAAAATACCTAGCCGAACTCCTAAGTGTAGACATAGCTCCTATGAAAATGGGCCTTTCAGAATTCTCCACATGAAATGTTGGCAAAGCCAGCTTCATCTGTGACCTAACCTACAACCGTGCACACGCAACTCAACCTTTCAACAAAAATTCTTAAACATTGTCAGCCCCCTAAGACAAAGTTGTGAAATCCACTCTTCACACATGGAACCAAACAAGATAATGATGTTGCAATCGCTATCACAAGTGAAACATGTCTAACCCTGCTACCACAGTACGCAACTATTTCTAAGTTTAGAAAGTTGGTCCTAAGAATACCTTAGTGTTATTAAAGAAAGATAAAGTTCTTAATTGGAAAAGAGGTAGAGTTAGGTCCAGATAATTTAGTAAGACTGCTAACGATTAAAATGGCTTTGGGACAACTCAGAGGGTCGTCCAAACCATGTGCCCATTTCCGGCAGATTTATTTAAAAGAGAGGAAAACGACACTAGCATTAAGAAATCAAATGCAATATGTGCAAACCTAGCACTAGTTAAAGAAAAGAAATTAAATTAAATTTCTGAGAACTACTGTACAAAACAAAACATAAAACGTCAAATAAACATTTCAATTTAATGTACCGTTGATATTAGTAATGATATATTTTAAGAAATTGTCAGGTATATTTTATGAAAATAGAGGACCTGTTGGGTTAACTCGAGGTTCGTGGAACATCATCGTTCATATGGATCTTGAACCTTATCAACAAAGTAAGATCTCAAATTTTTAACAGTAGCAATCTACTTTTACAATTGAAATCCAAGTTTTGCGCAAATCGAAACAAGCGATAAGTTAATAGTGAGAAATAACCCACGGCGGGGAAGAATTAAGCGGGCACGCTTGAGTTTGTAGAAAGCTTACACCATGCCGCAGATATTCTTGCAAGAAAAGGTGAGGCCAGTAAGGTGGAGATGAGTATGTGCTGCTAATCCAAAACATGACCACAATTGAATATTCCACCTACAACGTTATTAGAAACTAAACTTATGGTGTTAACATAAACTTAAAGACAATAAATCAGTCACTCTACACAGTGGAAAGCAAATAAATGACGGGCTGCATAACTCTCAAATACAAGATACAGCCTCCAATATCATACTTGCTAAATTTAATAAAACTTTGATATTAATTAACCGATTTGGAAATGGTTTGGATATATATTATTTGCAATTGATCCACCGTCAATACCATGTCAATATAATTACACCTTTAAGTTTTATTTAATGTTGTTGACGATGCTGATATATTCTTAAGTTCACAATCGTTTTCGAGCGAATATGTAAAACTAAAGATTTTTTAAAAACGAATCCCTGAATGCATAGTAGGGTGGGCCAAAAAATCGATTATCTTTTGTTTGACTGGTATATAGAAAATCGTGTTCCTACTCAAAAATGGAGTATATTTATCGGTGCCCATCGCCGTTTTTTAGTTAGTTTCGCTGTAGAAATGAAAATTAATATAACTTATTTAACACTAAAAGATCAATTTTTTCCCAGTATTTGCAGAAAATTTAACGTTCTACAAAAGAGATCTTTCATACTTTTAATGTCACAATTACAAAGTTATTAAAGGTAAAAATTTATCAATTTCTGACACCCATAAGGTTTTTTTAAAAGTTGTGTAGCCCCAACAAAATAAATATTGTTAAATGAATTTTAGATATTTATATAGGAATTTTAACGGTCTGCACTTTTTTCATTTGTCAAACCATTGAAAGAGATTGACAGCCAAAGTAAGAATATTTAAAAACGGCATTAACGATGCATAGTTTGGGTCTGAATGTTTTGTAATTGCCCAGTAGAACTTGAAGCGACATCTCCCCAAGCTATGAATAAGACAGTATTCCACTAAGCATCCTTTTGTATCAATAACAGAGAGTAGCTATTTAAAAAATAGTGTTCCCAAAGATAACATTTGAACTTCAAACTTTTACATTTATATAATATTACAGAAGCCCTTCCCAACTATAAGGTATTTTTTTAAATTCTCATCAACGGGTAAAGGTATATCAAATGAAAAACCATTGTAAGATTATTTAAGATCAGTATATAACGATTAAAATGTATATATATAAAAGTTTCAAAAACGATTGCAAAAATATTATTTTGGGTGTTTCTTCGTGCCATTAATTTCTCGTTTTTTCTAATAATTTGAATAGAACAAAAAAGCCAAATAAAGTTTTGCAATGTCGTTTTTCAATACTTAGTTTTGAAAATTTTGCCAATATTCGATATTAATATCCGATATCATAGTTATCGATAAATATATTGAAATACAGCAGAGTCCAAATTAAACCTGTGGTCTTCGTCTTTGATACCCATATTGTACGCAAATGTCTTTGACTATATACCAAATGTCTTTAATATAGTTCAACAATATCATTAAGTGACGGTTCCTATGGGGCCCGGAACCCCCAATTTTTGAAAAATACTGGAGTGGAACTAGAGCATTCGGGCTCCCTAGCGTTCCACAATGCAAAGAACTGGCGAATTTAACGTGTCGATGTGGTAAGCAGTGGAAATTGTCCTAGCTAGTATGATATTCTCTAGTTTAGATCTAGTGAGAGTACTGATGCTATTACATTGGTTCTGCAGCAACTTAAAATTGTGAATATTTATTCTAGACCAAAAAACTCCATAAATAAACAAATTTTAAGTGGTTTGCTCCGACTTCCTTTGAACGAGTAATAAAGATAAGGCTGAAGAATCCAAAAATATTTTATATACGAGTATATGTGGGGACTACCTATTTTTGGTCGCCCATGGCCGGAATCTAGTCAACTATTGTTATTTCTGCATTAGACTTGAACCAACTATTATATTGGTACTTTCAAGGGATTACCCTCTAAATCCAAACGGTGTTTAAAAATGTCATGATCGACACGTAAATGCTGGTCACCTGAAGAATCCATTGCGTCCAATGAGACATCTATATGACAAACATGCACATTTGAGTGTGCAAATCAAGATCATAAAAATAAAGTTCGGTGTATGTATTACTCACAATTACATGCTAAATTATGTATTGTTATATCCAAATTAATACGCAGTTTATGATTTCGTGTAGTGTCCACAAAGAGCTCCTCCTTTAGATTAGGACGCATATAGGCAAAAGATATAATCAGTTTTTGAATTTAATTTATATCATTTTTCATTATTTACTTTTTATGTTACAATCTGAATTAATTTTCTAATTAATCATATTTTACGCTTTATGTGTATCAAAGTATTCTTTAGAAAGTACTTACCCAAACACGAAAAAGCATCTATGAATTACATATACGTATGAATCCGGTACGCTCCGCTACAAGCACCTTGCGGCACCAGCCTGACTGCCGTGGCAGCCACTTTGTTGACCCGGGAAACGGGGTCGATGTTGACTTCAGTCTAGCATATTCTAAACCTTTAAACCGCAGTTGTTTAAGGTTACTTCGTTACTCACAGTTGTGATCCCGGGAGGTCCCGTAAATCTTGAAGGGAACTTTTATCGAATACTACGAGAGCCCTCCGATTTTCTTTCGACTCTATCAATTTTTCCCAGCCATTCCATTGAAGAACTACACTCGGAGAGTTTGCGAAATCACTGCCGATGGGCGAACTTGTTTTGAAAAAACTTTTTCAAATCACCTGTGATATTACCTGTACCAGGGCTCGAGCCTAGGACCGTCGGTGTGGTAGGCCAGCAACACTACCGCCACACAACGGCGGCTAGTCGTACTACTGCTACTGATTAACTGAGAGCTGGAGTCTGATTTTGGCGTCGATTGTTTTCGATCGAGGTTATAACCAGAGTAGACATGCATCCCACGCTAAGTAAATATGGCCCAAAAAATAGTTTTGACTCCGTTTCAACAAGCCTTGGGTATAACTTTCTACTTTAATAATCGCCTAGTTCGAAATAGGCTACTTACATATTTTAGGAAAGTTTCGAATGTCAGATTTTGAACAGTTAGTTTTATGTCATTAAGGCTTTCTTAATCGAAGACAGAGAGCTGATTAAATTGTTTATAGCTTCAGTATAGGGGACACTGCAAAACCGCGTAAATGACATTTGTGCCAAAAATTATAGGCCCCTGCCATCAAAATCGATTCTTATAATAGTTTTCTTGAGAACAAATGACTTTTTTCATAAAGTCACAATTCGTCTTAAAATTAAGCAATTTGCAGTAGCAAAACAGCCAAACTGTGAAATCACTTACGGGGTTTTGCATTTGTGCGTTACGCTGTTTTGCACGTCGAAGTTGATAGTAAAAGCTACTAATATAAATTATTATAAAGTATCCGATACTCTAAATTAGCTCAAGGCCAAGAATAACAATTTTTTATGAAAGTTTTTTGTTGTTTTTGTTTTTTAATTAATTATAATAATTGTTAATTATTATAATATTGATTTTTAAAAGTTTTTATTATAAAAGAAAAGGAAAATTTAGAGACAGCCGTAATAAGTTTTCTTATAGATTCATTTCACCCTAACATTGGCATGCACCGCCATCTGGCGGTATTAAAAGTTTTTTGTTTTTAGTGTACATTTTCACATCATCCGATTTATGCTCACCGAGTTTGGTTTATTTTGTATACCAACAATTCAGTGAAATTGTTGTTTTTACGGCCTCTACATTTGTAAAATATACAAGACTATAATTTAAGCATACACCAAATCAATGCTATGGTTAAATTGAATGGATTTAGGATTTTAGATGACACTAAACCAGCGCTGTAATAGTTTAACGGTTAACAGAGCGTATCAAAATTCCTCTGATGAAGAAGTCTAGCAGCTTCCGAAATAGATCGATAAGAAAATCTGTGGCGGTTGTCTATAGATTTTTATTCTATATTCTTATAAAAACGTTTAATAACAATTTAAAACAAAAAAAAGCAATCATAATTTTGAGTAAATATTAAAAAACTTATAATTCTTCCCTTGCGCTTATTTATAGTCTTGAATACTTTACAAATGTATCGAAAAAAATAACTTATTAATAATAAATAAATAAAAAATGTATGGCCATTCCCAAAATTTAATAAGATATAGTTTAGCTTTCGGTAAGCTCATTTCCGTTACGTCACTAGCATGTACATATGTACTTACACCTGTGGATATCAATAGGGCACGCGTTACAACTTCTGACTATATCTGATCTTTTTTGTGAGGTATGTGCACATATGTATCAAACATTTCGTTGAAACCCTGAAAAAGTTAATTTTCGTTTTTGGTGACACATGTATAAATCATTTATAAGAAAAATATCTCTACATCGCGATGCATCGGATCAATTTCAATTACACACATATGTATTTATGTGCATCTACCAGCTGTTGACCTTAAAAACAGGTATAAAATTCAAATCATGGGAAGTTTTGTTTCGTAGAAAACGCTACGAAATTACAAGAATGCCACCTGCAGACCGCTTCTCAATGCAAGCCGCTCGCCGTTGGGAGCCAACGCATCTTTTTATAGTCGAAATAATTTATTAGAATGGCAGTCGAAGGTGCATGTCAGAAATAAAGAAAAAGAAATTAGAGAAAATTTAAAAAGAAGTCGAACAGCTATAAAAACTCTTTATATGCCTAAATATGTATGTACCTTGCATGTATTTATATACATACATATGTGCGTATGTGCATATTTTACATATGCCCTATTAAATTAGAAAGTCTTATGATGATCAGAGGATGCGACAACAAAAAAATCTACGACTATGGATCCACAAATGGGTACCAAACAACGGTCAACGCTGTTCCAATCAGCGATGTCATAGTCAACAGTTGAAGTACAGTAATAGTTAAGATCAGAGACCAAAAATATTTACAATTTGTTTTGAACTTTTTGTAATATGTGGGTGAGAATTAATGTCAATGACGTTAATTCTCCTAAGAATTTGAAATTAATACGCTTTCACAAAGAGAATTAATGTCAGAAACGCTAAATATCATTAGAGCTTTACTAATTTATACAGGGTGGCGCAAAAGTAATCCTCCTATCAGAAAATGCTATAAATTTTGCGATTGGCCCCTAAAATCAGTTCTGTTTTGACATTTGTGTAGTAAACACATGCGAAATACACGTTAATAAACAATGTTACGCTACACTGCTCCAGAACGCGGAATATTGCTGACTATTTATTTGACCAATAATCGGTCGGGGCCAAACGGTTACTGTGAATGGTGAGCGCTACAGAGCAATGATCAACGAGTTATTTTTGCCGCAACTTGATGAATTGGGATTGGAAAACATGTGGTTCCAACAAGACGGTGCAACAGCACACACTGCACGTGCCACAACCGATATGCTGAACATCGGAAGCTTACTTTTGCGCCACCTTGTATATTGCTAGAAAATACTCAGTACACTCGCCAACATCAGAACACATTTCGTTTGGAAAAATCCATGAGCGTATTTTACTTTCATTGAAAAATATTTTTGGATAAGATTGTAATCTTGTAGTAGATTTGTATAAACTTAAAGTAACGCAAGCCTATCACCCGACTCTTGTTCACTGGGGCGTGACCATATCTAAGGGTGGACAACAGATGGCAATGTATTTTTATGTTGTGGATGGGGCAAGCTGACAAATATTTCTGACCATGGGCTGATATTTGAGAATAATTATTGTAAGTAACCTTGCTAACCATTATTCCATGTTTCATCCACTCCGATATTAGTTCTTATTGGCACTGATTCTTGTGGTAGTTTGTGTAATACAAAATTCTATTGCCATTTTTCAACAATTTTCCAATATTGGCCGTGGTATAGGGGAGTGTCTAAAGATTATAGTGCAATTGCAGGACTACGGCTTTTCCAAGCGGGCTCGCCACTCTTCTAGTGTTTTTTTACCATGGAGAGATTCTATCGAAATTCCATCTGGCTTAGCAACAACCGTTTGGAGTTAAAACATGTGGGACCTACAATTTTTTTTAGAAAAGGGTTAGAAACATCAAATACAACCAAACCTTAATTGAGTAAGAGAAATGCACATCTTTACTTCTCTTCGAGGTATATTGCGCCAAATTACTAATATTTTCTTCAATATCGTCAAAGCGAGGTAAAGCGGGTGGTATACAGTGCTAAATTTCGATAAAAAAAAGATAGCGGTTTTTCATAAAAATTTTGAATCTATTTATATAAGCTTGAACCGCTCCTGTAACGATTTGACTTTTCAGTATATTTCATAGCGATTGTTTAATTATACAAGGTTTGTCAGCCATTGATGTTTTGGACAATTGACGACTTGAAGTTCCTTTATTAAATGTCATCTGATTGGCAATCATCGACTGTGTTGCTTCTTTTCAATAACGTTTGAAAATTGTACTAAAAACCCAAAAATAAAAAAAAAAATATAAAAAAAATTCAAAATAATAAAAGCTACGATATCTCAAGATGGACCAAATTACATAAATACTCGTATACCAGCTTTCACTGGACAATGGATTTTTATACCCAGGGTATTATAGTTTTGGTCATATAACGGTGGTTTGTAATGGTACAAAATAATGGAGATAGATATAGGCGCGGTTTCACCAACTCGACTTAACTAAGTTAAGTCGCGATTTTCACTTTTTCAGTTTCACCACCTAACTTAGCTAAGTCACAACTTAGTCAACTTGCCAGCTGACTTATTCTCCACTAAGCAGTGTTGCTGTGGTTCGAAACCTTAGGGCCGGTTTCACCAACGCGACTAAGACTAAAACTAAGTCGTGACTTAAGTTAGCACAGATTCGAGACTAACTTAATTTTGGGTTTCACCAACTGAGCGACTTAAATAATTTTGAGCACAACAACCCGATCAGCTGTTTTATGCATAGTAGTATTTTTTCTTACCAGACAACTCTGAGCATCCCAATACCCCAGTGCGAAAAGGGCATGTATGGCCATACAAGAAGGAGTGTATTGATCTTACACCCATTTCTCTTTAGTTGGAAGGTACTAAAATTAGCGCTTAATTGAAAACGATAGTTTCGTAATGGTTGCATGCTAGAAAACAAGCGTTCACATGCATCTACGCTTACCCTGTTAAAGTCAAGCATGGTGAAGTTTCCGACTGGGGCGTTGCACAAAACAAATTAGCAACATTACTGACATTTAGGTTTTGAACCACAGCAACACTGCTTAGTTGAGAATAAGTCAGCTGGCAAGTTGACTAAGTTGTGACTTAGCTAAGTTAGGTGGTGAAACTGAAAAAGTTAAAATCGCTACTTAACTAAGTGAAGTCGAGTTGGTGAAACCGGGCCTTAATGTCAGTAATCCTGCTAATTTGTTTTGTGCAACGTCCCAGTCGGAAACTTGATCATGCTTGACTTTAACGGGGTAAGCGTAGATGCACGCTTGTTTTCAAGCATGCACCCAATACGAAACTATCTTTTTCAATTAAGCGCTAATTTAAGTACCTTCCAACTAAAGAGAAATGGGTGTAAGATCAAAACATTCAAAACCTAAATGTCAGGAATGTTGCTAATTTGTTTTGTGCAACGCCCCAGTCGGAAACTTCACCATGCTTGACTTTAACAGCGCTAATTTTAGAACCTTCCAACTAAAGAGAAATGGGTGTAAGATCAATACATTCCTTCTTGTATGGCCATACATGCCCATTTCGTACTGGGGTATTGGGATGCGTAGAGTTGTCTGGTATGAAAAAATACTACTATGCATAAAACAGCTGATCGGGTTGTTGTGCTCAAAATTATTTAAGTCGCTCAGTTGGTGAAACCCAAAATTAAGTTAGTCTCGAATCTGTGCTAACTTAAGACACGACTTAGTTTTAGTCTTAGTCGCGTTGGTGAAACCGGCCCTTAGTCACGTTGGTGAAACCGGCCCATAGAGTTCCATATATCAAAGTTCTCAGAATAAACACAAAAATCCGTGAAGACATGTCCGTCCGTCCGTGGGCACAACAGCTTAAGTAAAAATTAAGATATTTTAATGAAATTTGTCACAGGTTGCTTTCTGGCCAAGGCAGATTGCTATTTAAAATGGGTGAAATCGAACAATAACTACAATTTTCGATATCGAAAATTTAGAAAAATTTTTAAAATTATATAATTCAATAATAAAAGCAGCTACAATCATGAAATTTTGCTACAATTATTTAGGTGGTTATCCTATTGGCGATTTGACGAATTTTTGCAAAAGGGGCGTGGTACCGCCCACATAGGAGTGAACAAGTTTTCAAAGTTTGACTGCTAATAACTAAAGAACCGTTTACGCTAGAATAACGAAGTTTGGTAGGATGTATGCTAATGGTTGTGGTAAATACACCCATAGAAAATAAGTGCAATAAATCAAATTCGACTGTTAATAACTTCATAACCGTGTAAGATAGACTTACGAAACAACTTATGCATATATGGATGAACGGTCGAGGGGTGGGTTAACGAAACCATCTAGTGGATTTTTGCACACCATTAAAAGGCTGGAAATGGTGTTTAAAACGTTTAGGGCCGTTTAATCAATGTCTGGTTATGATAAATTTTATCGCATGATAACCTAATCATGGATTGGCTCAGAATGACATTTTCGTTTACACAAGTCTGATTAAGTTATCATGATAAAGTTGGTCATTGTGAACATTTTTGGGAAAGAATTCACAAAAGTTGCATTGTTAACTTATAAAAAGTGACAGCTGCTTTTGTTTACAATTTTAAATGAACCATTTTGGCTTAAAAATCTCGATTGTGATATTTCTTTATATGGATATTATTACATTTCTAAGTTCTATTACTAGCAGAGTTTTTTAACAGAACAATTTATCGCAAAATCGGATGTTTACTTTCAGCTGTTACGTTTTGTTTTGATTAGCACATAATCAGAGGTCCATCCTCTGATAATTTTTATCAAAAGATAATCAGCCAATTGCTGCTAATCAGACATTGAGTAAATGCTTTTAGGGCCAACCTCTGATAAAGTCTTGATTAAGCAATAAATGAGATATTGAGTAAACGGCCCTTAATGGTGATCAATTGATAAAGCACCACAACAAGATGTGAAAATTGAGCTCCTACAAATATTTGCTTCCCAAACCGTAATGAATGCAAAATTTATTGAAATCAATGTATAATCGGGTAAAGTTACTGGACTTAATAAGTGGACTAGGTTGACTGGGGAAACCACGTAAAAAAAGGCTCGCCAAAACTCTACCTCAGGTGGTGTGGAAATGAGTATATTGCAAAATTTGAAACCCTTCTCACGAATACCTATGAAAACTCGCCAAACTTCGTATAATTTAAGATATCTGACAAACTTTTACTGTACAGAACCAAGTTTTAGAGGAAATAAAGTGGTTTTAAAATACTTCCCAAAACACAAAAATTTTTCTAGTAAGTTGAATTTTAAGACCATTTGCCAATTAATAATCTTTAAACGCCAATTGAGGCAATTTATTTCCTATAATTTAATAAAGCATGTCTTTTAAAATGTCATATTTCTTGAAAATATATTTGAAGTTAAAAATTGCATTCCGGACTTTTCTACTACTTTTATTCCAAAGGGGAACTATTGTTTCCCTTTTCTGTACAATTGGTAAATGCAACTATGCTAGGTGACAATTAGGGAACCTCAAGTCTGGTCTGTCAAAGACTGACAAACTTTGTATAATTCAACAATATTTCATAGCTAACAAAAATACACGTGCACAATACAATCTCAAAAATTGAGTTTCGCTGTCTCCCTTTGATTTCGATTTCAAAACACACTGCTGGCATAGCATGCTAGCAATATAGAAGTATTACATATATAGATTAAACAAATTGGATAATTTTCAAAAAATCGCGAGATTTTATATTCCAAATTTTCATTTTATGCCTCATATACGTATATAAAATAAAAAAATTTTGTTTAATGAATTTACTTACATATATAAAGTTTAAAATGAAAATTTGGAATAAAAAATTACGCGATCTCTGAAAATTATCAAAATGCATTCGATACAATTTTGTTCTTTCATAAAAGTACAAATATAAGGTGTAAAATGAAAATTTGGAGTAAAACCTGCTTAGTCCATTGCTGTTATTATATAAATTAGTAAAGCGTTTATGATATTTAGCGTTCCTGACATTAATTCGGTATGCAAAGCGATTAGCATTTCAAAAGCGAATTAATGTCATTGACATTATGACACGTCACCAATTTATTTCGTTCAAATTAATGATGTTTTATATATAGATACATATGTGTTCTCTATATCAAAAAACGCTTAGAAAAAGTTAGCGGTACCAAGAGCAAAAAAAGTTAAACAGCTTTATCTTCGAAACTATATAAGTACATATCAGTACGCGCAGAGGAAAATGGAGACGAAGGGCAGTAGGAATAGAAAATTGGAGAATTAGAGGAGGTGTTAGAGGAAAATGAAGATGGTAAATAAGCTAACGTGATAAGGGGGTTAGGGGAAAGCAAAAGTAGAAAAAACAAGTAAGGAAGTCTAAGTTCGGGTGGAACCGAACATTATATACCTAGTAGTGATCTATTATGTCATCCCAATTTACGCAGGTCTATTTTAATACTTTCAGTTCGTATTTGCGTTTAAATAGACAGACGGACAAACAGAAAGACGTATCGAGAGACGGACCTGGCTGCATCGACTCAGCTCTTCCTCCTGATCATTTTAGTATACTTTTTGATGGGACTATCTCTTTTTCTTCTCATACGTACAAACATTTGATGTTCATGAAAGTCATGAAAATCAAAAAAGATATACAACTTCGCTTTTGCAGTGGGGTATTAACTACTTGCCGGATATTTTACTTTTCATCCTGAACGTTCCGATATACATTAATAAATATATATCTCGATTCGTTTATGCCGAATGAAGTAATGTACCTTGTGTGCGTAACAAAAATAGATATAAATAAGTAAGGAAGTCTAAGTTCGGGTGGAACCGAACATTATATACCTAGTAGTGATCTATTATGTCATCCCAATTTACGCAGGTCTATTTTAATACTTTCAGTTCGTATTTGCGTTCAAATAGACAGACGGACAAACAGAAAGACGTACCGAGAGACGGACATGGCTGCATCGACTCAGCTCATCCTCCTGATCATTTTAGTATACTTTTTGATGGGACTATCTCTTTTTCTTCTCATACGTACAAATATTTGATGTTCATGAAAGGTATGAAAATCAAAAAAGATATACGAGGTGTGTTCAAAAATGATCGGGAATTTTGAATTTTCGCTGGTTACGTATATTCGAATTTCGAATTTTTTGTGGCGTTATGTTGGTACTCATGTCTCTCACTTATGCCGACAAGCTCGGCCATTTTGAATGTTCAGTTAATTGTTGACAGCTGCTTTGCTTGCACGTGTTTTGGATCGTCTTCGATTTTTACCTATTTTTTTACCAAAATTGCTCAATTGTGACCAAAAACAGCATCGCATGAACATTGCTATTGAGATGTTAAACTCTGTCCGCGACGACCCAAATTTGCTCCAGAGGGTCATAACTGGTGACGAATCGTGGGTTTATGGTTATGACGTGGAAACCAAAGCTCAATCATCTCAATGGAAGCTGCCGCACGAACCAAGACCGAAAAAAGCGCGCCAAGTTCGGTCGAATGTGAAAGTTTTGCTGACAGTTTTCTTCGATTGCAGGGGCGTGGTGCATCATGAGTTCTTGCCACAGGGAAGAACGGTCAATAAGGAATATTACCTCTAAGTTATGCGCAATTTGCGCGAAGCCATCCGCCAGAAACGCCCGGATTTGTGGAAGAACAAAAATTGGCTTTTGCACCACGATAACGCCCCTGCTCACGCATCGTTGCTTGTGCGCAACTTTTTGGCCAAAAACAACACACTAATGATGCCGCAGCCACCGTATTCCCCAGATCTGGCCCCCTGTGACTTTTTCTTGTTCCCTAAACTGAAGAGGCCCATGAAAGGACGACGTTACGCTTCTCCTGACGAGATAAAGACGGCATCGAAGGGGGAGCTGAACAAGATACAAAAAAATGATTTTTTGAAGTACTTCGAAGATTGGAAAAACCGTTGGCACAAGTGTATAATATCTCATGGGGATTACTTTGAAGGGGAAAAAATAGATATTCATGAATAAATAAATAATTTTTGAAAAAACACAAAATTCGCGATACTTTTTGAACACACCTCGTACAACTGCGCTTTTGCAGTGGGGTATTAACTACTTGCCCGGATATTTTACTTTTCATCCTGAACGTTCTGATATACATTAATAAATATATATCTCGATTCGTTTTTTCGTTTGAATGAAGTAATATACCTTGAGTGCGTAACAAAAATAGATATAAAAAAGGGTGTCTTTCATAGGCGCCAAAGAACTCAACCGATCTTTACGAAATTTTCACAATATATACTTGGGTTCCCTGGGTACAGCATAGACAATATATAGTTTTGGAAAAGTAGGCGGAGCCGCGCTCCCAGGCTATATAAAGTTTTAATTCGTCGTAACTCCGAACTTTTTTGGTCTAAATTAAAGAAATTTGGATATACGAGTATGTGTTACTAGTCAATATCTACATAATTTTTGAAAAGTGGGCGGTGCTACGTCCACATATTTTGTGTTTTGTTTTGCTCTTGAAATTTCACGATATGTTCAGGAGTTCGCTGGGCACGACACAGTCTTTATATAACTTTTGGAAAAGCCCCCAGGTTATATAAAGCTGCAGTTCGGTATAGTTATTAGTTTATTTGGTTCAAGTTAATGACATTTTATATACAGATGTGTTCTATGTATCAAAACGTCAAAACAACGTGTTCCGGGTTTGCTAGTATAATATAAAATGGAGAAAGCAAACAACGAATTTCAGCATTCTTTTGTAAAACCGAGAGACTAGTTTGCGTTCAAATAGAGAGACGGACAGACAGACAGGCGGACGGAGAGACGGGCATGACTAAATCGACTCCGCTCATCGTACTGATCATTTTAGTGAACTTTTCTCTTCTTGTTCTCATACTTACATACATTTAATGCTTATGAAAGTTATGAAAAACAAATAAGATATATAACTTCGCTATTGCAATGGGCTATTAACTACTACTATTTTGCTTTTGTGTTTTCCGATTTGGCTAATTTTTGGCAGGAGTATAATACATACTACTGAAAAGCAGCTGATCAATTTTCATTGAAATAGCAAGATTGAATTATAAGCGATTGCCTTTGAAAGTAGCAGAAATTTTATGCTGAAAAGTGGGCGGTGCCACGCCTACTTCTTCAAAATTGACAAAATTTTTTTGCGGGCGAGTTTTTCTTAACAAGCTTATTATGTGTGCGAAATCTGATTGATATATCTTGCTTAATTGTAAAAATATCGCTTATTAAATTTAAAAAAAAAAATTCAGAACTATGTTAAAAAACTGGGCGTGGACATTAACCGATTTCGCCCAATTTTAAAGCAAACAGTTACCTTTATATATAGAACATTATCACCAAATTTCGTTTCGACAAGTCAATTTTTGGCGGAATTTTGTGGAATAGTCCACTATAAAGTGGGCGGGGCCACGCCAATTTTCGAAAATTTTAAGTTTTTGGATTTTTTTGTTTACGGAAACCTTAAAAGTGAAATATAAATGACGTAAAACTGTTTTACGCAAAGTTATTGCCTATTTAATATATCTGCGATCGTCTTCAAAATCTTTCATAGAAAAGTGGGCGTAGACCTCCTGGAACATTCCTTGCATACCTGGAAACCTGCGTGCTGATATCTTTAACGGTTTTTGATTTATGATTAATATTATTTCTAAATTTGACTTAATCAAAAGTGGGCGGTACCACGTCCATTTTCAAAAATTTCTCGAAAAGTTTATTTTATGCCTCAATCTCAATATATTCACCAAATTTTATCCTTATAGGTGTATTATGCACTGAGTGATCACTTTTTTGTGTTTTCGAAAATATTCTATATATAAAAAGTGGGCGTGGCTATTGTCCGATTTCGCCCATTTTAAATAGCGCTCGGAGATGAGTGCCAAGGAACCTGCATACCAAATTTCATTAAGATGTCTCAAAATTTACTCAAGTTATCGTGTTCACAGACGGACGGACGGACATGGCTTCATCTTTTTCTCTTTTCGTCCTGAACATTTTGATATATATAAGTCAATATATATCTCGATCCGTTTATTCCGTTACGTACTGCCGTTAGGCGACTAAAGTTAATATGCCTTGTGTGCGTAGCACTACTATATATAAAAACAATTAGGGAAGTCTAAGTTCGGGTGGAACCGACCATTAAAAAAGTGGTCGTGGTAAACTGTTGTGGAGTTATGACCTATAGTGGTTTTAAACTTTTTCTACTACCAAGTGAACAATCTTATAAATAACAAGTAATGAAGTCTAAGTCTGAGCTACTATGACATACCAATTTACGCAGGTCTATTTTAATACCTTTAGTACGTATTATAAAGCCAGCTGATTGTTTTAAATAAAAACACTTCTATTATGAGTTTTGAGGGGTAAATTAATTTTTATAAAATATGTATAAACGTATGGCGCGATATACAACAGGTATATCATCATAAACCTCCTAGGAGATTTTTGCGCCGAGCTTCCCTTCCAATTCGACTTCGAACGGCATCTACAAAAGAGATGAATTTTTCATGAGAAGCCTTCCATAGCAGAAAGACACTCGGAGAGGGCGACCCCGTGTTGAAAACTTTTTCCAAACCACTTTTGATGTTACCTGTCCCAGGACTCGAACCTTGGACCTTCGGTGTGGTAGGCCGGCAACACTACCGCCACACCAGGGCGGCCGCCATTATTTTATTTGTATATAAATAGATTCCCTACCAACAACTGCTAACCACATTTTTTCAAAATACCAATACATGCACATTTTCTGTTTGAAAAATTTGCGTTCAAATAGACAGACGGACGGAGAGAAGGACGGAGAGACGGACGGAGAGACGGACATGGCTAAATCGACTCAGCTCATCGTCCTTATTATTTCAGTTTACTTATTGATGGCCAATCTGCACTTCCTCTCATACTTACAAACATTTCATGTTCATTAAAGGTATCAAAATCAAAAAAGGTATATAACTTCCCTATTGCAGTGGGGTATTAAAACTTGTCCGAATATTTTACTTGTTTCTTATCCGATTTGCTTAATTTTTCGCAGGAGTATACTAGATACTATTGAGACGCAGCTGACCAAATTTGATTGAAATATCTAGTTCAAACTACAAGCAATCGGCTTTGAAACTAGCGGAATTCGTTTGCTGAAAAGTGGTCGACGCCACGCCTACTTCCCCAAAATTAACAAAATTTTTCTGCGGTCGATTTTTGCTTAAAAAGCTTATTATGTGTGCAAGATCTTATTGATATAGCTTGCATGGTTAGAAAACTATCGCGTTTTACATTTTACAAACAAATTTTTCAGAGCTATGTTAAAAAAACATTTACATCCACATCTCCAACATTATTGTTTCGATAAACCAATTTTTGCCGGAGTTATGGCATAAAAACTTTTACGGAATAATACAGCATATAAAGGCGGGGCCACGCCCATTTTCAAAATTTTATATTTTTCGACTTTCTTCTTTCACGGGCACTTTGGAAGTAAAATAGAAATGACATAAAGCTTTTGTACGCAAAGTTGTTGCCTATTAAATATACCTATGATCCTTTAAATATACCTATGAATTTTGAAAAAATCGTATAGAGAATAAGAAGGTTGAGGTAACTGCTAAATTATATCTTCCTACCTGTATCAGTCAATGAGATATTGGCAGTTTGGTATTTCTACCTCCTTTTCCGATAACTTTTATGAAAAAGTAGGCGTGGTCGAAAAGCGATTTCGCTTATTTTCTATGGATGTATGCACCACAACTATAGTATGCCTCTTACTAAATTTCGTTATTCTAGCGTAAACGGTTCTGTAGTTATTAACAGTCGAAATTTCAAAATTTGTTCACTCCTTTGTGGGCGGTACCAGGCCCATTTTCCAAAAATTTGATAAAATTGTCAATAAGACAACCAACTTAAAAAATCTACCAAGTTTTATTATTGTAGCTGCTTTCATTATTGAACTATCTGCTTCTAAACGTTTTTCTACCTGTGTGCCAAAATTCATTCAAATATCTTGTTTTTTACTTAAGTTATCATGCCCACGGACGGACGGACATGTCTTAATGAATTCCTCTGTTCATTCTAAGAATTTTGATATGTTGATATGTTATTTATACCGTTGCAAACCATATGATCAAAACTATAATACCCTGTGTACTAGTACACGCTGGATATAAAAATGATTAAAAATCATTAAATTTTAGTATTATGTCTACATCAGTGGAACAGATATTGCATATTCCGGTTTCCTAACTCTCGTTTAGAAAACTTTAGTCTAAAACTGGGCGGGGTTGTTGACCGGTTTTGCTTATTTTCTGTGGGCGTACTCTACATATCCACAGTGCTCGTATCAAGTTTCGTAGTTTTATCCTACACCGTTCTGAAGTTATTAGCAGTCGAATTTTATAATTGCTTGACTCATAAGTGGGCGGTGCCATGCCCACTTTCCAAAATTTTGCTAAATCATAACAAGAATAAGAAAATGGATGTAAGTACCAAATTATATTATTATACCTGCATCAGTCAATTAGATATGGGCAGTTCAATATTTTTACCTCCTTTCATATAACTTTTGTGAAATTTTGCGATTTCACTTATTTTCTATGGCTGCATTTATCACAACAATAGTATGACTCCTACGAAATTTCGTTATACGAGTAATAGCGTCAACGGTTCTAAAGGTATTAAGAGTCAAAATTTGAAAATTTCTTTACTCATATATGGGCGGTGCCACGCCCCCTTTCCAATGGGACAACCAAGTTAATAAGTCTTGTAAATTTCATCATTGTAGCTGCTTCTATTATTGAATTAACCTATTTTATACGTTTTTCGAAATTTTCGATATCGAAAACAAGGGCATGGTTATGGTTCCCATTTCAAATAGCAACTTATGCGCGTAGAATCAACGGAGAAATCCATAAATAAGATTTGGCAATGCGCATGTTTATTTTCGATCAGCTGTTTTGCTGACGTCACCCTTTTCAAAATCCTCAAAAGTACACATACTCCCTCTCTCTCTTTGATGTTGAATACTCCATGGAGTAATCTTTTGGTCCTCAAAAGTACACCTACTCTCTTTGTAGCTTTGATGTTGAATACTGCATGGAGTAATCTTTTGGGAGCATTTTGAAAGTACGCTCACGTAGGTGCTCCATAGAGGACTCAGAAGTAAAGAAATGGAGAATTTCGAGATGGAGTAGGTGACGAACATAACTTCTATGCGGATAAATATCAGGATCACAACATTTCTGTTTCATTAATATGCATAACAGGATCACTGTCCTTAGGAACGCACTTTTTGTAAATAAGTGTCGGACAGTGAAAATCACATAACTGTCCTGATGTGTGGTTCGGAATCATTGACAGTGTAGAAAGAAGATGGGTTGTCCCTTGTCCCAGATGATATAAGTTGCCTCCCTTGATGCCAACGACAACACGTGACACGGATTTATTCAAATACATCTATGGGCGATGCTTCGTCCATTTTCGAATTCTACAAAGTTTGTACCTAAGCCCGTAAGATCATTAAATCTGGGTGAAGATTGAGCTATTAAACGATGGACAGAATTGCCTCTATCAATTTCGTTTCTGATACTGATAATTTTAGTATATTTCTATTAATTCAAGTCGTTACAACCAACCGTAATACTTACCTTACGTGCTGACTATAACTTGGTATAAGGGAGGTTTTTACAAAGTGTAAAGAAAAATTAAATTGATTGCATCGCATTTTTTATTCTAAATAGATGTAACTCAAATTTATTTTTCGAGAAACTATGACATATGAGATAAAAATGGAGAAACTTGATTTCTTTGTATTTTATTAAATAATTTTATTACGATTTATACGCTTAACTATTTCTAGTAAAATTATTTAATTCAATTATTGAATTGACTCTGAATGAAAAATGTAAATTTAAAATAAATCGTCTTCTTCTCCATAATATGACTGAACTGAGATGTAATTCCCCATAAAAAAGGGGCACTGTAGTTGTTCCTTGTAAAGAGAAAGTTGGAGGACTTACTATTTTTCAAAAACAAAGTGATAAATGTATATATTTTTTAATCATTCTGAAATTTTAATACTTTTTGTATATCCATTAACGAAATATCTATTTTTGCCATGTCGACGTCCTCATTTATGATCTTAGGTGATTATGCTTAGAAATAGTTGTTAGTTCTTAAATATTTCAAAAAAGTTCATATATAAAAACTATATTATCATATCTTTTTCAATTTCAAGTTGCAGTAATCCATGTCATCATCGCTCATAAAAAATGTTCGTCGCTACTCTAATTATTTATTCCGCAAAAGATTCTTTGAAAAGGTGTGAAAATCCAGCGCTAAATAGGTTTGGGTTTTGTAAAGGATAATAAAACATAAACTGCTAATGTAACTCGCTTAAATTCGCAATATGCGAAAAGAGGCGTGACTAGTTATTTACGATATAAAGGCAAATACTGTTCTGCTAAGCCTGCGACCTATGACAGCCCGCCTGTGGTGAAACGCATCTTCAGTTTATTCTTGTGTTGTTGATTCGGTAAGTATCTCATAATCGCTGTGGTATATTAGTTTTCATTGTTTCATATTCAGCATCCTGTCACCAGAATATTGTATGATTGATGGCTGATCCGAGAACCAGATTTTGTTCAACGAATTTTATAAATACGTGTTTTTTATGCTAAATACATATTTAGTAAATAAAAAATGGGTCTTTCGGTTGCACTTCATTAGTTCCATGCTGTGTCTTAGGATTATTTTTTTATTCAGAACGAAAACGTTTTTTAATGTTAACGAATTAGACCTTTAAATTTCTACGTTTTGGCATTGCGCTAATGTACGACGCAAGGATAAACATAATAACATAATAACCTTGCGTGTGATAACTTTCTCTATAGTTTTGAGAATTTGACCAAAGCTGACTTGATTCCGACTGCGGCTTTCATATTGCGATATCCATTGGTCCCGGAATGGCCGTTCTGTCCATATGAATTCGTTTTCGAAGATGAGCGATGACAATAACGTTCATACTTTGATTCGAGAACGCGAACGAGGTGGATTTTTTATGTGTTCTTGGTAGAGAATGCCAATGCACAATTTTAACGGCTAATCCGAACGAACAAGAGTGAATGTTTCCGAACCCTGTTAAAAAGTTAAGAAAGATGGAATGGATATTTACAAATGATACGTGGGTGCGCGGATCGTTGTATTTGCAAAAATCACATATATGGTCAGATTTGACTAAATTTGAATTAAATATATTTCGGTAAGAATTTCTGAAGCGGATCACTTAAAATTGAGAAAATTTTTTTTGATTAATAATGGACTATTGACCATACACACAAACGAAAATCTTTGATTTTTAGGAAAAAAAAATGTTATTTTGTTTTATGGTCATTTGAAAAGTGTTGTCCTTTTTATATCAATGTTGAATAACTATAGATATACTGCACCGATTTTGATAACTCAAATGCCAATATTCTCGCTTCCAAACATTTTTCAAGAGCACATTTTTTATTTCTTTAACATTTTATTTTAATTATGCCTAATTTTAAAATCGGTGCAGAAACCATGCAAAAAAAATGTTCCAGAGCAAGTTTTCGCAAAAAAGAAACACAACATAGAAAGAAAGAAATACAACATTACTCTCTAAGATATTCCGTTGAGGAAAAAATGGCCCGACATTATCGTTATCATAACTTGAACACTTTCTGCTCTGTAATTTTGAAACAAAATTAAATTTTTAATTCATAATTCTGTAAAAACCTTTGAGTTAGACACAACGTTCTGATGGAATAATTACGTGTAAAATGGGCACGAAAAGCGTGAATGAGGTCTTGTCCACGGACAGTCAGAGTACCAAACTACGTTTTCAGAGAAATGCCGACCTTATGAAGCTCCACAAAAGCATACATTTGTTGGTGTAGACGATTTCTATTACTTACAAATATCGACGAAAACTATACCTTTTAAAAAAATTTGCAAAACTACTACTAAATTAAATAATTTTATCTTATTTCAGACAAAAGTTACACTTTCATATATTATTAATGCCAATACAATAAAACTAGATGCTTTCTTATGTATTTTGCACGCTGCATTCGAATCCGTGATACAAAATTTCCGCAATGTCTAGATCCAGAGAAAAAGGGGTCGGAGACCCCCAAAATTGGTATAAATTTAATATGGTTGGGTGCACATTCATCATTTGATTCTAGACTCATTTAAAGACCAAGAACCATGCAATATTTTCTGCTATGAAAAAAGTTCGTGACATATCAGGGTTAATTTATGTAATTTTTCAAAAATAGGCAAAGCACGAATTTTCTACTTTCGGTCATTTTTGAAACATTGTATAAAATAATTGCGACTACACACATATTTTTATGTGAAATAATATTTGATGAAAATAACTCTATAAATAGGCTGACAATCTTATTATGAATGTCCACCGGAATCACATGTTCAAATTACATCAATTTTGAGCTAGACATGATGGGAAATCCTAAAGAAATCATGTGGCTTTATTGTATTCGCATTAAAACTACGGGGAAGTGCAACTAGTGTCTGAAATACAAATAAATTGTTTAATTTAGTAGTATATTTGGAAATTTTTTTAAAAAGTGGCTTTTCTCAATATATGTAAGTACTAGTACCCATATACATCAACAAATGCACAGAAGCTATTGTTGGAGATTTTTTGGTCAAATGTATGTTTTTCTGAAGCTTCAGAAGTGTTAAAGTGAGATATTTTAAACTCAATTATTCCAGCAGAACGCCTTGTCTACCTCCACGATTTTTACAGAATTATAAATAAAAAATTCAATCACAGAGCAGAATTCGTTCAATTTATGATACCTGATCCAAATGCCGGACCATTTTTTTTCTCAACGGAATATCTTATATAGTAATATTTTGCATATGTGGCAATTTTTTTGTACTCTGGAACAATTTTTTTTGCATGGTTCTTGCACCGATTTCAAAAATAAATATATTTAAAATTAAGTTAAAAAAAAATAAAGGCTTTTCAAGAGGTTTTGGAAGCGAAAATACTGGCATTTGAAATATTAAAATCGGTACAATATATCGAACGTTATAAAACTTTTCAAATGGCTATAAACCAGGATACATTTTTTTTTTCAAAAATAATTGATTACAACAATAATTACCATAAAATAAGAAGTCGAATAAAAAAAAAGTTTAGTTAGAAAAGTCTATTAAATGATTTCTACTCTGCCTACGTAGATTATTAATCACATAGAACTTGTCCTGAAAAATTGTAATTGCTAATTCTCAGTAGGTATGAAAAAAAAACTTGTAAGCTTGAAATAACGGCGCGAAAAGATGACTTTTTAGGAAATCATAACCAACTTTTGAGAACTATCTATGCCGTGGGTTCGTCACGTTCGCGAATAAGAATGCAAGTGGATGGAGAGTGAATGTTCAATACACATAAGATCGTGATGTCAGCCAATCTTCCTACCGAGTACCCGTTTTATTTTGAGATAGTCAGTAGGACACAGAGCCCCTCTCATATCTTCAATAAAAGGCTAAATGCAATTTGAGGGTTGATGGGTGTCTGCCCTCCATGAAGAGAAATAAGCCATTTGAAAAAAAAATATTGTATAACCTTCCACTCAGTCGTCGATAATTAATATTTGTGAGACGATGATCACGTAAATGCAAGAACCTGAACGGATGCATAATTAAATGACACCCACGAATAGAATAGCAGATGTAAGAAAATTCGCTTATTTTTTTTCCGAAAAGCACCCATTCACTGCCTAAATTGTAGCGCTTTTTGTGTGCCCATTGAGCTCATCCGCTGACTATAAGAAAGCAAACGACTATATCCGTTCATGCGGATACAAAATAGTTATTCACTTGCCGTCCATTGAAGATCCAATCCCATTGTCAACATTTATAAATGTCAATTATTGTCATTGTGCACTATCATCACTCGTGTTTGTCATCAGCAGCTTCGTAGACAACTTGTTAGAAGCATTACAGTAGCTTTTTTCTTTTACATGTATATGTATTGGGGTGCTTTTTATCGCGGCGAAAATCCTGGAATATTTTTCTTACAATCCCGGCATATCAGGAAGCGAAAAAATTTGGCTTTTTAAAAAAGTTGTCAAGAGCATCTATTTTATTTTGCACAAAAAATTTGCAATCAAGTCATTGGTTCAACTGCTAGAGCTCTTCACAATTTTTTGAACTCCAGTTATTCTTGCATACAAGCTACAGAAATCCCCCATCTAACTCTAATTAGGCACTCTACATGATGCTATACAAGGGCATGCAGATATAACTCTAGGGCAGATAATTTATGCAACGGCATGAAAATATCCTTATGGATGAATTGAAATCTTGAAGCTTCCTTGACCTTCATTCCATAAACGACAAATAAATTACCAAGATTTTCTCTTTTAATAGATTTGTACAACACATGCACTGATAGTGTGTTACTTCGATGCCATTTTCCTCATGGTTAAGTTTTTTACGAAACAAGAACCATGAATCCAGTTTGAAGATAAATATTAATGACAGAAACCAATGCCTTCTGATTCGATACGTTGGATTTTAAATTAAAGTAGTTTAAAAAAGTTATGCTCCTAAAAGTAAAATATATGTGATTTATTTATGAAAATTGCCTTAATTTTTTTGTTTACATGCAATATTTTTTAGCATGGATTGCTTTACTTAAATTTATTGGCCGATAGACATATATATGTATATTACACAACTTTTTTCAAGATGATAAATTTGAAAATTGCATAAAAAATACCACTTGATGGAAAATTTACTTCAAAATGGAGTTGAGAAAGAATATTTATGTGCCATTTGATCTTGCTATGTTGTTAGTGAAATAGAACTCTTTTTAAACAAAAAAATATCTATTTATTATATTATAATATAGAATCGAGATTGCGAAAATCTTAGAAACTGGCGTCGCTAGTATAACATAAGCATGCACATACATATGTTGTAAAGTCACAGAAGCGGAGGCAAAAATTGCAAGGCAATTGAATTCGACGCAGAGATTCCAAGAGGTGGGCAAAGTGGGTCAGGCAGCATTTAACATACACTCCAAGGCAATGCAGCTCCCACTCATTGCTAGAGAGATAGGCGAAGGCAGAGGCCACAATTGTCTTGCTTTGTAGCAAATATTCTGAGAGTGAAATCAACTTTAAATGTTTTACAAAAAATCAAAAGACACACAAACAAGACTGGCAAATAAAAATTAATTTTGCGACCATAGTTCATAAATCGGAATCTCAGAACACGTTTGGTGCTTGGGAAACTATCGATCTCGCTTTGGTTGTTGGTCACTGATTACTGCCAAGTACATACATAGGTACTTATTATGCAATTGAAGAATTTGCCAAATCGTTTAACAATAATTTCATTAACATGGGGGAAGTGTGATCAAACCTTTTTGTTATTTGCGGGTTCGAGGGGCTGCGAAGCACATTACATAATTTACTGAACTTGTAGAATATGGTTTTAGTGGTGCAGCCGTTCTCATTCCGTAGGATTCCTAACTTATGTATTCTCGGTTACACGGTTTCTTAAGAGTTGGTTATTATCTAGCCGGTGGAAATTGTATATGGATATACTCGTTTTACGGACAGAAGTTAATGTTAAGTTTTGTTCTCATTACTTGTTAGAAAAATGTCGACAGCTGTTTCGACGTTACATATCTTCAAAGCTAATTTCCGTAAGGGGGATTTCAATCCGAACTCCTGCACTGATGATCATTTGTATGCTGTTAATGACGGCGTCTCAAAAGAACTAACAAAAGACGCTTGAGTGATTTGTTCGTGTTTTTTTTTTTTAATTTTCTTAGGTCGCCAAACACAAGCTACAATGTAACAATCCAAAGTATTTGTATTAAAGAGGGTACATATCATCGGTGACACTGCAAAAACACGTAACGCACAGATGCAAAAATGCGTAAGCTACTTTTGTGTCAAAGAACTTGGTTTGGAAAATAATTTAAATAATCGATCTTGATGGGAACTTTTGCCATAAAATTACTATTCGTCTAAAAAATAAGGAATTTGTAGTGGAAAAACAGCCAAACTGAGATATCACTTACGCGGGTTTGCATTTATGCGTTATGCGATTTTGCAGGGGCACCGACGATATGTGATAGGCACTCTCAAAACGTACGAATTTGTTTGCTGGCAAAATGTCGTTTAATTATTTTACATTGATTTCTTTTTCTTATGGTGCCATGACATTATCCCAAGAAAACTGTTGTTCGCGTCACCTACCTACATTAATGGTAGAATGCCACCAGAACCGAACATTATATACCTAGTAGTGATCGATTATGGCATACCTATTTACGCAGGTCTATTTTAATACTTTCAGTTCGTATTTGCGTTCAAATACTCAGACGGACACGCAGATAAACGTATCGAGAGACGGACATGGCTACATCAACTCAGCTCATCCTCCTAATCATTTCAGTATACTTTTTGATGGGACCATGTCTTTTTCTTCTCATACGTACAAACATTTCATGTTCATTAAAGTCATGAACATCAAAAAAGGTGTACAACTTCGCTTTTGCAGTGGGATATTAACTACTTGCCCAGATATTTTACTTTTCATCCTGAACGTTTTGATATACATTAATAAATATATATCTCGATTCGTTTATGCCGAACGAAGTAATATACCTTGTGTGCGTAACAAAAATAGATATAAACAAGTAAGGAAGTCTAAGTTCGGGTGGAACCGAACATTATATACCTAGTAGTGATCTATTATGTCTTCCCAATTTACGCAGGTCTATTGTAATAATTTCAGTTCGTATTTGAGTTCAAATAGACAGAAGGACAGACAGATAGACGTATCAAGAGACGGGCATGCCTACATCGATTCAGCTCATCCTCCTGATCATTTCAGTATACGTACAAACATTTCATGTTCATGAAAGGAATGAATATTATAAAAGATATACAACTTCGCTTTTGCAGTGAGGTATTAACTACTTGCACGGATATTTTACTTTTCATCCTGAAGGTTTTGATATACATTAATAAATATATATCTCGATTCGTTTATGCCGAATGAAGTAATTTACCTTGTGTGCGTAACAAAAATAGATATAAGAAACGGTGTCTTTTATAGGCGCCCAAGAACTCAACCGATCTTTATGAAATTTTCACAATATATACTTGGGTTCACTGGGTACAGCATAGACAATATATGGTATTGGAAAAGTAGGCGGATCCACGCCCCCAGGCTATATAAAGTTTCAATTCGTCATAATTCCGAAGTTTTTTGGTCTAAATTAATGAAATTTGGATATATGTGTCACTTAGTCAATATCTACATCAATTTTCAAAAGTGGGCGGTGCCACGCCCACATATTTTGTGTTTTGTTTTGCTCTTGAACTTTCACGATAAGTTCAGGAGTTCGCTGGGCACGACACAGCCTGTATATAGCTTTTGGAAAATCCCCCAGGTTATATAAAGCTGCAGTTCGGCATAGTTAGGAGTTTATTTGGTTCAAGTTCAAAAGTAATCCTCCTATCAGAAAATGCTATAAATTTTGCGATTGGCTCCTAAAGTCAGTTCTGTTTTGACATTTTTGTAGTAAACACATGCGAAATACACGTTAATAAACAATGTTACGCTACACTGCTCCAGAACGCGGAATATTGCTGACTATTTATTTGACCAATAATCGGTCGGTGAAAAACGGTTACTGCGGAAAAGTAATCCTCCTATCAGAAAATGCTATAAATTTTGCGATTGGCCCCTAAAGTCAGTTCTGTTTTGACATTTGTGTAGTAAACACATGCGAAATACACGTTAATAAACAATGTTACGCTACACTGCTCCAGAACGCGGAATATTGCTGACTATTTATTTGACCAATAATCGGTCGGGGCCAAACGGTTACTGTGAATGGTGAGCGCTACAGAGCAATGATCAACGAGTTATTTTTGCCGCAACTTGATGAATTGGGATTGGAAAACATGTGGTTCCAACAAGACGGTGCAACAGCACACACTGCACGTGCCACAACCGATATGCTGAACATCGGAAGCTTACTTTTGCGCCACCTTGTATAGATGTGTTCTATGTATCAAAACGTCAAAACAACGTCTACCGGGTTTGCTAGTATATTATAAAATGGCGAAAGCAAACAACGAATTTCAGCATTCTTTTGTAAAACTGTGAGACTAGTTTGCGTTCAAGTAGACAGACGGGCAGACAGACGGACGGACGGAGAAACGGGAATGGCTAAATCGACTCCGCTCATCGTACTGATCATTTTAGTGAACTTTTCTCTTCTTTTTCTCATACTTACATACATTTAATGCTTATGAAAGGTATGAAAATCAAATAAGATATATAACTTCGCTATTGCAGTGGGCTATTAGCTACGTGCCCCAATATTTTGCTTGTGTGCTTCCGGATTTGGCTAATTTTCGGCAGCAGTATAATACATAAAACTGAGAAGCAGCTGACCAATTTTCAATAGCAGAAATTTTATGCTGAAAAGTGGGCGGCGCCACGCCTACTTCTTCAAAATTGACATAAATTTTGTGCGGCCGTTTTTCTTAAAAAACTTATTATGTGTGCAAAATCTGATTGATATAACTTGCTTGGTTGTAGAAATATCGCTTTTTAAATTTTACAAAAAAAATTTTCAGAACTATGTTAAAAAAGTGGACGTGGACATTAACCGATTTCGCCCAATTTTACAGCAAACAGTTACCTTTATATATAGAACATTATCACCAAATTTCGTTTCCACAACTCAATTTTTGGCGGAGTTATGGCATAAAAAGTTTTGTGGAATAGTCCACTATAAAAGGGGCGAGGCCACTCCCATTTTCGAAAATTTTAAGTTTTTGGATTTCTTTGTTTACGGAAACTTTAAAACTGAAATATGAATGATGTAAAGCTATTTTACGCAAAGTTATTGCCTATTTAATATATCTACGATCCTTCTCAAAATCGTTCATATAACCTTAACCGATCCCGCCCATTTTTTCCGAGAACATTCCTTGCATACCTGAAAACCTGCGTGCTGAATTTCGTTTCGATATCTTGAACGGTTTATGATTTATGATTAATATTATTTCTAAATTTAACTTAATCAAAAGTGGGCGTTCCCAAGCCCATTTTCAAAAATTTCTTGAAAATTTTATTTTATGCCTCAATCTCAATGTATTCACCAAATTTTATCCTTATAGGTGCATTATGTACTGAGTAATCACTTTTTTTGTGTTTTCGAAAATATTATATATTTAAAAAGTTGGCGTGGCTATCATCCGATTTCGCCCATTTTAAATAGCGCTCGGAGATGAGTGCCCAGGAACCCGCATGCCAAATTTCATTAAGATATCTCAAATTTTACTCAAGTTATCGTGTTCACAGACGGACGGACGGACGGACGGACATGGCTTAATCAATTTCTCTTTTCGTCCTGAACATTTTGATATGTATAAGTCAATATCTATCTCGATCCGTTAATGCCGTTACGCACTGCCGTTACGCGACTAAAGTTAATATACCTTGTGTGCGAAGCACTACTAGGTATAAAAATGGGTGTCTTTTATAGGCGCCAAAGTATATACAGTTTTGGAAAAGTGGGCAGAGCCCCGCCCCCAGGCTATATAAAGTTTCAATTCGTCATAACTCCGAACTTCTTGGGTCTAAATTAATGAAATGTGGATATATGTGTCACTTAGTCAATATCTACATAATTTTTTAAAAGTGGGCGGTGCCACACCCACATATTTTGTGTTTTGTTTTGCTCTTGAGCTTTCATGATAGGTTCAGGAGTTCGCTGGGCACGACACAGTCTGTATATAGCTTTTGGAAAAGCCCCCAGGTTATATAAAGCTGCAGTTCGGTATAGCTAAGAGTTTATTTGGTTCAAGTTAATGACCTTTTATATATAGATGTGTTCCATGTATCAAAACGTCAAGGCAACATCTACCGGATTTGCTAGTATATTATAAAATGGCGAAAGCAAACAACGAATTTCAGCATTCTTTTGTAAAACTGAGAGACTAGTTTGCGTTCAAATAGACAGACGGGCAGACTGAGAGACGGACGGAGAGACGGACATGGCTAAATCGACTCCGCTCATCGTGCTGATCATTTTAGTGAACTTTTCTCTTCTTCTTCTCATGCTTACATAAATTAAATGTTTATGAAAGGTATGAAAATCAAAAAAGGTATATAACTTCGCTATTGCAGTGGGCTATTAACTACGTGCCCGAATATTTTACTTGTGTGTTTTCCGATTTGGCTAGTTTTTGGCAGGAGTTTAACACATACCACTGAGAATCAGCTGACCAAATTTCATTGAAATAGTAAGATTGAATTATAAGCGATTGACTTTGAAAATAGCAGAAATTCTATGCTGAAAAGTGGGCGGCGCCACGGGCACTTCTTCAAAATTTACCAAAATTTTCTGCGGCCGAGTTTTTCTTGAAAAGCTTATAATGTGTGCAAAATCTAATTAATACAACTTTCTAAGTTATAAAAATATCGCTTTTTAAATTTTACAACAAAAATTTTCAGAACTATGTCAAAAAACTGGGCGTGGACATTAACCGATTTCGCCCACTTTCACAACAAATAGTTACCTTTATACATTGAACATTATCACGAATTTCGTTTCGGCAAATCAAGTTTTGGCGGAGTTATGGCATAACAAGTTTTGGGGAATAATCCTCTATAACTACGGAAACTTTAAAAGTGAAATATAAAAAATGTAAAGCTATTTTACGCAAAGTTATTGCCTATTTAATATATCTACGATCCTTTTCAAAATCTTTCATATAAAAGTGGCCTTGGACCTTTACCGATCTCGCCCATTTTTTCCTCGAACGTTCCTTGTATACCTGGAAACCTGCCTTCTGAATTTTGTTTCGATATCTTGAGCGGTGTTTGATTTATGATTAATAACATTTCTTAATTTGACTTAATCAAAAGTGGGCAGTGCCACTCCCATTTTCAAAATGTTCTTGAAAAATTTATTTTTTGCCTCAATCTCAATGTATACACCTAATTTTATCCTTATAGGTGTACTGAGTAATCACTTTTTTTGTGTTTTCGAAAATATTCTATATATAATAAGTAGGCGTGGCTATCATCTGATTTCGCCCATTTTAAATAGCGCTCGGAGATGAGCTGCATACCAAATTTTACTAAAATATCTCATAATTTACTCAAGTTATCGTGATTACAGTAGGACGGACGGACATGGCTTAATGAATTTCTCTTTTCGTCCTGAACATTTTGATATACATAAGTCAATATCTATCTCGATCTCGACTTAAGTTAATATACCTTGTGTGCGTAGCACTACTAGGTATAATAAGCTTATAAAAGCTAACTAGTAATTTAATATTAATCAAAGATTGTCCCTATGCAACATGTGATCCGCACTCGCGTTCCAATCCCCCAATAAATAAAAAAATAATATACAAAAATGAACTTAAATAATCGACTAGCCCTCCATAAAATCAGTGCTTAAATATATATTGACTGTTATGTAGAACCACCTAATATACTTTATTTCAACTTCAACTTAGAATGCGTACTTCTCCCTCTGGATTGCGACTCTGCATAGTTACAGGTATAAGCCAACACTGTTGTGAATAGCCGCCATTTAAGAAATCCCGAAAATAATTTTTTGGGGGTTAGTGGAAGACCTTGGCAAATTGCGAGCACACCAGAGGCAGGAGAACGCACAAAAGCGTAAGTTGTAGTATTACAATGAAACATAGAATTAATAACCACAATTGCTATTCTCATTGCAAATTTCTTTAGGAAATAAAACGCCTTACGTTTTAATCATATTTTGTCAACTACCAACGTTCTTATTTGCGAACCAGAGCCTTACCTGCAGGTGCAACTTTGACTTTGATTTAGGAGAATGATCTACCTTCCATATAATACAGCTTTCGTTATTATTTAACAACTCACTCTTTGTCCTTTTCCATGTGTACCTATGCAAATATACATAATTATTATTTCGCAATAAAAACATAGTATTCATTTTTGAATTATTTCATTACGTATTATTTATATTGATATCAAATGTGAAATTCAACTTAATTTAATTGAAGCAAAATTCACCTTAAAAAAAACTGAATGTTAAATGAGTGAAAGTGAATGTTAGCATTCGTGGTACGAATTTATTAAGTTTTTTCTTTCATTCCGCCTACAAAGCCTGATAGAACTAGCTCTAATTTAAATGATGCAGCTCTATTTTCATATACTCCCGAAAGTTGGTGATAGTGGATACTCCTCACATATGTATAATATTATTTCAAAGACAGAATGGAACACATGAAAATGTGCGCTCGGAATCTTGAGACGAATTCCTTTGTAAGAAAATATAAACTTTTTTTTCCTATAGAATTAATAATATTTCTTTATTTTTACTCATTTGGGATATGACGCATTGTTTTTTTTCTGCTTTTTGATCTTACATATATACCTAGGGGTCAGTTCTGGTTGGGCGCTATTGTGAATTGAAAAAAATCTTTTCACTTTAGTTATCACTTGACGTTTTCCATTCTTCACTATGAAATGCGATTATGATATGTGCGATGAAAACTGTTTGCAAAACATTGTGAATTGCGTTGACACAAGTTGTTCTTGCTTATTATAGAATTGTAAGAATAAAAGTAACTTTTATCACTTAAATCTAAAATTTGAATTTTTTAGAAATTTTGACGTCAACACCAAATTTATATTCCCGTTAATTTTTTTCAAATCGAAAATTTTAAGTAAAACGAGAGTCAAAAATCGTGGTGAATTGACGCATTTACTTTTCACTTCCCGTTACCGCAACCCCAGAATTGACCCCCTGAAGCGGAAGGTGTCATACCTACCTTTGACAACTTCTTATTTATTGTGACTCAAAAAATGCTTGTAGATCACTTTACGTATATGACGATACGTATTTTCATTCTCATGGTACCTGTTCCATTAATAAAATCCTGGACATTTGGTGTGGAAGGTAAACTAAAAGTATATATAATATATATTTAAAATCTTAACAGCACTTATTTCTTAAAAATTCATTATGTGTTTTAAAAGAATGTAATAGAGAATGTTTACTAAATATTGACAATAAGAAAAATATGTATGTAGCTACGAATGAATACACTGTAGGTAAATAATATCTATGGATAAGTGGTAGCAAAACTTGTGGATGTAATGAAATTATAGCGCGGTCACTTAACCTCACGGTGCACGCGCGAACGTTTATGATCGAATAATGATCTGCAACAGCTACTGTTAGTATAGCACTGAAAACAAGCTTCCCCAAAAGCATAGCAAACAGCGAATCCAATGAGCAGCAACAGATTGGCGATAAGGAAAATCACAAGTAGCAAGCTGGGTTGTGGTAACATCGATGCACTACAAATTTTGCTCCCGAAATAGCCACTCACCTCCACCAACTTTGTTGTTGATCACTTACGTATCTGCATGAACCAAAATAATTTTTATTGAATAATTTTTCATTATTTTAAGAGCATTCGAACGCCAAAAATAAGTAAAAACCAAACAAAAAATGTATAAACATACCTATATATATCCGAAATAAAAAACGTATGCTTAACTGTTGCTGAGCATACACACAACCAATAATAAAGGTCCAGGCAATAAATGGCAAGTCATGATTTCGTTGTTGCGCCGTTAAAAGGAGGCGCTCACCATCCAACACGATCAACGCGCTGATCAATGAGTCAACTACCCAAAGTTGGTGAAGTGATCAGATATTGAAGTGGCCTCACCAAAGGTAAGCAACAGGATATTTCTTCTGTTATCGTTATGTTTGTATATGGTTGCACGTACATACAGAAATGTATGTATATTTTTGTGTAAAGAACTCAAAAAACACACTGGTTTACAACTGGAATTTTCTAATCTACATCGAACTAGTCCTACCTTCAAAATAAATGCATATTATCCCAAGTCTTTTTAAAAGTTCTACATAGGTTTTATTTGCCGCCAAATCATAGGTCTACATGTGGAATGTTTGTAATGGCCGATTTCCGAATTTGCTGATATAGTGGGTTTTCTATGCTGCCCGGGGATTGAACACACAGCCGTCGAAATAGAGTAGTATTTTAAGAAATCTTAAACTGCTATGAGTCTGGTATATTCTTAATCCTAATTCCAAATCGAAATCTGACAGTCATTTTATCGGTTGACAACCTCATATTCAAAATACCAGTTACTCGTGTGGTAAAATGGATGGTTTGACTGAAGGTCTTTATAATTACGAAGCGGAATACTACTAAGCCTTGGCAAAACTTCTACTGCATGGCATTCTGCCTGTACTGGTGTTGTTGATGTCTGCAATTGTTGTTGTTTAAGGTAAGCATGAACATACGTGGTTGAATCTTTATGCGCCTTTTGATTTTGTTTACCAATTCGCGGCGCAAACAACATCCCACAAAACGGTCAACATTTAAACATGCTGCACCAGCATCCACAGTAATATCAGTAGCATTTACACCAAATCATGAAATGATAGGCGCTCTAATTCAAGTTGAGCTAGGGCACCAAATCCCGGAAATATTTTCAGCCCCCAAAATGCTAAGAGAGACACGTTCAATGAGGTATGAGAGAGTTCTTATTTTTCTTCTTTAATATGGTTTTGTGGAAATTGAAATCTTGCGAATATGAGTAATGCTAAATCTGCGGATTTAATTTCACATTTAAAATAATAAAATCGGCCAATAATTTATGAAAATGATAGGATAGTGTAACAATTATAAAGGTCTGCAACATTACTTGCACTTAAAGAAATGTTTGCCTTCAAACAACTTAGTCGGATATTACAATATTTGAAAGATTACTATACAGATCCTATAATATTGCTAAATATAAGTTCAATAAAAAAATATATCAATATATATCGTTGTGATCTTTGTGTACTTGCTGAGTTTTCGTATCCAAAGAACCGTGAAGGTATGTACTATTTTTCAATTGTATCTGTATTGGCATGAATATAATCATCACTTTTGTTGATAATATGCTTAATTCAATAAATAATTTATCAATAACCATATTCTACAGTACGTATAAAGATAATTTAAGTACTAGTTGATCTCAAAAGGTGACTGTACCGGTACAGCGCCCACAAGTTTACTTAATTTATTCTCATATTAAAAACTTCCATGGGCTGGAAGAGGCCATAAAATCAATCATGGAAGACCGTTGGAAGGTTGCTTCTGAGGAAGAAAATTTAACGATGAATTGGCTTCATCTAATATCTCCACATATGATGTCTGTATATAGCCGATATTCAAGAAAAATGTATAGGATTATTTAGCCAAAAAAATCCAAATCAAAAGGTTCTAGAATTATTGTTTATATTCTAGTCTAATATAATTTTATTGGTGATGACGTCTACATTATAGTTTTTCGACGGAAAAGAGTCATCTTTTATCTAAAGCAGTCGCTGCAAAGGCACTATGCTCCTCCTCCAACATCCGATATAGAGAGCTTGAAACTAGATGGCACCAACCACGTACCTGTAAAGCTGCCAAAGCGGGTTCTTTTTCCCATATGCCTTCTGTGCGCTGAGGCTGCTGAAAACACATTGCATTGAAAATCGTGCTTTAAAAAACAACATCGTACCCATTTGAGCACACACCTCGTAAGTTCCTTTTCATATTTTTTTCCTTTCTCTCGTCTTAAAAGTATCACATTATTAAATAAAAAAAAATGTGTCGAATAATTTTCGTATTTTCACTTTGACTAATAATGGTTTAAACGGTTATTGCCGAAGACCACATATTTAAACAAAAATCTTCAGACTGCACAATAATGATTTGATAAATAATTCTTGAAATTTGTTAATTTCTCAAATTATTTGTATTGTCTTTTCACAATGTTCAATAATATATGGCTGACGCAATCGGCCAACAAAACGAAATTACCGTTTGACGTCGTTATGCACATGTGAAGGGAACGTGCAATAACTATTTTCTAAGCTTTCCACCTATAACACACATAAATCACAAAATTTTTTAAAATGTTATCACAAAGCACTCGTTAAATATCAATTCAAAGCGAATTTTTATTAAAAATAAATAAAACACGAAGCGAACTCAATAGCTTTTCCATGAACTCTAAACAAATAATGTAAACAGAAAACAAAGATATGATAGTTAGACATAAGGAGTAGATGACCATGGTCTTTTCATAAGTACAAAAAAATCGCAGAATTCCGGGATTTCATTGCCGTCACATCTCAAAATTATTAAAGTAAAGTAAATGCTGCACAGAAATACAGGCGCAAGTCAAGTCCATCCAACAAAGCAGAGTGTAGGACTCTATATAAAAATGTTATACAGTTTATATTTTATTGCTATTCGTTGGATGCTTGTAAACATACGAAGTTAAAGAAGCATACGAAGTTTAACAAAGAATTTTCTTTATTTATTTGTGTTAGATGACCCAACCCCCTTTTTCTTATAATTCTGCATGGTAAGTTAAATATACTAGTATCGTCTTGGTCAAAAAATTCGACCAATAACCATTACCACTGTAATTTATTGCTTATCTCATAGATATGACATAGTAGGCCATAGAATGTGTGTTCTCTCAAAAAATATATATTTAATTACTTTTTAGTATGCCATGTGAAATATAGCCAGGTCTATGTGTTACATGCAAAATTATGCCCTGAAATATAACCAGGGTTTTAGTGGTTCTAAAAATATGCTATACGAGTATAAAAATTCCAGTTTCTGGGACTGCTAGGCCCTGCTTACCAATACCTTTCAATTCACTCCGCTGATTCGGTATTTATCTTGTGTACACTTGCTATTTTGATGTAGGCTGTTGTTGCGGGCCTAAACATTTCATTACAAAATCTTTTTAAATGCTTTAGTAGCAGTGCCTAATTAAGGCGTATAGCGATACAATTTTTGATTTCGAGGTGATTTAATCTTAAAGAAAACATGCTTGATCATCACTGGATATGTAGGTAGGAAACTCCGAATGAGCTCCCCTGTAGAAGTTTTGTGTTTGTGTGCGGATTTTTCGAAGTTACTTATATTTTCATACTATTTCCAAATAGATTAAGTTTAGAAAAAGGGAGACCACCACTCTGATTGAATGACCAAGTCGAGATCGATTTGCTATCCTGTGGTGCTCCAATTCTGTCAGATTGCATAAAAATATTTTATTTTGAAACAAGCCGCTGGTGATCAGCTGTAGACATTCTGATATTTTTTGCGTTACGAGAAAATTATTTTTTGTTTAAATAACTTTAATGTAAAAAAGTGATATTATTATTATTATATAAATCCACTAATGTGCTTACTTTCTTAAGGTAATAGTATTATCATGTTTACCGCAATACATATAGCATATAAGTAACTTCAGGATAGTCTTCCGCAGTGAAACATATACGAGTACATAGAGTTTGATGAAATTCATTGAAACTCCAAAGTTAAAAAACACTTTATTGGCACTCATTTGATGACGCTACATCCGCTCATACAACTTATGTGTTTGTTAGTCACTACGAAAAAAAAAATTAGTTCGTGCATTTGATTCCAGTAGCGAAAATAAGTACTAGCGTATCACGTTTTTAAAATATGCCGACAATAAGTTAATTCTTTGGTAAGCAGTAGCCACGAAAACGCAAATTGCTAAGGAAATCCACGGCACGATAGTAATAAAAACAAACCTTCATTGCTAAAATAAAAAAAGCAGAAGTGGAATAATACAAAGACCCAAAAATTATCCCGATGTACATACATACGTACAATAAGACCAGAGAGGAATGTTGACCTTGATGTTTGAACGAAATGCGCTCGCGTTGCAAAATGTCACAAGAATCTGAATTGAAAGAGAAATAAAATCTGTTGGAAAAAAATGCGTTCAAGTGTTTTTTGGACGATTTAGCCGCAAGCGGTACCGTTTTATGCGAATGCGTTGCAAATGAAATGTGCGACACAAAGGCGAGCCGCCACCAACGCATTCGCGTACCAGCCGCCTGTGCCAAAAAATCAGCACGCCGTGCCACGGTTAGAGAATAAAAAACTGCATCTTCAGACCAAAATAAAGAAAAGTAACGTGAAACAATCATACTAACCATGGTTGAGGAAAGCTTGTTGAATGAATTGGCCAGAAAATTTACGCGCGTGTGCTAAACACGAGACTTCCACGAACCACACACAAACTCCGTTCTATACTGTACTATCTCGGAAAGAAACATTTGCACACATCTGCATACACTGTTCATACATAACACGCGCTTACCTTAATTCCAACTCGCATCATTTCGGTTGTGATGAGGCGTGGCAAATGCTTTATGGCCACGCAGCAATATGCGACATATGTGAAAAGGCACATAAAAACGCATTTCTGTTCTTTTACCAATTTTTCGTGGAATCATGCTGACGTGGCGGTTTTTTTCATTGTTGTTGCCGCTTCTGTTATGATCAAATGTAAAACAAAGCTTAACTTTTTACTCGTACCACTATTGTTGTCTCCCACAAAACTGACATTATGGTGACTGAAAGTGTTAAGAGATCTCTAGGTTCTAAAGTTTCGTAAAACCAAAAACCCAAAAAGAAAAATTCGTTTCCGGTAAATACCGGGCACACTATTTTTTTTGAACCTGTACATGCCAAAAGAACGGTGTTCCCGGTTATTATTTTAGTAATAAACTAGCGCCCTCCTGTCTTCGAATGTGCCGAAGCTTAATCCCTTTCATGAATACGCCTGACGGCCGCATAAGAAGTTCTAGCCAGATATCTCTAAAACTGAGGGACTAGTTTTCGTTATAGCAGACAGGCAGACAAACCGACATTGCTAAATAGACTATCTCATAGCTCTGAACATTTAGGTCAGAAGTTTCCAACCAGGGGGGCACGCCACCTCCGGGGGGGATAGAGAGATGTCAAGCAGGAAATGAGAAATTTTTAAGAAATTGTTGTAAAGGTATTTTATACATTTATTAGTATATCTACTTCCGTAATATATACATACATACGAGGTGTGTTCAAAACGTATCGCGAATTTTGAATTTTCGCTGGTTACGTATATTCGAATTTCGAATTTTTTGTGGCGTTATGTTGGTACTCATGTCTCTCACTTATGCCGACAAGCTCGGCCATTTTGAATGTTCAGTTAATTGTTGACAGCTGCTTTGCTTGCACGTGTTTTGGATCGTCTTCGATTTTTACCTATTCAAAAAAATGGATCAAAGAACCTGTATCAAATTTTGTGTGAAAAACGAAATTAAGTGCGCGGATGCATTCCGAATGTTGACTGTGGCATACGGAGAAGCTACCTTGGACCGAAGCAACGTTTATCGGTGGTACAAAATGTTCTCAGAAGGCCGAGAAGATGTGCAAAGAAGAACAAAAATTGGCTTTTGCACCACGATAACGCCCCTGCTCACGCATCGTTGCTTGTGCGCGACTTTTTGGCCAAAAACAACACACTAATGATGCCGCAGCCACCGTATTCCCCAGATCTGGCCCCCTGTGACTTTTTCTTGTTCCCTAAACTGAAGAGGCCCATGAAAGGACGACGTTACGCTTCTCTTGACGAGATAAAGACGGCATCGAAGGAGGAGCTGAACAAGATACAAAAAAATGATTTTTTGAAGTGCTTCGAAGATTGGAAAAACCGTTGGAACAAGTGTATAATATCTCATGGGGATTACTTTGAAGGGGACAAAATAGATATTCATGAATAAATAAATAATTTTGAAAAAACACAAAATTCGCGATATTTTTTGAACACACCTCGTATATGATAATTTTTCAAGTACAACGGCTGCATAACGCATGCACCAACTTTTATGCAAAATATGCCTGGAACTTGGAACCTAAGCTTTCTCAGTACGTATTCTTATCCGTACCTGCCGGA
This sequence comes from Merzomyia westermanni, assembly GCA_949987695.1. Taxonomy (NCBI): domain Eukaryota; kingdom Metazoa; phylum Arthropoda; class Insecta; order Diptera; family Tephritidae; genus Merzomyia; species Merzomyia westermanni. The sequence continues at coordinate 78,363,843 of OX465291.1, forward strand.
GGACCAAGCAGATACCACAAGCGCTTTTAAGTGTGTTAAATAAGTAAATAATCGCTAAACAGCCAGATATATTTCATAGTTTTCTACAGTATAAAAAGAAATGTGTAGAGAAAATACTTCAAAAAGAATTTTCCAACAAGTTTTATACAACATCTAAGTTAGTAATGAATTAGCATGTTGTATTATTTCGTAATCGTCATTCAGTTCGGGCTCGTCACGCATATAATGTTGGTATGCAAGATCTAAGATGTCATCATCGTCATCATCAACTATCCTTCAGCTAAACCGTTTGACAACACCACCAGTTCTAGCTCAATACCCAAGCAATGCTTTCAACTGTCTTTGGCGGTGGTAATTGTCGCCAGTGCATAACTTTGCAATCCGTTCTTAACCGGTTCTCATTCCGACAGCTCTAAGATAGTTTGGCTTTGGCTAGTTCTGACCTGTGCCATTTCGGAAAGTTTAGGGGTAGTTTTGGTAGTGGATGAGTGATATTTCAAGTGCCTTTAAACCATCACTTTTGTACATGGTACAGAATCATTCACAAAGCGTGTAGCCCAAGACTGTCTCTTTTGGAGACTGGTTCTTAATTTTACTGCAGGGTTATTTATGCCTCTGCAAAAACAAATAATAAAGTTAAAAGACATATAAATGTCTAAAAGGAATTACAACACCTGGCTATTTGTCAAGCGTTTCACTGACAAAAGCTGGTAATTGGTCGCCATCGAACCAATTGTACTGAGAGTGGTTTTCTTCTAAGTTCCATCTATTTTTCTCAGACCTGGATATACCAAGTAACCTCATGTGAGCATTATTCCAGAGACAAGCGATATAATTGCTGCCGAAGGTCTTGCTTACACCGTGGTAAGTTGCTCTCATCAAAGATTTTTCCGAGTAAAGTCTTCATTTAATTAGGGCGCAGTATGCGTGTTGATAAACAATGAAGCCCTGCACCATCTACACCAATAACTCGGGCAGCGCTGTAAATAACAAAAATTAATTTCTGAACGGAATTGAACGTTACTCTCCTTACCTATCATTGTCATCAACATCTCCCACTAGAAGTCCCAGGGGGTTTCAATAGGATTGGACTAGAGTGGAGTTGGTGTTAAAATAATCTGCTCCGTACAGCAGGTAAACAGATTGTGCGATGAGCACACCTTCCCATTAATATTAAAAACTCATATCTGGAGCAAGCTTCTTCTGTGTATTGAACGGTAAGTTTTTCTGAAAACAGGCGATAGCACATGACCTAGACATCAGTCTCGTTTAATATCCTTGATGACAATATTAGGTAAGGAGCGTGACGACTAGTCAGGCCGAATGAAGAAAGCTATGCCACTGGACAGGTATCATCATCAAAGTATAACTTGTTGACAAATCACATTCTCCCTTGAAGTTCTAGGCTGAAAGTACCTTTCGGTGTTAACACTGTTTAGCGAATAGATCAAATCCCGAAAAGTTTCAAATTTGTAACTATTAACGGTGTCTTCGCTGCCAAGTTGGAGATGCAATTACTTCGTCTTGTCCTAGTTCACCGTGTGACTCATTTTTTCCCTTCTTTATTTAGTGCCGTTTAGTCTTTCTGTTCGAATTATCTTCCCAGCATCAAGTTAAATAAATAAGATTGTGTATCTAAACCATTCTCGAGCTCACTTGAATACATCCCGAAAACTTCGCCAAAATCGGGATAGGCGTTACATACAGACACAATGAAGGTTTTTATAAATAAAGATATTTGGTAAATATATTATTTGCCACCTTGCTCTTGTGGTAGGTATTTAGCACTTTGAAATATATACTAAAGCACTAAACGTATTTAAACCAGTAAGGAAGTATAACTTGGCATGTAAAAGAACATTATACACTCAAAAAAAGGAAGGTGCCACTATTTTCAAAACATAATATGTTTCCCAATTAAAATAAAATTGGTCCATTGTTCTTAGGTGCATTTGTTATGATATCTTAAAGAGTTTTTATTTACCATGAATAGTATTCATGGGAACTTGCATAAGCCATTGCAATAAGATATCTCAAAATTTGGCCTAGCTATCGGGTTCACTGACGAACAGACTATAGCTTAATCAATATATTTTTCTCTGATATATATCGATTCGTTTATGTGATTAAAACCTGCCTTAATATACTCTGTGAGCTTTGCTTAGCCTGCATCAGCATCAGAAAATAATTCAATGTCCTCCTTGACTTTCCTTTAATATATTTTTATTTTATTTGCTTTTCTCTTCTTTCATCAGTCGCTATTTATAATTAATTTTCCCTCCATTTAGTTTATTTCCCGTTATCATAGGTCCTTTTAATTAATTTAATTGAATTGTATTTTATTTCATTTACTTCATTTTATTTTATTTTATTTTATTTTATTTTATTTTAAAGTATTCATGAAACGAGCTCAAGGCCAAGAATAATAATTTTTCATTTTTTGGAATTTTTATGAAAATTATTATTGTTTTTATTTATTAATAATCATTTTTAATTAATTATTAAAAGTTTTTGGATTGAATAGAGTAGGAAAAATGTTTACAGACAACTGCCATAGCTTTTCTTGTTGTTAATTATTAAAAGTTTTTGGATTGAATAGAGTAGGAAAAATGTTTAGAGACAACTGCCATAGCTTTTCAGATTTCGACCAGAACATATCAGTCATCTACTACTCATGAAATACTAGTTTGTATATAGTGGAAATATACTAGTATCATACTGGTCGTAAAATGCCACTTTCATAGTAGCCCATATTGGAAGGAAATGTAGTAGTAAAATTGCAGTCTAATCATACTAGTTCGAAAAACATAAAAGAATACTAGCAGGGCTTAAAATAAGAAGAGGGCCTCATCAATACATCATTTTAATTTTTCATCATCTTGGCTGTGAAAAACCCCGACTTGAAATTGCAAAACATAAACTATATCTTTCGAATATTTCATAAGCTGGTTGCGAATTACAATAGCATGCAATGCAAATGAAATAAACGAAAGAAATAATTACAGCTTATGTCGCTTGAACACATACTACGAAAATTGTAGCCGTATACTAGTATGGAATGAACTTTTTCTGACTAGTATGCTTTCAACCAGAAAATTATAGTTTTATTCTAGTATCGACTGGACTTTTTCTGACTAGTATGTTTTCAACCAGAAAATTATATTTGGATACTAGTATGTTTACTGCCTAGTTTGATATTTCACTGCAGGGTATCAGCAAAGCAGTCAAACAAGATTCCTGCGGTAACAATGGGAGACAGTCACTGAACGTGTCAGTTTCACTATAGAGAGTTTATGACTAGCTCCGAACTAGTGCTAATCGGAGGCACTGCAGGCCAGTTGGTGGCCATACTTGCACCAACAGCGCTGGAGTCTAACCTATATTGAAATTAAATATAATTTCTACGTGGAATATTACTATCACTTTTTCATTGTTTTGGAAGTTTTTTCGTAATTACTGTGTAATTGTAATTATTGTGAACAAAATACGTACCTGAAACTCTGTAGACTGGCCATCTCATTAGCTTTAGATACCGATACAAATAGTATTATTCTTCAATTTACATATGTAAGTCTTAAGAGTATACTCATATTTATTTGCTAACACTCATGTTTTGTAATCTGTAATGTAATAATTTTCCTTCATTATGGAAAATCTTATTGGTGTAATATTATGTTCAATATATCAAATCAAATCAATAAACGTCAAACAAAAGAATTACAAAATATGCTAGTTTTGCAAAGCTTTCTGCTGGTTAGTTTCGAATAGGTGACAATATTTATCTTTCGATACCGGACTATCGATATCGATACTGAACGCCAATCACGAAGGATCCCGAAGAGCAAATGTGTGGAGCTTTGCGCATTCACAAAAAAAGATATTTAAAAAAGCTGCAAGAAAAACTACGTAAATTTTTTAGCAAGAAATAGTAACCGATTCTGATAGTTTTTCCCCATCAAACCCGTATGTTCGGATTCTTAGAAAAGAATTACTGTAATATTAAGTCAATAATCATAGTCATACAATAATATTGTATGATTCAAATTTTTATCTCTACTCAATTATTTATTTATTCTTCATTTGTAACTTTTTCTATTACTTTATTACGGATCACGACATTCTATCGAAAATTCTAATTGTGGTAACTTGGCGTCACTAATTTTTATTTATATAAAAAAATAAAATAAGAAAATCGGAGACCAATTTATCTGCCTTTAGGGACAGCTTTTATGAAACCCGTCTAGGACTTGCCGGAGGTTAATTTGGTATTCAACCGAACGATCAGCGCCAGTAGCAGCGTTAAACAGAATGTATTAATTTGAGGCTGAATCTGCAAAAAGAGCTCTCAGTAAAGTTAAGAAAACCAACCTAGTCAGCTCTGTTGAAATTAGTGAAGTCGGTGGGGCGATCGATTGAGAGGACAATCGGTAAATGATCTGATGCATGAGTCAACATCGGCAATGGCAAGTCCACCCCCAAATCCTTTTTTATGGTCACGCCGATGAAGATCTGACACACTGGGAGTCAAGAACTGGTGCCTATGCCTAGGTGTAAGCAGGATAGGTCGCGTACTTTCTCGCAATCTAGAGGGTGAAGGATCCGAAGCATCCGAAAGAGCAGGCGACCGGCAGTGGGAGTTTCACTTTACTTGCTGGGCGGTATTTGTGCTGGTAGTCGTGGATACTGTATCTGGAACATGTGGCACTACGACACTGGATCGACTTTGGATGGGACGCCCTGGGGCTTGAACAGTAAGGGACCACAAAAGTATTGAAGAAACTAGCGGGTCTGTGCGCAAAGGGATTTAGCCCGGAGCAATAAGTTTTGTGCAGCCATCTTTTACATTTAGAACATTGAACGGAGTGTGAACGTTTGGCATAGATCTTATTTCAGCAAACGCAGCAGATCCAGTCTCTTGGTTCGGGGTTGGGTTCAATACAAGCCCGGAGCAAGAGAGTATTGAGCATTCCTGCTGGAAGGAGCTGCTCTGAGGATGATAGTTTTAGGGGGAAAATTTCTGAGTTAGACAGGGTTACATCGAAATAACAACCCTTGGTCGGGTAAAACCCGAGTCATTCCGGTACGATAGAACCGGCTGTTATGCGAATGGAATCGCTGGAGCCTAATCTTATGCCTAAATAGTTAACTACTTACTATGATGCTATAGTTCCGGAGAAAGTTTCGAAACCAACTTCCAGCGGTGTATACCTTTTTGTTAGGAGAATAAACTCATTTTTTTCTAGCGCCAGTAGGAATCTATGTAGGTCAAGCCACTAATTTGTGCGCATCACAGCCTGGTTGAGCTTCCTGCGTGCTTCTTCTGTGTTCCCGGGCGGTAAAAACTTCTTAAATGTCGTCTGCGTGTCTCACTAAGAAGGTATTATCGAGCATTTCTATGTTAAAGATATCATCGTAGCCGACATTCCATAGGTCTCGCCCGAGAAGTGAACCTTGTGCTGCTCCGCATGTGTCTTGATGCTCTGCGTGCCTCTGAAGTTGTGTACATAATTCCGCGGTAGCTTAAATAGCTTCCTATTAATTCGGAATTAATTCGGCAGTCATGTCTGCCCATCTCGCGCTGTTGAAAGCGTTTTTTACGTCTAAAGTTGCGAGGAGCACAACTAGCCTAGATTTATTGTTACCTTGCTGTGCTGCCTTCACACTATGTAGTAGAGACGTCCTCAATTGCGCCTAAAATGCTCCTCGTGGTTGTTCTATGGCGGCTGCATTACGTGGCGTTAGTAGCCTTCAAAATGCTTTCCTACTGTATCGGGCATACATAATAGACTTATCCCTCCCGCTTCCTTTTCTCGTAGTAATGGCTTTGCCTCCAGAGAGTTCTGGTGGGGTCTTCTAGCCATCAGCCTGCATTCTGTTGTTTATATTGCTCTCTGATTACTGCAACATCTCTGTTACTTTCCTTGCGGTTTTACTTATGTGCATGTTGCCTTTCAGTGCAGTCATCGTGGCTTTCCGTACACTAGCGGCATTTTGAGTGTATGGCCAAGTCCAGGTTGTGTAATTTGGGGCAATACATTTGAAACAGGGCTTCTCTGTCTCGTCTGGTCTCATTCTACCATGCACCTAGACTCTTTTTATCTATGAGGTTTGTGTAGTATGTCCATTAGTTATAGGTAAATTCTAGTCACTAATAGAGACATTTCGTGGTCAATTTCAGTTTTGAGACAATTTGGTATTCAGTAATCATCCCAAGTTACACAATTTGCCTCTAATGAAAATTAGTGACTTGAGAAGAGACTGTATTACAGAATACAGCTATTAGAGTTGCATAGGCTCTGCCCTGTTTTCTTGTATTTGGCGCTGTGACGTTGACTTTTTCTCTTGACTCTCCCTAGTCATAGCTCAAACTTGACTTCAGAACCTAGATTACTCCTTTTTATTCGCCTCATATGACAGGCATATTTACCTCGGACATATTCTAACCCCCTAACCCTCAGGCGTCTCTTTTGCCATATAGACCAGTATTATTCTGATTATTTTTTTTTTCTCCTTTATAGGCTTATCAGAATATCGGAGTAGCTGTTTCCTTCTGGGCGCTTGATAAGCTCGGCCTGTTTCTGCTGGTGCTTCGGGAGTTTTGTGGAGAATCATCTTTTACCCCTTTACTACTTGCCATTTTTAGCTTCCGTGGTTCATTTTTTGAGCTTCCGCTGGGCTACTCCCACGTTGTTTTGACTGTGTTATCACCGGCGTGGCCGCGCTATCTGCTGTTTCGGCAGTGCATCGGCTTTCATAACTTTGAGCTCTGGTCTTATTTAGTTACGACGGTAACTTCCTCTCACGTCGATAATTTCTTCCTTTTTTGAGGTCCTGCTTCACTATCGAATTTCCAATATACCATAAACAGAGCCTTACTATTGTCGCACTGCTACCTCTTTGGCATAGGTAGGTAGTCCCTAGTAGCAACCCGACCTGGGTTGATGCTTGGTTATCGGGTGGTTTTTGCTAGCCTTCACGGTAGTTAGGCTATATGCCAGTAGTGACTGAGCTCAGCCCTACTTTTAAATGGTATTGCTCTGCAAAAATTAACCACCTATCGCCTACATCGACAACCGTGGCATTAGGTATCAATATATGGTAAAAAATAAAATGTTCGCCCTTTTGCGCATATTATCAATCTTATTTAAAAGCTTACATTACTTGCGACAAAGTATCAAAAAATCGTAGGTCAGTTTGGGTGAGTTTTTTTTGTATTCTCTTTCCAAAGATTCCGAAAAACCACCTCAATTTGTGCCACTTTTTAATAGTAACGGTACTTACAGCGGGGTGATTAATTTAATAATTGGCTTGTTTAAGAATCTTAAATTTACAAAAAAGCCAATAATTAAAATTTTGCTTCAGATAGCTTCTTTGAAATAATCTTAGCCAAAGCTATATTTTTTCGAAATTTCTTGTTTCTGCAAGTCGCAAGTATATTAAGAGTGTGGTGTGCGGTAGTGTTGCTGGGACAGGTAACATAAAGTGGTTTGAAATAGTTTTTTCCAACCGAGGTCGCCCATCGGCAGTGGTTTGGCAAACTTTCGAGTGTATTTCTGTCATGGAAGGCTTCTCAGCAAAAATTCATCGGCAGAAAACTGTAGGTCCCACCAATTTGTAGGAAAAATTAGAAGCAGCACACCACATGTTGGCAGAGAAGTTCGGCCTTAAGGTTGGTAGATCGCGCCAAATATTTATTTATTTATTTTGTTTGAAATATGAAAAAGGTTTGTATTGACATCATTTGGCGTTATCTTTTTAAAAACGCTCACCCTGCGTCTTGGTATACATATAACATGTATATATGTAAGTAAATACCTTGAAGGTCAATTGTCTATTTGGCGGCAGGTAAACACAACACTATCATCTACGTTTGTAAACGCCTTTTCATAATCACTTCCAGCACCTGTTCGATCCCATCGCCTCAACCACTACGATCTCCACCAGCATCATATCAATCACTAAAAAACACATTCAAATACACATTAGGCCTTTGCGTGTCAGCAAACTGACAGTCAACAAAGAATACTTTGAAGAAGATGGATGACTACATACTAACTCAACCAACGATTTATTCTACACTATGCCTTTTCCTTATGAAACTACTTTCACAACAGCATGTTTCAAAAATGAGTGACGACAATACGTCAAACCTACACTCTACGTAAAAATATGCATAGCCTTTAGTTATTTTCGCAAAATGCATTGTTTTGAGAGTAGTTCCATAAGAAAAGTGTATACTGTGCGCATTATTAGTGGGTTGGGCTAGTGTATATGTCTTTGATCGTGTTAGCAATAGCGTCAAAAAAATAAAGCGCCAGCAGGGCAGCTTTTATAACGGTTGCACGAGCTATATTGCTGCCTGCAGCGCCAAATAACCACAACAACGTCTAATTAACTATGAAGTGATCGTGTGTAAATCTTATACGTTGCCGAAAAATATAAAATAAACGTAGCCAAGCCAATCAAATAAATAGCTTTGATGCATGATGTTTAAGTAATTCAGCTCTGGCTTGAGTTCCACACGGGCTTTACAGAATTCTGCAAGCCGCCCGTCTTGGTGGTACATATGTATATTCTTTACGTCTGCTTCTGCCTTGAAAGAAACTAAAAACACGATATCGAACCAGAAGTGTATCAAAGGAACAAAAAATGTCAACGTAATCAAAAAGTTGAAATGCTAATGATTTTTATTTGGCTTAGAAAGAATCCATGTTTAGTATGGTAATAATCCCCATGGGTATTTTTTCCTTTCGAACATAAAGTAGATGAATGAATGTGATTTCCAGAAGTTCCGTTTATGAAGGTACTCCAGTAATTCCGGTAGAAAGGTATCCAGCCGAGATCAGGAATCAGTGCTACATGCCTAAGCTCTCTTAATAGCCCTGGCGCGCGGGCATGGTTCTTGATCATGGTGGTGAGGTACCCGCAACCCAGCTAGGGTGTATATCGACTGTATTCCTACAGTGCCTTCCCTATCTGGAAGCCTGGGGGATGAGGTAACGAGCACAGGAAGGGACTATCTCCCAGTGTAGGTCCTTCGAAACAAAAGAGGGGGAGAAACATAGAAGGGAATTAAAGTTTTTCTTCTGTCTGATTTCAGTAATGACGATTAGACTACGATCTGCTGGGAGCGTGGTGGGAAGAAGTTGAGCTGGTCTCGGCATATATAGCCCATGATGATGCATCATCCATGCCAATTCCCATCGTACAGTAGAGTTGAGTCAGTTTTTTCTTTTATTTTAAATGAGGATCTATGTATATGTCACAGGAGCGATGACCCCACCTTTGCTTCTGCAATTAGGAACGAGGTTCTCGACTTAACTCTCGTCTCTAGGGAGCTGTCATGCCGGATATCGGGATGTAGTGTTCTTCCCGAGCACTCAATGTACTCCTGGTGAGCCTTCTGCGAAAATGTTTAAGGGTGTACCTCGTGCTTTCGATAGCTAATGTGGGGGGCCCACTCGAGATTTCCCTGAAGAAAACATAGCTTGTATGGGCTTTCAACTCCTTTAAGCAGTACAAGTCAGCTGGGCCAGATTTTATTTTTTCATCGAAACTCCAGAAATCGTTAGGGATTCCTTGTAGCTGGCTGGCTCCTATCTAGAGATTGGGCTACGTTCTCAAAGCTTGGAAGGCAGTCAAAGTCATCTTCATCCCAAAGGGAAAAGCTTTCACATGTCCCCCACAGACTTTAGACCAATCACTCTGTCCTCGTTGCTTTTAAAGACGCTGGAGCGACTGATTGATCGTTCTTTCGGCATCGCAACATGCCTATTATAAAAGCAGGTCAACGAAAACGGCACTGCACACGGTTGTCAAACGGATAGAGGTACCCCTCGAGTGCATAGAATTCATGCTGAGCGCTTTCCTTGACACCGAGGGTACCTTGAACAATGTCCTGCAGCAGTTATCGAAGAGGACCTACTTACGCTAGGGGCCGAAGTGCCCCTGCTCAGTGGCAGAATTGTCACTGCTGAGTGGTGGGTGTGGTTGCCGGGAGGAGCGAAATTGAAGAAAGGGGCTTCGATGTAGTAGCCTACGCGGATGTCTTAGCTATTGTTCCGGGGAAAATTTCCGGACACCGTATGGGGCATACTACAGGCCTACATAGGCATGATGACTAGGTGGTCGAAATCCTGAGGGTTATCAGCCAACCCTGGTAAAACACGAGAAGGTACAAGGTACGAGGAGGTACAAGGTACCCCATTTCAGGCCCCTTCGATAGAGGGAGTACCGTTGGCACTGTCTAACAGGGTCAAGTATCTCAGTATTATACTTGATAGCAAGCTATCATGGAAACTTAATGTTGCGGAAAGAGGTAAGAAAGCCTATGTTGCCTTGTACTGCTGTGGTGGGGCCTTTGGCTGTACAAGGCAGTGGTTAAGCCGATCCTTTTCTATGGGGCTGTGGTCTTTCCGAAGGTGCTAGACACGGATTCTACAGTGAAATTTCAACGAACGGCTTTGGTTGCAATCATTCGTCCAACACCTACGCTGGCTCCTAAAGCAATGCTGAACCTGCAACCGGTTGACCATATGAGCAAGTAACAGTTTTGCGAACTGGAGGCATTACAGTATTTTAGCCAAATTTGACTTCGTCCATGATAAGAGGCACTGCTGGTGCCGGTCTCTTCTCCAGCTGCCCCCTTTGACACTGTCATACCCCCGAGAGAGGTGTCGGATTGGGAAGCTATGTGGTGCCGGAGTCTGGTGAACCTGTTCACGGACGGGTGAGAGCTTGTTGAGAAGGTCTGGGATAGGGTCTTCTGCTGGGTATCAGCGTAAAATTTAGGATGCTATTCAGTGCCATTACTGTTAGGGAATGCAACGTTTACTCGGATAGCCAAGCAGCTATAAGACGGCTGGGCTCGGCATAGTGCTATCTAGGGTTGTCAAGGAGAACTTTTTAAGGATTAAAATTATCTGGGTGCCGGGGCACAAGGACATCCCTGGTAACTGCAGAGCAGATCTCCTGGCCCGAGTGGGCACGTGCGAGCCCGAGATGGCCACCGGCAGGGTTTATGGGATTCCGATGGCTACGTGCAGTCTGCTACTGTACAGGTGGGCCGTGGATCAGTTAAGCAAGCGCTGGCATGAAACCACCTCTTATCAGGTGTCAAGCGGTCGGTGTCGGAACTATTAGGATTTACCAAGACACATCTGTCTACGCGGTACGACTGAGCACTCTAGAAAGTCCCAGCTGTGTCAGCTGCATGGAGGATGATTAGGTTGAATCACCAATTCACTTTATGCTGAGCTACCCAGCTTTTTCTATATCGTTGCTACGCAGCAGTTTGTAAAATAACTGTAAATCAGGTCACCGTTAGTAAGCGTGGTATCACAACCGACAGTAAAAGTGTCCAAGTGGACTACCCCCTGAGGCAACCGCCACCGTATCTAACCTAACCTTTAAAATGAGAAATATAAGCTTTCAAGATACACTTGAAGGCTTTTTCTGCATCGCAAATTTCAAAAAACTAAAAACAAATAGTTCATCTCCTTATACCGGTAAACTGGTGAAATTTAGCGCGGCGCTACTTTGCTATTTTTTGGGAAATGCGACTGGCAACGCCCACGGTTAAAAAATTGAGCTTAAACTTAACTGAGCAGAGCGTCGTCTGCAACACTACCCGACAAAATTTTCAAACATTTCCATATCCTTAACATTTGATATATGATTCCTATGTAGAATTTTCTGCTGATTCTTAATATGTAGTCAGATAATTCAAAAGTAATACGGTTTTCGAGATATTTTTAAATTGCAGTTATATCGTTAAAAAAAAATAACAAAAAAAGAAGATAAGATGTTGTTCGCCATAACTCCGTCACTTTAACGTCGATTTTAACTATCTTTGGTTGGGTGGAAATGGTATTTCATTCTCTCAAAATGAAATGAATTAACAAAAAAATCGAGACTTTAATGGCGGGGATATTGACAGATTAGTAATCCTCCTTTTTTTCATAGCTCAAAAACTGAAATTTCAAAATATCGCGAAAACTCTTCTACCATTAAACTATATGATTGCATGTTTGGAATCAGCAGAAAATTCTAGAATAGAATCATGTATGAAATGTCGAGGGTATTTTCTGTGTCGGGTAGTGTAATATTAAAATGGCTTTTAAGTTAAACCAAAAATCTTAAACTTTCTGCCGATAAAATTAGAAAAAATTTCGTTTTAGGTTTTTTTCTGAAAGCTTTTTAATTTTTTTTTAAATATATTCATGCGCATCTGCCGAAAAGCCTGGCAAAAATCATAAATTACATGAAATCGTTGGATAAGCCTAATACGTGTATCTCATAGAGATTTTTCCGGGAATTATTAACAGGGAATTATAGTTTAGCAGGTGAGCCCCTCAAGGGTGATAAATCTTCAAGACTGAGTTTTGTACCCTTTCGTTGTATTGGCAATTGTTTTGTCTGTAAATAAAGCCACCGGTTACTGCTTAATTGTACTGTAACATAAAAGTAATTTAATTTAGGTTTAAACCAAAATAAATTTTTTTTTGGTTGACGGATCTACCTGTTTTTTGATAAGCCTATTTTTGGGCTCCTTTTCAAGCTATCTCTATCTCTATGGCGCGATATACAACAGGTATGTCATCATAAACCTCCTAAGAGATTTTTGCGCCAAGCTTCTCTTCCAATTTGTGGTGTGCCGATTTGAATTTTCCCTACAAATTGGTGGGACCTACAGTTTTTTGCCGACTCCGAACGGCATCTACAAAGGAGACGAATTTTTGCTGAGAAGCCTGTCATGGCAGAAATACACTCGGAGAGTTTGCCAAACCACTGCCGAGGGGCGACCCCGTTTTGAAAAAACTTTTTTCAAATCACTTTTGATGTTACCTGTACCAGGGCTCGAACCATGGACCTTCGGTGTGGTAGGCCGGCAACACTACCTTCACACCACGGCGGCCGCATTGATGGAAAATAAAAAAAGGTGATCCGTGAAATTTGAAGTAGGTATTTGTTGAGTATCCAGTTACCAGATTTCATAAGATCTGCTGTCGTTCAGCTGCGATTTTATTTTTTACAGCAAATACAGTGAAGCAACTTTGGGTGTAAAGGCGGCCCTGAGGAGGTATAGATAAGGCAGAGAATCTCCTCAGAAGGTATATATCGCGCCAATTATTCATGTAAGGTTGAATATTTTTTTTTATCAAAAGCCCTTCCGCAGTGAAGTCTAAGAAAGTACTTTTCACAGATTAGAAATCGTTTTAGCCCTTTAGACATCCTTCGCGGTCATCCGAAAGACATTTAATTTATATACGAGTATATATATAATAATGAAAGACAGATATCCAAATAAAGCAAATTCCAAATGAAACATGTGGTCTTAACATTTCTTTTGATATAAATCTTGTATGCAACTTTCAAGGCTTTAGGGCAATCGAATTTGGTCGATAACTCTTTTATCGATAAATATATCGAAATAAAGCAAAGTCCAAATTAAGCCCGTGCCCTTCTCCGTTTGTTTGATACTTATATTGTAACCAAATTTCTATACCCGCATTTTGACCGATAACATATTTATAGCAAAAGTCAAAATAAAGTTTGTGGCGTTGCCCTTTGGTTTTATAGTCATGTTGTATAAAATCCTAGGGGTTTATGACAACCACATTATACTGAAAACTCGACAAAATTGCGAAATGGTGACGTCTCAGCTCTCACAATTTTTCGGCAGCAACAAAAAAAAGTTTTGAATATTTTTTTATCGAAAAACCTTCCAAGAGAAGGTCCAAAAAAGTACTTTTTACAGAATAAAAATCGGCTTAGCCGTTTAGACATCCATCGCGAAATACATTTCATTCAAACATATATAGATTACATTTTAAAATTAAGAATGCGTCCAGATCAAACTGTTTATCATAAGTGGATAGTGCTGCGCCCATTCATCATTAGTTAGTTTCAGATTAAGTTTAAATCTTTAAAATATCTCCATTCGTTTAAAAGTTATTATTTTTGCAAAAAAATTTAAAAAGGTGCATAGTGGGCATAGTGTGTCTGTTAGAATCCTGCCAACTGAAACTTTTTTCTCGGAAGCTGGACTAATTGATATTTTAAACAAACTTTAGTTTGGTCTATATACAATAACATGATCTTCAGACAAAGTTGGAGAATGTCAACACATTTTAGGATCGCGCGTGATACCGCACACTTTTCAATTGAAAAGTTCTGTTATTTAGTTGAGGTATTTTAATGAAAATGGCATTTAAACACTCCAGCAAAATCGCGTAGACGTCTCAACGCCAATTAATAACTATGACTAGGGTATTTTGGCGTCAAATCTCATTTTAGCGAATTTGTCAAAATTGAAATACTATTCAGATTTTAGCAAAAAATGGAGTTCCGCTTAGGGGGCTTCCATAAAAGACGTCCAGGATTTTTAGCCATTTTGGACCTCCCCCTCCCCCCCTGCTTGTCCGATTTCGTCCTCGTACCTTACCCCCCCTCCAAGATATCATATCATCGAAAATCCGGCTATGCAGCAAAATATCTAATTTAATTGAAGCCTAAACTGCTTGCCGTGTATGTGCATAGAGCAGAGCCACATAAGTAAACACAATTTAAAAAGTGGCATAAATAATATAACATGAAAAAGTATAAAACAACAATAAAAAATGAGGCATTAATGAAACAGAAGGCAATATGTATGTAAATGCTCTATTCTGGTTGCCCTACTGATCAGAATTTGAGTGATAGCATAAGTTACAGTTATTGTGTAGTGAGTGAAAGCGACAACAAGATCAATTGACTGCGCAACTTTGAACCTTTTGATCTTTTCCCAAATGAAATAAACAATAAAACGGAATGCAACAAAAATCACCATTTAATAATTTTTATACTATGAAACCTCAAAATAATAAGTGAAACCACGGCATACATACTACATGTATACGGCATAGTGTGTTGGTCGTTAACTCAATAATGTTGTCTGACTACAAAATAATTTATGTAGATCATTGGACGTTGTGTTAGTTTAATCTGGATAGGATAGTATCCAAATGAAACTCCAGAGTGACTATAGCCTCCCTAAGTACACCGCGTTCATCACAGTGCTCACAAAAGAATAAATCCACTCTTGGTGGCTGGGTTTGGCACAGCTCAAACGGCTGTGTTAGGTTTTGATGAATCTCATGCAGGAGAGGTCCAGTAATTAAGCTGGGAGGCGGATCTGCGACAAGCAGTTGTCCACTGAGGTAAAATCCCAGAAGGAACTTCTTGTCAGGTACTATGTTGTGTTTTAAGCATTCGTCGGCTGAATGAGATCCACCAAATTGAATTCGTTTCAAAAACGGCTTATCTCAACTCAAATTGAATAGGGGTTTTTGGAAACGAATTCTGAGGATTCAAAGATATTCTGATTTACGTTTCACTGTAGAAACAACGGCCTGCATTCATTGGGAAAGGCTGCAACCTTTTTCCAGTTTGTACCAGTAGCTGTTATGTAGAAGAAGAGGCTACTATCAAAAGTCAAACGTTTTTTTAAACGCATATGCAGTTGATGTTATTATGGAATACCCTCTATCCATATAATTTGGTGCGCAGGTTCCTTAACTCCCATCGTTATTCAATATTCACAACGTACTACACATATAAAGAACAAATTTGGTGGGTACAAAGCACCTAGGCCTCCAATCTTTTTATACCTAGTAGTGCTACGCACACAAGGTATATTAACTTTAGTTGCGTAACGGTGGTACGTAACAGCATACACGGATCGAGATAGATATTGACTGATATATATCAAAGCGTTCAGGATGAAAAAATAAATTGATTAAGCCATGTCCGTCCGACCGTTAACACGATAACTTGAGTAAATTTTGAGATATCCTAATGAAATTTGGTATGCACGTTCTTTGGCACTCATCTCCGACGCTCTTTAAAATGGGCGAAATCGGAATATAGCCACGCTCACTTTTTATATATAGAGTATTTTCGAAAATAAAAAAAAAAGTGATTATTCAGTACTTAATACACTAATAAGGATAAAATTTGGTATGTACATTAATGTTAAGGCAGAAAATAAATTGTTCAAGAAATTTTTGAAAATAGGTGTGGCAACGCCCACTTTTGATTAAGTAAAATTTAGAAATAATATTAATCATAAATCAAAACCTGTTCAAGATATCGAAACGAAATTTAGCACACATATTTATATTAATACAAGGTATGTTCAAGAAAAAATGGGAGAAATTGGTTAAAGTCCACGCCCACTTTCGTACGAAAGATTTTGGAAAGGATAATAGATATATTTAATAAGCAATAACTTTGCGTACAAGAATTGTATACCATTTCTATTCCAATCTCAAAGTGTCCGTGAATGAAGGAAGTCGAAAAATATAAATTTTTTAAAATGGGAGTGACCTCGCCCCTTTTATAGTGCATTATTCCACAAAACTTTTTATGCCATAACTCCGGCAAAAATTTATTGATCGAAAATGATGGGCATATAAAGGTAAATGTTTGTTGTGAGAATGGGCGAAATCGGTCAACGGCCACGCCCAGTTTTTTGAAATAGCTCTAACAAATTTGTTTGCAAAATGCGAAACGCGATAGTTTTCTAACAATGCAAGCTATATCAAAAAGATCTTGCACACATAATAAGCTTTTTAAGCAAAAATCGACCGCAGAAAATATTTGTTAATTTTGGGGAAGTATACGTGGCGTCGACCACTTTTCAGCATACGAATTCCGCTATTTTCAAAGCCGATTGCTTATAGTTTGAACTAGATATTTCAATGAAATTTGGTCAGCTGCTTCTCAATAGTACGTAGAATACTCCTGCCAAAAATTAAGCAAATCGGATAACACACAAGTAAAATATCCGGGCAAGTTGTTAATACCCCACTGCAATAGGGCGGCCGCCGTGGTGTGAAGGTAGTGTTGCCGGCCTACCACACCGAAGGTCCATGGTTCGAGCCCTGGTACAGGTAACATCAAAAGTGATTTGAAAAAAGTTTTTCAAAACGGGGTCGCCCCTCGGCAGTGGTTTGGCAAACTCTCCGAGTGTATTTCTGCCATGACAGGCTTCTCAGCAAAAATTGGTCTCCTTTGTAGATGCCGTTCGGAGTCGGCAAAAAACTGTAGGTCCCACCAATTTGTAGGGAAAAATTCAAATCGGCACACCACAAATTGGAAGAGAAGCTTGGCGCAAAAATCTCTTAGGAGGTTTATGATGATATACCTGTTGTATATCGCGCCATAGAGAATAGAGAATAGGGAAGTTATATACGTTTTTGGATTTTTATACCTTTCATGAACATGACATGTTTGTAAGTATGAGAGGAAGTAGAGATCGGCGCATCAATAAGTAAACTGAAATAATAAGGACAATGAGCCGAGTCGATTTAGCCATGTCCGTCTCTCCGTCCGTATGTCTATTTAAACGAAAATTTTTCAAACATAAAATGTGCATGTATTGGTATTTTGAAAAAATGTGGTTAGCAGTTGTTGGTAGGGAATCTATTTATATTCAAATTAATTCCGGCCGATGTGGTGTGGGGGTAGTGTTGCCGGCCTACCACACCGAGGGTTCAACGTTCGAGTCCTGTGACAGGTAACATCAAAAGTGGTTTGAAAAAGTTTTTCAAAACGGGGTCGTCCCTCGGCAGTGGTTCGGCAAGTTCTCCGAGTGTCTTTTTGCTATGGAAGGCTTCTCAGCAAAAATGCATCTCCTTTGTAGATGCCGTTCGAAGTCAGCAAATATCAGTGGGTCCCGCCAATTTGTAGGAATAAATTCAAACGGCACACCACAAATTGAAAGGGAAGCTCGGCGCAATCTTAGGAGGTTTATGATGATATACCTGTTGTATAGCGCGCCGTACATTTGTTTTTTTTTTTTTAAATTAATTTACCCCTCAAGACTGATAACAGAAGTATTTTTATTAAAAACAGTCAGCTGGCTTTATAATACGAACTGAAAAGTGTTAAATAGACCTGCGTAAATAGGTATGCCATAATAGAGCACTACTAGGTATATAATGTTTGGTTCCACCCGAGCTTAGACTTGTTTACTTGTTTTTTGTTTTGGCTTAACGCCGCCATCGCTGATGTTGAACATTTCGCAAAACACAATAAATCAGATATGTTATTTTTTTTTAGATAAATACGAAAATTTAGCTGGCTGCCTTTATGGTGGTTAAAAAAGTGAATAAAAAACATATGCAGGTCATAACTCCACAACAATTTACCATTTGACCACGCCTACTTTTACATATATGCGTTAATGTTTGGTTCCAGCTGGGGTTGCCAGACGTACTGATTTTCATACCCAACTGTACTAGGACCCAGGGTATTATAGTTTTGTCCTTATAACGGGTTTTTGCAACGGTATAAAATATGTTTTTGGAATGAAAAGAGGGGTCAATTAAGACTTGAGTAAAAATTGGGCTATTGAAATTTGACATACATGTTACTTTCCGGCCTAGGTATTTTGCTATTGAAAATGGCGAAATCGAAAAATAATCATGCCCCTCTTTTCAATATCGAAAGACGTATAAAATTGAATCGGCTCGTGTAAAAGAAAGAAAAGCTGCTATGGACTTAAGAGGGTTTTGCACGAATTAGAATTACCACCCAATTTTGGGCAAAAAAGTCATGCTAAGCATGTATTTATTGATATTAGCATTAAGAATTATTTATTAACTGTTCAAATGGATATATTTTTAATTTTTGAACACATTTTTGGTACATAGTCATACTGCTCATAATTATCATCTTCAACATTTGCTATCGGCCAACTAAATATGCCCTGGTAAAATGGAATATACTCTACATGTTTTCAAAACGGTTAGGATCAGTCATGACCTCGGAAATTGGTTTTTTTTTGTCTGAGGCATCCGTCAGAAAAAAAATATAAATTTTTAATATGTGGTCCAATATTATTTTGAATGTAATGCAGCAACCTTGAAAAAACATCATTTGCCCCCCTATTGGCAATACCATCATGGCACATGTAATATGTCGGTTTAACGGTTTTTAAATCCTTGATGCCAAAACCAAGAACCCACCCAATGCAAAGCCAAATTCTAAATAAAGTATATATCGTCAGCAAGTAGTGCAGGCAAAAACTCAATCAGTCTGGATATATGTGGTTTTACCACCAAACGTTTTTTACGGAGCACTTTTTGAGTGGCACTCGACGCCCTGGCATACGTGGCAAATATCCAGGACAAGTATCTTCAGTAAAGGCAACGTTTAGTGAAAAAAAACGTTTTCGAAAACAATGTGACTTATGTATATGGTCTTTGCACGAACCGATTCAATTAGATAATTTGATAATAAAATCAGCTATAATAATGAAATTTGGAAGCTTTATTGAATTTATCATGTGTTGACGATTTTACCTAGGTTTTGGAAAAGGGCATGGCCCCGCCTACATAAGACTGAACAAATTTTCAAACTTCGACGGTTAATAACTTTAGAACCGTTTATGCTAGAATAACGAAACTTTGTGGGAGGCATACTACTGTCGTGATACCTACCATAGAAAATAATCGGTGTTCAAAAAGTATCGCGAATTTTGTGTTTTTTCGAAAATTATTTATTTATTCATGAATATCTATTTTGTCCCCTTCAAAGTAATCCCCATGAGATATTATACACTTGTGCCAACGGGTTTTCCAATCTTCGAAGCACTTCAAAAAATCATTTTTTTGTATCTTGTTCAGCTCCTCCTTCGATGCCCGAGGGGGCCAGATTTGGGGAATACGGTGGCTGCGGCATCATTAGTGTGTTGTTTTTGGCCAAAAAGTCGCGCACAAGCAACGATGCGTGAGCAGGGGCGTTATCGTGGTGCAAAAGCCAATTTTTGTTCTTCCACAAATCCGGGCGTTTCTGACGGATTGCTTCGCGCAAATTGCGCATAACTTGCAGGTAATATTCCTTATTGACCGTTCTTCCCTGTGGCAAGAACTCATGATGCACCACGCCCCTGCAATCGAAGAAAACTGTCAGCAAAACTTTCACATTCGACCGAACTTGGCGCGCTTTTTTCGGTCTTGGTTCGTGCGGCAGCTTCCATTGAGATGATTGAGCTTTGGTTTCCACGTCATAACCATAAACCCACGATTCGTCACCAGTTATGACCCTCTGGATCAAATTTGGGTCGTCGCGGACAGAGTTTAACATCTCATTAGCAATGTTCATGCGATGCTGTTTTTGGTCATAATTGAGCAATTTTGGTACGAAATTCGCGTAAAAATCGAAGACGATCCAAAACACGTGCAAGCAAAGCAGCTGTCAACAATTAACTGAACATTCAAAATGGCCGAGCTTGTCGGCATAAGTGAGAGACATGAGTACCAACATAACGCCACAAAAAATTCGAAATGCGAATATACGTAACCAGCGAAAATTCAAAATTCGCCATACTTTTTGAACACACTCGTATGACTAAGTAAATTTTTTATATTCGACTGTTAATAACTTTATAACCGTATACGATAGAATGACGAAACTTGATACGAGTATACTATAGACGTGTATAGTGCGTCCAAGGAAAATAAGCAAAATCGGTGGACGAACGCGCCCACTTTTGTAGTCAAGTTTTCTAAAAGGTTGGTAGGAAAACAGATCATGCTATATCTCCTTCACTGATGCAGATGGAATGCTAGAATTTGGTAGTTACAATGCCCTAATGATCTTATTAATGGCTTTTTCACATTTCGGAAAATGGACGTTTCACCGCCCATATGACTGAGAAAACTTACTGTTAATAGCTCCAGAACCGTTTATTATTGTTGAAAGTATATCCAGCGAAAATAAGCAAAATTCGGCCATGCCCACTTTTTCCTAAAAGTTGACTAAAATTGCTGTTGTGAGAATGAACGAAGATGATATTCTTATCGGCTTCCGAAGGTGGAATCAGAGAAAGAGGGAGACCTCCACAAATATGGAAGGACCAAGGGGAGACTGATTTTCTATCCCCCAAGTGATTACAATTGGCGTCAGTTGGCAGAGAGGAGAAACGACTTGCCCGCTATTGTTTTATTTATGTTATAACAGCCGAAAAATGTTTCGAACGATATAGACAAAGGTTTTGGAATTCTTTTGGTTTTGTGGAGTCGTTACTTACAGTCAATGTACACAAACATACCAACCAAGAAAATACTAAGGAAAGTAAGTGTTGCTTTATATACTACTAGCAGACCCGATAGACGTTTTTCTGCCCCAAAATTGCTATGCTACATTTGAAAAATTGTACTCTTTTCCTCTCCATTTGGCGCTTTCTCTTCATGTAACCCTATATCGTCCTATTTTTTCTTCGCTTACTTTCCCCCACCCCCAATTCGTCATAATTTACCCTCTTCATGTTCCGATTACACTCCTTTGCATCTCCCCTTTATTATTACTCCCCTTCTTCCTATTTTGCTCTGCTGGTGCCTCTATGTTCATAGCTCCGAGGATATACATAGCTAGCTAAAATGTTTTTTTTTTGGATTTGGTACCGCTCACTTTTTCCAAAGTTTATAGTATAGGATGCGTTTATATAAAATATCATTATCTTGGATTAAATAAATTCAGACTTATGAATTGCAACATATATAGCCTGCGTCGTAGCCAAAGGACCCCTGAACCCACTGTGAAAGTATCATAAAGATCGGTGATGAAGTTTGGAAGTCAATAAAGAGCAAACAACATTCAAAGATATTTAGGAGTGCCACCGCCCACTTTTCTAAAATTGTGTAAATATTGATTAAAGGACACACACTTCCAAACAAAATTAATTTACAACAAATACGTTCAGAGTTATGACGAATGGTAATTTTATATAGCATGGGGTTGTGGCACCGCCCACTTTTCCAAATTTATATATATATAGCCTGTGCTGTAACCAGTCGACCCGAGAATATACTGTGAAAATTTCATAAAAATCGCTTTAGTATTTTGGACGCCTATAAAAGACACACATTCATTTTTATACCTTTCATGAACACGAAATGGTATTATAACTATGGTCCGATGTTTGTAAGTATGAGAAGAAGAAGAGTTAGACCCACAAATAAGATACCGAAATGATCAGGGCGATAAGCTGAGTGGATTTAGCCATGTCCGTTTGTCTGTCTGTTTGAACGCAAACTAGTCTCTCAGTTTTTGAGATATCTCGCTGAAATTTTCTAAGGGGCCGCCATTTTGTAAAATATTAATCATTTGTCCGAACCAGCAAGATCGGACCAATACAACGCATAGTTTACATACCTGGAACGTAAAATTTTGCAGGTTTGGTACTTATTATATATTGTGGCATGTACCATCCCTAACCCAATAGCGAATACGAGGCAAAGAGTAAATGCTGATAAACAACCGTGTTCTAGAATGCAAGTGCAAGACCAATCCAGAACGATGGAGAAGCTTGTAGGTGCTGAAACTGGCGCTCGGGCAGACTATAAAAAGCAGCATACAAGCAAGGCAGAATGATGAGTTTATTTTCAAGTGTTGTTCAGTGAACTACTGTGAAGTTACCAAACTCGAAATTTGTATTGCGGTTATTACTAGTAAATTAAACTAGCTATTTGTTATAGTATTTGTGCGTGTGTTTATTTGACTTTATAGAGATCGAATCCAGGATAAATAACCGAAGAGGCATCGAATTCGTCAAAATATGTAATGTTTGTAGTGAAAATCAGCCAGATCGGACCTATACATATAGCTCCCATACAATCTATTGTTTCGATAAATGGGGCTTGGGCTATGTATCTTAAAATTAACAGTTTTGCAGAGTTTGCACTAATTTTAAGTAAGGATCGGACACTTAAAACCGTGATGCGTATTCATGAAAAGTATAAAGTCTCCGACACAGTCGAAGACAGCCTCTTCCTTACTTGTTATTTATAAGAGATGCCCACATGGAAGTAGAAAAAGTTTAAAAGCTTCACAACTATTCACCGAAAGTTTTTACCAACCATCATTTTATGTCCTGAGGGACAAAACTAGCTCTGTAACTCAGCTTTGCAAGAACGAAATAAATTTTACGTATGTTTTATATGGCCAGCGCACCCAAGGTATGAATTGCATTTATAGCCAAAAGTGGTTACAACTGTTTAAGATTTGATCGGATTGTCAGCTAGAGTTATTTTGGAAAGGAATTCTAACTATTCAGTCTGTGCGATATTTATTATTTATTTAGTTTTCTTTGCATTCAATTTTAAATTATTAAGCTTCGCCCAAATAGCAATTAAGTGCAGATCGTGTTTTTGTTGTTGCTGTTTTAACTGCAAAAACGTTCCCCGAAGGTTTTGGAGAGTGTTGTCGAAAGTGACAGTCCTTTGCGGGATATGAACCCGGTCCGCTACAGTACTCCCTTGTGGAACATGCGCGACTGTCGCGGGAGCTATTTGGTATGACCATCTAGCCCCCTCCTTCCGTAATAAAGAAGAAGAAAGTTGGTAATGAGAAGTAAGAAGCAATATATTCGTAGATCATTCATTAAGTTGCACGTCAACACCATCTTACGACCGGCATGCCTTACAGCGGGTATATTCTAAGCCCGTAACACTCTGGGGTAGAGTGCGGGTCATCATTTACTCTAGCTATCAAAGCAGCCTACTGGGGGGGATAGATAAATTTGGGCATCGTTAGTACAAGTACAAGTATGGAATCGTTTGTACAGCAGTTGACGATATCATTCCTAATATTCTAAATAAAACCGGAACCAAAATTAATCTTTGAGGGATCCCTAATTATAGAACCCTTTACTCAGAAGACACATTTGTAGTCACCACCATTTTCAAGAATTAGTACGGTGGTTTCCGAACAGATTTATTGCGTTTTTCGAAAATCCAAAATATTTTTCCACTTTCATAAGAAGTATGCTATGGTCAACTTTGTCAAAAGCCTTAGAAAAGTGTAATAGAGTTAAAAAAGTTAATCCTATCAAAGGCCGGTCTAATATCCTCGGTTACTTCCACCATACCAGTAACACAACTGTGACTCTTTCTATATCCTCACTGGTTTGCACTGTTTTTTGCCATTCCAGTAATTAAACACAGCCTGCGTGAATGGCTCAAGTCATTCGTGAATAGCCCTACTTAGCAGTTAATAGCCGACACCCAGTAGTATCTGAATTATATACCAACATTGCTTTTAAAACAAAACTAGTATGCTATACATGTATAAACATACAAGGTGGCGCAAAAGTAAGCTTCCGATGTTCAGCATATCGGTTGGGGCACGTGCAGTGTGTGCTGTTGCACCGTCTTGTTGGAACCACATGTTTTCCAATCCCAATTCATCAAGTTGCGGCAAAAAGAACTCGTTGATCATTGCTCTGTAGCGCTCACCATTCACAGTAACCGTTTGGCCCCGACCGATTATTGGTGAAATAAATAGTCAGCAATATTCCGCGTTCTGGAGCAGTGTAGCGTAACATTGTTTATTAACGTGTATTTCGCATGTGTTTACTACACAAATGTCGAAACAGAACTGACTTTAGGGGCCAATCGCAAAATTTATAGCATTTTCTGATAGGAGGATTACTTTTGCGCAGTAACCGTTTTTCACCGACCGATTATTGGTCAAATAAATAGTCAGCAATATTCCGCGTTCTGGAGCAGTGTAGCGTAACATTGTTTATTAACGTGTATTTCGCATGTGTTTACTACATAAATGTCAAAACAGAACTGACTTTAGGGGCCAATCGCAAAATTTATAGCATTTTCTGATAGGAGGATTACTTTTGCGCAGTAACCGTTTTTCACCGACCGATTATTGGTCAAATAAATAGTCAGCAATATTCCGCGTTCTGGAGCAGTGTAGCGTAACATTGTTTATTAACGTGTATTTCGCATGTGTTTACTACACAAATGTCAAAACGGAACTGACTTTAGGGGCCAATCGCAAAAT
The DNA here is from genome assembly GCA_949987695.1 of Merzomyia westermanni. Taxonomy (NCBI): domain Eukaryota; kingdom Metazoa; phylum Arthropoda; class Insecta; order Diptera; family Tephritidae; genus Merzomyia; species Merzomyia westermanni. Next base: position 78,388,689 of record OX465291.1, read on the forward strand.
TTATAGCATTTTCTTATAGGAGGATTACTTTTGCGCCACCTTGTATATGTATATATATTAAAAAATTTGTTATGCATTTATTTACTAACCAATGAATATGATGTTATAGATGCGGTTTTCGACACGCTAATTTTTCTGCAAAAGGTCCTGGCAACCCTAGTTTTAGGCGAACTTACAATTATACATCATCCAATCTATCTGACTTGGGGAATGGTAGACGCATCTAGAGAATCAATTTAAAAAATGCTAAAACATTTTCCGGGAAAAGGCGAAAATAAATTTAATGTTTAATAGATACAAGCACAAATATTGTTTGATTATATTTTGTTGATTCAAAGCATATCTGTGCGTAATGTCTTTTTACCGCCGGAGACTTGGAATAACCACACGACTGCACTTGCAATATTTTTTATGGGACAATGACCAAAGGCAATGAAAAGACAAAGTCAAAACATACTCAATTGTAGTGAGATCTACTATTGTAAAGGCATTTAACCAATTAATACAACAACCATAAAATAGTGATTGTCAGTTAGTCCGCCATTCCAGCCATCGGCATGCACTGTGACATTCTGTCACAGTCACTCAATTTAGTGCAGTGATGCTCACACGCATCCAATGGCATTTTGCGCTAGTGTTAGAATATGAGAGAACTCTCGCGTACACCCGAAAAATGTAGCCAACTAAATTTTTGCAAATCGATTGAGTTCACGTTAGTTGAATTATGTATCCAAAATTATTGTGACATAATATATCATAAGTAGTTAATATAAAAAATTGATCCCCAAAACATTTTCAAAAAATTTTGATATTAATAATATCAATAAATATTTTTTTAAAGAAACTTTTTGGTACTTTTTATTCAAAAATGGATTATAAATAAACCGTTCTAGATAAATTTATGAAACTTTCAGGATTAATTTAAAAAATATATGGCTATTTAAATAAAATATTAATTTGTAAAACTAATTTGTTTATTATCACTGTTTTAATTTACTTTAAATTTTTAAATGAAAATTCAATTGTCTTCTAAGCCTTAATTTTTAAAATTTAAAATTTTAAAGTTCATTAACAATGTGATTATAAACAAATTATTTTTAGCAATTAATATTTTATTTAAATAGGTGTACACTATATAGATATATATGGTTTTTTAACTGACAAATCAGGATTTCTCTATGGCTGCCGGTTACAGTTTCGTAACTGGAATGATTTCTAAAATAATGCCGTTTGACGTAATATTCGCTATTGCGAAAAAGTTTTCAGAAAATAAATATTTGTCTTTCCATTCAATGTTGAACATTTTTTATGCTTATAAGCAGCGCATACATATTTACATTAGCGATGTTTCGTGGTCAAAAGTCGTCAAGCAACTAATTACAAAACATACCTTCTTCTCGCAGTGCATAGAGAGCGATTGCCTTGTACGTGTGCGCTCATCGGTGTGAGAGCATAAAAAATCTCCGCACCGGTGATAGGATTTGAGCATCACTGATTTAGTGGCATCGCCATTGACTTATTGCCATTGTTTACCCCTACTAGTTTGGCATCTTCTTTTGCGAATCGGAGTGGAAGGCAGTGGATAAATGTACTCCGAGAGAGTGGAATGAAGGAAATCGCGTTCAGAGTTGTTTTAAAATAAAAACTACAACTAAAAATTTCAACTTAAACTGAAACTTACATTCTGTAGGAACTGATAAAGTGTTATAAGTGCTTTATATTCAATAATTTGGGTGTTTTAAGTCTTCACGTTCAATATTGCAGTATTTAAATTTGATTGTTTTATTATTGCATACAACGCACCCTGTGTGGTTTGTGTGTGTGTGCAGATTCGGAGTAAGTTGCGCTACTAGTACACATATACAAGGTGGCGCAAAAGTAATCCTCCTATCAGAAAATGCTATAAATTTTGCGATAGGCCCCTAAAGTCAGTTCTGTTTTGACATTTGTGTAGTAAACACATGCGAAATACACGTTAATAAACAATGTTACGCTACACTGCTCCAGAACGTGGAATATTGCTGACTATTTATTTGACCAATAATCGGTCGGGGCCAAACGGTTACTGTGAATGGTGAGCGCTACAGAGCAATGATCAACGAGTTCTTTTTGCCGCAACTTGATGAATTGGGATTGGAAAACATGTGGTTCCAACAAGACGGTGCAACAGCACACACTGCACGTGCCACAACCGATATGCTGAACATCGGAAGCTTACTTTTGCGCCACCTTGTACTATACTTACTACGCATGTTTATAGTAAACACCAGTGTGACCAGGTGAAAAAAGAGGCTAAATCGGCAAAAAAAAATTTAGAAAAAAAGAAGATAAAAAAATTCAAATATTTTTTTACGAAATCCATTTCACATTTTTTATTTTACTTTAAACTATTGGTATATAAAGCTGTAGACATAACTTAAAGGAACTATTCTGGTTTCAACACATATCAGGCACATTTTTCTTGACTAGGAATTTATTCAAAGAAATACATACTCTGAGTACAACTTAATTATATAATATTTTCTTCGTCTGATGAATCAGAAGAGCTTGACTCAGCGTACAAAGTTTGTGTATTCATCATAGAGATGACATCATCGGAAATTTTAAAATCAGTGCAACATTTGGATAAGCGAACATCTAATATTAAGCAGCGAGTTAAGCATTTGAATTTTTAATCTATTCCTTAACTTAAAAATGTTCATGGCGCTAAGAATTCTTTTAACCTACCCATTACCAAAAAGCTGAACACAAATTCGACCAGTTCTAAAAAAGGGGGTATGTTTAGTGAATTTTTATGTTCTCGGACTTCCCCCCCAAAATTCTATGGTAGATTTGACACTTGTGATACGGTTATTATCTTTCGCCATTGGAGCTCAATCAATGCTTCTTGACTTGGAGAATACCTAATTTTCTTCTTGAAAGTGAGAAAATACATCCAGTTTTGTAACTTTCGAAGAATTATCAACTGAAAAAAAATGTATCTCTTGTAAAGAGTTCTTATTATCAGGTAGGCGATGTTGCAATTGGGTTATCAACTCCATTAAAAATAGTTGAGAATTTTTACGAATAATTTACTGTATTTCCTGTTGTTGTTGTTGTTGTTAACAGTGCTTCGCCCTGCCCCAGATTGGACAGGGTTACACTGAAATAACAGCCCTTGGCCGGGTGAAAAAACCCGGGTCATTCCGGTGCGATAGAACCGGCTGTTGTGGGAATGTATTTCCTCATCAATACTACCTCCATTTAACTTTAATTTTATATGAAAAATATGGTGTTGGGACCAGAAAAGGTTAAAAAAATGCTAAAACAAAAGCCACGAAGCTAAAACTAAAATTATAAGGCTAAAGGACAAAAAAGAAGGCTAAATCTAGCCTCGAAAAGGTTAACCTGGTCACACTGGTAAACACGCGCATGTGCATACCGCTGACGGCAGTGCAATAATTTGACCTAGTTTTCCAAACATCACATGAAACTCACTCACGAGCTCTCGAACCGTGCTGTTGTTGGTTTTGTGGAGCGAAAAACATATGAAGTACATAACTTTATATAAGAATTACTTGAACATACATTTGTAACTCAATATGTACGACGCTATACCCAAAAAAAAAAACATTCTATTTCATCTACTAAGGCGCTACACTTTCACAAAGTGACGTTGTACTATTTTATAACGCAAAATTATATCTTTGCCCATCGAATTACATTTCACTCTGGTATTTTACAAAATTTGAATTGTAGTCATGGCACCAGAATGTAAAAATGGTATAGTCTACGAATTTAAGTAACATTATTTGCACATGCACTTCCATTTTTATTACAAACGTAATTGATATGGCCTTTAAGGAAATATTTACAAAGAGATTTATTACCTTTCTTTTCTTTTTTTTTCTTTTCGTTTCTTTTCTTCCTTGTCTTTACTTTTCTTTTATTTTATTTTATTTTACTTTATTTTATTTTATTTTATTTTCTTTTTCTTTCTTTATTGGCGCCCAAAGTACTCAACCGATCTTTACGATATTTGGATATATGTGTCACTTATTCAAGATTTACATATTTTGTGTTTTGAATTTATTTGGTTCAAGTTAATGACATTTTATATATAGACTAACAGACTCGGCAGACGTTGTCCTGCCTAAAATTTGAGTTACCTAAATTTAACAAATTGTACTTACTTCCCTCCCCACTTAGCACTTCCTCGTAATTTATTAATAAATTTTAATTTTTCTTTCTACTTTTGCTTTTCGCCCACCCCATATATCGTTAGTTTATTTTAACTTCTTCAGTTTCCTCTAACACCTCCTCTTATTCTAAAATGTTCTATTCCTACTCCCCTGCTTCTCCCTTTTCCTCTACGGGTACTGATATGTACATACATACATATGGTACCGCTTACATTTTCCAAGGTTTTTTGATATATAGATCACGTGTCTATATATAAGATACCATTAACTTTAACAAAATAAATTCCTAGCTATACCGAATTGCAGCTTTATAAAACCTGGGGACTTTTCCAAAACTATATATAGCCCGCGTCGTACCCAATACCTATCATGAAAGTTTCATAGCCATCGACATGAAAGTTTCATAGCCATCGACATCTTTAAATGGCCATCTAACCGCCTGGGCGATTTTGACCGTCAAACATAGCTCGCCAGTCATTTCTTCATTGAGCCAAGTGGCGCCAATTGGAAACACCGCGGGATCGCAAATTGGTCCCCACTTCTTCCGTCGAAATGGTGGTCTCCCTCTTCCTGTGCTTCCACCGGCAGGTGCCGATAAGAATGCCTTCTGGGCTGGAACATCTTCGATTTAAATTGTTTTTTGGTCTTGGTACCGCTTACCTTTGCCAAGGTTTTTTTTTTGGATATATAGAACACATATTTATATATCTATCTCTATGGCGCGATATACAACAGGTATATCATCATAAACCTCCTAAGAGATTTTTGCGACAAGCTTCTCTTCCAATTTGTGGTGTGCCGATTTGAATTTTCCCTACAAATTGGTGGGACCTACAGTTTTTTGCCGACTCCGAACGGCATCTACAAAGGAGACGAATTTTTGCTGAGAAGCCTGTCATGGCAGAAATACACTCGGAGAGTTTGCCAAACCACTGCCGAGGGGCGACCCCGTTTTGAAAAACTTTTTTTCAAATCACTTTTGATGTTACCTGTACCAGGGCTCGAACCATGGACCTTCGGTGTGGTAGGCCGGCAACACTACCTTCACACCACGGCGGCCGCCAAATATCGCTTTTTTATACCAACAATTTTTGTTGATACACGGCCTGTACATTTTCAAGTATTCATGAAAAGCGCTCAAGGCCATTATTAATTATTTATTAAAAATGATTATTAAAAAATAAAAACAATAATAATTTTCATAAAAATTCAAAAAGTGAAAAATTATTATTCTTGGCCTTGAGCTCGTTTCATGAATACTTATATAAAATATCATTAACTTGAACCAAATAAATTCCTAGCTTTACCGAATTGTAGCTTTTTATAACCTAGGGGCTTTTCCAAAAACTATATTCAGCCTGTGTCGTCCCCAGCGAACTCCTGAAGCAACTGTGAAAGTTTCATTGAGATCAACAATAAACTTAACCCACTTTTCGAAAATTATGTAACTCTTGACTAAAGGACACATATATCGAAATATCATTAATTAAGACCAAATACGTTTACAGTTATGACGAATTGAAATTTTATATAGCCTAGGGGCGTGGGACCTCTTGTAAAAGTTGCAGAAACATCGACAATAAACTGTGGACATTAATGAAGCACAAATAAAACACTCCATAAGGGGGCGTGGCACCGCCCCCTTTTCAAAAATTATGTAAATCTTGACTTAAGGATACATATATCTTAATATCATTAATTTAGATAAAAGACATTTAGAGTTATGGCGAATTTAAATTTGATATAGCCTGGGTGCGTGGCACCGCCCACTTTTTCGAAACTATATATAGCTTATGCTTAAACCAGTGAACCCAAGAATATGCTATGAAAATTTCATGAAGATCGGTTAAGTACTTTGGACGCCTATAAAGGACACACAGCTTTACAGAAATTCATTTTTATTTATAAGATGTGCTCCATATATAAAAAAAAAACTTGGAAAAAGTTAACGGAACCAGGATCAAAAAAATTTTAACCGCTATACTTTCGCAAAGAAAATGGGAAAAGAAGGAGAGTTCAAATAGAATAGTCGAGGTATTGGGGAAAATGAAGAGGGTAAAATAAACTAACGGGATATGGAGGTGGGGGAAAGGCAAAAGTAGAAAGAAAAATTAGGATAAAGAAATAAATTACGAGGAAGCGCCCAGTGGGGAGGGAAGAGAGTACAATTTGTGAAATGTAAGCAACTCAAATTTGAAGCAGGACAAAGTCTACCGGGTCTGCTAGTCTATGATAAACGCAGTAGCTTTCGTCTGTTGCCGATTGATATTTCATTCATCATGTTTTGGCACAATAACCGAATGAAACAATCAGCAAAGCACTTGCATACGCGTCAAAAACCTAATTTCGGAGCCATAAAATGCACATTTCTCGGAGCCTTACCCCTCAAAATGAGCTCTTTTCGAAGACCAAATGGAGCGAGAAATCGTTTTACGTGGGCACCCCAAAAGGAGTCATAAGAAAAGAGTCCAAAATGAGTCCGAATCCGATGAATTTGGAACGTTTTATGACTTTTTTTTTAATGAACTTCGGAGTCTTTTTGGACTCTTTTTCGGAGCCTTTTATTGATGCTTTTCTGAAACTTTTTCGGAGCCATTTTTGAGTGTTTTTAGGCACATTTTTCCCTCCGCTGTGATGGTTTTTAGAGCTTTTTTAGACTCTCTTTTGCGCCTTTTTAGGCACATTTTTTCATCTTTTTTACTCTTTTGTTAAGATTCTTATAGATTTTTAAGACACATATCAGAAGAAAGTTCGCTTTTCAATGGTTTATAAAGTATTATTTATTTAATATTGAAAATATATGTAATTCTATTAGTTCTTTATTGAAAACACGTTTTATGTAAAAATGTTTGTGTAACTAAATATATAGGTACAACTAAGCGTAACATTTTTCATTTGGAACTTATCACTGCATACAATCAAAAATTATATTTGTTTCATTAAAATTTTATACAGAATACTCGTATACATACAGTGGTGGCAGGAATAACAGAAACAAAGTTGGAAGTAGTTTTGCTCGTAAAATATATTTATTTGTGTTGTTCATTTAAAGTAAAGCAAAATCTTTTACAGAAACCACATAAATAAAATTTTCAAAGTTTACATAAAGTTCGGGTAAGTTTATTAAAGTTTTAAAAATTGCCAGCATTATTTTAGATGCACTTCAGTGGGTTTCAAACTTTCGACTATTGATAAGCATTCAGGAAAAAAGACACTTTACGATCCGTTAGGTAAAATGAAAAAAACCTCAGAAAATGCTCTAAAACATTCATATAATTGAACGTTGCTGCTCATTCGCTCTCCAACGTTTATTTTCTCACAATTGTCTTTAGGCGTACAACAAAAAGGAACAGAAAACGTTTATCCGCTCTACAATATTCATTTCTTCTCCCAAGCCTCCGTGAATCTTCCTAAAAAAGTGGGTTTTTTGATGTTTACTTAATAACTCAAATTACGGACTCTTTTTTGGATCATTATTTCGGAACGCTCCGAGTTTGGTAAGCTGGGAAGCAGCGCCAGAGGCACAGTAACAGGCAGCGTCGCGTAACTTTGCTGGATAACCCCTACCGAGCCCAAAGATGTTTGCACATCAAAAAATGTTGCAGAGCTCGTTTTTGAAACCGAATAAAACCCCATACTTAAAGTTTTATTCTCTGGTACATTCCGTTGAGAAAACATGACCCGTTATCCGACATCCACATTTTACAACTTGAACACTTCCCACTCTAAGGTTATTAAACGAAATTTTAGGAGTGATGCTTGTATGTTCCTGACTGTTTATAACTCATTACACTATTTTGTATGGGCATGCTTAGCATGCTCATGATTGAGATGATGTTGTAAGTTATTCATCCAGCCCACTGATACGCGTGTCATTATTTAATTATGAGTAACGCGATCATCTGGACAAAAAAGTGAGGTACGATTTAAATTTCATGCTGCATATTTAGAAATCCTATAGTTCCTCACCGTGAACATGAAGTGCTGTATTCTAAAACTCGACTTTTATTGTCGGCTTGACATTTTCAGTTTATCAACCCAGAAGAGCCTCCGTATTTTATATATGAAGTGGTATAATAACTTTGGTCGGATGTTTGTAATTATACGAAAAATGATAATGGATCAATAATGCAGCTAGATATGGAACTCGGTGCCTAATAATTAAAAAAGCAATGGAGTAATTCTGCGTTGCCAACAGTACGAGGTGTGTTCAAAAAGTATCGCGAATTTTGTGTTTTTTCAAAAATTATTTATTTATTCATGAATATCTATTTTGTCCCCTTCAAAGTAATCCCAATGAGATATTATACACTTGTGCCAACGGTTTTTCCAATCTTCGAAGCACTTCAAAAAATCATTTTTTTGTATCTTGTTCAGCTCCTCCTTCGATGCCGTCTTTATCTCGTCAAGAAAGGCGTAACGTCGTCCTTTCATGGGCCTCTTCAGTTTAGGGAACAAGAAAAAGTCACAGGGGGCCAGATCTGGGGAATACGGTGGCTGCGGCATCATTAGTGTGTTGTTTTTGGCCAAAAAGTCGCGCACAAGCAACGATGCGTGAGCAGGGGCGTTATCGTGGTGCAAAAGCCAATTTTTGTTCTTCCACAAATACGGGCGTTTCTGGCGGATTGCTTCGCGCAAATTGCGCATAACTTGCAGGTAACATTCCTTATTGACCGTTCTTCCCTGTGGCAAGAACTCATGATGCACCACGCCCCTGCAATCGAAGAAAACTGTCAGCAAAACTTTCACATTCGACCGAACTTGGCGCGCTTTTTTCGGTCTTGGTTCGTGCGGCAGCTTCCATTGAGATAATTGAGCTTTGGTTTCCACGTCATAACCATAAACCCATGATTCGTCACGAGTTATGACCCTCTGGAGCAAATTTGGGTCGTCGCGGACAGAGTTTAACATCTCATTAGCAATGTTCATGCGATGCTGTTTTTGGTCACAATTGAGCAATTTTGGTACGAATTTCGCGTAAAAATCGAAGACGATCCAAAACACGTGCAAGCAAAGCAGCTGTCAACAATTAACTGAACATTCAAAATGGCCGAGCTTGTCGGCATAAGTGAGAGACATGAGTACCAACATAACGCCACAAAAAATTCGAAATTCGAATATACGTAACCAGCGAAAATTCAAAATTCGCGATACTTTTTGAACACACCTCGTATTTAGAAATATCCGATACTAAAAACCAAAGTACCTTTTACACTATCAGTTTCAAAGTGCAATTAAGATTTATAAGAGTCTGTGCAAGCATACCTATTATTTTATGAGAACTGCATGTTTATAATAATAAAATTCTTTTTGTTTTGATTTGCTTTTAATTCAATTCTTGACATAGGTGATTACCATTTTTCTGCATCTGCTAAAAAGTCAGCATGTGGAAATATTACATAATTTTAGTCACTTTTCTTTTCTATAACTCATGTACCCGCTCTTAATTGTGTCTTAATAATTAATAATAATAATCAGTTCATTAGAGTAGCCAGGGTGTAATTAAATCGTTGTAGACTTATCAATGGTCGATCTAAAATAAATCATTTCATATGTTGATCCCATCCACATCAGGGGCGCAAGGATTAATAATTTTCGTGCCTTTCAGCTTAAAATTAATTATTGTTTAAAAAACTAAAAGTAAAGGGTGTCTTTTTTCATACATATGAACCGCTATATTAAATTTTCGATCCTTGTTTACAATAAGCACAAGCTGTGCTGAATTGACCTTTCTACCTTGTTATTTGAAAGATATATAGCCCGAATCCCATTTAACGGAATAATCGATTGTATGGGGGTTATGAGGCTTCAATCTTGCTGATTTGCGCCCATCCTCTTTACATTTATAATAAGTGCAAAAGCTACAAAATTTTATTTCCCCAGTTACTTCTAGAAGTTATAGTTCAAAACCCGTTTATCCGAGCAATCGATTGTATGAAGTCTGTATGTTTCATTGGTCCGATGTTGTTGGTTCCGGCAAATGATTTCTATACTACAAAATGGAGGCCGCATTCCAAATTTTAGCCAGATATCCCTAAACCTGACGAACGGACGAACGGACAGATGGACATGGCCAAATGCACCCAGCTCATTCTCCTGGTATAAGAACCAGAAAATAATCTTTATGGATAATTTAAACTAAACTTGCTGGCACTAGCGTGTTGAAAAGCAAACACTACTCGAACCACTTATCAAAACCAGTACAAATTTCGTAACCCAAACCTGTTTCAAACTCCTCTTTCAAAGCGTGTTTGCTTTGGGTTTAAATAAGTTTTAAAATTAAAGGATAGCAATGAGCTGAAATTTCTAAATTGAGCTGTTTTTTCTGATGGTGATACTTTTACAAAAAAATTGAGTCTTAGGACTTTAATTTGAGACTCTCTTTTGACTCAATTTTTATACCTAGTAGTGCTACGCACACAAGGTATATTAACTTTAGTCGCCTAACGGCAGAACGTAACGGCATAAGCGCATCGAGATAGATTTAGACTTATATATTAAAGAGAAATTGATTAAGCCATGTCCGTCCGTCCGTCCGTCTGTGAACACGATAACTTGAGTAAATTTTGAGATATCTTAATGAAATTTGGTATGCGGGTTCCTTGGCACTCATCTCCGAGCGCTATTTAAAATGGGCGAAATCGGATGATAGCCACGCCCACTTTTTATATATAGAATATTTTCGAAAACACAAAAAAAGTGATTACTCAGGACATAATACACCTATAAGGATAAAACTTGGCGAATACATTGCGATTAAGGCACAAAATAAATTTTTCAAGAAATTTTTGAAAATGGGAGTGGCACCGCCCACTTATGATTGAGTCAAATTTAGAAATAATATTAATCATAAATCAAAAATCGTTCAAGATATTGAAACGAAATTCAGCACGTAGGTTTCCAGCTATGCAAGGAATGTTCCAGGAAAAGATGGGCGGGATCGGTTAAGGTCTATGGCCACTTTTATATGAAAGATTTTGAAGAGGATCGTAGATATATTAAATAGGCAATAACTTTGCGTAAAATAGCTTTACATCATTCATATTTCAGTTTTAAAGTTTCCGTAAACAAAGAAAGCCACAAACTTTTATAGGGGACAATTCCATAAAACTTTTTATGCCATAATTCCGCCAAAAATTGATTTGCCGAAACGAAATTTGGGGATAATGTTCTATATATAAAGGTAACTGTTTGCTGTAAAAATTTTTTCGTAAAATTTAAAAAGCGATATTTCTACAACCAAGCAAGTTATATCAATCAGATTTTGCACACATACTCGTAATAAGCTTTTTAAGAAAAACACGGCCGCAAAAAAATTTTGTAAATTTTTAAGTAGGCGTGGCGCTGCCCACTTTTCAGCATAAAATTTCTGATATTTTTAAAGGCAATCGCTTATAATTCAATCCTGATATTTCTATGAAAATTGGTCAGCTGCTTCTCAGTAGTATGTATTATACTCCTGTCAAAAGTTAGCCAAATCGGGAAGCACACAAGCAAAATATTCGGGCACGTAGTTAATAGCACACTGCAATAGCGAAGTTATATATCTTTTTTGACTTTCATACCTTTCATAAACATTAAATGTACGTAAGTATGAGAACAAGAAGAGAAAAGCTCACTAAAATGATCAGCACGATGAGCGGAGTCGATTTAGCCATGCCCGTCTGTCCGTCTGTCTATTTCAACGCAAACTAGTCTCTCAGTTTTACAAAAGAATGCTGAAATCCGTTGTTTGCTTTCACCATTTTATAATATACTAGCAAACCCGGTAGACGTTGTTTTGACGTTTTGATACATAGAACACATCTACGAGTATATATAAAATGTCATTTACTTGAACCAAATAAACTCCTAACTATACCGAACTACAGCTTTATATAACCTTTGGGCTTTTCCAAAAGCTATATACAGACTGTGTCGTGCCCAGCGAACTCCTGAACCTATCGTGAAAGTTCAAGAGCAAAACAAAACACAAAATATGTGGGCGTGGCACCGCCCACTTTTGAAAAATGATGTAGATATTGACTAAGTGACACATATATTCAAATTTCATTAATTTAGACCAAAAAAGTTCGGAGTTATGACGAATTGAAACTTTATATAGCCTGCTTCGCCTACTTTTCCAAAACTATATATTGTCTATGCTGTACCCAGTGAACCCGAGCATATATTGTGAAAAGTTCATAAAGATCGGTTGAGTTCTTTGGCGCCTATGAAAGACACCCTTTTTTATATCTATTTTTGTTACGCACACAAGGTATATTACTTTGTTCGGCATAAACGAATCGAGATATATATTTATTAATGTATATCAAAACGTTCAGGATGAAAAGTAAATTATCCAGGCAAGTAGTTAATACCCTACTGCAAAAGCGAAGTTGAATACCTTTTTTTGATTTTCATACCTTTCATAAACATGAAATGTTTGTACGTATGAGAAGAAAAAAAAATAGTCTCATCAAAAAGTATACTGAAATGATCAGGAGGATGAGCTGAGTCGATGTAGGCTTGCCCGTCTCTCGATACGTCTATCTGTCTGTTTGAACGCAAATACGAACTGAAAGTATTAAAATAGACCTGCGTAAATTGGGATGACATAATAGATCACTACTAGGTATATAATGTTCGGTTCTACCCGAACTTAGACTTCCTTACTTGTTTTCTTGATAATTTGTATATAAGTTGTTGATTAATAGTTTTAAATATCGAACGGTTAACTATTTTTTGCATATTGATTAAAAAAATTAGCGTTCTTCCATAGGTGAGAAGGTGTTGATTCTTAGTAACGACACCCCCGATTGACAAATTGTAAATACATACATATAGGTCAACAGCCGTCAATAGCTGTTTGTTTAACGTCTAAACGATTTTGACCTTCCAACAAAGCGCGTCCCTCTTTCTCTGCTTCCATTCTCATTACATGGCCGAGCCAACTTAGCCGCTGGGTTTTAATTCATTGGATTATAGATGACTGCGTAGAGCTCATACAATTCATCATTAAATCTTCTTCGGTAAACACCGTCGGCATAGCATAAATCCTTCGAAAACCCTTTCTCCCGAATACTCTTAGGGCCGACTCATCATCGTCCATGGTTTTGCTCCATATTGCAGGACGGGTATTATGAGCGACTAGTAGAGCGTGGTTTTTGTCCTTCGATAAAGGATTTTGCTTCTCAATTGGCAAAGGTAATTCTTCGCTGGATTTCTAAGCTAAAATGATTGTTGGTGTTAATGCTGGTTCCCAAGTAAACGAAGTCCTTTGCTATTTCCAACTTATGGGTGCTAAGAGTGGCATGGATCTTTGCATGTTGGCAGAAGGTACAGTGAAATTCCTTATAACCGGACACTCACCGTCGCAGTGTTTTTGTCCGGCTATGGAGATGTCCGCTTATAAGGGATGAAGTCACAAAATATATACCACACACATACATTGTATTGCAGTTTATTTACAAATTTTTCGAAGTAAATAATATTTGCATACTTTAGTATTACATATACATTTATCGATTAAGTACATTGTACAAGTCGTCACATTTCAACACTAGTTTGACTGAAAATATTGTGTAATGCTTGATTGCTTAAACATTGATTGCTTTAATTTAAAATGTTCATTTTCAAAGTGACTCTCGATATTTTTAAAGTGCTGAAAAGCTACATAGTAATTTTTTGCAAATTGTTTCAAGGGCGCAACAAGCTTTAAGGCCTCATCAAATGGTGTTATTGGCTCACTTATTTCTTCTGAAGATTCATCTTCTGAATCACTTATGTCCATAGTATCATCTTGTTGGTCAAATTGAATTTCTATATTGTTGTCCTCATTGAAAACATTTTGATCTATTTGGAGAAAACCTGGGAAATCATTTGCCAAATCTAGTCCTTGCTAAAGCCTAGCATAGATTGCCAGTAGAATGCCATCTTCGGAAATAAAATCTGGAAGATCCTCATACGTTACCGAAAATCCTGCTTTACGGAATCAATTTCGGATTGTTGTGGCTTGATGAAAAAAACATCTTCTAGTACATTAATCGATTTTGAAAGCTCTGAGGCTGAACTTGTATTGTCAATTTTAGATAGCAAGTGTTTTAAAGTTAAGCTTCTATACAAAGTTTTAAAATTTTGGATTATACCTTGACCTAATTTTTATGCTGGCTATGTTTAATTATTTTGGATGAGAAGCCGCGTTATCTAAAAACAACAGAATTTTTCGATTTTGGGCTTTCATTCTTCGATTGAACTGCTGCAGCCATTCACTCATTACTTCTCGAGTCATTCATGCTTTTTTATTAGACTTCCAATCCACTGGCAGTTTTGCGATTGGAACATGTTTAAAAGATCGAGGACGGGCTGCTTTACCCAAAAGCGGCTCCTTATCTCCAGCCATGTTAGCAGAGAAAAAAATTGCGAGTCTTTCTTTTGATAGTTTACCTCCCACGCATTTTTCGACTTTAAGAGTGATAGCTTTGTAAAGTAAAGCACGAAAGAAAAGCCCACTTTCGTCTGCGTTGCAAATGTCTTGAGGCTTGTTACCGTTCAACAGAGATGGCACTTTTGTCGGAAACTATTCGACATCATCCTGGTTTACATCTGCAGCTTCACCAGATATGCATTTGAAAGCAACATTATTCCTTATTCGCCATTTGTTTAACCATCCATCTAAATAAATAAAAGTAATTGGCGCTATATATACCGCGCAGATTAAGGCCAATCTCTACCAATTTGTGGTGTGCTGCTTCTAATTTTTCCTACAAATTTGCGGGACCCACAGTTTTCTGCCGATTACGAACGGCATCTGCAAAGTAGATGGATTTTTGCTGAGAAGCCTTCCATGGCATCCATCTGAAGCATTCAAATTAGGTACACCCAGTTTGCCTGCAATTTCCAATGCCTTTGCTTTCAAAATGGGACCAGAAATCGGAATGTTTTGATTTTTAGCCTTAGCGAACCAATTAAAGCCCATCTTGTCTATTTTAGAGCCGCCTTATTTAACAAAACTTCGCTTTTGATGAACATTAACTCTAGACTCCCATCTGAACGAATTTTTTATATTTTTATTGATTTCAGCAGGTTGTGTTTTGCCAGTATTGAACCTTTCAAAGCAAAGGAAACGTGTACCTACAATTTTATTTTGGGCTCACTATACTTTACCTTTTTGCAATTCCACGTACTGATGATTTATCTTTTTCGAAAACATTAATAATTTCCGTTTTTTCTTTAATAGAAAGCACTTTATTTTTCGGCGCCATATTATCACGAACTTTGAACGTAACCATTCCCATGCAACTTACTTAACAAACTGAATGGATAACTACCGTTAATTTGACACACACGGCTTGAATGTGTGCATACATGTTAAAAGGGGAATCACCTGTTTCATTTTTATAATGAACAACATAGCTTGTTTGTGATATTTTTGAATTTTGTCCGTTTATGAGAAATTTTTTTATGAAAGTTATTAGAAATACATTGTCCGCGTCCGGTTATTAGAGTCTCCGTTTATTAGGATGATATTTGTATGAAAAAATGAATGGAAAACCTTGTGTGCCCAAAATTTATCCGGTTATAAAGACTGCCCGTAATGGGGAATTTCACTGTACTTCGTTTTGTCCTCGTTCACCTCCAAACCCACTTTTTCGCTTCTTTCTCCAATCTGGAGCAGACAGAACTTACGGCGCAGTTATTTGAGCCACTGTTGTCCATATCATCGGCATATGGTTCCCGAGCGGCTAAGCATTAAATTGAAGAAATCGCAAGATAGGAAATCACGGCTCGGAGAGGGCCTTCCCGACTCTGAGTGAGCTGGTGGTGTTGCTCAATGTCAGTTTGCACAGCCGTTTAAGTTTTGCTGGGAAACCAAATCCAGAGATAGCGGCATATAGGCAGGCTCCTTTCGCGCTGTCGAAAACGGCTTTAAAATCAACAAAAAGGTGTTGTGTGTCAATTCTTTTCTCACGGGTTTGTTCCAAGATTTTCTTGCATAGTGAATATCTGGTCGATGGTAGATTTACCAGGTCTGAAGCCGCACTGATAAGGTCCAATCAGTTTGTCCACGGTTGGCTTTATTCTTTCGCACTATACGCTTCATAGGACCTTATAAGCGATATTAATGAAGCTGATCCTGCGATAATTGGTGCAGATTCTAGGATCTCCTTTCTTGTGGATTGGGCAGGGGAGACTTAGATTCCAATCATCAGGCATGCATTCTTCCGACCATATTCTGCATTGAAGCTGGTGCATGCACTTTACCAGCTCCTCGACGCCATACTTGAATAGCTAGGCCAGCAATCCCTCAGCGCCCGCAGTCTTTTTTTTTAATCGCGATATTCCTACACGTAACTCGTATACATTATTTCCATTATATTTGATTGTGGGGTCGGGTTCTTCTCTGTGCTCGGTTTCTCCATTTAAGAGGGTAGAGAAGTTTTCCCTCCATAATCTATGCACTATCTGTATATTGCTTACTAGGTCGCCATTTTTGTGCTTTCAAGTGTTCGCTTCATTGTGCCTTTGCAAGCACGTCTTTAACCGCGCAGAGGCTAAGGCGAATCTTGGCTTCGACAAGATAGTGGTCGGAGTCGATGTTACGTCCGTCTATCACAACGTGGTCAATCTGGTTGCGCGTTTTTCGATCAGGGGACAGCCACGTAGCCTGAAGTATCTTCCCGTGCATAAACCCAGTGTTGGATATGACCATGTTTTGGGCATAGGCAAAGTCAATCAGCCTGTCTCCAGCGCTTAAATGTGCTTTCTATGCGCTAGTAAAATGAGTCCTTTACCACATCGTCCTTATCCTCCGTCGGTGTGTGGGCGCAGATGAAAGACATGTTGAAAAAGTTTGCGTTTATACGGATAACGGCGGGACGCTCCTCCACAAGTGTGAACGACGGTACCTGTTTGCAAAGTCTCTCTCCCACCACAAATCCGACCCCGAAACTGCGATGGCTTGCATGGTCAATCCAGTAAATGTCGCAAGGTGTTAGCTTGCCCCTTCCATCGCATCTCTTGTATGGCTGTGATGCCAGCCTTTGCGTTTACGAGGACATCAACCAGCCGGGCAGTGGCACCATCCCCATTAAGGGATCGGAGGCTCCTAGCGCACAACCGGCTTTGCGGGGAGGGATTTCTTAAGACACATTTGTAAAACGCACCTCATGGTGAACAGACGCTGCTGATGAAGTCCCTTGGCAAGCCCTTAAACCAATCAATTCGGTGTGGCCTTGGCAGGTTGTAGCCTTTTCACGCTTAGTTCACCACCGAACGGGTGTTCAGAAACTTTCCTCACTTGCGTGGACACAGAGCCCCACCCTCCGACAAATTGTAAATCTTGATAAATAACAACTAAGGAAGTCTAAGTTCGGGTGGAACTGAACATTATATACCTAGTGGTGATCTATTATGCCATCCCAATTTACGCAGGTCTATTTTAATACTTTCAGTTCGTATTTGCGTTCAAATAGACAGACGGACAGACAGATAGACGTATGGAGAGACGGACATGGCTACATCGACTCAGCTCATCCTCCTGATCATTTCAGTATACGTACAAACATTTTATGTTCATGAAAGGTATGAATATCAAAAAGGATATACAACTTCGCTTTTACAGTGGGGTATTAACTACTTGCCCGGATATTTTACTTTTCATCCTGAACGTTTTGATATACAAGGTGGCGCAAAAGTAAGCTTCCGATGTTCAGCATATCGGTTGTGGCACGTGCAGTGTGTGCTGTTGCACCGTCTTGTTGGAACCACATGTTTTCCAATCCCAATTCATCAAGTTGCGGCAAAAAGAACTCGTTGATCATTGCTCTGTAGCGCTCACCATTCACAGTAACCGTTTGGCCCCGACCGATTATTGGTCAAATAAATAGTCAGCAATATTCCGCGTTCTGGAGCAGTGTAGCGTAACATTGTTTATTAACGTGTATTTCGCATGTGTTTACTACACAAATGTCAAAACAGAACTGACTTTCGGGGCCAATCGCAAAATTTATAGCATTTTCTGATAGGAGGATTACTTTTGCGCATGTATATGTAAGTCAATATCTATCTCGATCCCTTTATGGTGTTACATACTGCCGTTAGGCGACTAAAGTTAATATACCTTGTGCGCGTAGCACTACTAGGTATAATAAAGAAAAAATATTTTTGTCATGTCTTTTGAATTCTACATCAAACATTAAATTATTTTTTTCTTTTACGTAAATATCAAGACACATGATACAAATACTTTTTTCTTGATTATTCATCAAGTTTGACTATTGGTCAAGAATATAGAACCGGGGGATAGGTCTTCGTCCAGCAATTTTTTTCCATTTTTCGCAAATATAGGCTTTAGAAAATTTATTTTCCTTGCTTTTTATAAAAAATGGGTCGAAATTTAAAAGGAAAGCTGTATAAAAATAAAAATTTTCATTGAAATTTTTCAATTTTTTTCTTCGAATTTTTAGTTATTTTGGAGTATGTAGTTTTTAGCGTAATCAGTTTCAATATAATAGGGTGTTGGCCTTCTAATTTTTGGCAATTTTTTTCTGGGAACTTATGCATTTTCTTCATTACAATGCATGTAATTTTAAATATGACTTACGATTAACACCTTATTTTATTGTAACGTATAAGGTGTAGGTTAAGCTATATACTCCAAACCAACCTAAAAATTCTGAGAATAATTTTAAGTTTTACATACATTTTTAGATGATAACTCACTGGACCCATTTTTAAATGGAAAATATGAAATTTTACTAAAGCCTATAGTGGTGAAAAATACAAAGAAAAACCTGAATGCAAACTTATTCTAACAAAAATCAACATAACTTCTGACCCATGGAAGAACACTAACTTTTTTGTTTGAATTTGCATGCTAATAAGCGGTTGACGGCAAAGAAAACAATTATCTGGTGGAGAAGTTTTTTTAATTTTAGTTGCTTTTTAAAAATTGTCCATGTTTTTAACAAATTAAGCACAATTAAAAAAAATATTTTTATTCAAAGGTATGATTATTATTTACTATTCATAAAAAATTTTGGCAAAATCCAACTAACGAGGGGCTATATAATTAAATTTTAATAGTTCGATACTCAAAAGTTTATATGCTCTACATATATATGTAAAATTAATCGTGGTTTCTTCGTCATGCCTCGTCTTTGTAATTAATGCGGCATGGAAATTTGTATGAATATATACGATATCAGTAACATATCCACAGGAAAACAAGTAAGGAAGTTATATAACTAGTAGTGATCTATTATGGCATACCAATTTACGCAGGTCTATTTTAACACTTCTCAGTGCGTATTATAAAGCCAGCTGATTGTTTTCAATAAAAACACTTCTGTTATGAGTTTTTAGGGGTGAGTTAAATTATTTGTATATAAACAGCTTCCCTACCAACCACTGCTACCCACATTTCTTCAAAATACCAATACTTAAACATTTAATGTTTGAAAATTTTGCGTTCAAATAGACAGACGGACAGACAGACGGGAAGAGGGGCATGGCTAAATTGACTCAGCTCAACGACCTTATTATTTCAGTTCACTTATCGAAGGGACCATTTTTTGTCTTCTCATACTAGCAAACATTTCATGAGCAGTAAAGGTATGAAAATCAAAAAATGTATATAACTTCCCTAACAACTTGCCCGGATATTTAACTTCTGTGTTATCCGATTTGCTTAATTGTTGGCAGCAGTATACTACTTACTTAGCAGAACTTTATGCCAAAATCCACAACATTTTTTTTGCGGTTGAGTTCATCTTAAAAAGCTTATTATGTGTGCAAGATGTTATTGATATAGCTTGCATGGTTATAAAAATATCGCGTTTTACATTTTACAAACAAATTTTTCAGAACTATGGGCGTGCCCGTTGCCCGATTTCACCTATTTTTACAACAATGTTCAACATTTTCGCCAAATATCGTTTCCATGAATCAATTTTTGTCGAAGTTGTGGCATAAAAAGGGAATAATAAAAAATGGGGAAAAATCCACTATAAAAGGAGCGTGCCACTACCATTTTAAAAAATTTATATTTTTCGACTTGTTTCGTTCACGGGCACTTTGAAAGTGAAACAGAAATGATATAAAGCTTTTGCACGCAAAGTTATAGTTATTGCCTCTAAATTCTATCTATTGTTCTTTTCAAAATATTTCGTATAAAAGTTGGCGTGGACCTTAACCTGCAAAAGTTTCCGTTCCTAGCTTTTTAATTGCAACAGCTATAGGCCAAAACCCGTTTATCAGAACAATCGATTGTATGGGAGTTATGCGTTGTATTGGTCCGATCATGCTGGTTCCGAGAAATGATTAAAGCTTTACAAAAATTCGTCGAGATATCCCTAAAACTGAGGTACTAGTTTGCGTTCAAACAGACAGACGGACTGACGAACAGACGGAAGGATGGAGAGACGGGTATAGCTAAATCAACTCAGCTCATCGACCTGATCATTTCGGTATACTTCTGGTTGGTATATCTCTTCTTCTCATACTTACAAACATCGGACCAAAGTTATAATACCATTTCATGTTCATGAAAGGTATAATAAAATTTAAGATGTGTGTGTGTGTCTGGCGTCCAAAGTACTTAACCGACCTTTATGAAACTTTTACAGAAGATTGTCGGGTTTACTGGTTAAAGTATAGGCTATATATAGTTTTGGAAAAGTGGGCGGTGCCATGCCCTCATGCTATAAAACAGGCGTCCAAGTTACGCAACCGATCTTTATGAAATTTTCACAATCGATTCTTGGATTCACTGGTTACAGCATAGGCTATATATAATTTTGCAAAGCGTAAATGGTATACCTCGTATCATGTTTCGTGATTTTATTTAACACGGTTCTGAAGTTAATAATAGCTGAAATTTGATATTTTGTTCCTTTATATGTGGGCGGTGCCACGCACATTTTCCACAATTAAAGAAAAAAATCATTGTAACTACGAAATTCTAGCATTCTATCTGCATCAGTGAAGGAGATATGGCATCTTCCGGTTTCCTACCTCTCTTTAGAAAAGTTTGGTTCAAAAGTGGGCGTGGTCGTCCACCGATTTTGCTTATTATCCGCGCGCGTACTCTACATGTCTATAGTATACCTCGTATTAAGTTTCGTAATGCTTTGTTACACCGTTCTGAAATTATTAACAGTCGAATTTGAAATTTGCTTGACTCATAAGTGGGCGGTGGCACGCCCACTTTCCAAAATTTTGAAAAATCATATAAATATTAAGTAAATTGATATAATCACCAAATTATATTATTATACCTGTATCAGTTAATTAGATATGGGCGGCCGCCGTGGTGTGGAGGTAGTGTTGCCGGCCTACCACACCGAAGGTCCATGGTTCGAGCCCTGGTACAGGTAACATCAAAAGTGATTTGAAAAAAGGAGGTTTATGATGATATACCTGTTGTATATCGCGCCATAAAGAGAGAAAAGAGTTCAATATTTCTACCTCCTTTTATGAAAAAGTAGGCGCGCATTATCTATGGGTGCATTTATCACAACAATAGTATGCCTCCTTAGAAATTTCGTTATACTAGCGTCAGCGGTTCTGAAGTTATTAACAGTCAAAGTTTGAGAATTTCGTCAATGGGACAACCAAGTTAATAAATCTAGCAAATTTTATCTGCTGCATCTATTATTGAATTAACCCATTTTATTCGTTTTTCAAAATTTTCGACATCGAAATGGTAATGGTTCGATTTCGCCCATTTCAAAAGCAACCAACGTTGGGCAGAAAGCAACCTGTGTACCAAATTTCATTCAAATATTTCAATTTTTACTCAAGTTAGGAACCCCATATCTATCTCTATAATTTTGTACCGTTACAAACCACCGTTATATGACCAAAACTTTAATACCCTGTGTACTAGTACCCGTTGGGTATACAAATTAAGATTTAGGAATACAATCATGACTAAGAAGCGCCAAGTGTGGAGGGAAAAGAGTACAATTTGTTAAATGTAGGCAAGTAAAATTGTAGGCAGGACAACGTCTGCTGGGTCTGCTGGTGTTAAATAAAATTCCATGTTAACCGTTCTACCGAAATCCGCAAAAAATGTCTTTCGATAAAAAAAGATGTTTGACACCTTAAAAAGATCAACTTGTTTGCATACCTTTTATATTATGTACAGAGAAAAAGCTCTCGGGCTAGAGAAATATCGCGTTTACAAAAACAAAACTACAGAGACATTTTCGGTATAGAACGTAACTACGAAATAGGGGGAAAAATGCACTTTATATTGGTGCAGCAAAGTATGCTCTGCATTTTTTTTTTTCACCTTTTCATCCGAACAAGCAAAAAAGACGGGTATTCCGAAAAACTGCCACAGAAAGACCTATCTCGACTAGACTATAAAGCGCCTGAACAATAAAATAATATCGATGACAAATTGAACACAACTAATACCAAACGCGCAGTGAAAACAGCTGACAACTATTTCAAACCCGAAATAATAGAGAAAATATTTACAATTATGTTAAAACTTGTTTCATTAATAGTAAAATAACTAGATACATATTTAGAAAAAATTAATAACACGAAATTGTATTTTTTCCCAACTTTATTCCAACATCTCGAGAGACATCCCCATGTGCTCATTTGCGTATTAGTACATTTGTGCCAATTACCCATTAACCTAGTTTCGTTATAATATAATTATATTTTCTTAAGTCTCGCAATTGACCGAGTTCATGTCGTGATGCCCTTATAATTCACGATTGCAATTCATAATGTAGGCCATATAGTGTGCTAAAATGTATTAAAGTATGCGTGGAATTATGCGCAGCTTGTAACATTGCTAAATATCGAATGAAAAAATATGGGTTGATTTAGATTCGTTCAAACTATAAATCTATCGATAGTGCTTTCAGATTTCTATTCATATTTTTATACAGTTGTATAGCTCTTTGGTAAAACTAGGGTTGCCACGTTTTCATACAACGAGGTCGGCATTTTGAAGTCTGGCCATCAGTACGTGGAAGTAAAAATCAGTGCCAACATTACAAAACATTTTATTATCAAATTATCAATTCAATAAAACAAATTGCTTTAGCTGCTGTGCCCATAAAAACTATAGATCGCGCCCCCGATTTAAGATCGGTCTACCATAATTTTTCGGTTTTTTGCCAATAACTTTATCAACAAAAAACTTGACTTCCGAAGGCGTATTCGGATTCCTTGTACCGATAGGCGATTTTCGATACCTCACTTGACTTTTTTGCATGTCTTTTAGCAGTCAGTGGTTAAAGTCAAATATTACCCAATTGGCGAACAGTATTGCCATTACGTATATATTTTGCAATAGAATAAAATGATGTGGTAATCAAGGAAAGTTGGAATTTTTTATTTTTGTGGAATCATATTTATTGATTTTTTTTTTTCAATTAAAAAGAATATTGCAAACTGAAGAAAGCGGCGACTTTTAACTGTTCTACAGGTAAGTACCTAAACCAAACTGTACTGATATATGCTATACCGAAATGTGTAACGAAACTGTGAGAGACGATACTTCTTTGTAACAAAACTAGTGCCAGTTTCCTTGGAACTGTTTCAGCAGAAAAAACTGTAACAGAAACGCGATATATAGAAAGAGAACTAGTAACGCTATCTCAATAACGAAACTATAACGAAACGCCAGGTACATAAGCAAAACTTTTAAAGAAATTTTAGGAACATTTGAGCCTTCTAGATGCAGTGCAGCATTGGCACTTAATATGAAAAATCACACTATTAAGAAGGAATTTTTGAGAGCAATTGGTTAAAATACTGATTTGAGATGGGTTCTTTAAGTTCTTCGAGTCATTTTGGAACGGAGCTCTGTTCATATCACTACATATTATAAAACAAAGTCACTTTTTTTGTCCCTATGCCCCCTTAAATGCTTAAATCCTGAAAACTAAGTAACGGATTTTGATGCGGTTTTTTTTAATAGATTGGTTGAAGAGGAAGGATTATGTCATTATATTGTGAAGAAATATATAGAGGGGGCATGGCAATCGGACAAAATTAAAGACCATAAATTTTTTGTTTACACAGCCATAAATCATAAAAGAATCCACCGATTAAAATGAAACTTACTTGAAGTTAAACTTTGAAATATTTACTTTCGTTCTGCATCAAAACAATAGTTGATTCATATCTTATTTAACCAAAATTGTTTAAACAAAAGCAGCACTTTTTCCAAAAAAAGCTGTTTGTGTGTTTGTTCGCTGTCAACCGAATGAAACAGCCCTACTAGACGGACCTACCCTGCAAAAAACGGAAATACTCCGTTTCATACTCCATAGAATACTCCTAAAGGAGTATCAGAGTACGCCAACACATATCCTCATTCATATAAAAAAGGTGGTCCAATTTACATGACAATGTCCGGTGATTGGATCACCTAATCCATCTCGGAGTACTCCGTTTCTTTGCTTTTGAATACTCTATAGACCACCTACGTCAGAGTACTCTCAAAATACTCTAATGGGATTACTCTATAGAGTAGAGCAAAGCGAGAGCGGGAGTAGGTGGTCCTCAAAAGAACACATACTCGCTTTCGTCTAGAATACTCTATAGAGTAATCTTTTGGCAGCATTTTCAAAGTACTCCAACGTAGGTGCTCTATAGACTATTCAGAAGCAAAGTAAATGGTACTCCGAATAGGATTAGGTGATCCAATCACCGGACATTGCCATGTAAATTGGACCACCTTTTTTATATGAATGAGGATAAGTGTTGGAGTACTCTGATGCTCCAACGTTTTTTACAGGGTAACCACACTCACTAATACATGCAGCGCAAATTGTAAATTACTTAGGCCCGGTTTTTCAGTCCTTGGTTAAGCTCAGTTTAAACTAAGTTTGCTTAAACTCGGCATAAATTTAAACTCCAGTTAAACTGCAGAGCGGTTTTTCAGTGTGAGTTTAAGGCCGCTTTTAATATTTGCTTTTTATACGGCAACATTGGTTTTTTCTTTATCTAGATACGGCAACAGATAATATTTGTATACATATTCAACGCCATTGCTTCTCCTCAGTATTGTAATAGTTAGCATTTCGCCAATTTCTGCATCACTATAATCACTTTCGTCAGATGATATATCCCGTATTTAATTAAATATACAAATGTCGTCCTTTCTTAATTGCGTTCAGCTTATTGTTTCACAACCAAAACCATCAAATATGCAAAACAGCTGACAGGTTAACTAGAGTTTAACCCTGCCGAATTGACCGCTTAAACTACGTTTAAACTTCGTTTAAAGTTGACTGAAAAACTGCGTAACAAGTTTAAGCTTAGTTTAACTGACAAATTGAGTTAAACTTGTACTGAAAAACCGGGCCTAACACGCACAAAGCCTTCTGTCAAGTTTTTCTTTTTCTTTGTGTATGTTCTTCATTGGTATTGTGAGCGAAATGTTAGTGCGTCGTTAAAAATGTATAAAATAGTTAATAAGGAGTTTTGCAGAGAAATTTCAACTAATACGCCTAGATAAGGCAAGTATATAGTACTAATTATTGTTGTTAAACAAGTCAAGTCGTGGTTTATATATATATGCACCAAAAATTTCATATTTTCAGGTGGACGAGCAAAGGAAGTGAAATGGAGTGAAATTATATTTTCTAAATGTTTAGTGGTATAAATATGTATTTATAGATCTAATTGACTGTTGTGAACGTGAAAACTGTGTAATTTTAAATTATATTAAACATTAAAAACCAAATCGAATAATAAACCCAATTGTATTTTCATTGTTAGCTATATATGAAGTTTCCATCATTCATAACTATTAGGCCTGGCGCATGTTTGCCGTACTCATAACCATTAGCGATGGCGTGCGTTTGCATTATACCTGACTGTTAGCGCTAACCCCACTTTTCATTATGGATAATGAGAGTGAAGAGTGTAGACAGATGTGGTTTTTCATGCATGTGTACACACGGACAGCAAACATATGGTTAGATTTGGCACACTGCTCTTCAGAAACTAATTGAGAAAAATAAGCAAAAATAACGCAAAAGCAAGTCAGGCCGAGAGGTTATCTGACCAAGCATTTAACTGGTACCTGTCTAGTAGGGAGTAGAAGTTATGCAGGAATCTCACCCACCTCATTCATGTTGAATTAGATCGTATGGTGAAAGAACTCGGTACGTATGTATGTAAGTACATAGGGGAATTGTTTTACTCCAAATGTAACGCGTGGGGGCCACGGGCAGTAATGAATAAATCAAAACTATGGGATCGATATTAATAATTTTTTTCAGTGAGTGACATAGGCCTTATATTTTATTTCCGTGCGGAGCTGGGGCGGGTTGCTAGTATTTTAATAAAATATACTTTTTATTAAAAAAAAAATTTAACAAATTTGAGAAGTACGTTAGTGCACAAAAAAACACTTCTTTAGGGTGGAACAGTTGATTGTTTTGAAAAGATTTGAACCGCTTTTTGTTTCAAAATGTCTCACAAAACTTTACAGGATAAACAAATCTATCTACTTAATAGTTCGCAATGAATAGTATTTGTGGTAAAAAAATATATAACAACTCATCAACAAATATATAAGAACATGTAACAGGTTTTGTTACAGTTTCGGTACGCAATTGTTTTGTGCCTGCTTAAAGGTCCAGTTTTGTTAAGTAGAGTTCCGTTACTCTTCTGTTGCTTATTGGGGCCTGTTCCAATCATTCGAATATTCGTCTCTATGAGGTTTCGTTTCACGTATCTGAAAGAAAACCAACGCAATCAAGTCAATAGATTTTACTAGTGATTTTTTGGTCAGAAACAACTGAAAACTATGCAATTAGGAATTCCGAGAGAACTGTCGTCGGCGGATAATTGTAGCAGATCATATATAAATTCTATCGACTTAATCGGAATTCGGTCGAAAGCAAAATATTTTAGTACCGTTATCCGCCATTGGCAGTTCACCCGGCATGTCTTATAAAAATAAGTATTTAGCGTGATAAACCTCCGAGGATATTAAGGACGAGCTTCTCTACCTATTTGTGGTGTGCTGCGTCTAATTTTTCCTACAAATTGGTGGGACCTACATTTATTTACCGATTCCGCACGGCAGATGAGTGGCAGAAGTACACTCGGAGAGTTTGCAAAACCACTGCCGAGGAGCGATCCCGTTTCGAAAAAACTTTTTCCAAACCACTTTTAATGTTACTTGTCCCAGGACTCGAACCATGGACGCTCGTTGTGGTAGGCCAGCAACACTACCGCCACACCCCGGCGGCCACCTTATGTCTTATATACCCCATAAATATCCCCTAAATAGCATAATTTATAGTTAAAACCCATTTATCGAAACTATCGATTATATGGCAGCTACATGTTATATTGGTCCGATTTAGGTGATTTTCACTACACACATCACATATATAATATGTACTAAACCTGCAAAATTTTACGTTCCTAGCTCTTAAATTTCAAGATTTATAGGCCAAACTCCGTTTATCGGAACAATCGATTGTATGGGAGCTATGCGATGTATTGGTCCGATCTTGTGGGTCTATCTCTTCTTCTCATACATACAAACAAATGGATCAAAGTTATAATACCATTCCATGTTCATGAAAGCTATAAAAATGTTCTGTTTACAAATGGACGTTGACGGTATAATATTATGTACATATATTTTCGTCGGGTAATATGTACTCATCGTACCTCTATCGTAACATGTACTCTTTCGACCCCTAAGGAGTTATGAACAGTAGAAAATTAAAAATTGTTAGCTCAATTTCTTATTTCACTTAATTGGTCTTTAGAATAATTTTCAGTCAAAAAATATGACGTGGCAACCTTCGTTAGACCAAATGGAACCTTTGTACCAAATTTGTGTTACCGATTAATAGTCATTTTGTTTACAATGGCATTAATGAGGAAATAAGATATATTTATGGTCCAATGACGACGCAACATTTACTAGGCCGGCCTACCACACTGAAGGTCGCCGGTTCAAGTGACATTGACAGGTAACATTGAAGTTTTTGGAGAGTGTTTTTTCGGGGTGTGCGAAATCATGCAAAAGCAGCACAACACATGGAAATAGAATCTTGACCTTAATCTCCTTGGAGATATAACACTAAATTATTATATTATTTAAGTAAAATATCTTAGGAAATAAGTTTTTCACGCCACAACTGTTTAGGGGATATTTATGGGGTCTATAAGACATAAGGTGGCCGCAATGCAATTGAAAAGCTACGAACGTAAAAGTTTGCGGATTTGTTACATATTATATACGTAATGTGAAAAATTAAAATCAGCCAGATCGGACCAACCTAACATATAGCTCCCATATAATCGATTGTTCCGTTAAATTGGGTTTGGGCTATAATGCTTGCAATTTCATAGCAAGGAACACAAAATTTTGCAGCTACAATACTTATTACATAAATATTGTGTTTAGGGAAAATCAATCATTCAGTCAAATCAAGATTGGACCAATATATCGTATATGCCCCATATAACACATTTTTCCGATAAACGGGGGTTGGGTTATGTATCTTTAAATTAACAGGGTAAGACCATCAAAGTTTTGCAGAGTTTGTACTTATTGTAAGTAAGGATTGGTCACTCGAAACCGTAATGCGTATTCATGAAAGGTATAAGCCTTCGGCAGCGCTTTGCTTACTTGTATAACAAGCTCTCTACGTTCTTGTCTGCAACTGGTTTGACAGTGAAATCAAACTGGTAAAATTGAAAAAAGAAATGGATTCTAGAAAAATTAAAGGCTTACATTACGATTTCAATGTTTCTATAACACTACTTATTACCCCGACAATCCTAAAAGTTATGTTTTTCCCCCTTCCACACTTTTTAGAAACGTATTTATATGCTTTAAGCAAAAATTAATAAACGAGTTTTATGCGTTAGTAGGGGTCCTATAAATATATAGTAAAATAACATTTTTTCATTGAAATTCGCCATAAAAAATTCAAAATAGTTCATGTCAGTTAATGTATTCGACAAGACACTTATTTTACTCCGTTTTTGCAATGTAAAACATTAACAAAATTTTAATTTTTGCACCCTTAAATTAACTTACCTCTAGCAAATGACAACTATAACATATACATAAACTTGCCGTCCTATATATAGGGTTATCTGGGTTAAATGGCGATTAGTCGTCCACGGGATCAATATGCCAACTGCACGCTCTCGTAAAATATTGTTTCAGAGTTGTTAAGTTCAGCAGTTCGTATTATTTTCTCCAGTTAGTTTCGAACGGCTTGGAGCTTCCCAATTCTGACCGAGATGGTGGTGTTGCTCAACGTCTTTTTACATAGCCGCATAAGTTTGCGGGGAAACCAAATTCAGACTTAGCAAAATAGGCAGTTCCTTTTCGTGCTAACGAAGGCTGCTTCAAAATCATCAAATGAGTGATATGTGCCAGTTCTTTTCTCACTCGTTTTTTTGCAAGAATTGGCGTATTGTAAAGATCTGGTCGATTGTAGATATTCCAAGTGTGGAGCCGCACTGATAAGGTCCAATCAGTCGGTTCACGTCATGCGTCAGGCTTCTAGCGATACCTCTAGAATAAGAAATGTCAATAACTATGGCTATATTGAAAGTTATGTGAAGGGGCTTTTTATACCTAGTAGTGCTACGCACGATTTAGGCATGTTCATTTCACCGTCGGGCTGTCTGTCTGTCCGTCTGTTTATTTGAACGCAAATTTTTCAAACATAAAATGTGCATGTATTGGTATTTTGTAACAAGTAAAATATCCGGTCAAGGTTTTAATACCCCACTGCAATAGGGAAGTGATATACCTTTTTGATTTTCATACTTTTCATGAACATGAAATGTTTGTAAGTATGAGAAGAAGAAGAGATGGGCCCATCAATAAATAAACTGAAATAACAACGACGACGAGCTGAGTTGATTTAGCCCTGTCCGTCGCCCTGTCCGTCCGTCCGTCTGTCTATTTGAACGCAAAACTTTCAAACATAAAATGTGCATGTATTGGTATTTTGTAAAAATGTGGTTACAGGTTTGGTGGGGAAGCTATTTATAGGCCGCCGTGGTGTGGCGGTAGTGTTGCCGGCCTACCACACCGAAGGTCCAAGGTTCGAGTCCTGGGACAGGTAACATCAAAAGTGGTTTGAAAAAGTTTTTCAAAACGGGGTCGCCCCTCGGTAGTGGTTTGGCAAGCTCTCCAAGTGTATTTCTGCCAAGGAAGGCTCAACAAAAATTCATCTCCTTCGTATTTTTTTAAAATTAATTTAACCCTCAAAACTCATAACAGAAGTTTTTTTATTGAAAACCATCAGCTGGCCATAATAGATCACTACTAGGTATATAATGTTCGGTTCCACCTTAGACTTCCTTACTTGTTTTTGTTAGATTCTGCCGAAAACTCGCTTGGCTGTTGATGAAAGTGCTAATATGAAAACTATGATGGATCCAATAGTTAAGCCAGTGAACCTTTTAACACAAAATCGAGAAATTGGCACATTCATGTTCCAAGAGGGCGACGATATAGAAGAAGAAAAGGAGAGGAATAAGAAGAGCTGATAACTGGGAGAGTAAAAATGTAATCAAGTAAATTTTTGGAAATTACTGTGTAAAATTTCTCTCCTTCTCTTCTCGACAAACACAACAATGCCCCGAAATTACTCGGTTTTATCCGACCAAGGGGCAATTATGATAACCGTGTTTAATCCACCCTACCCCGTGGTGAATTGAAAAAAAGCAGGGAGGCCTATTGTATCAAAATCATGGAAAATAAATAAAAACTAAAACTGTACATTGTATCGCTAAACGAAAGTTTTCATGATATAAGCTCCAGAATCTGGAATTTTGGAAAATCCTCGATATACGGTTTAAAATTTTCCTTTACCCTATATCCGATTCGGCAACGCTATGCTAAATTTTGACACCAAAGGAACGTCAACAATGGCCTAATAAACAAGGCGTGTTCTTAGAATTGCTGAGCAGCGGCGTCTTGTGTCAAAATAAATATTTCAGACGACCTTATTATGGGTCCATGACGTCAGCAATCTCTTTTTTATTGAGTTAAGATTGACAACCTATTTGTGGCAATGGAACTACCTTCTTTTTTATACCATGCTTTACATAAGAACAACGTTTTGAGAGAAATAAAAAAAAATGTAAGTGAGCTTCATGATTCAATCACAAGAAGGCATAGTATACGTTTACTACGCTGCAAAAAACGGAAATACTCCGTTTCATACTCCTAAAGGAGTATTAGAGTACTCCAACACATATCCTCATTCATATAAAAAGGTGGTCCAGTTTACATGGCACTGTCCGGGGATTGGATCACCTAATCCATATCGGAGTACTCCGTTTCTTTGCTTTTGAATGCTCTACAGACCACCTACGTGAGAGTTCTCTCAAAATATTCCCATGTATGGAGTATTCAACAGCAAAGCGAGAGTGGGAGTAGGTGGTCCTCAAAAGAACACACACTCTCTTCTCGCTTTCGCCTAGAATACTCTATAGAGTAATCTTTTGGCAGCAATTTCAAAGTACTCCAACGTAGGTGCTCTATAGACTATTCAGAAGCAAAGTAAATGGTACTCCGAATAGGATTAGGTGATCCAATCACCGGAAATCGCTATGTAAATTGGACCACCTTTTTTATACGAATGAGGATAAGTGTTGGAGTACTCTGATGCTCCATCATTTTTCACCGGGTAGTAGCGAATCTACACACACACACAAACCACACAGGGTGCGTTGAATTCAATAATAAAACAATCAAATTTAAATACTGCAACATTGAACGTGAAAACATAAAACACCAAAATTATTGAAAATAAAGTTGTTATAACACCCTGCCAGTTACTATAGAATGTACATTTCAGTTTAAATTGAAGTTTTTAGTTGGACTTTTTACTTTCAAGCAACTCTGAACTCGATTTTCTTTACTACACTCCCTCGGAGTACCTTCATCCACAATCCAAATCCGATTCACAAAAGAAGATGCCAAACTAGTAGGGGTAAACAATGCAAGAAGGTTAACACTCTAGTTGACTCCTACGAAAGTAGGAGTATATTTTTCATCTGTTGAGGAAGTGGTAGCAGAAAAATAAAAAAAATTGGAAATTAATAGTATAACATTTTGCAAAATCAGCTAAATACAAGTACAACATCAAAACATGTCATCAAATACCATCGCTGTATAAATCATTGTAAATTTCCTCTATCAATTAAAAAACAATAAAAAACGGTCACTGCTCCAACGTTAACCAAAAGTTAAAATAAATAAATAAGGGGTCAGGGGCTTAGAATATGCCCGAGGTAGGCATATCGGTCGTAAGAGGCGACTAATATGCACAAAGGTAATGACGTGCAAGTCGATGGTTGATCTACGGATAGGATGCCTCTCTCTCTTATTACCCATCTTATCCTTCCTTACGGAAGTTTTCACTGGTCCTAAATCGCTACCACGACAGTCGGGCAGTACCGCGAGGGAGTACCGGAGCATACCAGGCTCAAATCCGGCCAAAGACTGTTAATTCGGCAACACTCCTCAAGACCCTCGGGGAGTGTCTTTGTCGTTACCACAACAACAACAACAACAATAAATAAATTTAGGCTAAAATTTTTTGCCGTGTACTTTTCAGTTCGTATTATAAAGCGAGCTGTTCAAGGGGTAAATTAATTTAAAAAGTTTGCCAAACCACTGCCGAGGGGCGACCCCGTTTTAAAAAACTTTTTCAAACCACTATTGATGTTACCTGTCCCGGGACTCGAACCTTGGACCTTCGTTATGGTAGGCCGGCAATACTACCGCCACACCTCGCGGCCACCATTAATTTATTTGTATATAAATAGCTTCCCTACCAACTACTGCTAACCACATTTTTACAAAATACCAATACATGCACATTTTATGTTTGAAAAATTTGCGTTCAAATAGACAGACGGACAGACGGACGGGGCGACGGACATGGCTAAATCGACTCAGCTCGTCGTCCTTATTATTTCAGTTTGCTTATTGATAGGCCCATCTCTTCTTCTTCTCATACTTACAAACATTTCATGTTCATGAAAGGTATGCAAATCAAAAAAGGTATATCACTTCCCTATTGCAGTGGGGTATTAAAAACTTGCCCGGATATTTTACTTGTGTGTTATCCGATTTGCTTAATTTTTGGAAGGAGTATACTACATATCATTAGGAAGCAGCTGATCAATTTCGATTGATAGATCTTGGTGAAACTACAAGCTATCGCCTTTGAAAATGGCAGAATTTTTATGGTGAAAAGTGGGCGGCGCCACGCCTACTTCCCCAATATCCACAAAACTTTTTTTTGCGGTCGAGTTTTGCTTAAAAAGCATATTTTGTGTGCAAGATCTTATTGATATAGCTTACATACATAGTTATAAAAATTTCGAATTTTACATTTTAGAAACGAATTTTTCAGAACTATGTTAAAAAAGTGGGCGTGGCCCTCAACCACCAAACACTTACCTTTATATATTCAACATTTTCGCCAAATATCGTTTCGATAAATCAATTTTTGTAGGAGTAATGACATAAAAAGTTTTGTGGAATAATCCACTATAAAAGGGACGGGGCCACGCCTATTTTCAAAAATTTTAATTTTTCGACTTTCTTGGTTCACGTACACTTCGGTAGTGAAATATAAATGTTATAAGGCTTTTGTACGCAAAGTTATTGCCTATTAAATATATCTATGATCCTTTTCAAAATCGTTCGTGTAAAAATGGGCGTGGACCTTAACCATTTTCTTCCGGAACATACATTGTATTAATATAAATATGTGTGCTAAATTTTGTATCGATATCTTGACTGGTTTTTGATTAATGATTAATATTATTTCTAAATTTGACTTAATCAAATGTTAATGTACACAACAAATTGTATCCTTATAAGTCTATTATGTACTGAATAAACATTTTTTTGTATTTTCGAAAATATTCTATATAGAATCGCCACGTATCTTTGTCGATTTCGTGGTGTTCGAAAACGGGCAAATGAGTTGTCTGTATGCTGACATGTCTGATTATACGGCTATGCCAAATCACATTGAGCAATACCAGTAGCTCCATCAGAATTGAAAAGAATTTATCAGAGCCTTTCGAAACCAAACGAGGGTTCAGCCAAGGGGACACTCCATAGTGCACATAATTCAAGCAGCAGACAGTCTGCTGCAGACTTAACCGCAATGGTACAATGTATTAAAAAATTGTGCAATTGCATGGACAGTGTCGAAAGAAGATGAAATGACCCTTGGTGTATTCGGGAGAAAAGTTTTCCGGAAGATTTATGGTCGCTGTAAGCAGATATGACCTTAGTACAGTAAATTAAACCCCAAAGGCTACGGATGGACAAGGGAGCTCCGGCACAGATATTTTTTAGAGAAAGGGGGGGAGGTCTCGACTGAGATGAAACAATGAAATGGGGTACTCCGAGATGGAGTTGATAATCCTCTCCTAGGATATCGTTATGTAAATTGAACCACAGTTTTTATATCTAGAAGGATTCCTTGGAAGTATTCTGATACTCAATCGTTTCTTGAATGGTATGAACTATTTTTTTATTTATTTTTGTTAACGTAGATCTCCTTATAAACAAAAGTTAAGAAAATAGTACATAGGTAAATGTTGTTGTTTTAACGACAAAAACACTCCCCGAAGGTTTCGGTAATGAGAGGTGGGAGACATCATATCCGTAGATCAGCCATCGAGTTGCACGTCATTATCTTTGTGCATTTTTGTCGCTTCTTACGACAGCTATGCCTACCCCGGGCTCATTCTAAACCCCTAACCCGCAGGCGGTTACATAGATACAGAGCTTGGATTAGTTAATGGGTTTGAAGAAGAAAGTGAAAGTAAGTAAGAAATCTGCATCATGACGCTCACAGCCGCTTTGATGCAGTCACTTCGGTTCGCATCACAGTGTTCGAGAAGGGGCTGATGAGAAGTTGGTAACTTCGAAAAAAATCATCCCATATCATCGCTTTGCAGATGGTGGTCAATTTTCACTAATAACAATTAACAAACAAACATGAAAAACGGGCACTGCTCCGATAACAATGATCTGAAAGTAAGAATAATTGTGAAATTAAGTGAAGTACTGAACTAGTTTACTTAATAGAACTCTCACTAATTGAGAGCTCAACAAAGTAAATTAAATTTCCTAACTCTACAACGCCCAAAGAGGAAATTACGTAAAAAGAGTATGTCCAAAGAAATGTATGTTTGGAAATACACTTTATTGAGATTTTTCGCTGGTACCTTTATAAAAGGCGAATGTGCCTTGGAGTCAAGCCTAATAGTTGGCACACTTGAAGGATTGTTGTTACTTTTGTTAATGGAATCGTTGTAGTCGAGTATACTGGTGTGAATAAGCCCACACAATTCTAGTTAATGAATTAGAATGTTCCCTGACTAGTTTGGCTGTTGACTGTATGTAAGGTTGTGGTTTTAACGTCGAATAAGCAATACGGGCACTTCTCCAACAACAATGATCTGAAAGTAAGAATAATTGTGAACTTAAGTGAACTACTGAACTAGTTTACTTAATAGATCTCTCAATCATTGAGTGCTCAAAAAAGTAAATTAGTGGCGTTTTCTTTTCAATAAAAAATTTTACCCTCTCAAATTTGATCTCTTGACCTATGTAACCTAGCGCTCTGCAAAATGGCTGATTTTGTAGATAGTGGCGTCCTGTTCAATGATAAGAAGGTATTTTTTAAGGGAGAAATAAAACCTGACAGAGGGAGAACTGAGAATAACCCACAGGGTAGCACTTTTTCCAGAAGAGAAAACGCAATAAATTTCCTAACTCTACAACGCCCAAAGTATATTAAACAAAGTAATAGTGAACTTGACAGTTCTCTCTTTTCTGTAGGAATTCTAGCGTCAAATAAAAAAAATTATTAACCCATTATGTTTAAAATTTTTTCACATTTATCAAGAATGAGAAGAAATAACAAATCGTATTGCTATACATTTGTTCCGAGACTCTTTATTTTATGTTAGCAAGAAATGTCGAGAAAGTGTAAAAGGAAATTTTGAAATGGAATATGTGCAGAAAGTTATGGTAAGGACGAGGAAATAGATGCGATATTTACAGATATGCAATAAGACCGATTCGTTATCGATGAAATCCTTGAATAAGATGACAAGTATGAATATGGCCTTGACAACATTGCTGGATACATAATCCGAAAACTGGATCATGCCCACTATGAGAAAGAAAATTCAACTTTTTACGGTTGGATAAACAAGAGAGAATATGTAAGTCTTGGTAAACCTCAGCATGCATTTTTTAATAAAATTAAATCTATAGAAATGAAATTCACTAAATACAAAGGCCAAGAAATTTCCCACCATAAAAGTTTAGTGCTCAAACCGTTAGAGCTTTTTAAAGCCCTATGTATATATTTGAAATCGTTTTTAGAGGCGAGATATTTCTTAACCAAAAATTTAAGTAAGATAAAATATAAAAAAATCGCATATAAAAACAAAAAAATTTCCAAAGGCCATTATATAAATACAGTTTTTTCAATCACTGAGGCCTATAAATAAACTCTATGAGAAACCAAGTCCAACCACTTTTTTTAACACAGTGGGGGTCTCTTTCCTGCAGTGCCACCGGCGGGAGTCGACAAATATTGTATACTTGCCATTGTCATAATGCAATGGTCCTTAAAGACGTAGATGCCAAAGTAGCACTTGGTGGCAAAAGTAACTCCGCCGCATTTCTAGATTGGAGTTTTTTGGTTAGTAATGCTGGTTCTCAAATATGATCTTTCCCAATATTAATCATATAGCGGGTTCAGCAAATCCGATCTACGAGGTGTGTTCAAAAAGTATCGCGAATTTTGAATTTTCGCTGGTTACGTATATTCGAATTTCGAATTTTTTGTGGCGTTATGTTGGTACTCATGTCTCTCACTTATGCCGACAAGCTCGGCCATTTTTAATGTTCAGTTAATTGTTGACAGCTGCTTTGCTTGCACGTGTTTTGGATCGTCTTCGATTTTTACCTATTTTTTTTACCAAAATTGCTCAATTGTGACCAAAAACAGCATCGCATGAAGATTGCTAATGAGATGTTAAACTCTTCCGCGACGACCCAAATTTTCTCCAGAGGGTCATAACTGGTGACTAATCGTGGGTTTATGGTTATGACGTGGAAACCAAGACCGAAAAAAGCGCGCCAAGTTCGGTCGAATGTGAAAGTTTTGCTGACAGTTTTCTTCGATTGCAGGGGCGTGGTGCATCATGAGTTCTTGCCACAGGGAAGAACGGTCAATAAGGAATATTACCTGCAAGTTATGCGCAATTTGCGCGAAGCAATCCGCCAGAAACGCCCGGATTTGTGGACGAACAAAAATTGGTTTTTGCACCACGATAACGCCCCTGCTCACGCATCGTTGCTTGTGCGCGACTTTTTGGCCAAAAACAACACACTAATGATGCCGCAGCCACCGTATTCCCCAGATCTGGCCCCCTGTGACTTTTTATTGTTCCCTAAACTGAAGAGGCCCATGAAAGGACGACGTTACGCTTCTCTTGACGAGATAAAGACGGCATCGAAGGAGGAGCTGAACAAGATACAAAAAAATGATTTTTTGAAGTGCTTCGAAGATTGGAAAAACTGTTGGCACAAGTGTATAATATCTCATGGGGATTACTTTGAAGGGGACAAAATAGATATTTATGAATAAATAAACAATTTTTGAAAAAACACAAAATTCGCGATACTTTTTGAACAACTCTCGTAATTTTTAATAAATAAAATTGTATATGACCCAAATATTTTGCTTAAGCCACAAAGTGTTAATACGCTTGTTTATATTTTTCTGAAGTAAGAGTTCCTACAAAAACAAAATATTTCAGCTGTCAATTCTACCTTGTTTAATTTGCCTTGACAACGCCCAACGAGAGATTTACGTTGGCTGTTGACTGCAGGGTATATACATATGTAGGTAAGTTTACTGTTTTAGCGGTGAATAAGCAAATACCCAGTTAACCAAGGTCGGAGCGCTCCGAAATAATGATCCAAAAAGGTTCCACTATTTGAGCTTTTTTGGAGTGTTATTTAGTAAACATCGAAAAACCCACTTTTTTATGAAAATTCAAGGAGCGTTGGAAGAGGAAATGAACACTGTTGAGAGGATAGATTGCAAGGCTCAATTATCAAAAAATACTCAAAAAAGCTCCAAAGGAGTCCAGAAAGGTTCAAACCATCAAAATAGAGGAAAAAATATGGAGTCAAAAAAGACTCCAAAAAAGCTTCAGAAAGGCATCAATAAAAGGCTCCAAAAAGACTCCGAAGCTAATTTTAACAAGTAAGGAAGTCTTAGTTCGGGTGGAACCGAAAATTATATACTTACCAATTTACGCAGGTCTGATTTAATACAGGGCTAAAGATTTGAGCCTTAATTTAAAACTTTTTTGGGCTACATATATGTCCAAACCAAATTTGGTTTAGAATTTAAATTATGGCAGTTTTCGAGAAACAAGCGTGAAGAAAAGAGTTTAAATTTTAAACTAGAAATGTCTTCACAATTAAAAAAACATAAAAAACATTTGCATCAGTTCCCAGGACTCGAACCGACGTTCCCTCATCAGAGTCGTCTGCTAAATCAATTAAAACAAGTAAGGAAGTCAAAGTTCGGGTGGAACCAAACATTATATACCTAGTAGTGATCTATTATGACATACCAATTTACGCAGGTTTATTTTAATACTTTTCAGTTCGTATTATAAAGACAGCTGATTGTTTTCAATAAAAACACTTCTGAGTTTTGAGGGGTAATTTAATTTAAAAAGTATAAATGTATGTCACATCATCATTCAACAACTCAAGTTATGAACAGGAAACTTTACAACTGTTGCACATACATACACATCGTCGGTGACACTGCAAACCCGCGTAACGCATAAATGCAAAACCACGTAAGTGATACCTCAGTTTGGCTGTTTTGCCACCACAAATTCCTGATTCTTTTTGACTAATATTCACTTTATGGAGAATAATGAAAATCAGTAACATGACATATATTCCCATGCAATCGATTGTTCTGACAGACTGGTTTCCGACTATAAATCCTGGAATTTTGCAAAATTTTGTTCTTATTACATATGTAATGTATTTGGTATTCAGTAAGATTGTTTCCATATATATAACATGGACAACAACTTTTTATATAACTACGCAATCACCTCTTTCGATATCAGAAGCTGTCTTCATCTCTTGTACCTACATCAATTCCCGCAGATACCGGTAGAAAGGGTTACATATAACACACTTGGAAATTTTGATGGATATCGATTTAAGGGAAGATCAGGCTATATTTGCTAACTGAAAAAGAATGTCAAACCAAATATCAACCAACTTAAAAGTTTTTAATCGAATTTCAGACTTGAACGACCCTTATATTTTGTTTTAAAATAGCCGAAAAAATCCAATTTAATAAACGAAATTGAAAAAAACCAAAACAATATTGAGCTTTGGTAACGATTTGAAAAATAATAAATATCTTTCTCAATTTCTATAAACAACATCGTTGATTTTTGATTCAAGAACAATAAAATAAAATAAGAAAATCTGTCGGTACGTGGTTAAAAATTTTAGCTTAAGTGTTACACTTTTCAGGGCTACATATGTATACTATGTCCAAACCAAATTTAGTTTAGGATTTAAATTACCCAAGTTTTCGAGAAAATGAGCATGAAGATAAGAGTTTCAACTTTAAACAAGAAATGTCTTAACAATTAAAAAGACATAAAAACAAAGATTCGATTCGTGGATTCAAACGGACACTCTCCGCATCACAGTCGTCTGCTCTACTCACTGAGCTACGGCGCACACAAAACTGCTTTGACAAAAATTCAGTGACTTGAAAAAGCTTTCAGAAATAATTGAAAAGAAATAAAAAAATGTTAGACTTTTTTTCAGTTCAGTTTTAAATCTAAACCACAATAAATTGAAAATTGGTGTAATTAATTGAAAGGTTTGGAATTTATTTCAAAAAAGTTAAAAAAATTGCTTAAACAGACGAATGGCTTACAATTTTGGCTAAAATTTTTAACCGTGTATAAAGATAAAGTAAATCCACTGAAATTCGGTCAAGGCAAATCCGAGTTAATTGACTTAAATCGTTCGGTTGCCTGTCAAATTAACGACTGGTTAACGTTAACCGGCTTTTAGACTCTAGCGAGACAATGTGCTAAGTACTTTTTGGCAGTCGCTGTCCATGACTGGGAAAGAGTGTAAACCCACATACAACGTCATATCATATGTATCAGTGATGTCGCGAATATTCGCCTGTTTTTTCTGCGAATATGAATATCAGAAAGAAAGTAATTTGAAGATAATACCAGGCTAATAAGACTTAAATCCATTTATTTGGCATGGTTCTTAATGCATGAAAAAGTAACTCAAACAAACAAACAAAAAATTGTAGACGCTCAAAAAAAAAAAAAGACTTCTTTCTTAGAAAATAACAATGAATTATTTTTTTTAACATATTTTTCCAGAATATAATTAAACTTCAGTAGAGGAATATTAAACTTTAAAAATAGAAGCTTCGAATTTTAGTATTTGCCATTTTTTTTTATCCTAATGCTTTTTAATGTTTATTGCAACATGTATTATCATGGGTTGTTTCTTTTGCTATAAGTTTGAAATGCTCAATTTGAAAAAATGTGAGTATTACCTTTTGGTGTGTAAAAGGAAATTACTTTGTAAATGTCGTTTAAAAAATAAAACTTATAGTTGTTTTTAAAAAAAAAGATTGAAAAAAATATTGAGCTTTGGTAACGATTTGAAAAATAATAAATATCTTTCTCAATTTCTATAAACAACGTCGTTGATTTTTGATTCAAGAACAATAAAATAAAATAAGAAAATCTGTCGGTACGTGGTTAAAAATTTTAGCTTAAGTGTTACACTTTTCCGAGCTACATATGTATACCATGTCCAAACCAAATTTAGTTTAGAATTTAAATTACGCAAGTTTTCGAGAAAATGAGCATGAAGATAAGAGTTTCAACTTTAAACAAGAAATGTCTTAACAATTAAAAAGACATAAAAACAAAGATTCGTGGATTCAAACGGACACTCTCCGCATCACAGTCGTCTGCTCTACTCACTGAGCTACGGCGCACACAAAACTGCTTTGACAAAAATTCAGTGACTTGAAAAAGCTTTCAGAAATAATTGAAAAGAAAT
Organism: Merzomyia westermanni; assembly: GCA_949987695.1. NCBI lineage: Eukaryota > Metazoa > Arthropoda > Insecta > Diptera > Tephritidae > Merzomyia > Merzomyia westermanni. The sequence continues at coordinate 78,430,050 of OX465291.1, forward strand.
AAAAAAATGTTAGACTTTTTCTCAGTTCAGTTTTAAATCTGAACCACAATAAATTGAAAAATATGTTTATTGCAACATGAAATATCATGGGTTGTTTCTTTTGCTATAAGTTTAAAATGCTCAATTTGAAAAAATGTGAGTATTACCTTTTGGTGTGTAAAAGGAATTTACTTTGTAAATGTCGTTTAAAAAATAAAACTTATAGTTGTGTTTGGTAGGTTTTTGAGAAGGTGGGTAATTATTTTGCTTTTGGTATTGTTTTAACTTGATAAAAAAAATTCTTAAATTTTACAAGCAATTGGGGACAAAGTTCGAACACTGCAAATGAAGTTGTATAACCAAAATAACGATAACAATAGTCACTGGTGGTAGCTCTTATTCTATGTCCATCACTGTCACAGTCACGGATCACGCTGCTACTGAGAAACCATAGTCACAAGCCACGCTGTTCTTCAGAAATCGCGGGATCATCTAACTCTAGTTTCAACAGAGCGCAGTCAAGATACACATTTTTATACCACTTTGGTGCCACTCTTCGAAAAATTAAGGTGCTACTACAACTGCTTTATTTTCAATTATTTGTGAGTTTTATGTCTTCAGGTTCAATAAAGCATTATTTAAATTTGTTTGTTTTAATATTGAATGCAAACCACCGTGTATTGGTTTGTGTGTGTGTGGGGCTTCGGAGAAAGTCGCGCTACTTGTAGACATATACCCTGGCCAGGAGCGCCAGTAACACTAAATTGTTACAAACTCATCGGAGACCACATAAAAATCGGCAACACCCAATACTTCGACCTACAACTGCTACGGCGCTATGAAAAATGTCGAGAGGGGTACCCCGGAGTCTTGGCAACTAGTCGATTCGAGAACAAAATACAAACGAAACTCACGTCGATCGAACGAGACTGGATATCCATACACAATTGGCGACAGATTTGAACAAAAACTTTATATTCGCATTCGCAGTGGCATCACTGATATGTATGTACATTCTACATATATATGGTGCGTATGGACAGCGTTGCGACAGGCAAACATAAACTTTAATGAACAAAATATTGAAGTTTTGCAGACGGATTAACCTTGACTTTCATTTTCGAAACGCGAACCGCAGCTATGACGACGTGCTCAGGACATGCGTTCTGAAGAGAACGTATTTTTTTGTTACATGTGCTACTAGGACAAAGTTCACCATAGTTAAGTTTTGGATTTGTTGTTGTTATAAATGTGCTCGTCATCATTGATGTTAGTGCAATGTTAAAGGATAACATCGCTCTTGGCGTGTCTACCCTGCAGTTAAACCTACTAGTTTAATACAAGTTGGAACAGGCAGGCCAACCACTCGAAGCTCTGTCTTTTTTCCATATACTATACAGATTTAACATGGCGGTGGCCTTCGAAATATCAATTGCCAGACGATATACCAGTCAGTATACGAGGTGTGTTCAAAAAGTATCGCGAATTTTGTGTTTTTTCAAAAATTATTTATTTATTCATGAATATCTATTTTGTCCCCTTCAAAGTAATCCCCATGAGATATTATACACTTGTGCCAACGGTTTTTCCAATCTTCGAAGCACTTCAAAAAATCTTTTTTTGTATCTTGTTCAGCTCCTCCTTCGATGCCGTCTTTCTCTCGTCAAGAGAAGCGTAACGTCGTCCTTTCATGGGCCTCTTCAGTTTAGGGAACAAGAAAAAGTCACAGGGGGCCAGATCTGGGGAATACGGTGGCTGCGGCATCATTAGTGTGTTGTTTTTGGCCAAAAAGTCGCGCACAAGCAACGATGCGTGAGCAGGGGCGTTATCTTGGTGCAAAAGCCAATATTTGTTCTTCCACAAATCCGGGCGTTTCTGGCGGATTGCTTCGCGCAAATTGCGCATAACTTGCAGGTAATATTCCTTATTGACCGTTCTTCCATGTGGCAAGAACTCATGATGCACCACGCCCCTGCAATCGAAGAAAACTGTCAGCAAAACTTTCACATTCGACCGAACTTGGCGCGCTTTTTTCGGTCTTTTTTCTTGCGGCGCAGCAGAGTTTAACATCTCATTAGCAATGTTCATGCCTAGCTGTTTTTGGTCACAATTGAGCAATTTTGATACGAATTTCGCGTAAAAATCGAAGACGATCCAAAACACGTGCAAGCAAAGCAGCTGTCAACAATTAACTGAACATTCAAAATGGCCGAGCTTCTCGGCATAAGTGAGAGACATGAGTACCAACATAACGCCACAAAAAATTCGAAATTCGAATATACGTAACCAGCGAAAATTCAAAATTCGCGATACTTTTTTAACACACCTCGTATACCCCACAACTATCCAGTTGCCTTACTAGTCAGCATATGCTTCAGTATCATACCAGTTACCAAAGCATTTAATAGAAGCTTAGTTCAATTGAAGTATACACGAAAATTGTAAATTAAATTACAAATAACTTTATTTAAAGTTCTGTCATCAGATATAAAATATGTGTATATCAAAATAAATAGTACTTCACTATATTGAAAATTTGAAACAAGTTCCTAGTATTTAAATATTTTAAGAATCAATTTTTTTTTTGAACCATTTTCGTTGTTGAAGCTTCATAACGATTTTGTTAAAGATTCACTGCTATTTTATTTTTGAAAACTCCATTTCCCAATGACAATTAGTGAACCCTGAAAAATAACAATAATTCAATATTTTTTATATGCGTTCGTTGGAAGCTCTTTCTTTAGAAAGAGGTTACTTTGATTATTACAAAACGAAATTTTATCAATTGACAATTGCTTTGGCAAGTGATCTTTTCGTTTTTACTTTTCTTAGTTGTTTCATTTGAGCATTGTTAGCTCGTTGTCGACATGCACGTACGTACATGATCTGCTACCCAAATGTACTGTTTGAAGCACGAAATTCTCAACAGAAGTGTGATTTAACTATAAAAACTATATTTAATTTAATTAATCTTTGAAAACTCAGAACATAAGTTGAACAGAAAATAAATATGTATGATATCGTTGTTGACAGAACGATATCTGTCCGAATACTGAAATGTTTTTTTCTTCGCTCTTGTATGTACATATTTATCTATGTACAGTTCTGGAAGGTTGTTGCTGCTTATGGAAACGTTGCAGTCGCTCAGGCTGGTATGAATAAGCATACGAAATTCTAGTTAAAGAACTAGAATGTTTACCTACTAGTTTGGTTGTTGACTGCAGGGTACTTTCTCACACATACATATGTATGCACCCTGCAGTAAAAATGGGAGACAGTCACTGAACGTGTCAGTTTCGCTATATAGAGTTTATGACTACCACCGGAGTGGTGCTACTCGGATGCACAGCAGGGCAGTTGGTGGCCATACTTGTATCAACCGCGCTTGGGTCTAACCCGTATTAAAATTAAATATACTTTCTAGTTGGACATATAGGCCTATTTGAATCGCTTCAAGTATTTGTTTCCATTGTTTTGGAGGGTTTTTAGTAATTGGACGTCAAAGTAAAGAATTAAAAAATACGATAGTTTTGCACTGCTTTTTGCAGATTACTTTTCTGGCCAATAATTCCAACCTTCCTAATTTAAAATTTTTGTAAAGAAATTCTTATTTGGATGCCCTTTCCGAAATTTTCTTCGAAGACTACAGTTGTATTCTAATGTGCTGTTCATGCGGAGCCTGCATTTTTCATTTAACTCGCATTTTACAATTTAGACCAAAATGCAGCATTTATTTTCGCATTTACCATACAAATTTTGACACCTAAATGCAACTTTATTTTTGCATTAGCATTATAAATTCTGAAATCAACCCTGTAATCTTCGAAGAAAATCACGACTCGAATACAAAAGAGTGGCAATATTGGCATTATTCTCATGGCATTCTCTCATTCTCTGTCATACGTAAACATTCAGCAAACTTAAACTGATTTGTAATTTGTAATTTAGCGCATGTTGTGTGATATTGTTAAAATAAAGAAAGATTTAATAAAAATGTGTATTTGTTTTGCACACGTGCTGCAAATTATCAAAACCTCAAAAAATATTTGTAAACAGAAATCATATGACTCGAACTTGCTAAATGTGCATTTACTAAATGCGCCACCATGAATGATTTTTCGAAACCAATGTCCGAAAATGCAAAATGTTGCGTTTTAAATTGAGCATGAACAGCACCTAACCCAGACACCTAACGATTTACTTGGACAACAATAATCGATTATCGCCCTGCTCTAGAGCTGCGGTGTAAGCACATATCGACATCAGCGCGTGAATTTTTACATTCAATATACAAGGTGGCGCAAAAGTAAGCTTCCGATGTTCAGCATATCGGTTGTGGCACGTGCAGTGTGTGCTGTTGCACCGTCTTGTTGGAACCACATGTTTTCCAATCCCAATTCATCAAGTTGCGGCAAAAAGAACTCGTTGATCATTGCTCTGTAGCGCTCACCATTCACAGTAACCGTTTGGCCCCGACCGATTATTGGTGAAATAAATAGTCAGCAATATTCCGCGTTCTGGAGCAGTGTAGCGTGACATTGTTTATTAACGTGTATTTCGCATGTGTTTACTACACAAATGTCAAAACAGAACTGACTTTAGGGGCCAATCGCAAAATTTATAGCATTTTCTGATAGGAGGATTACTTTGCGCAGTAACCGCTTTTCACCGACCGATTATTGGTCAAATAAATAGTCAGGAATATTCCGCGTTCTGGAGCAGTGTAGCGTCACATTGTTTATTAACGTGTATTTCGCATGTGTTTACTACACAAATGTCAAAACAGAACTGACTTTAGGGGCCAATCGCAAAATTTATAGCATTTTCTGATAGGAGGATTACTTTGCGCAGTAACCGCTTTTCACCGACCGATTATTGGTCAAATAAATAGTCAGGAATATTCCGCGTTCTGGAGCAGTGTAGCGTCACATTGTTTATTAACGTGTATTTCGCATGTGTTTACTACACAAATGTCAAAACAGAACTGACTTTAGGGGCCAATCGCAAAATTTATAGCATTTTCTGATAGGAGGATTACTTTGCGCAGTAACCGTTTTTCACCGACCGATTATTGGTCAAATAAATAGTCAGCAGTATTCCGCGTTCTGGAGCAGTGTAGCGTAACATTGTTTATTAACGTGTATTTCGCATGTGTTTACTACACAAATGTCAAAACAGAACTGACTTTAGGGGCCAATCGCAAAATTTATAGCATTTTCTGATAGGAGGATTACTTTTGCGCCACCTTGTACAGGGTGTTTTTTTTACAGGTTTGTTTTTCGAATAGAGATAAAACTGGCATTTTGTGGTCAAATCTGGCAACTCTAATGTCAGTTATGTTCAGTTTGGTTTGCCATTTCATCATGAACAGGTTGACAAAAGAACAACGCTTGCAAATCGTGCAAATTTATTTCGAAAATAATGGTTCAGTTCGCGAAGTTTGCCGTGAGCTCCGTCCATTTTATGGTCGACATAATCGTCCATCAGAGCAATTAATTCGGTTAACCATGGATCGTTTTCGCACTACGTTTACTCTATGTGATAATACGCATCCGCAGAGACGTCGAACAGTGCGCACCGAAGAAACAATTGCCGCTGTAGAGCAAAGTGTTGAAGAGGACCCGAATGAATCGATTCGCCACCGTGCACAGCAATTGGAGCTTTGTCCATCAACTTTATGGAAGATTTTGCGCAAAGATCTTGGCTTGCGACCTTACAAGATCCAGCTTGTGCAAGAATTAAAGCCGCGAGACCATGCAATGCGTCGTGATTTTGGTGTATGGGCCGAAAATGAGATTGATTTCGATGCTGATTTTCATCGCAAAATTTTGTTCAGTGATGAGGCTCATTTTTGGTTGAATGGCTACGTCAACAAGCAAAATTGCCGCATTTGGAGTGAAGAGAATCCACATGAGACCCTTGAAACGCCATTACATCCACAAAAACTGACTGTTTGGTGTGCTCTATGGGCTGGTGGAGTCATTGGGCCATACTTCTTCCGCAATAATGCTGGAGAGGCAGCTACCGTTAATGGAGACCGGTATAGAGCCATGATAACCGACTATTTCGTTCCCGAATTGGATGGCATGAATGTGGATGAGTTGTGGTTCCAACAAGACGGCGCTACATGCCACACAGCGCACGTCACAATCGATTTATTGAAGGAAACATTCGATGAGCGCATAATTTCGCGGAATGGACCTGTCAATTGGCCACCAAGGTCGTGTGATTTGACACCATTGGATTATTTTCTTTGGGGATATGTGAAGTCGCTCGTCTACACCAACAAACCAGAAACGTTAGGGGAATTGGAAGCCAACATTCGTGGCGTTATTGCCGACATACGGCCCCATATGCTCGAAAAAGTGGTTGAAAATTGGACCTGTAGAATTGGCTTTATTCGAGCCAGCCGCGGCGGCCACATGCCCGAAATCATATTTAAACATTAATGGCATAAAATTATCCTTCCAATAAAGCTAAATTGATGGACCTTAAAACGATTTTCTTGTGTTTTATTTCAATTCGAAGTTCTATACCCCTAAAAAAACACCCTTTATAATGTCGTTTCAAAAAATTCGACAAAATCTAAGGCCGCCAAGGTAATTATCACAACTTAAGTATACGATACATTTTTACAAACCGTAAAATATATATAATATTCCATCTTGTGCAGTACGTGTGTTAAACCCGAACAAAAATTTAGCGAATTAAAAGGTATAGCTCATCATCAGTCATATCACTTACAAAATAAGTCTTATAAATCTTATTTCGTTATTTATTTTATAAGTTTCTCAGAATCTGTGTACATCTTACATAGGTAAATGAAAGTAATGAGTGTAAATTGTAAATAAAAATAGAATTGAAATTTCTTAATGGAAACTGAAATTTTTTTTTTATATAACACGCGAAATATGAATTCAAAATAAAATAAAATTTTCAAAATAAAATGTTGTTTCTATTTGAACTAGTTCTAAACTATCCACTTTGAATTGAGTTCGAAGTAGTTATTCTTACACTAGATCTGGACTATTGATTTGGGAACCATCTCTCATCCGGCTACCAATGAGAGAGTTCGGAAGGCGTTCTAGAGTTCTGCAGAGGGGAGTAATTGCCACTTCGTAGGACATCACAATGTTAAAAGTGTCAGTTGAAAGCATTGCGTGGGGTTAGACGGAGAACCAGTACGGCCTCTTAATACGATTATTCTACGCTATTTTCGAGCTAGCGTCATTTACTGCACGGTACATTAGCACATCTCTTATTGTATAGGGTGTTTTTTTTACAGGTTTGTTTTTCGAATAGAGATAAAACTGGCATTTTGTGGTCAAATCTGGCAACTCTAATGTCATTTATGTTCAGTTTGGTTTGCCATTTCATCATGAACAGGTTGACAAAAGAATAACGCTTGCAAATCGTGCAAATTTATTTCGAAAGTAATGGTTCAGTTCGCGAAGTTTACCGTGAGCTCCGTCCATTTTATGGTCGACATAATCGTCCATCAGAGCAATTAATTCGGTTAACCATGGATCGTTTTCGCACTACGTTTACTCTATGTGATAATACGCATCCGCATAGACGTCGAACAGTGCGCACCGAAGAAACAATTGCCGCTGTAGAGCAAAGTGTTGAAGAGGACCCGAATGAATCGATTCGCCACCGTGCACAGCAATTGGAGCTTTGCCCATCAACTTTATGGAAGATTTTGCGCAAAGATCTTGGCTTGCGACCTTACAAGATCCAGCTTGTGCAAGAATTAAAGCCGCGAGACCATGCAATGCGTCGTGATTTTGGTGTATGGGCCGAAAATGAGATTGATTTCGATGCTGATTTTCATCGCAAAATTTTGTTCAGTGATGAGGCTCATTTTTGGTTGAATGGCTACGTCAACAAGCAAAATTGCCGCATTTGGAGTGAAGAGAATCCACATGAGACCCTTGAAACGCCATTACATCCACAAAAACTGACTGTTTGGTGTGCTCTATGGGCTGGTGGAGTCATTGGGCCATACTTCTTCCGCAATAATGCTGGAGAGGCAGCTACCGTTAATGGAGACCGGTATAGAGCCATGATAACCGACTATTTTGTTCCCGAATTGGATGGCATGAATGTGGATGAGTTGTGGTTCCAACAAGACGGCGCTACATGCCACACAGCGCACGTCACAATCGATTTATTGAAGGAAACATTCGATGAGCGCATAATTTCGCGGAATGGACCTGTCAATTGGCCACCAAGGTCGTGTGATTTGACACCATTGGATTATTTTCTTTGGGGATATGTGAAGTCGCTCGTCTACACCAACAAACCAGAAACGTTAGGGGAATTGGAAGCCAACATTCGTGGCGTTATTGCCGACATACGGCCCCATATGCTCGAAAAAGTGGTTGAAAATTGGACCTGTAGAATTGGCTTTATTCGAGCCAGCCGCGGCGGCCACATGCACGAAATCATATTTAAACATTAATGGCATAAAATTATCCTTCCAATAAAGCCAAATTGATGGACCTTAAAACGATTTTCTTGTGTTTTATTTCAATTCGAAGCTCTATACCCCTAAAAAAAACACCCTTTATATATTTGGCATGCACGCCTCAGCGCTATACACCATGCAGTTAAATTGCGAACCAGTATCCAACACAGCCAGTCTTGGCTACACGCCTTTTGAATCATCCTGTGCCGGTTACAACAGTGGTAGTTTAAAGACAGTTTGAAATATCGGATATCGATAATCATTCATCCACAACCAAACCGGCCCCAAACTTTTCGAAATGGCACAGGTTTGGAAGTCGCCAAAGTCAAGCTATCTTAGAACTGCCGAAATGGAAACCGGTTAAGAACGAGCTGTAAAGTGATGCACTGGCGACAATTGCCACTGCCATTGACATCGCCGTGTAGAAGTTGACAGTTGAAAGCATTGCTTGGGTATTGAGCTAGAACTGGAAGTTTTGTCAAACGGTTTAGCTCAGGGATAGTTCTGAGCTAGTCCAATTTTCTGCAGGCCATATACAGAATTTTTACCACGTTTGTATGTACCTTAAGGTTTACAAACAAAAATCGGACAGCGAACAAGCAACTGTTTTAAACAGTGTTGCTGATTGACATTTGTTTTGGTACACTTTTTTTTATCTTCTTTTAATTTATCGTACTAATTTGCATTTAAATTTAATGACTAAACGAATCCATGATATATAGCTCATTAGCTTTTGCATTTACTCCTTAATTTTTCTAAAATATTATGTATATGTGTCCGTATATCTGGATGTATGTATATTCGTTTAATGTAAATTAACATTTGTACAATTGTTGTAGACCCTGTGAATTATAACACAAATATTATAAATATAGTATAATAAACTGCTAAATACACGAGGTCTAGATATCTTAACGTGCTTCCGTTGTAAGGCCGATTATGGTGACGCCCAAAGGAATATCGCGAAGGCTCAGGAATGTGGAACGCCGCGTATCTAGCCTTATCTTGACACGAAGAAGGGAAATACACTACATGTTTGGGAAAAAGCAAACTAAGGTCGAAAGACGTGAATGTGAGGAGCTTTGTATACTGACTAAGAGTAATAATTCCCGAAATTTTTACTGGAAAATTCGGCTGGTGATTCAACTTTTCAGGACCTTTGCAAATTTCTACAGAAACAATAATGGTGACCTGTAAACGACCATAAATACTTTCTCCACGACCCGGCTATAACAACTCCCACGCCTCATATCTTTGTGCTTTTTCAGGGACAATCTATTACAAAAGAATGCAATTGATAACGTCCAGCAATGATATGATATTAATTTTAAAGGTGGCGACGTAAGAGGCAAAAGAAGCTCTGATAACGAACGAGGAGTATTGACTTCATATCAAATAAAAACTCAACGAAATTTCCTCTTTACCGCCACGTCACTGCTCACAGATAAAAATTACGATTTTGTAAAAGGCTTCGTCTATTTGGAACCAACAGCTATTTGGATAACAGCTAGAATATTTGACGCATCACTTCCTCCAGCAAGTTCTGGTTTTGCACAGAGAAGGTAAACTAGAAGTAAATTTCTTTTTCAATGAACAAAGGCACATTTCATTACATTCAACAAAGACCCGCTAGTGAAGGAATTGTTGTTTCTAATTAAAGAGTTAATAATGTAAGCGCATATCTATCCCAGAGAATTAGAAAAGATACCGACTGCGAAATATTTAAAAAAAAAAGCTTTATCTCAGAATTTGCTTGACGAACCCATTTTTTTTTCAATAACGCCCTATTCAAACACGGCGATGTTATTGGCAGTGGCAATTGTCGGTAGTTTATAACTTTCGACAGCTCTAAGATAGCTTGGATTTGGTTAGTGGAATGAGTGATTATCGATATCCGATATTTCAAACTTTCTTTAAACTGTCACTTTTGTAACCGGCAAAGAATTATTCACTTGTTCGCAGTTGTACTGCAGGGAGTTTCTTGCAGAGTATGATTGTAGCGGTGAGCGTTCAGGGTATGGATGTACGATATGTGTCTATATTCCTGCAGTGAAACACCAAAATAGTCAAAAAATACTACTTTAGAACCAGTCAGAAATTACCAAATCTTAACTAACAAAAAATTATTGCCAGATTTGGGAAAATTCCAATAGGACTTAAATGCAAAACCGCGTAAGTGTTGCCACTCAAATTTTACAGGAGAAGCAAAAAACTGTTTTACTTTAGCACAAACTAGATTTTTACAATATATTTCCAATCTAACTATAACTTTTGGTGAGAAAAGCATAATCATGGTTATATTCCGACTTATTGCAGCATACACGGCTTGCAAATTTTATTTCGGCTCAATGTGTACAATATGTGCATAAGCGCGGTTTGGCAAACAAAACATTTTTCTTCAATGTTGCATTATATAAAGGAATATTTTTATTAGTGGGTAGAGTACTGGTTCACCTTAGCGAAGTTCCTGGGAATCAGAATCCTTCTGAAGATTTGCTTTTCGCCACTGTGGTACAGGCCCTCAGAGTGTAATTCCAGAGAATGCGGTTCAGTGTCGGTCTCGAAGATTTGTAGGAAAAGGAAAACAAGAGGAAAAGTGGAAGCTTTCCCTGGCGTCCAGCAAATTGTTATTCATTTATTTATCTATTCAGTCTACCGATACAACAAGTTTTTCAGACTAAGTATCACAATATAACAATTTAGCATGAACTTAAACGCAGTTTACCCCAGATAACCTTTAAAGTTATGTAGTGGAAATTGTTCATGTTTTTCTATTCCACACTTCTTAAAATAGATATGAAAACGTATTTATATGGTTCTAAGCAAAAATTAAAAAACGATTTTTATGTTTTTGGGGGTCCTATATATAGTAAAAAAAACATTTTTTCATTAAAATTCGCCATGAAAAATTAAAAATAATTATTTTTGTTGTTTGCGGCCTTATTAAAAGTAATTTCATTTCACACCTCTTTTACCCTGCTTTTCCAAATTAAAACATTAACAAGATTTTAATTTTAGCACCCTTAAATAAACTCACCTTTCAAAGCGTATGTTATAATTTTGCATTTTCCAAATTTCACAAACTTTAAAATCAAATATCTCACACTTCTATAGCAAATGAAAACTATTAACGCAGTTGCGCACTCTCTACTGCGCATAACATCGCGTTCCCGTTATTTGTTACCGTAAACTTGCCCTCGTATATATAGGACATTGGGGTTATCTGGGTTAACATATTTAATATATTTTTCATATCGAAATATATGCGATTCCTAGCAACAGAGCGTAGGATCATTGAGAGGCGCGAGCAGCACTGCAGAAACACGACTCATAAGATCAATTTGTTAGTTTAGAGATGGTGTTGAAATTTTTTAACTAAGAAAATCGAGTCAGATGTATCTGACAGCGACAGTAGACATAATCACGCCAAGCAAGCATGGACTACTCAGCATGCCTCTCTAAAGTTTCACCATGAACAAACCACTAACCATTTCTTAGCGACTTTGTAATTTAGGCCGCTGTTGAAGTTTCAGCCTATTGCAATAGGGAGGAAGCCTATTGCAATAGGGAGGAAGTAAGTCTCTCAACGAGAAAAAAAATTGTTTTGCGAAGATTCCAATAAGTCAGAATGAATACGAAAAAGCGGGTTCCATAGTAATGAAGTGTATGATATAATTACTCGTATTTCCATTTCATTGCCTAGTTTTATATTTAAAGGTACTTTTTCGGTTAACCTTGTTCAAAGCTCATATCAGAAATATCCTTAAAAATGGTATGTGATACATTCATTCTAAAACAAAAACAAAAAAGCTTCTATTTTTCGATCTTTATTCGAAGCACTTAAATTTTTTATATGTATCTACTTTTTGAGAATAGAACTTGGGGCATTCAGTGAGGTAGGAAAACTACCGATTACACCTGGACTGTTAAGGTTATAGATCACTCTGGACTGTAAGCCCGATTAACATAAAATTCAGATACAATAAAAACAGCCGGTAGTACAAAAATAAAGGTTATAGATCCTTCAATTAAATAAATTAATGATTTCAACGTATATTGGAAATTAACTCGGTATAGTTTTTGGTGCCTTATTTTGTATTAAAAATAAGATAATGCTTTGAACTCACCTCAATGAAACAAAAATATAATAAGTCGTGCAGTAATATTTTAAATAAAATAAATTTTTATGATTCTAACTTTATTTGCAAGAGAAATTAAGTTTATTTTAACGAAGTAGCTAAAACATACGCGGTTTGGCAGATATATTTTATAGAGTTATGTATACACGGTTTTGCATTAGTGCCGTTACAGGGCATCCTATTGTACAAAAAACCAAATTTTTTATAATATCGAATGGAACCTGGTCCTCTGAGACATTGGTGAGCAAATCCCGTTTTTGACACATACGTCACCTACACAATTTTGCATTTGGGCGTTACGCGGTTTTGCAGTGTTACCGACGATATAAAGTTTCCAGCAACGGAGGACGAACCTGTGTCATCTCTTATGTAGGCCGAGTACTTATCTAACTTGCCGGATGTATTTAAATTATTTTCACTATACAATTATCTACCACTAAAATTGAACCATAATTTTTTGACATCTCGTAGGACATTACCATGTTAAAAATACCAATAGATTTTATTGAAAAAAGACAGTTGGCCGATGAGTTGGGCTTGGTGTTCATAGTCGCTCTGATATAGTTTACAGCTAGTTGGTTTGACTGCAGGGTTGTAACAAAAGTTTGGGGTATTTATACAGCTTTTTGATATGACGCCCGTTGTTCGTCCTTGAAATGCGAATGCCTCTGGCACAGCTGGGGGTAGATGTATATGTTAGTACATATGTATGCGTCTACACAGCACACATAATATACATATGTAGATATCTTGCTTACATCCATATGTATGTATGTTTTACTATTTGCGGTTGTTGTTATTGCTGTGGGGGTGGCTGAGAATTTTTGAATAATTCATAACGACGAGCAGGATATTTAAAATACGCGATGCAATCTGAATACCAACTATGTTAAAGGGGGTGTGTACGTACCTATATATACATAAGTACGTTCATGTAACTGTTGATAGCGCCCAGTAGCAAATCAGAATTGAATATTTGAGTATAGCTACACAACATACCTATGTAAATGACCAATGTACACATGAATTTGTCTAGTACAATACAGTAGTTCAAAAAGATTGATTTTGGAAATTCATAAACGTTATCTTGGACTATCTTTACTTATTGTGAAAAGAGATAGACGCATTTTAAATTTGGAAAACCAGTTTTATGATTCTCTAAATCGCACTATTCGAGCTAAAAAATGTGCGGATCTTATAAATTTTGTATTGACCAAACTGGATGTTAACGTGCCAAGCATAGTTTTTATACCTAGGAGTGCTACGCACACAAGGTATATTAACTTTAGTCCCCTAATGGTGGTATGTAACGGCATAAACGGATCGAGATAGATATTGACTTATACATATCAAAATGTTCAGGAGGACAAAAGAAATTGATTAAGCCATGTCCGTCCGTCTGTTAACATTATAACTTGAGTAAATTTGGAGATATCTGAAATTAAGTATGCAGGTTCCTTGGCACTTATCTCCGAGCGCTAGTTAAAATGGGCTGAATCGGATGATAGCCACGCCCACTTTTTATATATAGAATATTTTCGAAAATACAAAAAAAGTGTTTATTCAGTACAAAATAGACTTATAAGGATACAATTTGGTGTGTACATTAACATTTGATTAAGTCAAATTTAGAAATAATATTAATCATTAATCCAAAGCCGGTCAAGATATCGAAACGAAATTTAGCGCACATTTTTATATTAATACAGTGTATATTCCGGAAGAAAATGGGGAAAACCGGTTAAGGTCCACGCCCACTTTTACACGAACGATTTTGAAAAGGATCATAGATATATTTAATAGGCGATAATTTTGCGTACGAAAGCTTTATTTCATTTGTATTTCACTTTCAAAGTGTCCGTGAACGAAGAACGCCCCTTTTATAATGGATTATTTCACATAACTTTTTATGCCATAACTCCGGCAAAAAGTGATTTAGCGAAACGATATTTGGCGCAAATATTGAACGTATCAAGGTAATTGTTTGTTGTAAAATGGCCGAAATTGGTTGAGGGGCACGCCCAGTTTTTTAACATAGATCTGAAAAATTTGTTTGTAAAATGTAAAACGCGATATTTCTATAACAATGCAAGCTATGTCAATAAGATCTTGCCCACATAATAAGCTCGATCGAAAAATTTTTTTTTTAAATTTGGAGAAGTAGGCGTGGCGCCGCCCACTTTTCAACGTAAAAATTCTGCTATTTTCAAAGGCGATTGCTTGTAGTTTCAATTAGATAGTTCAATGCAAATTGGTCAGCTGCTTCTCAATAGTATGTAGTATGCCAAAAATGAGGCAAATCGGATACCACAGAAGTAAAATATCCGTTCAAGCTGTTAATACCCCACTGCAATAGGGAAGTTATATTTTTTTTGATTTTCATACCTTTCATGAACACGAAATGTTTGTAAGTATGAGAAGAAAAAGAGAAAGAAGTAAACTGAAATAATAAGGACGATGAGCTGAGTCGATTTAGCCATGTCCGTCTCCCCGTCGTTCTGTCTATTTGAACGCAAGTTTTTTAAACATAAAATGTGCATGTATTGGTATTTTGAAAAATGTATTTAGCAGTTGTTGCCCTGCGTGGAAAATATCTAGGTCTGAACTGGTGCTCATCTAGTGCTTTCTGAACCCCTACTAGATCGACTTCAATCTCTTTTACATGTAATCAACTGGCGAATTTAGCATGGCGATGTCCTAGGCGGTGAAAATTGCCCCCCACTGCATAACCTTTTCGACAGTTCCGAGCTAGTTAAAAATTCGATAGTTGTTGTGTAGTTCGTTTATTGCTACTATTGCTCTAGTTCTGAACCATTTCCCAATTCTGCAGTTTTGATGTAGTTAGTTTAGAATTAAAAAAAAAATATTTTGAGAAGCCGTCCATGGCAGAACTACACTCGAAGACTTTTTGCCAAATTACTGCCTACGGTCGACACCCCCGTTTTGAAAATCTTTTTCAAACCACTTTTTATGTTACTTTTCCCAGGACCTGAACCTTGGACCTTCGGTGTGGTAGTCCAGCACCCTAGCGCCACACCATTGCGGTTAGTTTATGCACGGCTAATAATCTGAGTCTAAATTTTAAACCATTCTTTAATAATGTATGCATATGTAACCTTTTCTCACAATATTGATGCGTGCACCGTAGCTGAGAAGGTAGAGCCTTCGACTCTGATGCATGACACGTCGGTTCGAATCTTCCCAACTGATAATTTCTTATATATGATTTAAAATTTTAACCTTTCTTTAAAGAACGTTATAAGAACAGAACATTTTTCCAAATACGAATCTAAATTTTATTAAATTTCAATGATTACACAACTGCCGGTTTCGAACTAGTGAAAATCTAGCTACTATCTCACTAGTTCTTATTAGCCACTTCATCTCTAGTTCTGAACCAGAAATTATTATCACTAGCTACCGACTTCCCCACATGGTGGTAGGATGGCTATTTATATACAAATAAATTAATGGCGGCTACCGTGGTGTGGTAGTAATGTTGGCGGCCTAACACACCGAAGGTACAAGATTCGAGTCCTGGGAAAGGTAACATCAAAAGTGGTTTGAAAAAACTTTTCGAAACATGGTCGCCCCTCGGCAGTGGAAAGCTTCTCAGCGAAGTCGGCAAAAATCTGTAGGTCCCGCCAATTTGTAGGAAAAAATTAAAAACGGCACACCACAAATTGAAAGGAAAGGTCGGCGCGATAATCTCTTAGGAGGTTTATGATGATATACCTGTTGTATATCGTGCCATACATTTATATATATTTTTATACCTAGTAGTGCTACGCACACAAGGTATATTAACTTTAGTAGCCTAACAAGTACGTAACGGCATAAACGGATCGATATAGATATTGACTTATGTATATTAAAATGTTCAGGACGAAAAGAGAAATTGATTAAGCCATGTCCGTCCGTCCGTCCGCCTGTGAACACGATAACTTGAGTAAATTTTGAGATATCTTAATGAAATTTGGTATGCAGGTTCCTTGGCACTCATCTCCGACCGCTATTTAAAATGGACGAAATCGGACAATAGCCACTCCCACTTTTTATATATAGAATATTTTCGAAAATACAAAAAAAGTGATTCTTCTTCTTTAAATAGTCATCTAATCGCCTGGGCGATTTTGACCGTCCAACATAGCTCCCCAGTCGTTTCTTCGTTGCGCAAACTGGCGCCAATTGGAAACACCGCGGGATCGCAAATCGGTTTCCACTTGGTCCTTCCATCGGAGTGGTGGTCTCCCTCTTCCTCTGCTTCCACCGGCGGGTGCCGATAAGAATACCTTCTGGGCTGGAGCATCTTCGCTCATTCGCACTACGTGGCCTAGCCAGCGAAGCCGCTGTGTTTTAATTCGCTGAACTATGTCGGCGTCTGAGTAAAGTTCATACAGCTCATCATTAAATCTTCTTCGGTACTCGCCGTCGCCAACGCGTAGAGGTCCACAAATCTTTCGAAGAACCTTTCTCTCGAATACTCCCAGAGCCGTCTCATCAGATGTTGTTAGTGTCCACGCTTCTGCACCATATAGCAGGACGGGTGCGATGAGTGACTTGTAGAGTGTTATTTTCGTTCGTCGAGAGAGGACTTTACTTTTCAATTGCCTACTCAGTCCGAAGTAGCATTTGTTTGCAAGAGTGATTCTTCGTCGGATTTCTAGGCTAAGATTATTGTTGGCATTAATGCTGGTTCCCAGGTAAACGAAATCCTTTACTATTTCGAAATTATTTCTGCCAACAGTGGCTTCTCCGCTTCTTTTTCTAATTTGGAGTAAGCAGAAGTTACGGCGCGGTTGTTAAGGGCAATGATATCAATATCGTCAGCATATGCCAACAGTTGCACGCTTTTATAAAATATTGTTCCAGCGCAGTTAAGTTCTGCAGCTTGTATTATTTTCTCCAGCATTAAATTAAAGAAATCACACGATAGGGGGTCACCCTGTCTGAAACCTCGTTTAGTTTCGAACGGCTCGGAGAGGTACTTCCCAATTCTGACCGAGCTGGCGGTGTTGCTCAAGGTCATTTTGCATAGCCGTATAAGTTTTGCGGGGAAACCAAATTCAGACATAGCGGCATATAGGCAGCTCCTTTTCGTGCTCTCGAAAGCGGGTTTAAAATAAACAAAGAGATGATGTGTGTCGATTCTCTTTTCACGGGTTTTTTCCAAGATTTGGCGTATTGTAACAATCTGGTCGATGGTAGACTTACCAGGTCTGAAGCCAAACTGATAAGGTCTAATCTGTCTGTTCACATCAGGCTTCAGTCTTTCGCACAATACGCTTGATAGGACCTTATATGCGATATTCAAATGGCTGTTTCCGCGATAGTTGGCGCAGTTTGCAGGATCGCCCTTCTTGTGGATTGGGCAGAGAACACTTAGATTCCATTCTTCAGGCGTGCATTCATCCGACCATATTCTGCATAGAAGCTGATGCATGCGCCTTACCAGCTCCTCACCTCCGTGTTTGAATAGCTCAGCAGGCAAACCATCAGCGCCAGCTGCTTTATTGTTTTTCAATCGGGATATTGCTATTCGCACCTCATTATAGTCAGTTTGTGGAACGTCAATTTCATCATCTTCGACTGTGGGCTCGGGTTCGGCATCTTCTCTGGTTTCTTGCTCAGTTTCTCCATTCAAAAGGGCAGAGAAGTGATCCCTCCATATTCTGAGTGCTCTCTGAACATCGGCCACCAGGTCGCCGTTCTCATTCTTACAGGAGTTTGCCCCGGGTTTAAAACCTTCTGTCATTCGCCGAATTTTTTGATAGAATTTTCGGGCATTATTCCCGTGTGCCAGCATCTCAAGCTCCTTTATTTCACGCTGTTCTGCCTCTCTTTTTTTCGCCCGGAAAAGCCGCCTCGCTTCCCTCTTCAACTCGCGAAAGTGATTACTCAGTACATAATACACCTATAAGGAGAAAATTTGGTGAGTACATTGAGATTGCATAACATACATTTTTCAAGAAATTTTTGAAAATGGGCGTGAAACCGCCCACTTTTGATTAAGTCAAATTTAGAAATAATATTAATCATAAATCAAAAACCTTTCAAGATATCGAAACGAAATTCAGCATTCAGGTTTCCAGGTATGCACGGAATGCTCCAGGATCGGTTTAGGTCTACGCCCACTTTTATATGAAAGATTTTGAAGAGGATCGTAGATATATTAAATAGGCTTGCGTAAAATAGCTTTACATTATTTATATTTCACTTTTAAAGTTTCCGTAAACAAAGAAATCCAAAAACTTAAAATTTTCGAAAATGGGCTTGGCCCCGCCCTTTTTATAGTGGACTATTTCACAACACTTTTTATGCCATAACTCCGCCAAAAATTGATTTGTCGAAACGAAATTTGCTGATAATATTCTATATATAAAGGTAACTGTTTGCTGTACAATTGGGCGAAATCGGTTTATGTCCACGCCCAGTTTTTTAACATAGTTCTGAAATTTTTTTGTAAAATTTAAAAAGCGATATTTCTACAATTAAACAAGTTATATAAATCAGATTTTGCACACATAATAAGCTTTTTAAGAAAAACTTGGTAGCAAAAAAAATTTTGTCCATTTTGAAGAAGTAGGCGTGGCGCCTCCCAATTTTCAGCATAAAAGTTCTGCTATTTTCAAAGGCAATCGCTTATAATTCAATCTTGATGTAAATTGGTCAGCTGCTTCTCAGTAGTATATATTATACTCCTGCCAAAAATTAGCCAAATCGGGAAACACACAAGCAAAATATTCGGACACGTAATTAATAGCCGCCGTGGTGTGAAGGAAGGAAGTCTAAGTTTTGGTGGAACCGAACATTATATACCTGGTAGTGATCTATTATGTCATCCCAATTTTCGCAGGTCTATTTTAATACTTTCAGTTCGTATTTGCATTCAAACAGACAGACGGACAGACAGATAGACGTATCGAGAGACGGACATGGCTACATCGACTCAGCTCATCCCCCTGATCATTTCAGTATACCTACAAACATTTCATGTTCATGAAAGGTATGAATATCAAAAAAAAAATACAACTTCGCTTTTGCATTGGGGTATTAACTACTTCCCCGGATATTATACTATTCATCCTGAACGTTTTGATATACATTAATAAATATATATCTCGATTCGTTTATGCCGAATGAAGTAATATACCTTGTGGGCGTAACAAAAATAGATATAAAAAATGTGTGTCTTTTATATTCGCCAAAGAACTCAACCGATCTTTATGAAATTTTCACAATATATACTTGGGTTCACTGGGTACAGAGTAGACAGTATATATTTTTGGAAAAGTAGGCGGAGCCACACCCCCCTATATAAAGTTTCAATTCGTCATAACTCTGAACTTTTTTGGTCTAAATGAATGATATTTTTATATATGTGTCACTTAGTTTTGTTTTGCTCTTGAACTTTCACGATAGGTTCAGGAGTTCGCTGGGCATGACACAGTCTATATATAGCTTTTGCAAAAGCCCCCAGGTTATATAAAGCTGCACTTCGGTGTAGTTAGGAGTTTATTTAGTTCAAGTTAATGACATTTTATATATAGACGTGTTCCATGTATCAAAACATCAAAACAAGGTCTACCGGGCTTGCTAGTATATTATAAAATGGCGAAAGTAAACAACGAATTTCAGCATTCTTTTGTAAAACTAGAGACTAGTTTGCGTTCAAATAGACAGACGGACAGACAGACAGACGGACGGAGAGACGTGGCATGGCATGGCTAAATCGACTCCGCTCATCGTGCTGATCATTTTAGTGAACTTTTCTCTTCTTCTTCTCATACTTACATACATTTAATGTTTATAAAAGGTATGAAAATCAAAAAAGATATATAACTTCGCTATTGCAGTGGGCTATTAATTACGTGCCCGAATATTTTGCTTGTGTGTTTCCTTTGAAAATAGCAGAAATTTTATGCTGAAAATTGGGACGCGCCACGCCTACTTCTTCAAAATTGACAAAATTTTTTTTGCGGCCAAGTTTTTCTTAAAAAGCTTATTATGTGTGCAAAATCTGATTGATATAACTTGATTAATTGTAGAAATATCGCTTTTTAAATTTTACAAAAAAATTTTTCAGAACTATGTTAAAAAACCGGGCGTGGACATTAACTGAAATTGCTGAGGTTAAACCATTGTGTATAGATACAGGTGGCAAATGTGGGACAGAAGAAGAAGAATATCACAATAGATAACAGCTGTGATCACCCGATTAGCAGAGTTGCATTTGGTGGTACGCAAAATCAATTTAATTGGTACGTGAAAATTATTAAATGATATTTAAATCACGGGGACAAATGTTAAAATGGTTAACTTATAAAATACCGTTCCTTAAGAAACATTACCAGCTTACACATTGGTAAGAAAAAAAAACCTCAATTTTAGTCAAGCTGGTGCTTTTCCATATTGTAAAATACTCTAACAGTTTTTTTTTTAATTTCGTGTAAAATACTATAATAATTTTTTTTTTAATTTCGTGATATACACGCTTTAAGTTGCAAAAAAATGTGATATGAGCTACATTAACTGGCAAATATAGTTTTTCGGCAATTGTGTATATTTTAGCATACTTGCATACTTGCAATCTTTTCGCTTAGAATTACACACCTTTGCCTTCGGGCTTGGCTATTTTCTCGAAGAAGCTAAATCCTAGATTTAGAATCCAATTTTTTCCAAACGTTTAAAAATGATTATAGTAAACGTTTTCTATCCGAAAAGCCTGCTAAAGTAAGTTTATCGTAAGCTTATAGTAAAGGTTTTTTGCTTATTGGTCTAGGTATTCTCCAAGTCAAGTAGCATTGATTGAGCTGCAGTGGCGAAAGCTAATAACCGTAAAGTGGATAAGTGTTATCTCTACCATTAAATTTTGGGCGGAAGTCCGAGAACATACAAATTTATTAAACGAAACCCCTTTTTTAGAACTGGTCGAGTTCGTATTTAACTTTTTGGTATTATCTTTCAGTAATGCGGAGGTTGAAAGAATTTTTAGTGCCGTGAACATTTTAAAAACTAAGTTAAGGAACAGATTAAAAATTAAGATGCTTAACTCGCTGCTTTATATTAGATCTTCATAAAAAATTTGAAATGGATTTCGTAAAAAAATTTCTGACTTTTTTTAGCTTTTTATTTTCTTAGTTTCAGCCTTTTCTAACCTTTTTTTTGCCGATTTAGCCTCTTTTTTCTCTAACACCTGGTCACACTGGAGCAGAGTACAGTGGTCGGCGGCAGTGCTTTTAACGCGGGCACTTCAATCCACGCCCACAAAAGCTTTGGAGGTTACGCTCAACCGACATCCGGTTAACCTGTATGGAAAACTCCAAGCAACCTATAGCGCAGTTCGACTGAAGGCCGTTCAGCGCTATAGCGACACCAGATTTGGAAATTCAAGCATCCTGGAGACCATACCCAGAAATTTTCAGGTTGTAGGCTACACTACACTGACATTCTCTAAGTCGGACAACAAGTTCTCCACTAGAACTCCTGAGAGCCACGAACAGGAGGACGTCCATCCCTAAGCCCACAATCAAACTTGCATTTTCACGGATGGCTCTAAGCTTAAAGAGAAAGAGCATTGTCCCCTCTCTTGCTACGACCAAGCCCGGGATCCCACGCGAATTTGAGGAAATCCTAATTCTAGATAGACATTGGAAACCACATGTGAGATGTCCAGGCAAACGTGAGAGCGCATCTGTGGGAGTCGGACCGAGTCCATACTCAAACTCAAACGGCCCTCCCTAGGTCTCTTGATTGGAATACTCACGAATGACTTATGTGGCAGCTGTAGGGACGACGGAAATAGAAGGAGTTGCACTCTTCCTCTGCAGTTGCCCCGCACTGGCTAGGACTCGTTTGAAGTGCCTAAACAAGTGCTTACTCATTAGTTTAGCTGAGCTATGCGCTGCTGAAATTGGAGATATTCTGCCCTATATTAAGCCGGCGGGAGGATGGGACTTAGACCTTATTCAGTTTTATCACAACAGGCCATTCGGCAGAAGTGTGCACCTCGGCTGTGCAGAGACGTCGCCACCTTAACCTAACCCTTAAATTTCAGGATTGGTAAGGAAACCCTTTGATAGGTAGCATAATAAAAACGTTAATTAGCCTTCCCGGTGGCTAAGCGATATCCTGGCTTAAATTGATAGGGTAAGATGTTACAAAAACAAAAGCAAAAAAATCTTCTTATAGCTTCTTACATTCATAAATTTTGGATATTTTTTACGTACTTTTGTCATATTTTTAGCATATTAAGAAAAACACATAAAACTCCGAGCTCTGTTAATAATACACAGCTATTGTAATGAGCATGGCAAACTTCCCTAAAACCGTTTTATGTGTTCCGAAATAATTTCATAACTGAACTTAATGGAATGCTTGAGGTTATGTGCATCTAACGACATTTGATTATAATAGTGGACGCATAGCTGAAGCCCGTCTTGTTGGCTCAGTTCCATAACAATTTGGAGGTTATGTGCATCTAACGACATTTGATTATAATAGTTGCCGCATAGCTGAAGCCAGTCTTGTTGGCTCAGTTCTATAACAATTTGGACGAGGTTTAAAGATCCCGAGTTCTTGTATTTAATCTATTGAAATCACCTCTTGAAATGTACTAAAAACCATATTTTTTTCATTAGGCATACATTTTAAAATCATTTTCTTATTATTATTTTAAATTAAAATAACTTTTTCGTACCTACAATTTTTGTTGATTTTACGGCCTGTACATTTTCAAGTATTCATGATCACACTAATAACTGTCAGATGGCGGAAGTGGTTCATGTATATGGTAAAGAAGAAGAAAATTAGGAGTAAAGATGATATCAAAATTATTATTATTGTTAGCTTAATGGTTAGCTTAATGGTTAGCAATGCGTGCCAAAATTTCTCTGATGAAGAAGCCTAGCAGCTTCCGAAATGTATCTATAAGAAAAGCTATGGCGGTTGTCTCTAAAAAATTTGTCCTACTCTATTCAATTAAACAACTTTCAATAATTAATTAAAAAATTATTATTAAAAAATAAAAACAATAATAATTTTCATAAAAATTAAAAAGTGAAAAATTATTATTCTTGGCCTTGAGGTCGTTTCAAGAATACTTAAACAAAATTTCGCTTTTTATAATACAACTGTGCTCGTCTGACTGATAGTTCCCCTGTCACAATTTTTGACAGGGGGATAAGAGAATGAAGGAATTGGCGAAGATCTTTCACTTGTAGGATTTCACAATGGCTAAAACTCTACTTCCTTATCTCTCATGTCTATAAAAATCAGAAATCAGGCGGTCTGAAAATACTAAATTAAGCTGTCTCATTAATTTAATCAGAGTACACAGTGGCGGAAAAATAGATAGCGACAAAAAATTTGTTTATACGTATTTTATAAAATATAGCCCATTATCTAGCAAAAACATTAAAAAACAAATTTCAAACTTTGTATAAAACCTAGGAAAATTTAACCAAGTTTCATCAAAACTCTACACTCTTTAATCAGAATTTTTATAAAAAATGTGGATATGCAGTTTTATGACCTATTCAATTTTAGTATTTATAATAAAGTCCCAAGGTGAAGTTGGCAAAAAATAGTGGCAATTGTGGGCATTCATGATAAATTTGTGGTGTCAGTTTTGTTATGCGAAAGGAGCAAAATTTATAAAATTTCAACATTTTATTATAAAATTCTTGGCTAGGTCTGTTTATTTTACATTTTTTTAAAGTTTTTCGAGCTCCAGACCAGTGACAATAATTATTATTTAAGTATTATTGTTGATTTTTAAATAAAAAAAATTGGAAAGCAACAAACATATGCAGGTTATAGTTATAGTACTATTTTGAAAACAGCCACGATTTCCCGACAGACTAATTCGTATAGTTTTGCTATTTCAGAAGATCTTGCATTGAATCGACCCCGCACTTTTCTGATTTGCCGCAGCTGTCTAACCCATAGGATATGGTGCGTGTAGTTTGCAAGCTGCTTAAGAGCCCTGTTATTGGTGACATAGCCATGTCCATATAAAACAGCTGATCCAACCAACCTTATGGAAATCAATACAACCGATTAATGGTGCTGTACCATAACGCTAACGCCATTACCATACCTTAGCCAACCAATTGTGTTTTGGTTTCCTGCCATATCCATAACCTACAAATTGTTGAGCTGGCAATTTTATTAACTTTGTGGATTAAGTGAGTTGTTAGTTGCGTAAATCATTAGACATTTTTTCCATTTTCTTACTTATAATGAAATTGCCATGTTTTCTGAGTTGAGGCACCATTGATAGAAGACAATAGATATGGTTAACTATATGGTATGGTTATGACTAAGGATTAATGGATAAGGAGGTTTGTCTGCAGCTTAACTCTAGCTTTCCTTTAATTGTTGTTGTTTCCTGCCAACTGTTTTAGTTACCCAGATAAGTCTAATATACTAAATATAGTACACTAAGATCATGTTGCGACACGCTCACATTCGATATCTCTCGGAAGCGCGACATGCATGAAACTATTCATTATGCTTGCAGCAGTCGTTTGACATACATCGTAAATTACTGATAGAGTTAAAATTTTGTGTTTTGTGGTTCGAAGTTTGACAAAATTGTGAAATGCAGAATTTCACCATAAGGTTCGAAAGAAAAGGCAATGTAGAATAATATATTTAAAAAAAAACAGAATAATAATTTTACCGGTAAGTTGAAAAAATGTAGCCAACATTTTAGTCTAATGTGAGAAACTTGATTGGTTTTGAAATTTTTTATCTTTGCCTGCTAAACAAACTAGGGTGTACTATATTTAGTACATTGGGACTACGAGTATATGCGTTGTATTTTACAAATATTTCTTAGGGGTATTTCGCTTAACGAAGTACTTGCCATTTTGGAGTAGACGATATTAATGGGAATAGAGTTGATGAAATTTGTATTTTTTCACTGATGAAGACTACGGGAACGAATATTATCTGCAGATAGATAACCTGCCTTCCTCACAATTACGAGCCCCAGCAAAAGTCGTTTTTGAAGGAAGAAACGCTGAGCATACTTTATCAGATGATTCCGAAGACGTCTTGCCAGAATCAGAATCTGCGAAAAAGTAATGTGAAAAAGCAAAAAAGATGCAACTGGGTAAAGAGGACTAGGAAGTTTTACACAAAAGGACTCACAAAATCCTCTAGATCTGGTTTTTAAGTTTTTTGATGATAAAGAAATAGCGCTTATTCTGAGTGAAAGTAACAACTATGCGCAATAAATGCGCAAGTTAAGAGAGTCATTACAATCACAATACTGCAGCAAAATCGGAAGAAGCAAAATTATCAAAGAGGACCTCACGGAAGCTCGGAAAGATCAGTTTAACGATACGATGGCCTAAATCATTTCGTTGTACAGCAGGATAAGCAAACTCGTTGTTGATATTGCCATGAACGGACCACGATATGTGACGTTGGAGCGCATGTAAAGTGTTTTACTTACTTTCATACTAAAAATTAATATTGGTCGTTTACAACCCATATGTGCCAATGTAATAAATATAGTACGGCCTAAAACTCAAAGTTTATAAATTAAATGTTTTGAAAAGAGTTTGAATATGTCTTTTTAATAACATTTACAGCCTAAATTCAGTAAAACTATTTTGTTTTACTTCTTCGTTTTCTTTTAGGTATAAGTGGGTTAAAATAATAAACGCAGTCTTTTGGCATTTTTGTTAACACAAAACTTACAATCCCTTACTCAAAAACGGTGCGTTCTGTCCTTGTGTAATAAAATCCATGTGGATTGCGCAAAAGAATTAGTGGTGGAGTAACGACGTATTCTTTCCGACGAACATTATTTTCAAAAACTGTTCAAAACTTGTTAAAAAATGCAAACGAGATGGATATTGAAATCAAAAAGAACCGATTTAAACCTAGTCAAAATCTGCACGCATGTGACCTAGATGTGTATTTTAAGATTTCTGTTTTCTATCCATTTATTAATCATATAACAATGGAAGTAGAAACTCGATTCATTTAACATAAAAAATCTTTAAGGGTTTCGCTTCGATTTTTTTTAATAAACCACATCTAAGCTAATTTATCTAAGCTTCCTGAATTTTATGAACCACTTGGTCAAAGCCAAAATATATTGGCCGACACCAATTTATGGAGAAGGTTCTAAAAGCGACATAATCTTCCGCCAAAAACTGCACTTCAAGTTTAAACCATTTTGACCGTCCAACATAGCTCGCCAGTCGTTTCTTCTTTTTGCCAACTGGCGCCAATGGGAAATACCACAGGATCGCAAATCGGTCTCCACTTGATGTTTACATGGGAGTGGTGGTTCCCTCTCTTGCTCTGCTACGATCGGCAGGTACCGATAAGAATACTTTCTGGGCCGGACCATCTTCATTCATTCGCGCAACATGGCCTAGCCAGCAAATGCGATAGGTTAGACTATGTCGGTGACTGCATTTAAATCTTCTTCGCTACTCGCCGTCGCCAATGCGTAACGGTCCGTAAATCTTTCGAAGAACCTTTCTCTCGAATACTCCCAGAGCCGCCTCACCAGATATTGTCAGTGGACGGGTACGATAAGTGTGTTATTTTCGTTCTTTCGGACTCAGTCCGAAGTGGCACTTGTTTGCAAGAGTTATTCTTCGTTGGATTTCTAGGCTGACATTATTGTTGGTGGCAACGCAGGTTTCCAGGTGAAAAGAACTCTCAAGAGGTTAAAAACCTATGTAAGTAACTGTACCGAAGAAGTAATTAAAATATTGATATGTACATTTACATTGCTTTACAATTGTTGAATATCTCATCTTTTTTATCCTTTCTTTTTATACAATTAAGGAGCAGTTAAATGGTTAAACCACGTTCGCGGTACATAAATAAGTGCACATTACAACACAAGTAATTGAAAAAATTTGTGTTAAGCAAAAAAGATTAAAACTCGCTTTTTAAGAAAAAATATTTTGTTGACTTGTACATAAGTATATATACGCCTGGATATAAAAAGATATAGATATGTCCAATGTATTTAGTATATAACAACGAAGAGATTATACATTATAAACTTTCACAAAAAAAAATGGACTACACACTAATTAATTAAAAAAACAAGTAAGGAAGTCTAAGTTCGGGTGGAATCGAACATTATATACCTAGTAGTGATCTATTATGGGATACCAATTTACGCAGGTCTATTTTAATACTTTTCAGTTCGTATTATAAAGCCAGCTGATTCTTGTCAATAAAAACACTTCTGTTATGAGTTTTGAGGAGTAAATTAATTTAAACAAAATATAAATGTATGGCGCGATATACAACAGGTATATCATCATAAACCTCCTAAGAGATTTTTGCGCCGAGCTTCCCTAGGCCGACAACACTACCGCCACACCACGGCGGCCGCCATTAATTTATTTGTATATAAATAGCTTCCCTACCAACAACTGCTAACCACATTTTTCCCAAATACCAATACATGCACATTTTATGTTTGAAAAATTTGCGTTCAAATAGACAGACGGACATTGCTAAATCGACTCAGCTCATCCTCCTGATCAGTTCAGTATCTTCTTCTTTAAATGGTCATCTAACCGCCTGGGCGATTTTGACCGTCCAACATAGCTCGCCAGTCGTTTCTTCGTTGCGCCAACTGGCGCCAATTGGAAACACCGCGGGATCGCAAATCGGTCTCCACTTGGTCCTTCCATCGGAGTGGTGGTCTCCCTCTTCCTCTGCTTCCACCGGCGGGTGCCGATAAGAATACCTTCTGGGCTGGAGCATCTTCGCTCATTCGCACTACGTGGCCTAGCCAGCGAAGCCGCTGTGTTTTAATTCGCTGAACTATGTCGGCGTCTGCGTAAAGCTCATACTATCTATCTATCTATGGCGCGATATACAACAGGTATATCATCATAAACCTCCTAAGAGATTTTTGCGCCAAGCTTCTCTTCCAATTTGTGGTGTGCCGATTTGAATTTTCCCTACAAATTGGTGGGACCTACAGTTTTTTGCCGACTCCGAACGGCATCTACAAAGGAGACTAATTTTTGCTGAGAAGCCTGTCATGGCAGAAATACACTCGGAGAGTTTGCCAAACCACTGCCGATGGGCGACCCCGTTTTGAACAACTTTTTTCAAATCACTTTTGATGTTACCTGTACCAGGGCTCGAACCATGGACCTTCGGTGTGGTAGGCCGGCAACACTACCTTCACACCACGGCGGCCGCCTCATACAGCTCATACAGCTCATCATTAAATCTTCTTCGGTACTCGCCGTCGCCAACGCGTAGAGGTCCACAAATCTTTCGAAGAACCTTTCTCTCGAATACTCCCAGAGCCGCCTCAGCAGATGTTGTTAGTGTCCACGCTTCTGCACCATATAGCAGGACGGGTGCGATGAGTGACTTGTAGAGTGTTATTTTCGTTCGTCGAGAGAGGACTTTACTTTTCAATTGCCTACTCAGTCCGAAGTAGCATTTGTTTGCAAGAGTAATTCTTCGTCGGATTTCTAGGCTAACATTATTGTTGGTGTTAATGCTGGTTCCCAGGTAAACGAAGTCCTTTACTATTTCAAAATTATTGCTGCCAACAGTGGCTTGGTTGCCAAGGCGCGAATGCGCTGACTCTTTGCATGATGACAGAAGGTACTTCGTTTTACCCTCGTTCACCACCAATCCCATTTTCTCCGCTTCTTTTTCTAATTTGGAGTAAGCAGAAGTTACGGCGCGGTTGTTAAGGCCAATGATATCAATATCGTCAGCATATGCCAACAGTTGGACGCTTATATAAAATATGTTTCCAGCGCGGTTAAGTTCTGCAGCTCGTATTATTTTATCCAGCATTAAATTAAAGAAATCACACGATAGGGGGTCACCCTGTCTGAAACCTCGTTTAGTTTCGAACGGCTCGGAGAGGTACTTCCCAATTCTGACCGAGCTGGCGGTGTTGCTCAAGGTCATTTTGCATAGCCGTATAAGTTTTGCGGGGAAACCAAATTCAGACATAGCGGCATATAGGCAGCTCCTTTTCGTGCTATCGAAAGCGGCTTTAAAATCAACAAAGAGATGATGTGTGTCGATTCTCTTTTCACGGGTTTTTTCCAAGATTTGGCGTATTGTAAAAATTTGGTCGATGGTAGATTTACCAGGTCTGAAGCCACACTGATAAGGGCCAATCAGTCTGTTCACATCAGGCTTCAGTCTTTCGCACAATACGCTTGATAGGACCTTATATGCGATATTCAAAAGGCTGATTCCGCGATAGTTGGCGCAGTTTGCAGGATCGCCCTTCTTGTGGATTGGGCAGAGAACACTTAGATTCCAATCTTCAGGCATGCATTCATCCGACCATATTCTGCATAGAAGCTGATGCATGCGCCTTACCAGCTCCTCGCCTCCGTGTTTGAATAGCTCAGCAGGCAAACCATCAGCGCCAGCTGCTTTATTGTTTTTCAATCGGGATATTGCTATTCGCACCTCATTATAGTCGGGTTGTGGAACGTCAATTCCATCATCTTCGATTGTGGGCTCGGGTTCGGCATCTTCTCTGGTTTCTTGCTCAGTTTCTCCATTTAAAAGGGCAGAGAAGTGATCCCTCCATATTCTGAGTGCTCTCTGAACATCGGCCACCAGGTCGCCGTTCTCATTCTTACAGGAGTTTGCCCCGGGTTTAAAACCTTCTGTCATTCGCCGAATTTTTTGAAAGAATTTTCGGGCATTATTCCCTTTGGCCAGCATCTCAAGCTCCTTTATTTCACGCTTTTCTGCCTCTCTTTTTTTCGCCCGGAAAAGCTGCCTCGCTTCCCTCTTCAACTCGCGGTAGTGTTCACACACACTCCTCGTTGCATTCGATCTCAGCGTTGCCTTGTAGGCTTCGTCCTTTCTTTTCGTTGCAGCGCGGCACTCTTCATCATCATACCAGTTGTTTCTTCGCGTTCGCCGGAATCCAATTACTTCTTCGGCTGCGGTACGGAGTGCTCCTGAGATATGATCCCACTGCTCATGCATTCCACTAGTTTGAATTGTGCTCTCGGAGAGCAGGTGTGAGAGGCGATCTGCGAAATAATTGGCGGTCTGTTGCGATTGCAGCTTTTCGACGTCCAGCTTTCCCTGCGTTTTTTGTTGCACCTGTTTTGTCGTACAGAGGCGGGTACGAATCTTGGCTGCTACTAGGTAGTGATCAGAGTCGATGTTAGGTCCTCGTATTGTGCGAACATCTAAAACGCTGGAAGCATGCCGTCCGTCTATCACAACGTGGTCGATCTGGTTGCGTGTTTTTCGATCGGGGGACAGCCATGTAGCTTGATGGATCTTCTTGTGCATAAACCTAGTGCTGGATATGACCATGTTTCGGGCACCGGCGAAGTCGATCAGCCTGAATCCATTTGGCGAGGTCTGATCGTGGAGACTGAACTTCCCGACAGTGGGGCCGAATACACCTTCCTTACCCACCCTGGCGTTAAAGTCGCCAAGCACGACTTTGATATCATGACAGGGGCAGCGCTCGTATGCTTCTTCCAGGCGCTCGTAGAATGCATCCTTTTCCACGTCGTCCTTCTCTTCCGTCGGTGCATGAGCGCAGATAAACGATATGGTGAAAAATCGTACTTTTATGCGGATTGCAGCGAGACGCTCGTTCACGGGTGTGAACGACAGTACTCGGTGACGGAGTCTCTCTTCCACCACAAATCCCACGCCGAATCTGCGCTTGTCTTCATGCCCACTCCAGTAGATGTTACAAGGTGTTCTGATCGTATTTCCTCGCCCCGTCCATCGCATCTCTTGTATGGCGGTGACGTCAGCTTTTGCTTTCCTCAGGACCTCAACCAGCACCTTCCCCATTAAGGGACCGGACATTCCAGGCACATGCCCTTATCTCATAATCCTTATTTCGTTTGCGGGTGTTGTCATCTAAAAAAGGGGTTCTCATATCCGAGGCTTTGTTGTTGAATTTCATTGGAACGTTGTTTTATGTGGTGGGTCCCAAACCCAACGCACAACCCGTTTCACGGTTTTCAGTTCAGTATACCTACAAACATTTCATGTTCATGAAAGATATGAAAGTCAAAAAAGATACGAGTATATAACTTATCTATTGCAGTGGTTTATTAATTACTTTTTCGGATATTTTGCTTGGGTGTTATCCGCTTTGTCTAATTTTTTGAAGGAGTATATTACATACTATTGAGAAGCAGATGACCAATTTTCATTGAAATATCTAGTTGAAACTACAATCGCCTTTGAAAAGAGTAGAATTTGTATGCTGAAAAGTGGGCGGTGCCACGTCTACTTCCCCAAAATCCACAAAATTTGTTTGGGGTAGAGTTTTGCTTAAAAGGCTTATTATACCTTAAATAGTTAAAGAAATATCGCGTTTTACATTTTATAAACAAGTTTTTCAGAACTATGTTAAAAAACTGGGCGTGACGCTCGCCCAATTTTGCCCATTTTTACAATAAACATTTACCTTTATATATTGAACATTTTCGCCAAATATCGTTTCGATAAATCAATCTTTGCAGGAGTTATGGCATAAAAAGTTTTGTGGAATAATCCACTTTTAAAGAGGGCGGTGCCACGCCCATTTTCAAAAATTTATATTTTTCGACTTTCTTCGTTCACGGCACTTTGAAAGTGAAATAGAACCGATATAAAGCTATTGTACGCAAAGTTATTGCCGTTAAATATATCTCTGATCCCTTTCAAAATCTTTCATATAAAAGTGGGCGTGGGCCTTAACTGATTTCCGTAGTGATTTCCAATATTCCTTGTATTACTGTTAATATGTCTGCTGAATTTCGTTTCGATATCTTGAACGGTTTTTGATTTATGATTAATAATATTTCTAATATTGACTTAATCAAAAGTGGGCAGTGTCACCCCCATTTTGAAAAATTTGCGCATTTTCAGCCTTAACGTTAATGTACACACCAAATTGTATCCTTGTATTATGTACTGAATAATCACTTTTTTTGTGTTTTCGAAAATATTCTACATATGAAAAGTGGGCGTGGCTGTTGTCCGATTTCGCCCATTTTAAATAGCGCTCGGAGATTAGTGCCAAGGAACCCGCATACCAAATTTCATTTAGATATCTCAAAATTTATTCAAGATATCGTGTTAACAGACGGACGGACGGACGGACGGATGGGCATGGCTTAATCAATTCCTTTTTTCCTCCTGAACATTTTGATATACATACGTCAATATCTATCTCGATTCGTTTATGCCGTTACAAACTACTGTTTTGCGACTAAAATTAATATACCTTGTGTGCGTAGCACTCCTATGTTTAAAAATGAATGCGTGTATTTCATAGGCGTCCAAAGTACTTAACCGATCTTTATGAAATTTTTCACGATCTATATTCTTAGGTTCCCTGGTTACAGCACAGGCTATATATAACTTTGGAAAAGTGGGCGGTGCCACGCCCCCAGGCGTAATAACTCTGAACGTATTTGGTCTAAATTCATAATGTTGGGATATATGTGTCCTTTAGTCAAAATTTAAAAAATTTGGGAAAAAGGCCTACACATCTTTGGGTGTTTTTGTCCTTTATTCATGTCCAAAATTTATTATCGGTCTTCGTGAAACGGCACAGGCCATACATAGCTTTTAGAAAAGCCCACAGTCTATATAAAGCTGAAATTCGGTATAGGAAAGGAAAGCAAAGGAAAGGAAAGAAAAGGAAATTAAAGGAAAGGAAATTAAAAGAAAGGAAAGGAAAAGAAAGAAATAAAATTTATATACAGGATACACATGGTTAAACATAAAAAATAAATAAAACTTAATGTGTGCCTGTGTGTCTTTTATAGAGGTCCAAAGCACTCAAACGATCTTTATGGAATTGTCATAGTATATTCGGGCTATATAAAATTTCAATTCGTTGTAACTGTGGCAGGCCCGTGCGCAGAAAATATCCGAGGGGGGGTTTAAATTCAAGTTGATCAATGAAAAAATATAAGAAATTTACCCAATAAAATTTCCGAAAAATACCTGAAAAAAAAATTTTATTTCCCCATACATTTTGTATGGTGCGAATTTAAAAAAAAATTTTTTTTTTTTGTTAGAAAAGCTCAATAATGGATCGATCGATGGTGAAGTGGAATTGTGTGTGTGTGAAATAGTTACATCTATAGGGATAGGAATGGGGATAGGGATAGGAATGGGGATAATGATAGTGATAGAGATAATGATAGGGATAGGAAAAGCCAATATTTCTAGATTAATTCAGGTAAATATCTGGGCAGGACAAAGTCTGCCGGTTCCTCTAGTTATTTAATAAATCAACTCTTCGAGGTACCAAAAAAAACTTTTTCAAAACGTTTATAGCGCTTATCTACATAGCATTCTTTGGTGAATCACTCAGGTGTTTTTTCAACTGCTCATCAGTTTTGGCGCGATATCTTAAGAGATCTCTAAAGTTTCCATCATTCGTCAACGGGTTGTCTTCAGAAATTCTTCCCGTATCATTGGAACCTCTGAGAGCAAGTCCTGGTCGGCCACACAGGATAACTGTTTCAATAATTGGAATCATGCGTAGTTTGCTTTCATTCAGAAAGTCTAATTTTTGTTTCGACAGTTGCAAATCAATGGGTAAAACGTTTTCTTCTTCGATTCCCATTCTCAAAGACCATTGCAACATACAATTTTTGTGGTATTCTAATGAACTGTGCTTTTCGAAAGTTTCCAGTGCGTTTTCCAGGTTTTTAATGGGGTGGTAACAAACTGGCCCAGAGTATGATTGCCGACTCCTCCCAATGAAGCACAAAATAAGACACAGTATTTGCAATATGCACCGTCTTCTATTGCCGAATACGCTGGCCATTGATGTTTTTGGAGCCAAGATCGTTGAAACTTCAAACTTCTAGGGACCGATTCAGGAAAACTGTAGCCGTCAGAGGGACTCCAAATCTTCTTTTGCAATCCAGGAATTGAGTTTATTCCATCAGCTGCTGATTTTTGAACAAACAATCGAATATCATAGGAACTGAGATCATTTTTCAAAGAGCAAACTGGCAAAGACGAGCCTTCCGGTACCTCGAAATTAAATTCCACTTCTGTAGTAGTCAGTGCTAATTCCGTTTGTCGCTTTCATGCGTCACTTTCAGCAATTTTTGAAGCTCAGTACGACTGCATTCGCCAAAGTCCCAGCATGGACCAAACAATATTATGCACTTAGCAAAAATCTGAATTTATGCTGCATTTAATATTATGTTAAACTTCCATCTTCGTTCTCAATTCCCCTTTTTTTACACAGAAAACGACGAATATCCATGGTAAAAAATATTAGGATACATAGCATCTTTATCAACTCGCTCAACAGTCGTCAACTGAATCTGATGAGCAAGGCGAACGTTATCACCAAACTGCGCTTCCATTTGAAATAAGGTAACTAGATTTTTCTAATATCTTTGTCAGAGTGCACAATTTAAACACGTTAACGATTGAAAACTATTTTCGTTTCAGGTACAGAAGAAAGAAATATCCAGATACAATACTCGCTGAAATTTGTTGGTGGTATAAAAACACCTTTGAAGAAGAGGAAGACGAAGAAAAAGAGGAA
This sequence comes from Merzomyia westermanni, assembly GCA_949987695.1. NCBI lineage: Eukaryota > Metazoa > Arthropoda > Insecta > Diptera > Tephritidae > Merzomyia > Merzomyia westermanni. The sequence continues at coordinate 78,465,181 of OX465291.1, forward strand.
AAAGAGGAAGAAGGGGAAGACAAAGATGAAATTCGAGAATATCAGTTGGACGAATTTATCGACCTTTCTGATTATGATGACGATGACCAAGATATTAGGGAGAGCAGTGATGTTGATCCACAGCCGCCTGCTAAACGGCAACTGGCCAAATCATTAATTTAATTTATTTAATTTTTAGCTTAAAACTTTTCATAACTAACATTTCAAAATTAGATTTTTTCCCGTATTTTTATAATTTCTTTTTCAATGTTTCTTCAAAACCAACACTGAAAAAATTGAGAAGCATATTATAGATCAAACAGAAAGAAAAAACACTTAGTTTTGTGACAAATATGTTCAAAAAGCATGAAAAAAAATTAATTGTTGCACAGGTCTCTAGCAATAATTTGGCTTCAACAGATTGAAAAAATATCAATTTGCATTTGACTGCAAAGTTCTAAGGTCGATTATAAAAAATTCGAACTAACATAAACAAACGCCGCGATACGGGTCTTCTAATTTAGTCTCTATTTTCACCCCTCACTCTCAGAATCGACCTAACTTTTGCTAACCTGAATTTGTTCCACAGTGTAATTCAATTATCACAGTTTAGTGGATCCAGCCTTAAAAATTTGTATTCTTTATTTTTAGAGATAAAGCTTCAAAGAACAACACAAAGTTAATACCCTAAATTTATGCCACAAAACAGCTATTGAAATGCAGCGATGCCATACGGCATAGAATAGCCGAAAGGGTTAGCTGAGAAATAATTATCGCATAATGGTTAGCAGAGCGCGCCAAAATCTGTATTAGCTTCCGAAATAGATCTACGAGTATATATCCATGGCGATTATTTCTAAATTTTCCTATTCTTTTCAAGTAAAAGAATTATGGAAAAAAAAATCATGAAAAATATAATTTAAATAAAGGGTGTTTTTTTAGGGGTATAGAACTTTGAATTGAAATAAAACACAAGAAAATCGTTTTAAGGTCCATCAATTTGGCTTTATTGGAAGGATAATTTTATGCCATTAATGTTTAAATATGATTTCGGGCATGTGGCCGCCGCGGCTGGCTCGAATAAAGCCAATTCTACAGGTCCAATTTTCAACCACTTTTTCGAGCATATGGGGCAGTATGTCGGCAATAACGCCACGAATGTTGGCTTCCAATTCCCCTAACGTTTCTGGTTTGTTGGTGTAGACGAGCGACTTCACATATCCCCAAAGAAAATAATCCAATGGTGTCAAATCACACGACCTTGGTGGCCAATTGACAGGTCCATTCCGCGAAATTATGCGCTCATCGAATGTTTCCTTCAATAAATCGATTGTGACGTGCGCTGTGTGGCATGTAGCGCCGTCTTGTTGGAACCACAACTCATCCACATTCATGCCATCCAATTCGGGAACAAAATAGTCGGTTATCATGGCTCTATACCGGTCTCCATTAACGGTAGCTGCCTCTCCAGCATTATTGCGGAAGAAGTATGGCCCAATGACTCCACCAGCCCATAGAGCACACCAAACAGTCAGTTTTTGTGGATGTAATGGCGTTTCAAGGGTCTCATGTGGATTCTCTTCACTCCAAATGCGGCAATTTTGCTTGTTGACGTAGCCATTCAACCAAAAATGAGCCTCATCACTGAACAAAATTTTGCGATGAAAATCAGCATCGAAATCAATCTCATTTTCGGCCCATACACCAAAATCACGACGCATTGCATGGTCTCGCGGCTTTAATTCTTGCACAAGCTGGATCTTGTAAGGTCGCAAGCCAAGATCTTTGCGCAAAATCTTCCATAAAGTTGATGGACAAAGCTCCAATTGCTGTGCACGGTGGCGAATCGATTCATTCGGGTCCTCTTCAACACTTTGCTCTACAGCGGCAATTGTTTCTTCGGTGCGCACTGTTCGACATCTCTGCGGATGCGTATTATCACATAGAGTAAACGTAGTGCGAAAACGATCCATGGTTAACCGAATTAATTGCTCTGATGGACGATTATGTCGACCATAAAATGGACGGAGCTCACGGTAAACTTCGCGAACTGAACCATTATTTTCGAAATAAATTTTCACGATTTGCAAGCGTTGTTCTTTTGTCAACCTGTTCATGATGAAATGGCAAACCAAACTGAACATAAATGACATTAGAGTTGCCAGATTTGACCACAAAATGCCAGTTTTTTCTCTATTCGAAAAACAAACCTGTAAAAAAAACGCCCTGTACAAATTATTATTAATTGGCCTTGAGCTCATATATAGTCATGAATACTTTCAAACATATATAAATATTGAGTTTTCTGATATTAATATACGATCTTCAGGTGGTACTTGCAGGTTACTTGAGTACGTCGAATGTAGCAGAACAGCTCTCAAATTGTTGGTTGGAAACCAGCATTTAAAGTATAATATATGTACACAAGCTCGCTAATGTAGCAAGACGGCTGTTAATAGTGAATGACAAAATGAAAAAATAACAAGTGAAGAAGTCTAAATTCGCGTGGAGCCGAACATTAAATACCCATCTGTGTAAAAGCGGTGGTGGTAAATTTTTGAGGAGTTATGAGGTTTTAAACTTGTTTTACTACCATGTGGGCATATCTTCTAAATAAAAATGAAATGTGTGTATTTTATAGGCGTCCAAAGTACTCAACCGATCTTTATAAAACAGTAGATTCTCGGGTTGCCATCACAGTAGATTATCGAGTTCACTGGTTACAGCAGTGGCTATACATATACAGGGTGGCTGATGAAAGCCGCTACCAAAAAAAAATTAAATAACTTTTTTTCTATTTAATGAATCTGGTTAATGTTTTTTTATTTTGCAGATTGACTTTTACATTTAACAAAAATGGATAACTGGGACACTGAAACAAGAATTTGGATTGTCCGCCGCTATCACGCACTGGAGTCCGCAGTTTCGGTTCAAAGAGAGTATAGGCGCACGTTTGGCGGCAATCCTCCGAGCAGATGGACCATAATAAGACTTGTAAACAATTTTGCCGAGCATGGGACAGTCAACAGAAGACCTTACCATCGAAACCCTTCAGTTCGAACGGAGGAAACAATCGCTGCTGTAGCTGCTGCCATACAAAACAATCCACGTGTTTCGACAAGAAGCTTACCTGCTCAAATGGGTGTAAGCAGACAGTCATTACAGTCAATTATGCACAAAGATTTGGACTTATTCCCATATAAAATTCAAATGGCCAACAAACTGAACGCTGCAGGCTTGCCGATTCGCTTGGAATTTTGCCAGAAGATGCTTCAAATGGTGGAAGAGGATGGAAACATGTTGAACTGTCTTTTCATGTCTGACGAGGCCCATTTCGATTTAAACGGCAACATAAACAAACAAAATTGTCGAATATGGAGTGCTTCCAACCCACAGCTACTCCATGAGACGGAATTGCATCCACTTCGTGTCACAGTGTGGTGTGCAGTTTCATCACGCTGCATTGTCGGGCCCTACTTCTTCGAAGAAAACGGTCACACCGTTACGGTTACTGGAGACCGTTACTTGAGCATGTTGAGAGAGTTTTTCTATCCAGAATTACGCCGAATGAGAATTTCTTTCAACTCTGTGTGGTTTCAGCAAGATGGTGCAGCTCCTCATATAGCCCAACCTGTTATGACAGAATTGCGACGAAAATTTCCCAATAAGCTGATATCCAGAAACTCCACATTCCGTTGGCCACCCAGGTCGCCTGACCTTACTGCACCTGACATTTTCTTGTGGGGTTATTGCAAACAGGAAGTCTTCAAAGCAAAACCAACAAATTTGAATGAACTAAGGCAATCCATTCGAGAAACAATTGCGGCTATTCCTGTCTCAACTCTCCAAGCAGTAATGAACACCTTTGTTGGTAAGACGCCGCACATGCATCGCCGAGCAGGGGGGGCATTTAAATTCCATTATTTTTAAAACTAATTAAGCTATATTTAATAAAATTTAAGGAGCTTTAACATGAATAAAAGAAAAATGAATTCCATACACTGAAAAAAAAATTATTTAAGTTTCTTAATGTAGCAAAATTCATCAACCACCCTGTATAAATTTGGAAAAGTGGGCGGTGCCACCGCCTTAAGCTATATACAATTCATCATAACTATGAATGTACATGGTTTAAATTAATGATATTTGATCCCTTAATCCCTTGCTTCTGGATATTTTTAATTTATTTATGTTTAGATATTTTATTGAACTTGTACTCGTATTTTTCATTTTTGTTCACAGCGGGTTTTCATTAGCAATGGATAAATATGTAAACAACCAACGACTGAAAAACAGGGCCTTAGGTGCTTTGAACATATCAGTGCCAGCAGAGGAACAGGTAGAAGGGGAGTACGAGTAAAGGAGGTGTTAGCGGAAAATAAAGAGAGCAATGCGTGGGAAGGGGATATGGGGATGGGGCAAAAAGAGGAGGCACCAAATGGGAAGGGTAGAGAGTACTCTTTTTCAAATGTAGGCAAGTAAATTTTAAAGCAAGACAACGTCTGCCGGGTGTGGTAGTAGCATATAAAGCAACATTTACTTTCCTTAGTATTTTCTTGGTTGGTATGTTTGTGTGCTCCAAGTGCAAGCTGCGACTCCACAAAACCAATTTGTTCAGTGATATGAGGGCGGTACCACGTCTATTTTCCAAAATTAAAAAAAAGGGTAATGGGTAAGACCATCAAATCATTGTAACTACCAAATTCTAGCATTTTATTTTCATCAGTGGAGGAGATATGGCATGTTCTGTTTTCCTACCTCCCTTTTAGAAAACTTTAGTACAAACGTGGGCGAACTTTGCTATATCTTAATCCATTAGTTTATACCGTTACAAACCACCGTTATATGGACAAAACTATAATACCGTGTGAACTAGTACAGCTGGGTATAAAAAAATATAAATAAATCGAAAATAAAATACCAAAGTCACTAGATTTGTTCAAAGCCACATTAACAATGACAAGTGGGTAAGTGTAAGCGGAGCAATATGATCTAGCAGAAACTTGCACATGGGTGAAAGATGGAATTTCTACCTAGCGGATAAGTTTATGTCTTTACAACTTTCTATTCTTTATCTCAACAATAAATTCTTGTAGTGCGAGTTATGTATGTATATTGATGATGTTGCGGCTGATGATATTACAAATTTACAATTAGAATTTATATAATGTATTTATATAAAACATAGAGATTGAAGCTTTCTCCGTTTTACACCATTCATACGCATAAACATATAGTTGGTCGTCAAAGTTTATAAAAAAGACTGCCGTAAATGATTTGCTAAATAACGAGTTAAAGTTGCGGTTGATCTTAAAATAACAAGTTCGGGAATAACCGAACATTATATACCTAGTAGTGATCTATTATGGCATCCCAATTTACGCAGGTCTATTTTTATACATTTCAGTTCGTATTATAAAGCCAGCTGATTGTTTTCAATAAAAAAAGTGAGCGGCGCTACACCACATAATTTTTTTGCGGTCGAGTTTTGCTTAAAAAGCTTATTATTTGTGCAAGGTCTTATAAATGAAGATTGTATAGTTATAGAAATATCGCGGTTTGAATAAAAACAATTATTTCAGAACTATATTAAAAAACTGGGAGTGGCTCTTAATCGATAGCGCTAATTTTTACAATGAACAGTTACCTTTGCATATTCAAAGTTATCACCAAATTTTGTTTCGACAAATAAATTTTTGCCGGAGTTATAGCACAAAAGTTTTGTAGAATAATCCACTATAAAAGAGGCGGGGCCACGCGTTCGTTCACGGTAGGGACACGAATTTCGATACGATACGATACCATATCGATACTTTTGCCCTTCGATACCGATATTTTGTACTCGATACTTTTATAGAGATACTTTTTGGTATCGAATATTTAGACCCCGGTATCGTATCGAATTTTTAGAAAAATGTGGCAATATACAATAGAAAGTACTAACAGATCAAAAACACTGCTTTGGTCGACGTCCCTCTATAATTTACATTTTTCGTATTTAATTCCAATCTATATATTTGCAAAAACCTATTATTTTAAATTATTTCACTAGAGCCAAAATTGGTGGACATGTCCAAAAAACTTATTCTGTCTAGTGTATGTAGATTCAAGCCATTGTAAACGGAAACTTAAGTTACATATCTGTATGTATAATTCTATTCATTAATAATATAAATAAACATGACAGTTATAAATAAATATGTATGTACATATAAATTATTTTTTTGTCGTTAGGATATATAGAATTCCAGAGTAAGCGACAGCTTCCAATTGGAACATAACATACCTAGTTTAAGGTAAAAATTTTTGCATTTCGTTATTAAACTTCTTGTTATCAGTATATTTAAAATCGATAATTTGAGTATCGAGTGGTTTTGTGTCGATACTATCGGATACCCGGTACTTGTACAGCGATACTTCAAATGAGTACAGCATCGATACTTTGCAGTCGATATCGTGTCCCTAGTTCACGGACACTTTGGAGGTGAAATAGGAATCATATAAAGCTATTTTACGCAACGTTATTGCCTTTTGAATATATCTATGATCCTTTTCAAAATCTTTCATATAAAAGTGGCCGTGGACCTTAACCGATTTTTCCCGGAACATTCGTTGCATTTATGGAAATCCGAATTTCGTTTCAATATCTTGAACGGTTTTTGATTTATGAGTAGTAATATTTCTAAATTTGGGTTAATCAAAAGTGGGCGGTGCCACTCCCATTTTCAAAAATTTATGAAAAAATGTATGTTCTGCCTTAATTTTAATGTGCACACCTAATTTTATCCTTGCAGGAGCATTATATACAGAATAATCACTTTTTTTGTGTTTTCGAAAATATTCTGTATGTGAAAAGTGAGCGTGGCTATTATTCGATTTCGCCCATTTTAAATAACACTCGGAGATGAGTGCCAGGGAACCTGCATACCAAATTTCATTAAGATATCTCAAAATTTACTCAAGTTATCGCGTTCACAGACGGACGGACGGACAATCAATTTCTCTTTTCCTCCTGAACATTTTGATATATATAAGTCCATATCTATCTCAATTACTTTATCCCGTTACATACTACCGTTGGGCGAATGAAGTTATTATACCTTGTGGCATAGCACTATTAGGTATGAAAATGAAGGTGTGTTTGTGTGTGCTTTATAGGCGTCTTAAGTACTCAAACTGAACGTTATGAAATTTTCACAGTATATTCTTGGGCTCACTGATTACAGCATGAGCATATATAGTTTTGGAAAAGTGGGCGGTGCCGCGCCCCCAGGCTATATAAAATTTCAATTCGTCATAGCTCTCAACATATTTGGTCTAAGTTCATGATATTTGGATATATGTGTCATTTAGTCAAGATTTACATAATTTTGGAAAAGTGGGCGGTGCTACACCCACATATTTTTTTGATTTGCTTGTGCTTCATTAATGTCCAAAGTTTATTGTCGATCTCTGTGAAATTTCATAGGCCATACATAGTTTTTGGAAAAGCCCCCAATTTATTTGGTTCAAGTTAATGATAGTTTATACGTATATAGATAGGTGTATCTATTATATCGTATAAAGATAGGTGTATAGTAAAAAATTAAGAAGGTAAAACAGATTAAAAAGATATGTGGTGTTTGCTATATACTGTACAATATATTTACCTTTAAATGATGTAAATGATTATAAATTACCTTTAAATGGCACCAGCGCTGCTCGCTACAAAACTATATTTCAGATCCTAATCTGGGACTATGCTATCAAAAATCATTACTACTGAATGAACTAAAAAATCTTCGAGTAGGACCAAGTTTGTACTGGGATAACATCCTGAAAACGGAGCATAATGAAGGAAGTGTAAAAGGGTCACTGTTGTGCCTTTATTCGAATTTTCGTCTGTCTAAATAATTGTTGTAACGAAGCCGCTAATCTACAAAACTACGGAATAGATTTTTATGGGGAAGTGTCAACTTATTTCTTCACACAACAAAAAACCCCGAGTTTCAAAGTAATGGTAAGCTAAGAATGTAGATGATGATAACACATTGTACTTATAAAGATTGTATCGGTTATCAATGTTTTGCTTACGCCAGTCAGGTTTTCAGTTGCCAAAGATATCCCCCTAATAAACAATGAAGTAAGCTAGTTTATTAAACCATATTTTCCAAACGTTGAAATCAATGTTTTCCAAACGAGTTTGTAACTAAAAAATTTCACAAACGTTTAAATATATTTTCACAATTGTATGGTAGCTTTGGGGAATTTACTTGAGGTGAATTTTCTGCGAGGTGAACCGTTTGGCGGCCGCCGTGGTGTGGAGGTAGTGTTGCCGGCCTACCACACCGAAGGTCCATGGTTCGAGCCCTGGTACAGGTAACATCAAAAGTGATTTGAAAAAAAGTTTTTCAAAACGGGGTCGCCCCTCGGCAGTGGTTTGGCAATCTCTCCGAGTGTATTTCTGCCATGACAGGCTTCTCAGCAAAAATTCGTCTCCTTTGTAGATGCCGTTCGGAGTCGGCAAAAAACTGTAGGTCCCACCAATTTGTAAAAAAAAAACCAATTTGTAGGGAAAAATTCAAATCGGCACACCACAAGTTGGAAGAGAAGCTTGGCGCAAAAATCTCTTAGGAGGTTTATGATGATATACCTGTTGTATATCGCGCCATAAAGAGAAGAGAGAACCGTTTGGCAGTTTTAAAAAATAATGGTTAATAATTTACATACGTTATTTATATGAACTTCATTATATGGCCTACGTGGTGTAGCGGTAGTGTTTCCGGCCTACCATACCGAAAACGTCAAGGTTCGAGTCCTGGGACAGGTAACATCAAAAGGTTTTTTAAAACGGGTTCGGAGTATTTCTGCCATCGAAGGCCTCTTAGCAAAAATTCATCTGCTTTGCCTTCGGAGTCGGCAAAAAACAGTAGCTCCCGCCAATTTGTATGCATAAAAAATTGGAAGCAGCACGCCACAAGTTGGTAAAAAGCTAGCGCCGGATATTTTTTTTATTCTTTTTTTATTATACTTGAATTGTAAAAAAAGGTAATAAATGGAACTGAAATAACTATAAGATATATTTTAAAATAATTATAATAATTTATTTAATAAGAAAAGTTGAGAAAATTGTCGGGATTCGAACCAGCAACCTTCGGAGCAAAGTTCAAGTACATATTCATTAGGCTACTGGCCCATTTTCATCGTCATTGCCTAAATTGGAGTTTTATCAATCAGTTTTCAACAAACCCTTACTGTACGTTGAATAAAACGTTAACTAAATATTGTTTTCCAAGCCTCATTTCCAATTATTTAAAAAGAGATCACTTTCGTTGATTCGACAATTTTTTCCAAACGTTTAACCATAATTATAGTAAACGCTTTCCAAACGAAAAGCTTGCTAAGGTAAGTTTATCGTAAGCTTATGGTAAACGTATTTTGCTTATTAAGCTTGGAGCTCAATTTCTGCTACATTGTTTTGGTGTTGAGGAATTTATAATTAATACAATTATAAAAATAAACAAACCAGTTGGAAGTATATGCATGCGGTATCAGTACTTTAGGCATGAATTGGAGAGTATGCATGCCAGTATAAATGCTCGTTCAACATGCATTCTCTGTTCCTTCTTCTGTACTACTGTTTATTCTTAAAGCATACAGAAATACTAGTGCGCACACATGCTGTATACGTACAAAATCAATTATTCTGCATGGATGATATAGCTTGGATTTTTCATACATACATACTTCAATAATGTTTGTATTAATACATCTGACATGAGCGCAATGAAGACAGGTTGCAGAACTTTCAACCATCATCATAAGAATATAAAGGCAATTAAACTCTTCGTTTATCTTCGCCAGTTTGTTGTACCCATGCGGGTGAGCCATGCTGGTTTCCAAACGATTGCCTGAGTGTTCAGTTGTCCATATATCCCTTAGGTCGATGGTTCAAAGATGTGCCATCGTCACTGAATTTGAAACTATCGTGGACCAAGGAAAATGGTGTAAGGGTTGTGCAGGAAATCCATCCAAATATGGAATATTTCGGTAGACATTTATTTTATGTTTTGTATGTGCATAAATTTTTCAAGTCAATAAAGAAAAGGCAAAGAACATTCAACCATGTTATATGCGTAAAGTACAAGCAGTAAGGTATATCATTTCAAATTAAATAACTTTTTATTGATACAGCATGCCTTTTTCATGCATACAAATAACTCATTCAGCACGCATGCTTTATCCGTAAATAAATATGCTTTCTATTTGAGAGTTACGCACTTTACATACTTATTCAATGCATGCAGCTTATTTCAACTGGGAAGGGATTACCCAGAACTCCCAAACAACCGCGTACGATGTATGGGTTAAAAATACATAAGTACGTATCATCTGTTGACAGAGGATAGAACCTTGATTTTATTATAAAATTCAAGCGAACTAAAATTTTCACTCAAACACGGGAACGACTCGTGTAATTGAATATCGGTTCTGTGTTTGCCTCGAAGTTCGGTAGCGAAAGGTGCAGGTTATTTCGGACAAAGGAAAGGTTTGATAGTTTAAACATAAATATTACACTTATTCCTAAGTTTGAAAGACATCTCGATAAAATTTGGTATGGGGTCTCCATTTTGCAATATATTAATCATTTGTCGGAACCAACAAGATCGAACTAATACAACGCATAGCTCCCATACAATCAATTGCTCCGATAAACTGGTTTTGACCTATAACTCTTGTACTTAAAATACTAGGAACGTAAAGGTGCAGGTTTGGTACATATTATATACGTAATGTGGATAGTGAAAATCAACCAGATCGGACCAACATATAGCTCCAATACAATCGATTGTTTTGATAAATGGGGTTTGGGCTATAAATCTTGCAATTTCATAGCGAGGAACACACAATTTGGTAGTTACAGTACTTATTACATATGTAATGTGTGTAGTGAAAACCATCAAGTTTCGACCAATATATTGTATGACCCCCATACATCACATTTTTCCGATAAACAGGGTTTAGGCTATGTATCTTTAAATTTACAATGTAAGACCATCAAACTTTTGCAGAGTTTGTACTTATTGTAAGTAAAGATTGGACACTTGAAACCGTAATGCATATTCATGAAATGTATAAAGGCTTCGGCACAGCCAAAGAGAGCGGTTTCCTTACTTGCTTTTGATTAATAATGGTTTTATTTGGTGGCTATTGACAATAAACCCAATGAATATCGTTGACTTTTGGAAAAAAACGTTTGCTGTTTTATGGCGAATTGAAACTTATACAGGGTGTTTTTTTACAGGTTTGTTTTTCGAATAGAGATAAAACTGGCATTTTGTGGTCAAATCTGGCAACTCTAATGTCATTTATGTTCAGTTTGGTTTGCCATTTCATCATGAACAGGTTGACAAAAGAACAACGCTTGCAAATCGTGCAAATTTATTTCGAAAATAATGGTTCAGTTCGCGAAGTTTACCGTGAGCTCCGTCCATTTTATGGTCGACATAATCGTCCATCAGAGCAATTAATTCGGTTAACCATGGATCGTTTTCGCACTACGTTTACTCTATGTGATAATACGCATCCGCAGAGACGTCGAACAGTGCGCACCGAAGAAACAATTGCCGCTGTAGAGCAAAGTGTTGAAGAGGACCCGAATGAATCGATTCGCCACCGTGCACAGCAATTGGAGCTTTGTCCATCAACTTTATGGAAGATTTTGCGCAAAGATCTTGGCTTGCGACCTTACAAGATCCAGCTTGTGCAAGAATTAAAGCCGCGAGACCATGCAATGCGTCGTGATTTTGGTGTATGGGCCGAAAATGAGATTGATTTCGATGCTGATTTTCATCGCAAAATTTTGTTCAGTGATGAGGCTCATTTTTGGTTGAATGGCTACGTCAACAAGCAAAATTGTCGCATTTGGAGTGAAGAGAATCCACATGAGACCCTTGAAACGCCATTACATCCACAAAAACTGACTGTTTGGTGTGCTCTATGGGCTGGTGGAGTCATTGGGCCATACTTCTTCCGCAATAATGCTGGAGAGGCAGCTACCGTTAATGGAGACCGGTATTGAGCCATGATAACCGACTATTTTGTTCCCGAATTGGATGGCATGAATGTGGATGAGTTGTGGTTCCAACAAGACGGCGCTACATGCCACACAGCGCACGTCACAATCGATTTATTGAAGGAAACATTCGATGAGCGCATAATTTCGCGGAATGGACCTGTCAATTGGCCACCAAGGTCGTGTGATTTGACACCATTGGATTATTTTCTTTGGGGATATGTGAAGTCGCTCGTCTACACCAACAAACCAGAAACGTTAGGGGAATTGGAAGCCAACATTCGTGGCGTTATTGCCGACATACGGCCCCATATGCTCGAAAAAGTGGTTGAAAATTGGACCTGTAGAATTGGCTTTATTCGAGCCAGCCGCGGCGGCCACATGCCCGAAATCATATTTAAACATTAATGGCATAAAATTATCCTTCCAAAAAACACCCTTTACATATCAAAATGTTCAGGACGAAAAGGGAAACTGATTAAGCCATGCCCGTCCGTCCGTCTGTTAACACGATAACTTGAGTAAATTTTGAGATATCTCAATGAAATTTGGTATGCAGGTTCCTTGGCACTCATCTCCGAGCGCTATTTAAAATGGGCGAAATCGGATGATAGCCACGCCCACTTTTTATATATAGAATATTTTTGAAAATACAAAAGAAGTGATTATTCACCACATAATGCACTTATAAGGATAAAATTTAGTGTGTACATTAACCGTAAGGCAGAAAATAAATGTTAGGAAGTAGGTACCGCCCACTTTTGATTACGTCAAATTTATAAAAACAAAATTTATTAATCTTAAATCAAAAACCGTTCAAGATATCAAAACGAAATTTAACACACATACTCGTATTTATATTAAAGAAGGCATGTTCCGGAAAAAATGGTCGAAAGCGGTTCAGGTCCACCCCCACTCTTATACGAAAGATTTTGGAAAGGGTCATAGATATATTTAATAGCCAATAACTTTGCGTGCAAAGCTTTATATCATTTCTGTTTCACCTTCAAAGTGTCCGGGAACGAAGAAAGTCGGAAAACAAAAATTTTTTAAAATGGGCGTGGCTGCAAAATTATTTTATCGAAACGATATTTGGCGAAATTGTCAATACGTAAAGGTAAATGTTTGTTGTAAAACTGGGCGAAATCGGTTAACGGCCACGCGTTTTTAACATAGTTCTGAAAAATTTGTTTGTAAAATGTAAAACGCTATAGTTTTATAACTATGCTAGCTACATCAATAAGATCTTGCACGAATAGTTAGCTTTTTAAGCAAAACTCGACTGCAAACAAATTTTGTGGATTTTGGGGAAGTAGGCGTGTCGCCGCCCACTTCTCAGCATAAAAATTCTGCTACTTTCGAAAGCGATTGCTTGTAGTTCCAACTAGATATTTCAAAATTGGTCAGCTGCTTCTCAACAGTATGTAGTATACTCCTGCCAAAAATTAAGCAAATGGGATAACACACAAGTAAAATATCCGGGCAAGTTGTTAATACCCCACTGCAATAGGGAAGTTACGAGGTGTGTTCAAAACGTATCGCGAATTTTGAATTTTCGCTGGTTACGTATATTCGAATATCGAATTTTTTGTGGCGTTATGTTGGTACTCATGTCTCTCACTTATGCCGACAAGCTCGGCCATTTTGAATGTTTAGTTAACTGTTGACAGCTGCTTTGCTTGCACGTGTTTTGGATCGTCTTCAATTTTTACCTATTCAAAAAAATGGATCAAAGAACCTGTATCAAATTTTGTGTGAAAAACGAAATTAAGTGCGCGGATGCATTCCGAATGTTGACTGTGGCATACGGAGAAGCTACCTTGGACCGAAGCAACGTTTATCGGTGGTACAAAATGTTCTCAGAAGGCCGAGAAGATGTGCAAAGATGTGCTCACGCATCGTTGCTTGTGCGCGACTTTTTGGCCAAAAACAACACACTAATGATGCCGCATCCACCGTATTCCCCAGATCTGGCCCCCTGTGACTTTTTCTTGTTCCCTAAACTGAAGAGGCCCATGAAAGGACGACGTTACGCTTCTCTTGACGAGATAAAGACGGCATCGAAGGAGGAGCTGAACAAGATACAAAAAAATGATTTTTTGAAGTGCTTCGAAGATTGGAAAAACCGTTGGCACAAGTGTATAATATCTCATGGGGATTACTTTGAAGAGGACAAAATAGATATTCATGAATAAATAAATAATTTTTGAAAAAACACAAAATTCGCGATACTTTTTGAACACACCTCGTATATGCCTATGTGCTGTGCTATTCAATCCACACGAAGGGAGATTCTGCAAAATGTGTTAACTATGGCGAAATTCGCCTTCTAAATATAGAATAACTATAAGGCAAGCACATAATACGAAAACTGAATCCTGATATGTCCAGACTGATTGGGCCTTAGCAGTGTGGCTTAGAACCACCTCCCTTTTTGTTGATTTTAAAGCTGGCTTCGAGTGCACGAAAAGCAGCTGGTTTGGTTTTCCCGCAAAACTTATATGGCTGTATAATATGACGGTGAGCAGCACCAGCAGCTCAGCCAGAGTTGGGAAGGACGTTTCCAAGCTGTTCCAAAATAAACGATGTTTTAGAAAAGGTGACCCCACAACAGCCAATTCTATTCAATTTTTTGATACCATACAGTATTGCTACTGCTTCCCTATCCAATTGCGAATATCGTTTTTCAGTTTCCGTCAACGTTCTAGAAGCGAATTCTATTGATGTATATTGGAACGATTTTTCGTCATCCCTTGTCAAATTTGGTTTTGAGACAAACCGGTTTCGCCGTTGTGCCATCATCAGTGTCGATTTTCGTTCTGATCTGTTGTGGTCGTTTGTCTTGTATTTATAGTAGGTAGCAGGTAACGTCAGCATGGGTGTCTGTTTGTGTACGTGTGTGCATGTGTTGTGTATGTACATTCAGAAACGGGGGTGGTTTGCATCGATCGGTTTTTTGTGTGGTTGACTGAGGCAGGTAAAAGTTGGTAATTTTTGTTGTTTGCCCTTTTTTGCTTGTTTGTTGTTTTTGATCTTTTGCTGTTTTGTGCTTATTTGTCGGTGCGTGTGTGTTTGTTGTACCTGAGTGGTTGCTTTGTTTTTTGTAAACCAATTTTAAAGGTTTGAATATTGTGTCGGAAACAGTGTTTGTCTGTTCGTTTATTATTCTACCGTCGAATGTTTTTTGTTTGTAGATTTCCATGTTTTCGAGTACGTTCAGACGTCTGCCTTTTGCTTGTACATGTAGGACCTTGACTGTTTTTTTGATGTTTCCAGGGGGGCATTTATTCTCCGCCATGTGATTCGCAAAGTTGGACTCTGGTATGAAGGTTGGATTCCGTATCTTTTTGTTGTAATCTCTAATGTGTTCTCTGAACCTCGTTCTTACTTGTCGTCCGGTTTGTCCTATGTAACTGTGCTGGCATTCACAAGTGAGCTTGTATACACCATGGCTGCTAAATGGATCTTCTGAGTTAGTTTTGGTTCTTAGCTTCCGTCCTAAATTGTTCGATGTTTTGAATGCTGTGTTGATGTTGTATTTTCTGAGGAAATTTGCTAATTTATATGTTGCCCTTCCAGTATATGTCATTGTCGTCCAGGTTTGTGTACTTTCTTCTCCATTGTTTCTTTTTTGTTCTCTAAGGTCTCTCCTGAGTTTATCTACTAGTGCTTTTTTATATCCGTTGTTTGTAGCGATGTTATATATTATTCCAAGCTCTCTTCTATATGCTTCTTGTGTAAGAGGTGTTCTTTCCAATCTTTGTACTAAGTGCCTTAGCGCTGCATTTTTATGTTGTTGTGGGTGGTTCGAGGTATTATGTATTATTGTGTCGGTGGCCGTTGGTTTCCTATATATGTCGTAGTTGAATTTATTGCTAGCTTTATCAATACTTATTGTGAGGTCCAGATAATTGATTCCTCCGTCTTTTTCGGTTTCCATTTTGAATTTTATGTTCCCGTGCTGCTTGTTGAGGTACTCCAGTACTTGCTCTTCGTTGATGGTAGTTAAAACGCATATGATATCATCCACGTACCTTGCGTAAAATAACACTCCTAATTTGGAATTTAATTCCTGTGTATACTCTTTTTCCAGGTTTTGCATAAACGCTTCCATAAGAATAGCCGATGTTGGGTTTCCCATCGCAAGTCCGTTTGTTTGTCTGTATATTTTATTGTTGAATTGAAAATAGTTTTGACGTAGTGTGGTTCTTACCGTGTTCGTGATTTGCGTACTTTTTACTTTATCTTTTGTTTTACGTAGTATTATAGAGTTTACTATGTTCAATGTCTCTGCTAGTGGTATTGATGTGTATAGATCTTTTATGTCGAAAGATACCAATTTGCTGTCCTTTGTCACTTCAACGGTCCTAAGTTTGTGTATTAGTTCAGATGTATTAGTTATGGTGTGTTCGTTGCTAAGTTCCAGTGTGTCCTTCAATACTGTTTTTAAATATTTAGATAGCTTATAGCATGGTGCCGATTTAAAATTAATGATTGGTCTCATTGGATTGCCTGGCTTGTGGATTTTTGGTAGCGCAATCAGTGGTGGAGTTGACGGGTTCATTTGGACTAATGTATATGCCGAGTTTGTATCTATTATATTTGTTGCAGTTTTTATAGCCACTTTGATTTCTTTCTCGTATTCATCCGTGGGGTTCACTCTTATTCTACGACATTCCATATCCTCGATGAGTTTTTCGGTTTTTGTTATATACTCATCTTTTTCAATTAGCACAGTTGTGTTGCCTTTGTCCGCCTTCGTTGCGACAATGTTGTTTATCCTGAGTTTATGTTGCAGGTTCTTGACTGTTTTTTGCTCCGTGTTTCTCTTCTGTCCTTCCTTTGCTTTCACTGCCTTGTTTATTATTTCTCTGCACATGTGTCTTGCGTGCTCTTGTTCCTCAACTGGTATTAATGATATTGCGACCTCTGCGTCAACGATCGCCTGTTCCGTTTTTGTTTTTTCGTTTTGGTCTATAATATTGTGTTTCAGTCCCTTTTTAAGAAGTTGTTCTTCCGCCGCGGTTATCGTATCGAAATGGCTCGGGTTTTCTTACCCGGCCAAGGGCTGTTATTTCGATGGAGCTCTACCTTACACGTTGTAATGCCGCTTTAAGTAGCATTACAATATTTCACACCTACACTCTACCTTACTACCACACACGCGCCCACTGCGAATGAAAAGGTAAGCAAAGCATAAAGCACAAAGCAAGTGAGCGCCTAACATGATTTCGCCCATGCGAGATCAAATGCTTATGCACAGCTGTAATTCGCAATTAGTTCATCCCACCTTATGTATAAGAAGATTATTCGCGTTTCAGTAATGATCGAAAGTGTGGTTTCGGTAAGTGAGACGGCAAGTACCACGACATACCGTGAGAAACTTCCACCCTTACCCTGCACAACCCTCCGCTATCGATCAACTTTTTGGTTGCGTCTACGGGACGTAGAGAAGCACCCTAACGGTTGCACCTTCATTCCCGAGACCAGTAGTGAGTCCTTCGGGGCCACTAAATACATTTACCGGTGTGTACTCACGGGCCATCGCCTTACACCAACCGGCATCCACCAACCCGTCGTTGGTGACTTGCACCGTTCCACCGGTCATTGGTAATCTGACACCGATCCACCGGCATTCACCAACCTGTCATCGGTGATTCATACCGATCAACCAACACGTCATCGGTAATTAATACCGATCCACCAACCCGCCATCCGTGATTAGCACCGATCCACCCTACCAGCCACGTTATACGTCGCTACTGACCCATCCTATTCATCGTACCCGACTAGATACCCGTGTGTGTGTGTGTGTGCCCGACTGAAATAACAGCATCAAATCACCGTGTTCTTATTAGTAAAGGAAATGGGACCTCTACTCGACTCTGGATAGGCTGAGCATTACCCCAGCCTTCGATGAAACCCACATCACAACGTCACAATTCTCCCCAAAAATTCTGATCCTTCGAGTAGCTCTTTTTAACGGGGTTGCTCATTACTTTCCTTCTCCGGACAGATGTTGAACCTACCCCCATGGATCTGCTGCATTTTTTGGAAGAAGATTTATTCAAACAAGTAAGGAAAGGGCTGTCTTTGACTATGCCGAAGACCTTATACCTTTCATGAATACGCATCACGGTTTTAAGTGTCCGATCCTTACTCACAATTAGTACAAACTCTGCTAAACTGTTAATTTAAAGATACATAGCCCAAACCTCATTCATCGGAACAATCGATTGTATGGGAGCTATATGTTATGTAGGTCCGATCTGGTTGAGTTTTTACTACACACATAAGATGTATAATAAGTACCAAACGTGCAAAGCTTTACGTTCCTAGCTTTTTAATTGCAAAATTTATAGCCCAAACCCCATTTATCGAAACTATCGATTGTATGGGAGCTATATGTTATGGTGGTCCGATCTGGTTGATTTTTTACTATACACATTAGATGTATAATAAGTACCAAACGTGCAAAGCTTTACGTTCCTAGCTTTTTAATTGCAAAATTTATAGCCCAAAACCCATTTATCGAAACTGTCGATTGTATGATATGAAACTGTCGATTGTATGATATGAAACTGTCGACGAATGATTAATTTCATTCAAAATGGCGGCTCCATACCAAATTTCATCAAGATATCTCAAAAACTGAGGGACTAGTTTGCGTACAAACAGACAGACGGACAGACGGACATGGGTAAATCGACTCAGCTCATCGCCCTGATCATTTCGGTATACTTATTGGTGGGTCTATCTCTTCTTCTTCTCATACTTACAAACATCGGGCCAAAGTTATAATACCATTTCATCTTCATGAAAGGTATAAAAAAACGGGCGGTCCCAATCCGACATTTGAAACAAAATTGTTTGATTTCTGATAATAGCATAAAACTAAAATTTGGAATTAAACCTACTTCTTCTTTAAATGGTCATCTAACCGCCTGGCCGATTTTGACCGTCCAACATAGCTCGCCAGTCGTTTCTTCGTTGCGCCAACTGGCGCCAATTGGAAACACCGCGGGATCGCAAATCGGTCTCCACCTGGTCCTTCCATCGGAGTGGTGGTCTCCCTCTTCCTCTGCTTCCACCGGCGGGTGCCGATAAGAATACCTTCTGGGCTGGAGCATCTTCGCTCATTCGCACTACGTGGCCCAGCCAGCGAAGCCGCTGTGTTTTAATTCGCTGAACTATGTCGGCGTCTGCGTAAAGTTCATACAGCTCATCATTAAATCTACTTAGACCATTATATTTGTAACTTCACCAAGAATAGCAATAACGCTATTATTATAAAAATTAATAAAGCATTTATGATATTTAGCGTTTCATATCAGCGATCAAAAGCCTTTGATAGATCAAGTGGAACCAGTACGATCTTGTCGTCATCCCAAGAGTCACACTGGCCCAACTCCGATCTGGATTCTGTAACATATTAAACTACTACCTATCGAGACTGAACCTTGGCATGCCGAATATTGGCTGTCTCTCCATGACAACAACCATCTGTTCACCTTCTCGAAGCAGCACACTCGTCTAACACCAACTTCAATCTGGTCCTACCTTATTGAAGCCGGCAGGTTCCTCGGACTTCCGTTAGAAGATGAGGACGAGGAAAATATATTACCTAACTAAAAGTTTTGTATTGTTATACCAAAAACATTTCATTTGTTAGCTTGAATTATCGTATATGTTGCGCATTAAAACAAGTTTCCCGCATTGCATTGAGTATTCTTAAAAATATCGGTTGTTTAAGTCCCATTATATAAAAGTAACTATCTATAAATATTCCAGTTAGCTTGGTACTTAACACTTGTAACGAAATCACGTTTTGTAATTAATATACGTCTCTAGAGATTCTATTACGTTTTATTAATAATTCCAATAGCTAATTAATATCTGTGAACGACTTTTTAACGAATGCATATGTACATATGTATATACGTACTTTAGGGTGCTGTGCCAAATAAATGCTAATTTTTTCGATCGGAATAAAAAAATTGAACATGTTTCAAGAATCCGTAAAGGTATTACAACAGATATGAAGATTTGGTAATTCCTTTTCTTTAGCAGACAACTGCTAAAACACGTCCGAAATTATCGGGAAAGGTATCAAAAGACGCGTTTTGACCTCGGTAACAATAATCCGGAAGCGGATTTTTGAGTTTTTGTTTCAGTGAAGAGATATTTGGCGGCCGCCGTGGTGTGAAGGTAGTGTTGCCGGCCTACCACACCGAAGGTCCATGGTTCGAGCCCTGGTACAGGTAACATCAAAAGTGGTTTGAAAATGTTTTCCGAAACGGGGTCGCCCCTCGGCAGTGGTTTGGCAAACTCTCCGAGTATATTTCTGCCATGACAGGCTTCTCAGCAAAAAATTCGTTTCCTTTGTAGATGCCGTTCGGAGTCGGCAAAAAACTGTAGGTCCCACCAATTTGTAGGGAAAATTCAAATCGGCACACCACAAATTGGAAGAGAAGCTTGGCGCAAAAATCTCTTAGGAGGTTTATGATGATATACCTGTTGTATATCGCGCCATAGAGAGAGAGAAGAGATATTTGCCATCAAAGTTGAAAATTTTCTGTCATTTTCATGTGGTTGTTGTAATCACAGATTAGGGTGAACCGAAAAGTGCAAAAAGTGTGTTCTGCGCAGAAATACTGTGGACCGCGTAGCCGGTGTTGGACCGGCTAAGGGTTATTTTTTTGAAGCGCGGCCGAAGGCCGCCTACGCAGAAAGGTGTTCTGCACACAAATACCTTGGATCAAGCCCCCTATTTGGGATCGGACCTGGGTCATTTTTGGGTTTTTCGCGGATAACTTTTCACTGAAACAAAAAATTGCAAATCCGCTTTCGGATTGTTGATACCGAAGTCAAAACGCGTTGTTTGATACCTCTCCCGATATTTTTGGACATGTTTTAGCAGTTTTCTCCTAAAGGAAACAGTTACCGAAGATTTATGTGAAGAGAAAGTGCCTACCAAAATCAGTAGGTACTAGATAGCTAAAATAAAAGCCAATTTTTTGCTCATTATTTGTGAACGGCTTCCAGCTGCCAATTCTATTTCAGCTTTCAGTGTTTTATCATAAACTGCGCCACTACTATTATAGTATCAGGAGGTGTTCTATGGACAAACACTATTTATCGGCGCCGAAAAGCACTTAGCACATTGCGCTGATACCGGCTATGGCATTGGCTTCGTGGTATCAGAGCCAATACCCAGCATTAGTTTACATCAGAAACAAGGGAATAATCAAAACGAAACACATTGAACACATTTATTATAGGAAGTTTAGATGCATTAATGTTTAAAAGTGAAAGAAGAACTCAATAATTCAAACTAACTGCTATCGAAAGTTTTTTACTTAATAGAGTCACATTAAGTCAGGTTTCATTTGGTTGATTCTTTTTTATGTTCCGCGAAAATATTTTCTAATATTTATAGCCTACATACGAGTATATACATTAATAGGGACAAAGTTATTGTATTTCTATGCTATGAAAGTTATATCGCAAGAAAAATTTGCCATTTTTATTCAAAATTACTATTTACAACTCTCGCGTGTACAAAGCATATTCCTAAGCATTACTAGAAAGGATGCGGAAAAACAATTGGCCAAACTCTGGAACGTCAGACATAGGTATGAAGTTACATAAATTTCAAAACTATTATTTTAATGATTGTAAACCTACTGCAAATAAGTCGATGCTTTCTTAGGACGGTATTTTGTCTTCATTTAAAAACAAACAGATTCAAATAGTATTTTAATGGACATTGCATGTTTTGTTCAATTCTAAAGAATACAAACGGTTAGAAAAAAGTTTGCTAGATTCTCTAAGTTTTTACATATTTTAATGTGCCTATCCACTAACTTATAAATTGATATTTAATTATATATTATGGGTTCTAACTCATTTCGCTAAAAATAAAAGTATATTCTGTACCCTGATAAAAACTTGATACTTTTTTCATTTTCCGTATAGTTTTCGTAATTTTTAATAGTTTAAGGCATGTGTTGCCTCATAACTTTGTTTCTGTTTATTCCGTCAACCAGTATACGAATAGTTAATGTATCTTGATAAATGCCAGAGAAACTGTAAAAATAATATGAAAAAATTTAATTTGTTGGTCAACTTTTTCATATTTAATCATGCTTTTATCGAATAATTTGTTAACCAATATATATGTACAATTATTTTGAAACAACCCCCTGTTAATGCTGTTTTTAACGACGTAAAACTTCTTTATATCCATGGAGGCGTTTCTAGAATATTATATTTACCACAAAAACAACATTTATTAACTTCTTATGTATATAAAAAGTTTCTTTTACGTGGCATTCGTAAATGAGGTGTAGCAGGACATACACGTTGCATCCCCCAGAAGGAGTTAGTTATCATATGCTGACCTCATCGGCCTTGGTACCGCTCTTTTATAGTTTTAGGTTCTGATGATACCGTTTTCCTTGTTCTTCGCTAAAGGAACCAAGATTCTCTGGAAACTGGTCAAAGTGACTGCGGAGATATTGGACTTTGATGGATATGTTACATCCTAAGATTTTGAAATTATCCAGCATGTTGTTAGCAATTTCAGAGTAGTTACTTGATTTTTGATTTCCCAGAGAGTTCTTATCAACTTCATTACTGGTCGTTGAACTTGAGAAATCAATATCTTTTATTAACAGTCTTATCTGTGGGCCATCAAAAAAACCCGTTTTTATCTTTTCTATTCTTAGACTAGAAAATTTTCTAGTTATGTAAAGAAAACATTGCCAATTTTTATCTAACGCCTTCACAAATTGTTACATTAAACCTAGTTTAATGTGTAAGAGGGTCAATATCATTTTATCTCTTGTAAATCAAAGGTGGGTTTATTACATTCAGCTTTCCCATGTACAGGCAGTCCCTTTTTGTCCGGTGTTGGTGCTTGGCACGACTATCCCACGGACTATACAAACATGGGTATTTAGTATATCCACTTTCTTATCCTAATAAAAAATTAACCATCTTTAA
This sequence comes from Merzomyia westermanni, assembly GCA_949987695.1. Taxonomy (NCBI): domain Eukaryota; kingdom Metazoa; phylum Arthropoda; class Insecta; order Diptera; family Tephritidae; genus Merzomyia; species Merzomyia westermanni. Next base: position 78,488,222 of record OX465291.1, read on the forward strand.
GTCTACACAAATGCTCCATTTGTGTAAGCATATATGATTTTTTCTGTACAAATCCAATATTTTGATATTCTTCCTTTAATTTTGATGAATGGGCAATGGCTATTGAACCATATTGGTTGCCATTGTGTAAAAGAGCGCACTTAAGGCTTCGTTTAGAGCTGTCTATGAAGAGACGCCATTCATTTGGTTGGTATTCTGAAGGGCCTATTTTGAGAAGGAGACCTTGTGCATCCGAACAAAAAACAATATCATTTTCCGAATTAAAAATGGTAGCAAGTCTTGCTCTCTTGTACCTGCCGCCAACAAGTTTTTTTCTTTAATCTAGAAGCCAACACCTCTGCAGATTCTTTAGATAGTTCAAGATCCCATATCAAATTGTTTAATTCTACTTATGTAAAAGGGTTCGGCTCTGTAGACTACCGGTACAGCAGAAGGAAAAGTTATCGAATGGATTTTTTTATTGTCTTCATTGCATACGGACCCCGAACCTCATACGGGTTCTTTTACCATCGACCCACTGTCTCATGGCACATTTGAGGTATCCACGTTTTCGTCTACAATTTGCAACTTAAAGGACGAAAAATAAGTACTTTTTATAAAACCTGTTATAGTTCTCCTGACCTTTTTGACTGTGTGTTCCTCACAAATGTAACCAAACTCATTTGGGTCATTGATATAACTTCTTCGCGACGAAGACATGATATCAAAATCCATTTATTTATAGAAAGGCACTAAGACTTCGAACCGTGCTCTCGAAAGTACTAATTACAGGACACAAAACTATGTATATATATATACTAGCAGAACCGCCAGATGTTATTCTGCTAAAAATTTACTTGACTCTCCCTTCTCATTAGATCCATATTCTTCTGCCTGCCCACCTTCATTTTCTTCCTCTTTATCTGCTTCTCCTTTTTCATATCGTTTATGTCTTATTCAACTTACCCTATCTGTATCACTATTACTATCACTCTAACTATCACTATCATTATCATTATCACTATCACTATCAAGATCACTATCCCTATCCGTCTCGCTATCCTATTTCCTATCCCTGTCCCTATCCCAGAGCCATCTGCTTGCTAATACCCTAATCAACACTTTAAATTTGATACCCATGTTGTAGGAACACCTTGTAGTGCACATTTTGGGTCATAACTCGGAAAAGGGTTCTCATGTTATTCGAAGAACTACTCTTTTTAAAGAACTCATTACTACCTTTCATTTGATACCCATATCCTATCAACACCTTCTAGGCCCACACCTAGTCCACGTTTTGGTCAATAGCTCGGACTGACTCCAGCGCCGTCTATCGATCTCCAAAGTAACAACATATGTTCCAAATATGAACCAAGTCTGTATTCATTGTAGAATATCCTAGGAACGCCTACGCGGATATAAAAAAGTTACATGTCTTTGAAAAAAGAATTAACAGAAGATGGTTTAGGAATAACTTTACATATACACTGGTTAACAAATTATTCGAGAAAACCGTGATTAAATATGTAAAAATTGAACAAAAAATTTTATTTTTCACATTATTTTTACAGTTTCTCTGGCATTTGTCAAAGTACATTAAATTGATATACTGCTAAAATATCGTATTTTGAACGACATCAAAACTGCGTCGATAGGATAAGCAAAATAAGGTGAGAGCTGACCAAGGAGTTTACCGACTCTATTTGGATGTTGTTGAGGGCCTGTCGATGCAACTTTGGATCAAACGGTGAAAATATGTGGTGCGGGATTTCATCATAGCTTCCTTATTTTCGTATTCGGGTTGCGGTTTGTAACAGTTGATCAGGAATTGCTTGGTTGGCATTTCATTATGCTCTTTAACACACAGCAGTTTTGCCTCACTATGTAGATGGTGTTCAGGTGACATAAGGAAAGGTGTTTCGACTGTACGGTCAGCTAGTGACTTGAGAATTTTTTTGCGGCTTTGTACTTTGGTGGCGCCATTGTTGAGCATGTTATCATGATGACGTCATCCCTAAGATTTTGGGACGTGTGATAGTCGGAAGCTTGATGCCGTCGAGGTAGACGTCGAACTCCATGTTCACCTGCGCTGTCCACGTCGTAAATAAGGTGGCCGAGGGCTTAGGCGGTGGCAGAACCATATTTCCCCCAGCTCATCTACGGAGGGGCCAGTAGCCAAAATCGTGCAATCATCGGCGTAAGAGACAATCGAGTTACCTTCTGGTGAGGAGGCGAGCCTCGATATGTAATAATTAAGTAAGAGCGTTCGCCCTGAATTCCACCGATTAAAGCCAACCCCTCAGATAATTGGCGGTCCAACGCTTCAGACAGAGGGAAGAGTTGAGTCTTCAAGGTCATTAATAAGTTGCGCCAAGCGCAACGAACACAGTCCTGTCGTTAGGGGAATTTTGGTTGTGACCGACATTTATCTAAGTGGTTATGGCGTTCAGCGCGGTAGTCGTACTGTGCATTTTACGGAAACCATGCTGATGTTCGGCGAGCCTCAGGTTAGCGGTGTAGTAATGGAGCAAGATCCTCTCCGAATGACAAAGATGGTCATAGACTGGTTATAGACAGTTGTTAGATAAATTACTCCCTCATCACCGAGATGTTTTAACATGAGCTGGATATTCCATCTGAGCCTATAAATTTGGAGCCTGTAAACATCCGAATGGCATCCTGAACCTCTGAGGTGGTGATGGTAATTGGCGCTTGACTATTTTTCCGTTAGATTTCCTTGTCGACTGGAGGATGCAATACAAATCGCCGATTGAAAGCGCTCGCGTATTTTCCCGGGTTCGCCTGAACCTTTTCTCCGAAGTCGATGAATTTTTTGACGTTAGCCTTAGTCGGATTGGACAAGGATTTGACGGTGGACCATAATTTTCCAACACCCACTTGGTGCGTTTGTCTTGATCAACTAGTCGTCTGATTCCCGTGCTGAGATCCTTAATTTAAGGATCCGTGGGGTCCAAGCGTCCCACATGGTCACGTTCGTTTGCCAGGGCCGCTGCCTCTGCGGGGAACTACACATGAACCTACTTTTTTCTCCCTGATGGAATGTATAGCATTGAGTCTGAATCTATGGCCATGCGAAACGCGCATTCCCATTATCGTACGTCATACTGGGTTGAAGAGGAGCGAGGGATCTCAGTGAAATTCCGAAAACCGACTCGGCTTTGTTGAAATTAGTGTAGGTATGCTTTGCAGAGAAGACAAAGTCGGTGAGGCGATCGGTTGAGATGACAATCGGTAAATGATCTGATGCAAGAGTCAACATCGGTTGGTTTATGAGGCCTGCACTGACGATGGTAATGTCTAGCGAACTTGAACAATTTACCGCGACTGTTGTGCAAAACGTCGAGTCGTCTATTTGTTCAGCGAACTCCTAGGGGATTACTTTGTATCGCGATGGAAAAGCAAATGCTATTCGAAAGCTGTCAAATTACATAAATTTTTTTTTAAATGCGAAAGAAATTTGACAGTGTAAATCGCCTGTCCTCTAATATCGACCTGTCGACTTGAGTGCCAGAGGTCATGGTGTGCGTTCGATATTAAGTGTTCGCTAACTTAACCAGAGACTCTAAAAATTTTGCTTGAAAAGCAAAAGTTGTACTTCACAATTTTATGTCTATCGAATTTGACGGAGCTATTTAAACTTTCTGAGACGTATTTACCAAAAAATTAAAATTACGCTATACCTAAATCTCAATATCTTTAACGGCATTTTATCCTTCAAGAATAAAAGTTAAGCTTATAGTTTCAGCAAAAAGCCTTTTTGACAAGTAATAGTTTTTTGGCCACAAAATCCACAATTTTCAAGCAAAATCCGTGAGATTTTGTGTGATTACAGATCCTAGCACGAAGAAAACAATGGTGGTACTATCTCGTCTTCGACCAAACTTGAGTTTAGCTTTTTCCGCTTATTGCAACAGAAATATTCGTTGGTATAATCTTGTCAACTTGATTCTATCCCTGTGGAGAATTCTGTGGCCGACTACTATAATAGATAACTTTTAATCATCTTATTGTGCCTTACTATAAATTGGTTTCAAAGTCATTCAGTCATTGAGTGTTCAATCGAAAAATTGTACCTAAAATTTGGTAAACAAAAAAACTCAATTGTATTTTTTTATGCGCCACTTTTTTTCATTAGAATCATCTAAAACGTCAAAACAGCACAGTGCAAGTTAAAGTGTAAACAAACCGGTTGAAAGCAAATTTGACAGTTTAGAGAAAATTAAAATGAAAAAAATCGAATCAGCTGTTGAGTTTATATTACCTGCATTGGTATGCCATGATTATAATCAATAAATCAATAAATTTTCATTGTTTATTTTTTTTGATCATGTTTTGATAGCAGGAGATTTACTTATTTATGTATGTTACACATGTACACACATTATAATTAAAATTTACTTATTAACTAATAAGTAAAGGAATTAAAAGTAACAAAAAATTTTTATAATTCACCTGGCTACGTCAATATAAAAGTAATCTGTTTGAAGTCAGCTGAAAACCCGCTCACTTTTTCGGCGCTATCTCCATGTAAAAGTAGTCGGCTAAAGGTAGGCGAGGGAAAGACAAAGCAAGCTGAAAAATAGTGAACTAATAGTCGACTTGTAGTTAACTGATTTCCATACAGGGATGTACTCAATAATTTAAACATACTAGTATAACCTTTGGTCGAAAATTATTCCAATAAAATATTTTACAATACAAATACAATTTAGTTTGCTTTAGATACTTATCAGTAAAGATTGATTGATTGATTGATTGATTTATTCATTTTTCTTTCTGAAATAAACATTTGTATTCAAATTACAATTTTAACTTAAATTAAATTAAGACTGTTAATATTAAAAGAAAGAAAAGGTAAGGCATTCTGTAAAAAGTATTGATATTTTAGTATCGAATGCCGTCTTAAAACAAATTAAATGCACATTATCAAAAGTGTGTGGGGTGAAATTCAGTGTAACCTATACATTGTAAAGTAAATTTAATTAAGTTGGTTTATGAAAAAGATGTGTACATTCTTAAGAGATTACAGATTTAGTTCAAGTTTACTAAGCTATTGGGTTCAGCAAAACTTTGATGTCATTGTGTGATTGTTCTAATAAAAATGATTTAACCTTTGATAAAAATTTAGGCAAACTTCTAATGACACGTATAGACGCAGGTAACGCATTGAAAGTTTTACAAGAGACAATAGTGTAGAAGTTACTGAAGTGAGTTGTGCGATATATGGGAACATAAACAAGTCCGTGTGAGTTTTGTCTTAGATTGTAACTATCCGAGACCAGGCTATGTAAATAACCACAGCGAAGGAAAAATATCTTTAAAGCTTTGTAGTAGTACAAATGTTTTACGGGAAGAATTTTCAGATCTCTAAACAGGTCGATGGTGTGATGAAGACGGTTTACATTCGATATTTTTCTTATGACACATTTTTGAGTAATTAAAAGCTGCTGGATTTTACTATAAGATGCACCTCCCCAACAGCTTATACCATAGTCGAGTTTTGAGTGGACCAACGCGTAATAAATAGTTTTAAGAGTTGCGTTTGAGCAAATCTTTCTCAAGCTATAAAAATAACGAACAGTACAGCGCATGTAGGACTTTAAACGAGATATATGGGTAGACCAACTTAGGTTATTGTCAACAGAAACACCCAGGTATTGAAAGTCGCTGACCTCTTCAATAGAGAAACACTTTTCAGAACAGTTTTTATCGGAACAAAAAGATGTTCCTGAGCACAGCATAGCATTTAAAGCGTAACGCTTGCAGTCAGTGGCATGGAATACTATGGGTATTTCAGGTGAGATTTTTGGATGCCGATTGAAATACATTATCTTAGTTTTCTTGCTAACAATAAGCTTATGTGCAGCAAACCACGCCCTTAGCAAATGTACATCATTATTTACGCCTGCTACCAAATCCAAATAGTTCGATGAACCATACGCAATAGCAAGGTCGTCTGCAAAAGCCGTCACTTTTCCAAAAAATGGTAAGGAAAAGATGGAGTTCAGATAAACCAGAAATAATATTATATTTTGGTTGTTTGTATGTATCATTTTATTTACCAGCTTTTCAAATAGATCTTAGAAATATATCGTGAAAAAAGAAAGACGTTTAATATTCTTTTTAATGGTAACAAAGTTTGAAAACATATAATTACTCCTTGGTGACTGTTAAAAAAAGTTTTCCCATATTTTAGACAAGTCTTTACAAGATTTCTCGCTGAATTGTATAGTTAGAGGCTGGACGTTTGTTTTAGCTATATACACTTTTAAGACCTCACTTTTATATTAAATACCACCGATTAAACATTTTTCAAATTTGCTGTTTAACGTACACCAGTTAAATGTCAAAATTTGATTTTGAGGTTGTTTTAATGAACGTGTGGCGACATCTATCGTTTAGCACCTACGTGAAAAGCTCAGGTGACAACAAAAAGTTTTTTTTTTAATTTCGCTTTATACCCATGTTGGCATATTTTATTTCATTTACAAATAATTAACACAGAATATGGTACACTATGTACATACCAAATTTCATCCAATACGTATATTTGTATCTTATGTATAAAAATAAATGTGTGTCTGTTTTTTTTTTTCAGAGGAGAAAGCATCGAAAGCCTTACAGGCAGTGAGGGACTTAAACCCGCATTGAAACTCCTATCGGATTGTACCGATCTCCCCGGTACTACCGTTAAGTATTCCGTCGGGAGGTGGTTCGAGCACTAGTCTCAACGTCTGTGGTCAGCGTTACTGTACTTTCATTTCAGTTCTGATCTGGGGATCTTTTGTTAAATTTTCATTTTACTAGTCTGGAGTGCTATCGAAAGAAGGTCGTTCTTGTCTAACAGCAAAAAGTTATAAATGTAACTACATACGCATGTAATCCAGCGACTACATCTTTTCTTTCATTTTGTCTGATTAGTTCATCTGAATCTAGGCGGTTGCAATGGCCGTGTTTCCAGTCCGAATCAATCATACCTACGTAAGTTGCCAATCAAGCTCTTATTCGCCAAATGTCTTCAACTACAAGGCAGTGCAGTGGAGAGGCCGCATCTCCAATCTGGTCGGAAGGGCCGTGTTTCCAACCCGCATCTGTGCCGCTTACGTATTTTTCCATAAAGCACTAGCGCATTTTCTTCCGCTACCGTAAAATAAAGCTGGAGAGGTAGAGTCTCCAATCTTTTCCTACGCAGGCTTATGTTTTCAAACCGAAACTCGCTCTAATATAGGTCAGGCAGGCACTCCCTTTTATGTCACTATCTGACGGGTTGGAGAGGCCTTGTCTCCCATCCGTTATTTTTTCTTCGCGTTTCTTTGCTCTTTGCCTTAGCCGTTCCAGACTTCTTAGCGACTTCATGGTTTCTGCGATTACGACGTACGCTGCAGTCCAATGTTCTGCCAATTTTGCATACTAATCTCTCGTGCTTCGAACAGTGAGTTTCTGTCGATTGGGCACATTCCTGAGATTACCAGTGCAGGATCTGTGTGTCTGTGTTACTGTGTGTTTGTGCTTCTGGGTGTCCTTTATAGGAGTCCAAAGTACACAACCGATCTTTATGAAAATTTTACATTATTCTTGGGTCCACTGGTTACAGCATAGGCTATATATAGTTTTGGAAAAGTGGACAGTGATACGCCCTCGTCATAACTCTGAATGTATTAGATCTGAATTAATCACATTTGAATATATGTATACATTAGTCAAGATTTACATAACTTTTTAAAAGTGGGCGGTGACACAACCACACATTTTGTGTTTTTTTTGTGCTTCATTAATGTCCACAGTTTATTGTCGATGTCTCTCAAACTTTCTCGATAGGCTCGGGAGTTCGCTGGGCACGACACAGGCTGTATATAGTTTTTGGAAAAGTCCTAAGTTTATATAAAGCTGCAATTCGGCATAAATTTATTTGGTTCAAGTTAAAAATTAAGATAGTGGGAAGGGTAGAGAGTAAAATTTGTTAAATGTAGGCAAGCTAAATTTTCGGTAGGACAACGTCTGCCGGGTCTGCTAGTATACTTATAACATAACTCGTTTTAGCCGATCTAGCCGTTTTCGAGATATTCTGAATATACGTATATTTTTATATACTTATAGAATAACTTGTTTTAAGTTAAAGTGTTGCTCAGGTGCAACAATAGGTGGCAACCGTACTTAGAAATGTTTTCTTTTTAATACGCAGGAGAATACCTTTCGTTTGGCATATTTCACTTCATTTAAAAAAAATTCAGATAGGTGACAGCCCCGTAAAACATCCAATGTTGCAACACCTATGTAAAAATTCTTAGAATATGGTACACTATGTACATCCAAATCGGTTGAGCCGTTTTCGAGATGGTCTGGATATACAAATATACAGGAATAGCTCACTTTAAGTTATAAGATAAAACTCAAAATCAATTGATTAAATGTAATTAAATAGGATTCGCTCAAATTTTATTCAATCATAGCAGATTTCTGTTCAGCATGACGAGAAATGCACGTTCACATAATTTAAAGTGCCCTTTAAAGTGGGAAGCCTCTAATTTGTACACCTTTCATGAACATAAAATGATACTATAACTTTGGTCCGATGTTTGTCAGTATGACATACAAAAATGACCAGGACGATGAGCTGAATCGATTTAGCCATGTCTGTCTGTATGTTTGAATGCAAACTATTCCCTCAGTTTTAGAGATATCTCCCTGAAATTTGGTATGGGGCCACTATTTGACAACATATTAATCAACATCATCAATAAACCAACAAAATCGGACCAACATAACACATAGTCCCCAAACAAACGATTGTTCCGATAAACGAGGTTTGGCCATAACTCTTGCAAGTAAATAGCTAGGAACGTAAAATTTTTGTAGCTTTTGTACTTATTGCAAATAAAAATCGGACACTAGAAACCGTGATACTTGTTCATAAATTCATAAAACAAGACAGCGCACTCTTTACTTGTTTATTTTTAGGGTTTAGATACTGATAATAATAATCATTTTTTTTTTTTTTTTTATTTATTAACAAGAGTAATAACTAATTAATAATTACTACACCTAAATAATATGTAAGCACTATTTCTCAAATAAAAGACTTAACTATATCTATACGTGCATGTGTAAAATAAATATTTGCACCGACCCAACGAAAATCTCATGAAAATCTCTCCAACAACCGCCCCCATAGAACGCAAAGAATATCTCTTAGAATGCATGCCAGGAATGGGCTCATATATTCCAAAAACAGACGCCCATATTCCAAGAAAACTCCTGAAATTCCACGAAAACGGGCCGTCATGAAACCCCTTTGGTTAGGTGTGGTAGAGCATTGGAGTATGATTAATGTAATTAAATTGAGTATTATACTCGTATACGAATCTTACATAGTTTTATGTACTTATTTACTAAGTTTATACTCTCTGTGTCGTGATTTTTGAGATAGGATGATGGTTTGATGTTATTGAAAATGGAGGTTCTAATTTGATGCAGTCCGGAGCAAACGTCCAAAATATGGGTAACAGTATTGTCGGTCGACCCGCAGTGGGCACACGCTTGTGGTCCTGAGCCATTTAAAAGATGTGAATGCGTGGTGACTGTGTGTCCGATTCTAAGGCGTACAAATGTTGTAAGTCTAGTGCATGATTCATTAGGTGAATATGTTGGTGGATCGCCTGTGGGGTTTGAATCTTTGTACCAGTGATGATAGTCTGACCAATCTTGTGTAAAGTCTCTATAGAGGGATTTTTTGGCAAGTTGTTTGATATCTTTGTCGATGACATAATCGCACATGTGCAATGGTTGATAACTAGCTTCTTTAGCAAGTCCATCCGCTTTTTCGTTCCCCTCAATGCCAACATGGCCTGGGATCCACATTAGTTTGATTGTGTCTTTATAATCGAAGAGGATTTTGCTGATTTTATTAATCACTGGGCTTTTACTGTTATATGCTGAAAGGGCTTCTAGAGTGGATTTGCTATCACTGCATATGACGTATTTATCACCACTGAGGGAGGCGTATTGTACCGCTTCGAGTAATGCAACAGCTTCAGCTGTGAATATCGAGCAATGCGTTGGTAAAGCACCGACGGCAATTGTTGCACCAAGCTCGTTTGCCACCGCAAACGTAGAGCTGGTGTCGGATTTTGAACCGTCAGTATATAAAACTTCCAAGATCCCTTCAGAGGTTCAACAGATTTGTTGTAAAGTTGCCTGTATTTGTTGGCGCTGGTAGACGTCTTTGGATATTTTAGGAGGTTGTTTATAAACACAGCCCTTGTTGATAGCCATAGAGGAGGAGTATCTAATTGTAACAGCGCTGGTTTTGAATTCTAATTCTCTTGCAAAGTTAAAGGCACGTGAAATCGCTGATGTTGATTTGCCTTTGTTTCTTTCGAGCCATTCTGCTTGAATGTATGAAAATATTAGTTTACTTTTGCAATGAAGCATTTTTGCAATTAGCATCATTGAGTTGTGCTGTATTCTTTCGTGGATAGCTGGTAGCCCAGCTTCAGCTAAGATAGCTTTCGTTGGCGATGTCGCAAAGGCGCGAATGCTTCTCCTAGCAGCGGCGTGGTGCTTGCAGACGTTTGATATGCGTTTTAGCGCAGTTTCCATATATTGGAAGTCCAAAATCGATTTTAGAGAGTAGCATGTATTTTGTAATATTTACAAGTGTTCTTATATGTACTAAGCAATGTTTAGAAGACAAGTATTTAATGATATTTAGTCTAGAGATTAGGCTTATTCTAACGTACTCACAATGCTCTTTGAAAGTAAATCTCTTATCAAATATTATGCCCAGAAACTTTAGGCTGTTAGTATGGAGGATCGGGGAGTTATAAAGGGAGAGGGTGGGAACGACGCATTTGTGTTTTCTACAGATATGGAAAGATGTGCTTTTGTTAGCCGATAAGTTGGCTCCAGATATTTTAGACCAATTATTTAAATCTATAAGAATATTAGAGAAAGTGGTATTTACTGCGTTCCAGCCTTTGGTATTTGAAAATATTACTACAACATCGGCATACGAGTATATAAAGTGCTCGATTTGGTCATATGCGCTGATAATTCTGCTGATTGCGTTGAAGGCGATAGTAAAGAGAGTGACGGATAACGGTGATCCTTGAGGGATACCATTATGAAGTGGGTAAGTTTTAGATTTTTGGTTGTTTGCACGAACGAAAAACTTACGATTTGATAAAAAGGATTTTACGATGTTATACAGCTTTTCTCCAACTTTCCATCGTTTAAGTTCTTCGAGTACACAATGAGCCCCAATCCTGTCGTAGGCTTTTTCAAAGTCTAAGCTCAGTATTGAAACGTGAGTCTTTGTAGCAAGGGAGTTGGAAGTAAAATGTTCAAACATCAAGAGGGGGTCAATTACGCCTAAGCCTTTTCCGAATGCGAATTGGTGTGGATTAACCAGACCATTTGCTCTGCAAGCCATATCAATCTAAGTGAAATAATTTTCTCTAGAGCTTTAGACATACACGGTAAAAGTGAAATCGGCCTGTAGTTCAGAATATCAGTATTTGGTTTATTAGGTTTTGGGATAGGTATAATGGCCGCAGTTTTCCATTCTTGTGGGTATACACCTTGGTCAAAGATCAAGTTATATAGCAGAATAAGTCTTGACTTTAAGGAAAAAGGTATATTACGTAAAATGGGATAAGATACTTTATCTGTACCCGGGGTTTTGCCCGTCATTGTCGAAATTGTACTCTCAAATTCAACTGATGTTATTGAGTGATCAGTTTTAATTTCGAAAGAAGAGGGAAAGTGATTTATATAGATTTCATTTTTAATCTTTTCATTGAGAGTGTTGAAATTTGAACTGAAGTTTGAGGAATGTGAGTACTTTCAGGTTTCAGAAAATTTATCTGCAATGATTTGTGAGTCATAGATAGGGCCTTCTGTAGAATGAATAAAAGCGATGTGGTTTCGTTGGGGTGATGAAGTAAAAGTTTTTATATCCGCCCACACTTTTTTGGGGCTGGATGAAGGTGTGATTTCCGAAGTAAGTTTTTCAAGGGATTGCCGTTTTGACGATTTAAGCTCTCGCCTGAAGAGGGCATTTGCTTTTTTGTATTTAATAAGATTTTCATCGGTTCTATTACTTTTATATTGGGACCATGCCTTTGCTTTGAGTTCCTAAGAATCGACAAGAGATTAGACCAGTAAGGTAATTTAGAAAAGAATTTTTTCGTGCTAGTTTGGGGTATTGCGAGGTGAGCGGCTGAGCGAATAATCGATTTTATCGCTGCTGCTTCTGCGTTTATATTCGTCAGACATGGTTTTTTATTGGAAAGAGATTTTGATATTTCACAGAATTTAGGCCAATCGGCTTTTTCGGGAATGAATTTTGCGGTGGGTTTGATTTGATAGGAAGTGGGGGTTGAAAGGGATGTTACGATTGGGAAGTGATCACTATTGTGTAGGTCATTTAATGTTTTGGAGGAAAGCTTAGGAGCTATAGATGCTGAGGAAAGGGTAATATCGGGATGGGAAAAGGTTTTATGGGTTGAGAAATGGGTAGGCGCACAATCATTGAGCACGACTAGGTTTTTTGAGAGGATTAAATCTTCAATGATTTTACCTCTACTGTTGGGCGCAGGTGAACCCCAGAGGGGACTCCATGCATTGAAGTCACCCATTAGTATGATGGGAGTGGAGACCAGATTAATAATGTCAATCAGATCTTTGAGGCCAAAGCGCTGGTCAGGGGGGATGTAGCATGAAATTATTGTAATTTTCAAGCCAATATCCATTTCTATTGCTAACCATTGGAAGCTTGAGGTAACAGGAACCACCTTGTAGTGCAATGATTTCTTTAGAAAGATGGCTACACCTTGTTGACAAGATGTATTTTGGGGGTTGTTAGTGAAAAAACTAACATATTTGGGGGGATATGTGTTTCTTGTAAAGATATTATTTCGGGGTTAAATTCTTTTATAAGTAGATTTAAGTCTGGGTAGTTGTTGAAAAGACCATTAAGGTTCCACTGGAGGATATTCATAATTCGCTATCGCTCATAAGAATTGAATTTGTATTATCTGAATTGATGGTTTGGGAACCACTGGGATACAGATAAGAAGTAAGTTGCGGTAAAAATTCTTATGAGAGAGAGTTAATATGAGAAAAAAATTCATTAGAAAGAGTATTAGTGATTATTGGAGTCTCATGAGACTCAATTGTGTGTTCATTCTGTGTTTCTGGGTTTTCTTTATTTTCTGCTATTTCTTCATTTTCTGTGTTTTCTTTGCTTGCACTGTTTGATTCAATGCTAGCACTATTTGTTGTTGGTTGTTTGTTTGTTGGTTTTGTTCGTTGGAATTTTTCTTATTATTTTTGATAATTGGTCTTTTTACTATTTCTGAGAAGGGAGTTGAATTTTCATTAATTTTTTGTGGGGTTTGTTTTCGCTGAATTTGTATATCTTCGCGGATTGAACATTTATTGTCGGTTTTTATCGCAATAACTTCTTTCATTTGGAAAAACTTAGGGCATGACTTACTTGAGGCTTTATGATCGCCGGAACAATTAGCACAAAGAGTGCGAGAACAAGGTGTGGGATCGTGAGGGGGAAGTGAACAAGAGTCACATGCAGGTGATTTTGTGCACCTTTTCTTCGTATGGCCAAGTAGTTGGCAGTTTTTACACATCATTGGGTTAGGGTAGTAAGGCCTAACTTTTGTGGTATACCACGATACTTCAATTTTTGTTGGCAAGTGGTAGAGGTCGAAAGTTAGGAGTAATACTCCTCTTGGGGGAGGTTTGCCGTCTATATATTTTGGGAATCTGTGACACCCTGTTCTTTCAAATTTTCCACAATCTCTTTTTCTGGGACGTCATTTAAACATGGTGCGTAAATTGTGCCCTTTGTGGAGTTAAGGTTATTGTGTAGGTCAAATTTCACATGGCATATGCCAAACCAATATTTTGTGGAGAGGAATTTATTTGCCACTTCAGCATTTTCAAAAATAAGAGAAGATTTCCGGCTCTTAGCTCGGATATGTTTAAAATATCAGTGCTTATGTTCTTCAAAGCTTTGTGAACAGCAAAACACGAGTACTTGTTAAGAGGCTTATGTGGTTTTGTGTTGTTGTCCCTATTGTCTTTATTGTTGTCTACAGCACTTGCCACTTTTTTCAAAACTGTTAATGGTGGAAAAAATCCTTTTGTTATTTTAGTAGTCTGTTTTTTACGTTTGAATTCTGGGCTTTCCAATAAAATGGAAAACCTATTATCCCCTAAAGGGGGCCCCTTCGGACCCATTTTTATTTATTTTTTATTTCAATGCAATGGTACAAATTTAGTGCACACGCGAATGAAAAAAAAAAAAATTAAGAAACCCCGTACAGGAGAGGAAAGAGAAATATAAAGTATGTAAGCACTGAGCGTACGGTATCGAGCTAGTTGATAGACACAACCGAATGAAGCAAAGGTTAGTCGATGACTGTAATAATAATCAATTATTGAAACTTGGCATAAGTCTTTTTTTATAATTGTTATATTTATATTTATTTCCAAACTTACCTTGTATACGTCATTTTATTATTGCTTCTGTTGTACTATGTATAAAAGATCGTAGATCTTATTGTACTAATATCGTGCAATTATACTACTCCCAACCCTATTTTGCTGCAAGAATTGTAGGTATTTCGCTAAATCCTCTCATCCCCTCACAAAAAGGACGAGCAATTGCTTCTCATCGATTTTTGCCAATTTGTCTTATTGTGAATACAAAACATTTAACGCTTGTTGGCGATGCATGCTATAAGGCAGTAGTAAGGCCCTCTGGTAATCTTGCATGTGACTCATACATTTCGTGCAATCCATGCACCATGTAAGACTAAGCGAATCCGCCTAATATAATGTCAACCAGAAATCGTAACCACCTTCGTTTCAGATAATTTGAAATCAGCACATTTTTCCCATATGTGTTTTCACCACAACACTTTCTTGTTATCAATAGTTAAATTTGGCCCACAAGATTTTTTCGTACATAAATATCAAATGGTGTGATTAGCTTTAAACAACAATTATTTCTTAATCTCCTTTTCTAAACAACAACAACTCAAAAGGCAAACTACATAATGTAATAAAAATTATAGTGTTAGCTTAGAAATCCAGCGAAGAGTTACCCTTGCCAATAAATCTTACTTTGGACTGAGTGGGCAATTGAGAAGCAAAGTTCCCTCTCGACGTACAAAAACCACGCTCTACATGTCGGTCATAATACCCGTCCTGCAATATGGAGCAGAACCATGGACGATGACAGCAGTAGATGAGTCGACCCTTGAAGTATTCGAAAGAAAGGTTCTTCGAAAGATTTATGGGCCTCTGCGCGATGCCGACGGTGCTTACCGAAGAAGATTTAATGATGAGTTGTATGAGCTCTACGCAGACATCTATAATCCTATGAATTAAAACTCAGCGGCCACGTTGGCTTGGCCATGTAATGCGAATGGAAGCAGATGCTCCGGCCCGGAAGCGATTCTTATCGGAACCCACCTATGGAAGCAGTGGAAAAGGGAGGCCTCCACTTTCTTGGAGAGACCAAGTGGAGAACAATCTACGATCACTTAGCGTTTCTAATTGGCGTCACCTGGCCATAGTTCAGACGGCTAAACAAGCAGCTATTAAGGGCTATTGACCCATACTCGTATATGTATGTATGTAATAAAAATGATTGAAAATAGTCAACATCGTAAAAATAGTAACGGCCTTGTTTATTCATGGTAATTTTGACGAAAGAGAGCCTAACATTACATTTAGGTTTCTCTTTTAAAACAAGCACAGGTAATCCTTAGCCGAAACCAGATTTTCTCCCTGTCATTATTTTCGTTAGCCCATATCAGCCTCAACGCATGCTGACTATTTCTTTAATTTATAAACATTTACAACATTGGTGCTTGCTTTCTTACTGGATGATAAGTCTCAATCAAGTGTATATAACTAAGTAAGAGATTAGGGCATGCTATTATAAAGTTTGATTATTAAAAAGAAAGAAAGCTATGGTCAATACTAAATAATAATCTTCCTTTTCCTTCTGAAAATTTTTTACTATTTTTGCAAAAAAACTTGTTCCAATTTAAAAACTGCATTTTGAAATAATTTTGTATATTTTCATTATTCCACAGTGTATTTTGTACATGCAAAGTTCTAGTCAATTCTACCAACAAACTCTTTTATATGAAATACAATAACAATAAATTATATCTTTTGGAAGTGCTCATTCCGGAGTTGCTGTTGTTACGGGTAATACTGCCAAAATTCGCAAGATCGTGTTCATGTCTTTTCATTAAACGCTCGGAAAATTCTGTGCTTTAAGGTCCTGAACACAAAGTTTGTTTCTAAAAACATAATTTAGTTCAAACCAACTTACTGTTAATGCTTTGGGAGCATTTTGGAGGTTCTGAAGGCAGATTCGTTGCCTCCACATATTTATTTCTGAGATGAAATTTACCTCTGAACAATACAATATTCCCTCATAAAATTTGTAAAGATCTTTGAATTTTTTTTTTATTAAATTGATTTTTAGAGAATAATTGTCCGAAACTTTGGAAAACTGATTTATGGTTCTTAAAACGGCTTTGAATTTGACAATTGAGGGTATCGATTAATGGAATATAAAAGGAAATTCTGTAGTGATCTTCAAGTTTCTGTGTTTCAACATTGCAACAAAATTCACGGGTTTCCCTGCCCAAACATAAATTTCCAAAATCGACTAAGTGATACTTGTTATTCCAAAGTAAATGACTAGATGAGTTTAGCTGGTTAAGCTATTCTACAAAAAAAAAGTGGATTCTATTGTAAGCATTGTAAGGTTAGAAAAACTAGTAAGTAAACCGTCCGCGAATTGGAAGCACGCTAAAAAGGCCATGGTACAATTATTCTCGGCAAGAATTAATGTAGCGTAGAATTCATAAAAAAGGCATTAAGATTTTAGTTTGTAATTTTTCCCCTTCGTTTTCTAGTTTGGAGCGCTTTTGTTCAGGCCAATTATGTCATCACATCGCTTATTGCAGCACTCATTAGCTCCTTTCGTTTCACGCCCTTATTGTACTAACACATTTTCGGTCATCCTGGTCAACATATAAGGCGATAACTGTGAAACCGATAAAGTTATCGAAAAAGGTATATTTCAAATTTTATGTTAGACGTCTAGTAATGCAACGGTGAAAGGTCATTCCATTCACTTTGGATTTGGATTCTATTGGCTTAATAATAACCCCTCCTATCACATTTCCTTGAATATCTGCAGTGTACAGACATCAACCTGTTACAAGTTTATTATATGCAGAGATTTGATTTCATTTCATTTTCATTTATTTAGTAGAATCATTAATACAATAAGACGTAATTGCTGTCATTTTTAGTACAACCGTTACTACGAAATGCCGATTTCGATATTAAAAAATTTTGTCGAAAGACGGCGTGAAGCTATTTTTACCTAAGACAACTGAATATAGGTTATCTACATTGAAATTCAACAGTCAAATCTATATTTAATGCTTCAATATACTTCTTATCCAAACGCAAATCGCACGTGTAATGTAACAGTCCGAGCAGTTGTGTGAATAAAAAGCACCAAAAAAGGGGTCCCAGTGTAATTTATATTTCAGTTATTACATACTTTTTAAACTTTTAAAATTATGTGCTTCATGTTGAAAATAATCTGACAAAAGAGCAGATTGTTTCAACAATGCAAGGCAACTTCGAAACTTTCTTCGAAAATTGTGTAGAGTAACAGTCCATACAAAGTCTTTCATAACTCTTAAGTAAGAAGGCACGCACAAATTTTCATATAAGGAGTGCGTTTGAAAAAAATGTCACCTTTATTTTATTCAGCAATTTTTGCAATTTGATTTGAAAATTTTTTTCTGTAGTATGATTAGAAATAAATGTCAGAAAAATACTGTTTGAAAATATTTTCGCTAAATGCTTTAGTTCACATAAAAATGGCAAGCGAATTGGAAGTACGAAAAACTACTATTCTTAAAAGTTGTCAAGACCACCGTCAGTGGATTTGCAAAAAAATTGACCGAACCCCGTTTCGAGGGTGTTACAAAACTTAAAGAACAAATTAGCTGTTACCCGTAAGCCAGGTTCGGGTAGAAAAAGGGCATCAGTGACCAAAACATGAAAAAGAAAATCATCACAGAACCCCTAATATTTCAGACGGAAAACTAGCGCAGAAGGTGGGATGTTCCGAGTTTTTTGTTTTTAAAGCAAAAAAGGAAGCTGGTCTCAAAACGTTCAAGGTTCAAAAAGTTCCAGACAGAAACTCTGTGAAGAATGTGGAAGCAAAAAATCGCGCAAAAAAGCTAAAAATTTGTTTCTTTGAAAAATTCAATTACTGCATCATGGACGACGAGGCGTATGTTTTAGCTGACTTTTCGCAGCTTCCAGGCAAGGAGTTTTACACAGCAGTGTTGCGCGGGAATGTGGACGAAAATTTAAGTCAAAAAGGCAGTCAAAATTTCCTCGTAAATTCCTGGTTTGGCAAGCAATCTGCAGCTGTGGAGAAAGGAGCAGTGCTTTTGTAACTATGGGAACAATAAACTCCCAAATATACATTAAAGAATGCTCATGTCCTAAGACGACATAAGGTTTCCTCTTTTTTTTGGCTTGACCTAGCTTCTTGTCATTATAGCAAATTGGCTTTGGAACGGTATTCAAAAAATAATGTGCTTTTGGTGCCTCGAGAAGCAAATCCGCCCAACTGTCCAGAACTCGGGCCAATTGAAAGATACCGGGCATTGGTGAAAAAAGAAACTAAAGCAACAAAAAAAGTAGCAAGGAATGCCAAAGACTTTCGGGAAAAGTGGAGTTCAGCAGCTCGAAAAGTGCCAAATACTACTATAAAACAAGTAAGGTCGGCGCTGTCTTCGGCTGTGCCGAAGGCTTTATACCTTTCATGAATTCCAAAATGAGGGATAAATGGCCATAATCCTTTTATCTGAACTATCGGTTGTATGGGATATATACTATATAGAGCTCCGATCTTTGTGATTTTTTTACGAAATCTTTTAATATCCATAATAAAATATCTCACCAAGTTTCAAGTTTTAATCTTTTAAAATGAGGGAGAAATGGCCATAATCCTCTTATCTGAACGATCGGTTGTATGGGATATATACTATATATGTATAGCTCCGATCTGGGTGATTTTCTTACCAAATCTTTTACCATCTATAAACAAATATCTCGCCAAGTTTCAAGTTTTAATATTTCAAAATGAGGGATAAATGGCCATAATCCTCTTATCTGAACGATCGGTTCTATGGGATATATACTATATATAGCTCCGATCTTGCTGACTTTTTTACGAAATTTTTTACTATCCATAAGAAAATATCTCACCAAGTTTCAAGTTTTAATCTTTTAAAATGAGGGAGAAATGGCCATAATCCTCTTATCTGAACGATCGGTTGTATGGGATATATACTATATATGTATAGCTCCGATCTTGGTGATTTTTTTACCAAATCTTTTACCATCTATAAGCAAATATCTCGCCAAGTTTCAAGTTTTAATCTCTTAAAATGAGGGAGAAATGGCCATAATCCTCTTATCTGAACGATCGGTTGCATGGGATATATACTATATATGTATAGCTCCGATCTTGGTGATCTTTTTACCAAATCTTTTACCATCTATAAGCAAATATCTCGCCAAGTTTCAGGTTTTAATATTTCAAAATGGCCATAATCCTCTTATCTGAACAATCGGTTGTATGGAATATATACTATATATACTCGTATGTAGAGTTAATGTTTAATAAAACGCGTGTTTTCTACTGCGTGATCGGATGAGAAGTGTTTTTTGCTGCTAATCTACTATGCTACTCTACCTATAACTCGCGTTATTTGCAAAGTTAACCGGTAACTGCAAAACACTCTCATCTTCGTTTATTTATGTAACTGGAATTAAAAGTAAAACAAAACACAAGATCTTATTCTTACGATGGCCAAAGAAGAGCTTAAAATAAAGAGAGAAAGTAAAGAATGATAATAGTGAATAGAGAATGTTAAAGTTGTCCCAGTGGTGCGAAGGCACCACAGTACTCCGCGTTTAGAGAAAACGTACAGGTTTGCGTATATTGCGTGTTGGCCTGCCGTTTGTTGTTGCTGTTTGGTGGTTGGGTTCTGATTGCGGTCGGCAGCTTTTCGTTGCCTCCACTGGTAATTTGGCCGGTACATCCTCGAGCCAAATGTATGCCGGTTTTAAACGGTCGATGCTAATGTTAGCCTGTTTTCCTCGAATTAATACTTTAAAAAATTTTGTTTGCCGCTGCAGTACCTCGAATGGGCCCTCGTACGGGGCCGTAAGTGACGGGTGAATGCTGTCAGTGCGGACCATGACATGGGAGCATTTAGATAAATGTGGGTGGACAAAGCGTGTGGCTGAAGCATGAAATTTGGTTTTCGTCCGTCGTAATTTATTCATCTGGTATCGTAAGTTTTGCAGAAATTCGTATGGTGTTATTTCGTAGTCGGAATATTCGATAAATTCGCCTGGTATTTTAATGGTTGACCCATATAACAGTTCTGCAGGTGAAGCTTTCAATTCCTGCTTGTATGAAGTCCTTAGACCCAAAAGTATAAGAGGTAAGTTGTCTGTCCATTGACCTTTCCCGGTAGCCAAAATTGATGCTTTGAAGGTCCTATGCCAACGTTCGACCATACCATTTGCCTGCGGGTGGTATGGCTTGGTCCTAATGCGCTTGGTTCCCAACATCTTATATAGTTCTTTCATGAGGTGAGATTCGAACTGTCGTCCTTGATCGGTTGTTATGTACTGTGGGCAACCATATCTAGCAACCCATGTTGTTACGAACGCGCGAGCAACAGTATCGGCTGTCATGTCGGGGATCGGAATGGCTTCTGGCCACCGAGTGTCGATGCACTTTTGATTTTTGACACTGAATACAATTACGTACGAAGAGCGCTGTTTGCCTGCGTATTCCTGGCCACACGAAACGTTCGGTGACTAACCGGACAGTTGCTTTGGATGTTACTCATTATTAGTGACCGAAAACGTTTTGATATGTCAGGTCGGATGATTTTTGTGGATACGTCGTAAAGCTCTTCATCGCAAGCCATTTTAATTTGTTTTAGGTTTAGCGAAGTAGTTTCGCTTTTCCGCAGTTTCCCTAGTTCGCAGTCGGTCAGTTGTTCTTTCGCAATTTCGGTGAAATCAATCTGTGATTCGATAGCTAGGATCCTTGATAATAAATCCGCCATGTTGTTGGTGGAGCCCTGTATATGGCGCAGATCTGTTGAAAACTGGCCTATGTAGTCCAGGTGACGTTGTTGTCGTGGTGATGCTTTTTCGTTACTTTGTTGAAAGGCGTACGTAAGTGGTGTGTGGTCGGTCAATATATAAAATTGTCGACCTTCCAGCATATATCTGAAGTGCTTTATCGCTTTGTATACGGCCAGTAACTCACGGTCGTATGTGCTGTACTTCCTCTCTGTGTTGGTAAGTTTTTTAGAAAAATATCCAAGGGGTTGCGGCCCATCTGCGGTCGTTTGGTTGAGGGCGGCGCCCATCGAGACATCAGATGCGTCGGTGGTTAGGAGCAACATGGCTTCCGCGCGTGGATGGGCGAGTATTGCTGCCGTTGCAAGTTCGTGTTTACATTTTTTGAAAGCGCTTGTTTGTTCGTCGGTCCATGACAGTTTTGTCTTATCGTTTCGCTTGTTGCCTGGTATCATTTCTGTTAGGATGCGTTGGTATTCTGCAGCTTTGGGTAGGAATTTACGGTAGAAGTTAATTGTTGCAATAAACTTTTTTAGTTGATGTGCCTCTAGGGGTTTTTCGAATTTTCTTACAGCTTCTACGCGTTCCGCCAATGGTTGAATACCGGATGCTGTGATTAGGTGGCCAAGGTACTTAATTTTCCTTACACCGAATTCGCATTTGGCAGGGTTTATGACGAGGCCGTACTCCTTTAAACGTGTTAATACGGCGCGGATATGTTTCCGGTGCTCCTCGTCATCTTGTGATGCGACGAGTATGTCATCTATGTAAGCGAAAACGAAGTTCAAACCGCGAAGAGCTTCGTGAATCCATCTTTGGAACGATTGGGCCGCGTTTCGCAACCCAAACGGCATATACAAATATTCATAAAGGCCGAATGGTGTCGTTATAGCTGTTTTGTGGACGTCATCGGGATGTATCGGCAATTGGTGATACGCCTTTTGTAGGTCAATTTTGCTAAATATAGTTTTTCCGGCTAATATCGCTGTGCAATCATGCAAGTACGGTATTGGATACCTATCGGGTGTTGGCTGTGCGTTAAGCCTGCTGTAATCGCCGCACGGTCGCCATGATCCATCTGATTTTTTAACCATGTGTAACGGACTGGCATAGTTGCTGTTGGATGGCCGTATGATACCTTGGCGCATTAGGAGCTCGAATTCGGCTTTTGCTATACTCCAAACGTCGCACCCGAGCAAAAACTGGTTGTCCCGTCGTCTCGATTCGGTGTTGCGTCAAAAGACTTCTGGACGTTCTAGGGTTGTGATATCTTTATACTCATTCAATATTTCTACGAAAATGGCGGTGCTGTCGAATGTGCGGATTATTGATTCGGTTACCTGTTTCGGAAAGCACTTAGTTTTAATCTTCGTTAAGTTGTCAATTAAGTTATTGTTTTTCAGGTCGATGAGAAGCCCATGGTGGCGTATGAAGTCGGCGCCTATTATTGGAGTACGAACGTCTGCGATGATAAAAGGCCAATCGAAAGTTCGTCGCAGGCCAAGATCGAGACTAAGGTTTCGTTGGCCATATGTGGCGATTGGAGTGCCGTTTGCTGCGTATAATTGTATGGTTGATTTGGTGCTTGCCGTTGAATATTTCCGAGGCAGTACTGATACATCTGCTCCCGTGTCGATCAAAAAGGAAATGGCGGATTTTTTGTCGTTAATCGTTAGCGCCATTCTCGGCATTTTCTGCTTTCAGAGCCGAATTTCCTGTGGTACCAACATTCGTCGGGATAGGCGGGTGTATTGCTCCGAGTTCGCTCGGTGGATCGTTGCCGAGATCGATGGCGCGATCGGTCGAGTTGTCTGTCACGTGCGCTGTACATGCGGTCGAATCTCTTTGATAGTTGATTTATAGCACAGCGCAGATCCTCGTATTCCCCTTTCGGATCCTTTGCTTTAGCTGGCGATGTCGTTTGTTGGTTACCCGAAGGGCTTTGTAGCGCCGTTTGCTATTGATTTGGAGACTTATGGTATCCATAATAGCGTCGGCTATTTCGAGATATTCTTCCGGTGGGCCTGTGCACGCGGCGACTGCTGCGTGAGCATAGATCGGTAAACGTTTTGCCCAAATGTTCTTGACTGCAGTCTTATGCATGGTGTCGCTTGCTAACCTCATCATTTCGGAAAATAATTGACTCGGCTTTTGGTCCCCTAGCTGGGTTTCATTTAGCATCTGGTTCAGTCGCTTTTGTTGGCTATCGGCACAGAATGTTATAAGTCGTGTTTTTATGTATTCGTATTTTCCTTGGTCAGGGATTTGACCTGCCATGGCTAAAAAGTCTTGCAACATTCGGCGTCCTAAGGCTGCCATGACGGTGTTGAACTTTTGAACGTCACTTTTGATACCCATTGCTAAAAACCAATAGTCCAAACTCAGGAACAATCCTTCGATATTCCTACGGTCGATTGTTGGCATGTCAATTTTTACAGAAACCCTGTTCACATCTTGAGTTGTAGTGCACATTTTCTGATTACTCGTTCCTGATGATTGGAGGTCGCCTGCCATTTCACTTTTTTCCTCGCTCGAGTTGCCGCCCTTGTTATCCGGTGTTGGTGGTGTCATTCTGCTAAATGTACTCGAATGATTTACTGAAGAGTGTCGTGTTGTTTTTTCACTGGGGTCACCAATGTAGAGTTAATGTTTAATAAAACGCGTGTTTTCTACTGCGTGATCGGATGAGAAGTGTTTTTTGCTGCTAATCTACTATGCTACTCTACCTTTAATTCGCGTTATTTGCAAAGTTAACCGGTAACTGCAAAACACTCTCATCTTCGTTTATTTATGTAACTGGAATTAAAAGTAAAACAAAACACAAGATCTTATTCTTACGATGGCCAAAGAAGAGCTTAAAATAAAGAGAGAAAGTAAAGAATGATAATAGTGAATAGAGAATGTTAAAGTTGTCCCAGTGGTGCGAAGGCACCACATATAGCTCCGATCTTAGCGATTTTTTTTAACAAATTTTTTATTATCTGTATGCAAATATCGCACCAAGTTTCAAGTTTTAATCTTCCAAAATGAGGGATAAATGGCCATAATCCTCTTATCTGAACGATCGGTTGTATGGGATATATACTATATATAGCTCCGATCTTGGTGATTTTCTTACGAAATCGTTTGCTATCCATAAGGAAATATCTCACCAAGTTTCAAGTTTTAATCTTTAAACATGAGGGAGAAATGGTCATAAACCTCTTATTTGAACGATCGGTTGTATGGGAGATATATGCTATAGTGACCCGATTATACCGGATCCGACAAATGTCTAATACAATACAAAAATACATCCGTGTGCCAAATTTCATCGAGATATCTCAAAAATTGAGGGACTAGTTTGCGTTCAAACAGACGGACGGACGGACAGGCGGACATGGCTGTATCAACTCAGTTCATCGTCCTGATCAATTTGGTATACTTAATGGTGGGTCTATCTCTTATATTTCTAAACGTTACAAACATCGGACCAAAGTTAATATACCATTTCATGTTCATGAAAGGTATAATTATTAATGGAAGGGGTCCCGGAAAAGTTAAAACGATTTTTACAACAATAGTAGGGACAAAGTTGTTGATATATAATAAAACTTGTAATTAAAAGGACAACTAACAGCTTTTCAAAATCGGACTACTAGTTTACGATATTTGTCATAATTAGTAAATGACAATTTTTTCAAACGCACTCCTTATATAGAAAATGTTACTTCAGAAGCAGAATTTTAGGTGCATACGCAAAAAATATTGAAAGTATCCAAA
This sequence comes from Merzomyia westermanni, assembly GCA_949987695.1. NCBI lineage: Eukaryota > Metazoa > Arthropoda > Insecta > Diptera > Tephritidae > Merzomyia > Merzomyia westermanni. Next base: position 78,513,239 of record OX465291.1, read on the forward strand.
TACGAGTACATATCTTTTTGTAGCATTTTGTGTTGAAATGTGAGTCTGAATGTAACATAACACTCCGCCTTTCGGTCCACATGGAAAGTGCTGTAAACATTGATGATTGCCTCAGATTTTGAAGTGTGCCGTATACCCTTCCTACAATTGAATTAATGTAATCTACAAAGGTAAGACTAGTGTTTGCAATGAATCGCAGTTTTTTAACCTTGTTAAGAATTTTAATTGAGTTGTTATCAATATGACTGAGTGAGAGGTTACCAATAACGATCTTTTTTCCAGAGATCGGTAGTACGGAAGAATCTTCATTCAATTTAGAGCAAATTTATTGGTGATGTTAAAACTACATCATGGGCATAGGCATGCATTCGAACGTGGTTGCATCGTAGGAAAATGTCGTTTAAAAACAGGCTGAAAAAAAAGCGCTGTGAAACTTCAATTGCCAAAAGTTTTCGTTGTGATAGTCCACTATTCAAGAGCCTAATCTTTCCGCTAGCAATAACAAGAGACCAGCACTGACACCAATTTGAACCAGACAGATCAGAAAATACTGAGTTATGGTAGAGAAGACGGTATTCCTAAATGTATATGAGGCAAGTCGAGGGTACAAAACAACAAATAATGCTCTGATGTAAAAGGAAAGAAAGAGATGAACCTAAATGGATCATCTTACGTAGACAGAAGCGCGAACTTTAAAAGCTGAGACAAGCGCACCAACTATCCTTAATTTTATCGCCAAATTTTTTTTTTTTGGGGTTCGTGAAGGGGGGGAAATGCTTTATACATTGACCGGGTTAAAGCCCTCTTTACTAGGTGCTTTAGTATCTGGACTCTCCGAGTGTGAGACTCCCTTCTTCTTTTGAAGGACTACCTACGTTTAGCATTACTTCAGTACAGAAGCGCGCTACGGGAGCTCTGTGGCTACTCGCTGTGGCCGTCTTCCCGTCTTGCGAGGAGTACGTTCCTCGCTTATCTGCTGACTATATCTAATATATCCTTTTCGCAGATCATCTTTTGGGTGACACTGCCCGGGGATAGGTCGCCTAGAATAGTTTCCAGAGACATAACAGTATAAGTTTTATCGCATAAACGTTGATTCTTAACAATTATTCGATGAAGAAAAAAATTTATTTTTCAAATAAGAGTTATACATACATACGTCAACGTTTATTTTATTTTTCAAATAAGAGTTATACATACATACGTCAACGTTTATTTTATTTTTTGGGGATAAGATTTATTTGTCAACGTTTATTTTTTACGTTGCTTGGTAACTGTTATGGATGAGAAATACTTTTTTTCGTTGGCAAAAAAATTTTAATTTGAAATAAATTTTTGTATTTGTTTCATTTTAGTTTTTAGATGACATGTAGTATATATTTTTTTCTCAGCAACTGTTATATCCCAACGTTTATGTTTTCGTTATCTTATAACAGCTGTTAATTCACATTTTGCTTTAAATGGCCAGTTAACCGCCAAGCCGATTTTGTCGGTCCAACATATGTAGCTCTTCAGTATTTTTTCATTGCAAATTATTGTACAATTGGTCTTTCGATCGATAAGAATACCTTCGTGGCATTTTTGTTCATTCGCACAGCATGGCCTAGCCAGCGAAGAAGAAGTGATCCCGCCATAATCTAAGCACTTTACCACCAGGTCGCCATTCTCAATTTTCAGGAGTTCGCTCCGGTTTTAAATCCTTCAGCAATTCAGCCGGAGAAATCCCCTGGCTCCCCTGTTAAAGTTGTGGTATTGTTCACACACACTACCCCGTCAAAAACGGAAATAATCCGTTTCATCATGCAAAGAATACTCCCTAAGGAGTATCAGAGTACTCCAAAACTTACACTCATTCATATAAAAAGGTGGTACGATTCCCATGGCGATTTCCGGTGATTGGATCACCTAGTCCATCTATTTCTTTGCTTTTCAATACTTCATGGAGCACCTATACGAGACTACAAAATGCTCCCAAAGTACTACTCCATAGAGTATTCAACATCAAAGCGAGTTAGGGAGTAGATGGTCCTCAAAAGTACACATACTCCATCTCTCACTTTGGTGTAGAATACTCCATAGCGTTATCTTTTGGCAGCATTTTGAAAGTACTGTCACGTAGGTGCTCCATAGACTACTCAGAAGCAAAGTAAAGGGTACTCCGAGATGGATTAGGTGATCCACTCACCGGACTTCGCCAAGGAAATTGGACCACCTTTTCTCTATGAATGAGTATAAGTATTGGATTACTCTGATACTCCATTGTTTTTTAGAGGGTACTCGTTGCATTAAAGGCATCTGGTGTTGGCAACCCGGAGAAAACGGATCTACTGCTCTTCACGAGAAAGTGCAAGCCACCTACCTTCAAACTTCCTAAATTAAATAGCCAGCGGCTATCCCTATCTACTAGCCCTAGATATCTGAGACTAATAACTGATTGTAAATTTAATTGGAAATTGTGCATCGAGGAACGGGTGCGAAAGGCCTGCTTTGCTTTCTACGCCAGAAAATCAATGTTTGATAAAAAATGGTGTCTCAGGCTTAAGGTGGTGCTATGGATGGTGCGGCCTGTGCTGACTTATGGATCTGTGGTGTGGTGGAAAGCGCTTCCGAAGAACTACAATCTCATCAACCTACAGAAGGTTCAGTGCACCGCATATGTTGGTATCACCGGAGCCTTGCGCACTTGCCCCACTGCACCTTGGATCCCATTTTAAACCTGCTTCCAATCAACTTACATGTACTGTGTACATCAGCACAAACAGAACTGAGACTCAGGGAGTCTGGGTGCTGGAAGGATACTCAGCAAGGTCACAGTTGTACTCCAAACAATCTTCCAGTGGGCACGATTAATGCCAAAACAGATTTTTATCCTCACAAACTGAAGTTTGAGAGCAGTGCTGCTATTACCATCCCAATCAGGAATAACTGGAAGAGGGGCATGATTGCAGTGGACAACGTCATTCAAATCTACACCGACGGATCCAAGATGGATTTAAGCTTTTGGAGCCAGTATTTTTCGTAGTCTCCAGACATGTCTGTATCATTCAGACTCCCATCGCATTGCAATGTGTTTCAAGCAGAAGTTCTTGCGATCTCGTAAGCCTGCATATCACTCAGGAATATAACTGGTTAAGTCAGGATCTTTTCAGACAGCCAAGCAGCAATGAAGGCAATAGCAGCGCCACATACCAGTTCGAATTTAGTGCATGCATGAAAGCAAATCTTCGCTGCACTAACCAACCTTCAACTATCCATTACCTAGGTTCCGGATCATAGAGGAATTGAGGGTAACAGGAGGGCTGATCAGGTTGCGCATATGGGCTCATTGGAAGGTAATGATAAGATAATGGCAGTAGCCAAGGGAAACATTGAAAGGTACTATCGGAATAAGGCCCAACTGAATTGGAGGAATACAACTAGCTGTACAATATCAAGATCCACCTGGCCAGACTTTAGCCAAAGAAGGACGAGGAGTCTGCTAAGCATTTCAAGAGGCGCCACCCACAAATTTATAGCACTCTGCACAGGTCACTGGGCGATAGACACGCATGCGGAGTAGATGGGAGTTTCGCACCATGATCACTGCAAAAGTTGTAAGGGCATGCTATCGAAGCGACCATTGAGCATATTCTGTGTAAATAGAGATATCCGTACTACATAAGTAGGTTTTGACTACTTTTTATAGCATCAAAACGGCTTCTAAAAGCTACTTGGGCGAGCTGGGACGCAGCCATTTTACCTACCAATCTGCCTAGATATATAAAAAAATTATATACATAGTATGTATATATATATACATATATTTATTATCTAGAAATTATTATGAAACAAATACAAAAATTTATTTCAAATTAAATTTTTTGGGCAATGAAAAGTATTTCTCATCCATAACAGTTATAAAGCAACGTAAAAAACAAACGTTGACAAATAACTATTATTCCCAAAAAACTTAAAAAATAAATGTTGACGTCTTATATGAAAAATATATTTCTTTATCAAATAATTGAAGCAACTTTTATTCGATAAAACTTATAACTGTTATGTCTCTGGTTTTTAGGAATGCAACGCATACGTTTTTAGGAATTAAAGACATCAAGGATTGTGGTTTCTAGCAATTGAAATACCTTATCCAATATAATGAGCGATCCAAATTAAAGGGTTATATTCCTATCTGCTGATGTCTTTTAGTAAAGGTTTCTCGACTCTTTGAATACATTTTTTCTTGTCTTAAAATATTAAAAAAAAAAAAATTATGTTATCAAACAATTCTGAGACTACATAAACTAACAATCCATTGCTGAAATGAGACACGAACTTCTTTACTGTTTAATGCAGATACAGAATAAATAGAAATAAAGTTGGGGACAATAAAAGATTCAAGCTATCGAAAAGCCCCGAAGTCTAAATTTTGAGGCTGTATTCAAAATGCTAAACTGAAACGAAAGTTCAAAAACTTGGTTGAATTTAGTTGTCATGTGTAAATGATGTGAGTAACAACCTAACCTTCCGTGCGCATCAGGCCCGTTCACAGAAAATATCCGAGGGGGGGCTTAAACTCAAGTTACGTAATCAATGAAAAAAGAGAAGAAATTTATTTTCGGAGTACGGATATTTTATTGTCAAAAGTCATATTTAGTTACAATGATTTAACAAATCAACTCTTCGAGGTACTGAAAAAAACTCTCAGAATTATTTGCTGCTCGATTTTGACATCGCGATGTACATTGAGTGAGGCTAAGCCGTTCAGGCGATCTTCAGACACTGTTGATCTCAAATACGTTTTTAGTCATCGCAAAGTTAAGAAGGATCGTTCATTCGTCACTGTTGTCACAGGCAAAACTGCCATAACGCGAAGCATTTGGTTAACATTTGGAAACGCATCTTCATTACAAATATCGAGTGCTTCAAGTGAGTTTCTTTTTTCCTTTCCGGCATTGAGCTTCCGCCAAAGTTGTACATCTGGGTGAAGATGTCACTGGAATCGTCCTCCAAAAATGCTCAGTATGATTGGAATAGTTGAGCGCAGGACTCTTCTTCGAAAATTTTCATTTAGTTGGAAAAAGGCAAGCGAAATTTGATAAAATATTGTGGTGATAGATCTTGCAAATTGTGTCAGAAACGAATCAATGTACGGTATGTAGATTGTTATGCGGAAATAATCTTCAACTGAATCAGTTTGTACGTTGTAACGTTGTGTCTGGTTCGATGCAATCTTTGGCTTTCGCAATTCAATTTCGTATTGCTCGCTAATTTCGCTCACGGTTTTGTTTTCGTTTTCTCTTCTTTCCATCAAAATCTGTTTCGCAGCATCAGCCAATTTGACAGCCTCTCCCAGATCTTGATTTTCTCCTTGAAGTACTCCACTCAGAGACAATGTGAGAGAATGCACCGAGCTCAAAATATGCATGGATATCTCGAAATTTTGCGGTTTTTATAGAGGAAAGCAGTTGGAAAGCTCCAGACGAAGTCGTTGGGTGTTTCCAGTGGAAATCACTTCAAGAGCTCGAATTACTGCTGGTTGCAAATGTTGCGATGGACTCATGCTGTTCTACCTATCTGGTTTTACAAAATTTTTTCAATTTTTTCACTCGAGTTTCCGATAGATGTTCATTTTCACTTATCGCATCCTGAAGGGCATTTTGGCGTTTCGGATAAATGAAGAAGGAATTGATATTCTCTAGAGCTCCCAGACTATTTTTTATTCCCGTTATATTGCACGCAAAGCTTAGCCCCAAATTGAAGCTATGAGCAGCACAAGGGGAGTAGAGCGCGAGTGGATAAGTTTTTCTGACAACAGCTTGAGCCCCGCTCTCGCACCGTCATATCCTTGCCCGAAGAAATACGTGCAATCCAGTCCGAAAGATTTTAGGAAATCAAGGTAAGCAGTTCCTATTCCCTTTCCAGTGAAATCGGTGATAGGAATAAAACACAAAAAATCTTCCTGAATGATAAACTTTTCGCCGCATTTATCCAAGTAGCGAATGCAATTTGAACTTTGTTCTACTCCTGCAATGTCTGGCGTGTCATTTCCGAGAAAAGAAAAGCCCTTCGATTTGTTCACTCTATCGATGTTGTAACTCATGATGAGCTGGTGACAAATGTTGATTATTTCATTCTGCACACGGTTGGTTATGTACATAGCATTCTTTGGTGAATCACTCAAGTATTTTTTCAACTGCTCATCAGTTTTGGCTCGAAATCTTAAGAGAGCTCTAAAGTTTCCATCATTCGTCAACAGTTCGTCTTCAGAAATTCTTCCCGTATCATTCGAACCTCTGAGAGGAAATCGTTGTCGGCCACACAGGATAACTGTTTCAATAAATGGAATCATGCGTAGTTTGCTATCATTCAGAAAGTCTAATTTTTGTTTGTACAGTTGCAAATCGATTGGTAAAGCATTTTCTTTTTCGATTCCCATTCGTAATGCCGCATTGCGGCTCAGTTATAAGTAATAAGGCAAATTCAAACCGCTTTACACATACTAGTGAATGCACAAACGTAAATGACAATTTGAATACATATGCCCACCAAAAAACTTGAACCTTATCTAAAAGGTTGTAAGGAATATCAGTTGGAAGGGAATTTGGCCATTTGGAATATAAATTTATGCTGAAATATCCAAATAAGGGCGGAATTTGAACCCCCAAAACCACCCCTGCGCACGGGCCTGGTGCGCATGCATAGTTAAACCCGTTTATATTTCATTTATTATACCTAGTAGTGCTACGCACACAAGGTATATTTACTTCATTCGCCTAGCGGTAGTATGTAACAGCATAAACTAATTGAGCTAGATATTGAATTATATATATCAAAATGTTCAGGAGGAAAGGAAAAATTTATTATGACATGTCAGTCCGTCCATCTGTTAACACGATAACTAGAGTAAATTTTTGAGAAATCTTGATGAAATTTGGTATACAGGTTGCTTGGCACTCATCTCCGAGCGCTATTTAAAATGGGCGAAATCAGATTATAGCCATACCCACTTTTTATATATAGAATACATCGAAAATACAAAAAAGTGATTATTCAGTACATAATACACCTATAAGGATAAAATTTGGTGCGTACATTAACATTAAGGCAGAAAATATATTTCTCACGAAATTTTGATTAAGTCAAATTTAGAAATATTATTAATCATAAATCAAAAACCGTTCAAGATATCTAAACAAAATTCAGCACACAGATTTTTATGAATCGGGAAATATTCCGGAAAAAAATGGGCGAAATCGGTTAAGGTGCATGCCCAGTTTTATATGAAAGATTTTGAATAGGATCATAGATATATTTAATAGGCAATAACTTTGCGCAAAATAGCTTTATATTATTTCTATTTCACTTTCAAAGTGTCATTTTGCGCCACCTTGTATATTTGTGTGCGCGGAATATAGGCATCTAAAAAAGTAAATGAGTGACCGCCTGCGAACAGGTCTAATATTTCACTGCCTTGTTTGGTTCGTTTATTTGTTTTGGTAATGAAGCCCATTTCCGTTTTTAACAGATTTAAACAAAAATATGATGATACATAAAAAAGATAAAAACAAATACAGTAAAATGAGGTAGATAATATGCCAAAACTAATAATCTGATGAAATGATTTGCATGTGCCGTAATGAAAAAGTGCAAAACATATGGCATATCGGTTGTTGAGATGTTCTTAAAGTGACATAATCTTCCGCCAAAAACTGCATTTTACGCACTTCAGAGCTTCGACAAAGTCATTTCATAACTGATACAAATTGCTAAACATTTTTGCAACTCTCCCCGCTCATACAGTTCATCATTAAATCTTCTTCGATTCTCGCCTCGGAGAACGCGTAAGGGTCCGTAAATCTTTCGAAGAATCTTTCTCTGGAATACTCCCAAAGCCGCTTCATCAGATCTTGTCAGTGTCCAAACTTCTGTACCATAAACCAGAACGGGTACGACAAGTGACTTATTTATTTTCGTTCTTCGAGAGCGGACTCTACTTCTCAATTGCCAACCCAGTCAGAAGTAGCACTTGTTTGCGTAAGTGGTTCTTCCTTGAATTTCTAGGCTGACAATTTTGTTAGTGTTAATGCTGGTTCCCAGGTTGAAAACTCTAAGGAAACATTTTCTTTAGGATTTCTGTATTTTCCTCATTACAAGGTTATTGAAGCAAGTTCTTTTGTATGCAAGGAAACCCTTTAGCTCTTCGGCTTAGCTTGCGGACCATTTGTGAGTAGCGCCTGCCGAAATATGAAGAAGCTGTGACGCACAGTGCTTCGACCTAATGGAGTTTGGTGGAAAAAGGTCTAAACCATTGTAGATATATATATAACGTAATCGCTAAATTCGGTTCAAACAAGACCTACAACTAAAAATTTGTGGGTGCGTCTGTATACATAAGGGTTGTAACATTTTTTTAATCTGAATAACTGATGCCAATATACGCCTATAAAAATCTGACAATGTTAATATTAACACTGTTCACAACGCGATTTTTAATTTTACATATACCGGCTAGATAGTAATCCAAAAAACTCTATACTTAACATAGTCCCTGGCTAGATTTTCCCTACAATAGACAACTCTGCCTAGGACTGTCAGGGCTCTGGTAAGACAGGCCTGCCTACTTTTTTCTAGGTTACGCCATGATTGGAAAATCTTGCAGGGGGATTAAAGGACCTTGCCTAATTTTTCCACGATTGTTGAAATTGCGTGCAATATACCGAAAACCCTATAAAGGACTGGTCTATCCTTTCCTAGCTTGCGCATGCTTAGTATCCAAGGCCTTCCTAGTTTTTCCTAGCTTCCAATCGAGGGCCTTCCTACTTTTTCCATGATTTTTACATTTATTACAAGTTGATCAATTGGCAAAAAGATTTCATTCATTGTAATAGCTCAATGGATGAGTAGAAGGATGCGACGTGGAGGTGCCCGGGTTCGATGCTGCCTCAGAGGCAATGAATTCTTTTTTTTTTGTAACATTTTCTTCCCGGAATATTACACAATGATTTATTTGGTTTTTATTTCGGTTTCCATTATTAATGAATTATACAGGGTGGCTGATGAATTTTGCTACATTAAGAAACTCAAATAATTTTTTTTTCAGTGTATGGAATTCATTTTTCTTTTATTCATGTTAAAGCTCATTAAATTTTATTAAATATAGCTTAATTAGTTTTAAAAATAATGGAATTTAAATGCCCCCCCTGCTCGTCGATCCAAAAAGTTGTTCATTACTGCTTGGAGAGTTGAGACAGGAATAGCCGCAATTGTTTCTCGAATGGATTGCCTTAGTTCATTGAAATTTGTTGGTTTTGCTTTGAAGACTTCCTGTTTGCAATAACCCCACAAGAAAAAGTCAGGTGCAGTAAGGTCAGGGGACCTGGGTGGCCAACGGAATGTGGAGTTTCTGGATATCAGCTTATTGGGAAATTTTCGTCGCAATTGTCATAACAGGTTGGGCTATATGAGGAGCTGCACCATCTTGCTGAAACCACACAGAGTTGAAAGAAATTCTCATTCGGCGTAATTCTGGATAGAAAAACTCTCTCAACATGCTCAAGTAACGGTCTCCAGTAACCGTAACGGTGTGACCGTTTTCTTCGAAGAAGTAGGGCCCGACAATGCAGCGTGATGAAACTGCACACCACACTGTGACACGAAGTGGATGCAATTCCGTCTCATGGAGTATCTGTGGGTTGGAAGCACTCCATATTCGACCATTTTGTTTGTTTATGTTGCCGTTTAAATCGAAATGGGCCTCGTCAGACATGAAAAGACAGTTCAACATGTTTCCATCCTCTTCCACCATTTGAAGCATCTTCTGGCAAAATTCCAAGCGAATCGGCAAGTCTGCAGCGTTCAGTTTGTTGGCCATTTGAATTTTATATGGGAATAAGTCCAAATCTTTGTGCATAATTGACTGTAATGACTGTCTGCTTACACCCATTTGAGCAGATAAGCTTCTTGTCGAAACACGTGGATTGTTTTGTATGGCAGCAGCTACAGCAGCGATTGTTTCCTCCGTTCGAACTGAAGGGTTTCGATGGTAAGGTTTTCTGTTGACTGTCCCATGCTCGGCAAAATTGTTTACAAGTCTTATTATGGTCCATCTGCTCGGAGGACTGCCGCCAAACGTGCGCCTATACTCTCTTTGAACCGAAACTACGGACTCCAGTGCGTGATAGCGGCGGACAATCCAAATTCTTGTTTCAGTGTCCCAGTTATCCATTTTTGTTAAATGTAAAAGTCAATCTGCAAAATAAAAAAAAAATTAACCAGATTCATTAAATAGAAAAAAAGTTATTTAATTTTTTTTTGGTAGCGGCTTTCATCAGCCACCCTGTACGTAGCAACAACGATACCCAAATACAATATCTTGGACATGATGACACCTTTCAACTTTGTTCACGTATGTCATATTAACAACTAAAAAGAGTTGAACTCCCAGCGGCAAATGAGCGATATGTTTGTTTGAGTAGAGACAAAACCCCTTGCAGAAGGTCCTTTGGAGTGTTGCCGAAATGACAGTCCTTTGGCGGATATGGCCATGGTACGGTCCGGTAATAACACCTTGCGGAACTTGCCCGAATGCCGCGGGACCGATTGGGTATAACCGATTGTGCGACCTTGTAAGTCATGCCACCCCTCCTTCCGTAAGAAGGGAGAAGATGGATAATGGGAGGTGAGAGGCACCATATCCGCGGATCAACCATTAAGTTGCATGTCATTTTGAATTTTAGTCACCTCTTACGACATACATGCCTACCTCGGACATATTCTAACCTCCTAATCCGCTTTGGTAAATCGAAATGCTTTTTATGGTTCCCATGAATCAGGATGATACAGATCCACTACGCATCATTCATTAATATTGATTCTAAAGATAGTGACAAGGAGAAGAGCAAAACTAATAAATTCCTAACTTCAGATGGCAATGGTTTATTTTTACTTTCAGAAGAAGTCTGTAATATACGAGTAACGAGAACACATTATTGACCATGTCCTATATGTCCATGTCCTTCTATAGCTCACCGGCAAGATTTCACCCGATTTCAGGGATTTTTAGTTTTATCTCTCAGTGCGGCACCTACCAGAATATCTTTTCTACAGATTGTATTGTCACTGAGTCCTGACCTATGTGCTAGGTATCAAGTCAAAGAAACTATATTGTCATTGTGTCCTGAATTTAGCAGCAAGTTTCAAGGCCTTACTTGAGAAGTAAGTTAAAAATCTATCGCAAGACTTACAGTTTCACAGGAATTTTCTAAATAGCTGGATCTGTGCTCTATTTACCGGAATTTTTGTCAATCAACTACTGCATTGCACACGAGTTTTGAAATATGGCTACGATTTCAAGCCTCTCACTTTTTTGAATTATAGATCAGTGCCCATCTAGTGGAATTTTGTGTAAAGCTTATTGCATCGTCTTTAATTCTTCATCCTTAGCAAAATTCCAAAATTTGAAAGAATTTTCCATAAATCGCTATCGGTACGTTCTAAGATTCAAGCTTCTAGGTCAACTGCAAGTCTTAAGTTATAAGTAGTCGACTTCTAATATACCGGCGGCCGCCGTGGTGTGAAGGTAGTGTTGCCGGCCTACCACACCGAAGGTCCATGGTTCGAGCCCTGGTACAGGTAACATCAAAAGTGATTTGAAAAAAGTTTTTCAAAACGGGGTCGCCCCTCGGCAGTGGTTTGGCAAACTCTCCGAGTGTATTTCTGCCATGACAGGCTTCTCAGCAAAAATTCGTCTCCTTTGTAGATGCCGTTCGGAGTCGGCAAAAAACTGTAGGTCCCACCAATTTGTAGGGAAAATTCAAATCGGCACACCACAAATTGGAAGAGAAGCTTGGCGCAAAAATCTCTTAGGAGGTTTATGATGATATACCTGTTGTATATCGCGCCATAGAGAGAGAGATTCAACTGAAAGATTGGCGGTGCCACACGCATTTCAACAATATTTTTATATCTTGGAATTTTTGTTGCTTAGGCAAAAATTTTAGCAGATACCTGCCCTTGTTTCAATTTGTGAATATTCAATGTCTGCTTTTTGTTGTTCGCTGCTTAGGTCAAATGGAAATTTTCATGTTGGGTAATCGAAAATTGGTACGAAGATATGCATACGAAATTTATACCATACTCTGAAAAATTAAGGCGTTTCGGAAAACGGTGGCACCTCTAATGCATACTTATTTTACTGGACATCTTTAGAAATGTTAATGGTAGAGTACGAGACTTAGCATAGCATATAGTGTGATGGTTTGTGTTTAATTTCTACATTTTGACGGAAGATTTCATACACTCCTATATGATTTGAATTCAACACAAAGTCTATTTCGGTCTATTTCTATATATGTGTTTTTTTGCTCGTATGAAAATAATGATTAAAATTGAACTCAATTATACTAAGACACAGCGAAGCGTGGCCGGGTATGCTACAATTTTTATATATTTTTGAGTAAGGTCTGCTTACATCTTTACGACTTAATATTAACTGTCTCCTTACTCTGTGTGTAACCTTATTCACATATCTATGTAGTTAGGAATGTTCAATAAGATTCTTGGTAGTTTTGATTGAACCAAATCAACATTATAAAGTTGCACCAACAATATCTCGCATAATAACATTGAACATGGAGATTCATAATATTTATTTAACGCCAAATAAGCTCTGGCGTCGGCACACCTATGTATAAAAAAAATAAGGAAAGTGCTGTCTTCGACTGTGCCGAAGACTTTATACCTTTCATGAATACGCATCACGGTTTTAAGTGTCCGATCCTTACTTACAATTAGTACAAACTCTGAAAAACCGTTAATTTAAAGATACATTGCCAAAACCTCATATAGAGTAAGTTTTATTAAGTAGACAGGTAGAAATCATACAATTGGGATACATTCGAAATGTCGAAAATCGAAATACCGCCATATCAAAATACAGACAGAATTCAAAATTACAATAAAATTAAAATACAGACAAATCAAAATTTAGACAAATCAAAATACAGACAAATCAAAATTTAGACAGATCGAAATACAGACAAATCAAAATTTAGACAAATTAAAATACAGACAAGTTAAAGTCCAGACAAATCAAATTGCAGACAATTCAATTTTTATAAGCACGGCCAGGGTTTATTTTTAGTAGGTCATGAAAAAAAATATTTGCAAAATTTTATCATTCAAAGATTCAGTAGGCCATGAAAAAAAATATTTGCAGTTTTATTTCCGCTAGTTCAAGGCATATCAAACAAGGTAGAAGTGACAATTGAAATTTTTTTCTCCGCATAAGTTCTTACTTCAAAAAATTGTAAACAACCGCATTAACCCTTTGGGTTCTAAGTGTTACTTTTGGGGCATACAAGAAGACAGTATATTAGTACATATTCTTTAATAAACCCTATTTTTAATGGAATAAATAAGATATCTAAGTCTAGCCTAGAATCACGCTTTCCAATAAATACTACTTCGGACTGTGAAGGAAATTGGAAGGTAACATGTTCATTTAACGAACAAATGCCACTCTGTACAGGACTTATCTTATACCCGCCCTGGTATAAGATTTAAAAGCAATGTCAACGTCGGTTAGGTAATAGAAGAACTAGATACCCCAAGCGTAGAAATAAAGATGGACTTGGCTTCCCTAGGAGCTTCGAATTGAGGTTTCTCAAAGATGAGATACGTACATTCAGGCGACCTAAATCATGTAGACTATTATTTATTAATTAATGAAAGACCCAAGCTTGTTTATGTAACGACTTTTGCCATTTTTTTGTTTTTAAAAGCCTTTTTTTCATATTTTTGCATTTTTAGTTTTTTGTTTAGGTGCTTAATTCTAAAAAATATGCGACATCTAAAAAAAAAACGATCTTACATGCTCATCCAAGTTTACTTCCTTACTTAGCTCTAAAAGTTTTGGTAATAAATTTTTGTGGTGGGAAATTTCTTCACCATTGTATTTTGTGAATATTACTTCTGGGCACTTAATTTTGGCAAAAAAGGCATTATTAGGCTTGGTAAGACTTGCATATTCTTTTTTGTTTTTCCAACCGTAGGAAGGTGAGTTTTTCTCCTCATATTCTGTAAGATTTAGCTTCCGGATAATATAACCTGCAATGTAATCGAGTCCATCTTCGTAGAATTCATCTAATTCAACAGTTTCATCGATGACGAAACGGTCTTCTTCCACTTCTGTAAAAATTTCATCTATGCCTTCTTCGGTAGATGTAAGTGACAATTCTGCAAATTCACTGCGCGAACATATACCAGTACTAGCAGAGGGCACGTTTAGCCACTCTGTTACATCCGTTTCAACATTTCCCATTCCACTTAATTTTTCGGTATTTCTTGCTGCCATAAAAGAAAAGTTAAGATTAGCAGAAACTAAAAAAAAAGTATGTCCAGAGAACGTCAATGATCATGTCTGCTGTTTTTGGTTTGATTTTTATATGTGGTGAGTTGTTGGTTATGGTTAGAATTTGGATATTTGTATGTAGTTTTTTTTTTTTTAATTTTTTAAATGAACTAACCCAACATATATTTTCGCAGCCTATAGGTGAAGTCCATCGGTGTGGGATGATCATTTAACCCTCCCTTACTTCGGATTGCCCCAAAAAAATGTTCAAGGACATCTTGTGTTAGGCGGTTTGTCAGCAGGTAGTTGATACCGTATCTTGCACTAACGTACTCGTAAAGCAATTTTAGCGCATTATTTGACATAACTATTCCTTTTTGAAAAGGAACTGCTTTCACGTATGTGATTATTTGTGCTCCTTTCTTTTTTGTGCTAAGAATGATAGGTTTTGACATGATATTATTCATACGTTCTAAAATGTCCAGCTGGTGTTGTAGATCTCGACCAAAAGGCCTTTTCCCTGGGATATTTAATGTCGACATTTTTGCATTGTGCACGTCGAACCAATCGTTCACGAGTTTAAAAAAGTTCGCTGTCTCTAATGGCAAATACAATTCTTTGCCCAAGGTATAGCACCATTCTATGGCCGCAGCTGTGGTACCAGAAAATAGTTGCGCTGCAGTCTTAACTTTTTGTCTTGCTATGAAATAATACATTTTTTTTAATAAGACCTTAATTTGAAGTTAGTTTAGCATACGAAAAAATCGGAAGTGTCAGCCGAATAAAAATGAGGCTACCTTCAAAAAATGTAGCCATGGCTATATAAGTTGAAATAACTGCTTTAATTGAAGAAGTTGGAAAAAATATCTTGACGTATACGTTGAGTTTGGGATTAGTTATTTAAGTAAAGATATTGCGGATGCTACCGATTTTTTTCGTGCAGTACAATACTCTTGAATGGAGCATAAAACCATTCCTTAGTTACCTGCACCGCTCACCGTCAGATGCTCGTCGTTCACTTTATACAAAATAGAAACGTCTGATTTTGACACAATATTTGTGACTTGTTTGATAGTTTGCGGTGTAAGAATTTTTCCGTCAATGACCAAACCAGAATCTAAGTAGTGGCCTCTTATTTATTTAAGCATGTGCGGAATATCGGCAAAGGCAAAGATTTTAGCGGTACCGTCAGCTGGATGAATAAACCATGGGTTTTCTAAGAAATTTGAGGAATACCGGTAAAGGGTAATATGGTACTTCAAATATTATGTACTGAATACCTGGTGTTACTCTAAGCTCTTTCCAACACGATGTATTAGTGGAGCCCATGTCCGAAACTACGCCTACAACCGGATAACCAACATTATGTAGGGCTGCTATTATGCCGTGTATCACGCATTTTTTCATTTTTCGGTCAAAATCATAGAATATAGGTATCTTCCATGCGCCCTTTAGACCCCTAGCCATCAGAACTTGTACATAGTTACTTGGTTTTTTAACCATTTTACTGGACGGATCGTATTCGTATAATTTTGAAACCTTCATTTCATCGAAGGAAAGTATGCAAACACGATCATCTTCAGAAATATCGCTACGGTATTTTAGGCAATCTAAAGAAAACTGTAATATACCCTCTTCAATCTTTATCTGTCGAGCCCATGATTGAAGTGTGGTAATGTGAGGTAATGGGAAGTTGCTCGCATATAAATGCGCATATGCTCTAGGTCCTGCAGAGTGCAAACATATAGCCGCAGAAATATCTTCCCAGCCCCAAAATACTTTCTTTTGTGGATGCAGCAGTTTTTAAATTTGGCCCGCTGTAAAAAATTTCTCCACCGATGTCCTCAAAGATTTTGCGTCCACTAGTTGGGCATTGAGGTCTGCAACACTGGCTTCCAGAGTTTTTACCTTTTCCGCGAGTAAATATATTTCTGCGCTAAAACTGCATTCACTTGAACCGTCCCTAAATAAAAAATTTACCGAGAGATAGAGCCAGGGTAAATTTTCGGTATTTCGACATGTAAATAGTTAACTTACTCAGTCTGAGTCTGCGCATTCACATACAGCGACCGTACATTTGTATACAATGCTTGTGCTTCTACAGAATGTTGCGCCTCAAGCGGCATGGGTACTGCACTGGGGAACAGGCGCGCCTTCTTAAACGCGCTCGTTTGAGCTGGACAGTCAATGAAATCGGTGGGCTTGAAGTGTTGTTCGCAAACATGCGAGGAGCTTTCTAAAATCACACCACAACTTTCTTCCCACCGACGTCGCCTTCCATCACAGCTCGGAGCCTTAAAGCACCGCACAGTCGACACATCCCAACTCACTCCGCAAACGGCACAACGCGTGAAACGTTTTGATCTTTTCATTTTTAATAATATTTAAATATTTATATAAAAAACGTATACGTTTTTATAAAATTGAAATTCAAACGGGTTAAAATTATTTTTTATTTGACGTAAGAACTTCTGCTCAAAAGAGAGAACTGTCAAGTTTTCTCTCTCTCTATGGCGCGATATACAACAGGTATATCATCATAAACCTCCTAAGAGATTTTTGCGCCAAGCTTCTCTTCCAATTTGTGGTGTGCCGATTTGAATTTTCCTTACAAATTGGTGGGACCTACAGTTTTTTGTCGACTCCGAACGGCATCTACAAAGGAGACGAATTTTTTGCTGAGAAGCCTGTCATGGCAGAAATACACTCGGAGAGTTTGCCAAACCACTGCCGAGGGGCGACCCCGTTTTGAAAAACTTTTTTCAAATCACTTTTGATGTTACCTGTACCAGGGCTCGAACCATGGACCTTCGGTGTGGTAGGCCGGCAACACTACCTTCACACCACGGCGGCCGCCAATCTGTCAAGTTTACTTCTACTTTATTTAATATACTTTGCGCTAGTTAAAAGAAATATCGCATTACCTTTGACAGGAACGCTTTAATATTGTTTTAATTTTCATATACACATTTTGTGATTTTCCGGTGAAATTAATTCATTTCTGAAGGTAAGATTTGCCAATCATTGTAATATTATTAACCAACTTTTTACGAATTTTATTTATAACTGTTCCTGTTTGTTAGCTTTAAGGTATGAGTATGGAGATTCTTAAATCGAATAAAGGTGGCATGAAGCTGTGCCTTGATGGCTATATGTATAACGTCGATAAAAAGCGCGACAAAAGAGTGTATTGGCTTTGCGATACACGAAATACATTTGCGTGCAAGGGACGGGTAACAACAATTGTGAAAGACGACGGATCCCACGAACTAATAAAAAGCACCGTGGAACATACCCATGATCCCATCGCCGAAGTCAAAAAAGCAAATACAACTTTAAAAGAGAATGCAGCCAATTTTTCTGAAAAGCCTTGCCAAATTATAGCTAAGGCTACTGCACAATGCAGCAAGATTTCGAGGAAATATTTACCCACCGCATCTGCTCAAAATCAAAAAATAAATAGAGAAAGACGTAAGCTGCATTTGAAGCAACCAAAATCTTTAGACGAATTGGAAATTCCTTGCGAGCTGCAAAAAGTTGAGGGCAACAATTTTTTGGTTTCGCTTAAAAAGTTCGACAATAATTGTATAGTACTCATGGCAACCGCGGAAAACATGCGCTTACTTGGTCGTAGTAAGATATGGATCATGGATGGCACGTTCAAAGTTGTTCCTTCTATCATGAGACAACTGTTTACAATCCATGGACGCATAGGCACTAACTCTTGCAACGAAATTGTACCGCTTGTTTATTGCCTGATGACGGAGAAAAGTGAAAAATGCTACAACGAGTTTGTATATGAATTACTACAATTTGCATGTGATAACAACATTTCGTTAAATCCGAAAATAATTTTAACTGATTTTGAAAAAGCTAGCGTGAAATATTTCAAGCACTTTTTTCCTGATGTAATATACAAAGGCTGTTTTTTTCATCTAGGCCAAGATATTTGGCGCCGTGTGCAAAAAGAAGAACTTCAAAATAAATACGGTAGAAATGAGCAGTTTTCACTTAAAGTTCGGCAATTGAAAGCCCTCGCGTTTGTACCACCCGAGGAAATACTTTGATTTTACTATGAACATTTCAAAAATGGTGATAACGATTTTGTAAAAATTGGGAAATATTTTGAAGAGAACTACATGTTGGGAAAAACATCAAAAAAAAAAGGTTAAAGCTCCGCTTTATTCTCCTAACTACTGGTCGGTTTGTGAAAGCGTTTTAGATGATCTTCCAAGAACACAAAACAATGTTGAGGCATGGCATCGACGGCTTTCCTGTTTAGCTGGACACCATGGAAATATATTCACCCTAATTTCCAACTTAATAAAGGAACAAATTATAGTTGGAAACAAAATTAAAAAGGTGCAAAGTGGAGAAGGCATTCCTAAACGGCAACGTCTGGAAAAAAGAGACAACTGTATCAAGACAATTGTTGAAGAAAGGATGAACTATAATCCTAAAGAATACTTGGAAAATATAGCGAAACATCTGACTTTAATGTAAAAATTGATCTTTATTAATATTTGTTATCTCATAAATTTTCAATACATACTGTTAAATAAATACTGTTTAGATTTGCCTGTGCTTTGAACTTTCAGCATTTTGAATTGTCTGTATTTTGATTTGTCTAAATTTTGATTTGTCTGTATTTTGATTTATCTGTATTTTGAATGTCGGCATTTTGATTTTCGGTATTTTGAATGTCGGTATTATGTCATGGACCCCATACAATTCGATAGATTCCAGTATTGTGCATTCCAAGACGAGATCGATTTATCTTAAGTATTCCGGAAGATATTTATTCAAACCCATAAAAAGTCAAAAGATTCGTTTTGTCAAAATAGGGGGGTAATTTGATATACTATACCACAAACTTGCCTCTCCTATGAAAGATGTGTAAACCGCATGAAATAATCCAGCCACATTGTAGATATGGTAATTTGCATCCATTCATATATGTGACAAGCAGATATCAAAAGTGGAAAAGGGTTTCTGTTTTCTGCTGATCTTATGCACTCAATTTGCTTTTCTGTTGTAACTAACATTTTCGGATGCTTACTTGGCGTGATAGACACTCCTGTGTCTTCATCGTTCCAAATCCTAAATGGATGAAATTCATACTTTTCATACTCCTGTTCCACATTGAACTACTTCTACCATATCACATCACCCAAACTAGAGCTTTTAAGGTGTTCGGTCCTTCACTTTTTTCACTTGAAATATTGGTGCCTATATTTACCAAAAACGAAAATAATATATAAGAAGTTGACAACCTAAAAACGTTTCGGAATTATCCTTGTTTAAAGGGTGCTCAAAATTATTGACAACCGCAGGATGGAATATGTTTTTTCACACTGATAGCCACTTAGTTGACCATTGCGGGCCGTTGCTTTGCAGTAGCGGTTTTTGGCCATTAACATTTTAGTAAAGAAGATATTCTTACTCAGACATGAAAGGAAATACGCAGGTATATCACTTTACCATCCCATATCACAATACCCTAACTTACTCTATGTTATGGCTAATTTTCACTATAACATTTATATTACATATATAAAAAGCATCAAACCTCCAAATTTTACGTTCCTAGCTTTTTAATTGCAGGAGTTATAGGCCAAAACCCGTTTATCGGAATAATCGATTGTATGGGAGCTATGCGTTGTATTAGTCCGATCTTGCTGGCTCCGACAAATGATACATGTTTTACAAGGCGGCCCCTTAGCAAATTTCAGCGAGATATCTCAAAAACTGAGAGATTAGTTTGCGTTCAAACAGACAGACGTACGGACAGACGGACATGGCTAAATCAACTCAGCTCATCGCCCTGATCATTTCGGTATGCTTATTGGTGGGTCTATCTCTTCTTCTTCTCATACTTACAAATATCGGACCAAAATTATAATCCCATTTCATATTCATCAAAGGTATAATAATATCATTCCAAATACCGGCCCATGTTTTCAACGAGGCTTTCCTAGTATGTAGGCACAACATATGAGGAGACAGACCATCAACTTTTCTCATTTCGTTCATTTGCTCATAAATTTTTAAATCAGTTTTATTAATGCTTAGCTTCCACCGCCTTCGAATGGTCATGAATACATATGTTCGACCACAATTAGCATATGGCTGTAGGTAATAAAACTACGCAAATGATAAACAAAAGCATGTTAGTATGAAAAGTAAATTAGTAAAAAATCAATACAATTACGACAAACTCATGCAACAAAAAAATGTGCATTATGTAAGGCTTATTTCACTTGATCAAAAGGCTAATAACATCAATTTCTTACAATATTCCTGCAGTGCATAATATTTCCTTATGTAGTTTGGCATAAGGGGTAACTCTATATCTCTGATTGTGTATTATGGTAATAGGTCGTGTAGGTTTTTGGGCTTTTAATAAAACGTTACGTAGAGTATAATAAGTTTTTTATAAAACTAAAATAAGAAGTCTATTAAACTTTATAAGGCTTACAAAGTAATAGCAGTTTTGTGGCGAATATAACTTCGAGGATTTTTAGGTCGATCTTTTTCTCCAGACACTGTAAAGAAAATAGATTTTTATAATAGTTGTATTTATTTAAAATTCAATGCTCATGAGTTAAACAAAAACAAAATAAGCAAAGCAAGTTGGGCAGCATTGATCTATATAATTAGACCCAAATGAAGTGAGTACCATCACATACTAGTATAAGTTGTATTTGACCAACGCTGCGTATGAGCAACTTATACATTAATTCATATTGAAAATCATTATCTTAGTTAAAACTATTAGAAGCAAGCAGCGATATCCAATTCCGTGTAAACCGAACATGACCAAGCTTAGTATAGTTATACACACCACCGCGGCCGTGTCGTGAAATACTTCGGCTATAAAGACGTGACTCCATTCTTTTTACAAAATTTAAAACTACATATATACTTATATGATTTCAATGTTAATCTTAGACTACAGAAATGATGAGAAGCCATTAACAGTTAACTAAACATCTTCTTAACATAAGAATCGTTTGATGAAAGCCTCATTTTTCTTATTACTACTACTTTTATATTAAGTCCCTTTCTTGTTTGTCCGCGATGTTTTGAAATCTTTCAGTCATTTTAGGTAACTTCCCGTTGAACTAGACACTTCAAAATTTGAACAATGCAATGCAAGTAAAAAAAATCCGATAAGTGGCACACAGTTCGAGCTTTTTAGAAAGTTCGTTTGAAATTCGAAAAATTTGTGACCGGTGACCTAGGGATTTCAAACTCATTATATAGTTCAGGACAGGCTGAGCTCAGGCCAAGGGGGTCACTACTGGAAGATAGTGGACAGCCTACCTAGTTAAGTTAGCTGCGAATAAACATGCATCACCAACCTAAGTCGGGTTGCGACGAGGAATAACCTACCTATGAGAAGAAGGCAGCAGTGCGACGAGGGATTAATGCTATAGTCACAAGCACCACGCCAACACATATTTATTATTCGTGACAAACGCCCATCAGGGCGGAGACCAGTAAGGCTCTGATTATGGTATACTGGAAATACGATAGTGAAAAAGGTGAATACAGGTCTAGTGAAAGTCCTAGCGCCTATCCCTGTTCTGAACAGAAAATCTCATAAGGATTTGTGTCAGCCCTAAGATGGCCTCCTTGCTTGCCAAGATAACCACAGGGACCTTTTTTTGGGCCACTGTAGAATTGCGCAAAAGCTTCTCCAGAAAACTACCGAAGCACCTGCAAACGCTCAGCCAAACCAAAATAGGGTAGAAAAGGCAAAGAAGGAGAACCGATCTAGCAGGAAAAAGCAGCAGACCGAGGCAGTGCTAATCAAGCCCACAGAACGAAACAGCCAATCCGATGTCCTGATAAAACTCCGGAGAAAGAGGAGCTGGCAAGAAGAGAGCACACAAATCTGCCATTGTATCTGATCCTAAAGCAAAAGTCACGGTTAAGATACGCGAACTGGATTCTCTCACTACAAAAGATGAAGTAATCGACCCTTTGAAGTCAAATTTCACCATTGACTCGGAAGAGATGAAAGTCGCCAAACACAAGAGAATAGATATGAGCATATGTGACTCTAACTAAACAAAAGGCAGGCATATTACTGAATAGCTTAAGCATAAAACTAGGCTGGGTGTATGGTATAATGACACCACACGAGACAAAGAAGCGATGTTGCTTTGGTCCAAATCACACTACTTGGGCCTGCGAAGGCCCCGATAGAAGGACGGTAGGGATTGTGCATCCGGTGTGGGGAGTTCGGCCACACACTCAAAGAGTGCACCTATACCGCTTGTGTACATCATCAGAATTAAAGAACATAGACCATATACCGGGCTCGGGCAAATGCGCGGTGTACAACGGCTACGGAAAGCCATGATGATTGCACTTCAAGGCAACATGCACAGAAATAAAACCGCAGACGCAAAGCCGTTACTACAAGAAAAAGAAGTGGGGGGGATATGTCTGGGCCCAACTCCAACAAGCCGAATTAATAAGCTATTACCTTACACCCAGCGACAGCATAGGAAAGTTTCAAAACAAGTAAAATGATATCGAGGAGACAGCTCAAGAAATCGGTGGATTGGTAATCATTGCAGGCGCCTTTTACTCAAGAGCCATCAAGTGGGGAAACGACGAACCCAACGACGACGAGTTCTGGACATGGCGGCCTGGCTGGGACTTACATTAATTAATTCCGGAACATCAACAACTTTAAAGAAACCAGAATGCGAAGAAACAACACCGGATATCACGATGCCATCTGAAAGCATATCCGACATCATCTAGGTCTACAAGAAACGTCTAGAGTGTGTCAAAGCTAGCATGCTCAGCGTTAAACAGGCCGTAATAAAGCCATGCCAATATTATCCAAGATCGGCGTAAGGAATCCGTTTACTGGTGGTCAGAAGAAAGGCGATTATATAAAAGGGCTAGGCGCATGGGGCAAGCCACAGCCGAAGCTGAATCATATAAAAAAGAAAAAAAAGCTTTTGAAAGCCCCCAACATTCAGAGCAATAATAAGAAAGGAGCTCCTGGAAGACGTAAACAAGAATCTATGGGGATTGGGCTACAGGATAGTACTGAAGAAGATTATGGCCAGAATGCCGAAACCTGATTTAGATGCAAACGTTACTCTACCCTTCTCAAGAAATCAGAGAGCTCAGTGAATATCAGACCAACATGCTTGGTTATGATAATGGTTAAAAACTCCCAAAACAGTATAAGGGCCGTGCTTGAGCAAATATATTTAATCTTTTCTAAAATACAGTAATAATGAAATGTTGAAAAACTGATCAAAAACTATGCAGAGCATAATTTGATACACCCATTTAACATGCACCCAAGTGAACGCAAGTAGCACGCACATTTTCGGAGGTCCGTTCGGCTGCGAAGCTTTGTTTCCTGTAAGGCAGGTATACAGATATTTTGCCACTTCATATAATTTGTGATCTAGACGACATTACCAAAAGGTAGCTCTTTGTTGCCATATGAGGTGGTGGCGGCAATGGGAGTGGGTGCCAGCGGGAGTCACACACAGCTTGCGGGGCAATAGTAGTATTGCCAGCCATGGAGTCTTTATCTGAAATAGGTGGCGGTGCATCGCCAAGGCGTTTTTAAGAAATGAATGTATCTATATATAACGGGAGACACTCAAAATGTCGAAAATCAAAACGCAGACATCAAAATACATGCAGAATTCAAAACAAGTAAGGAAGTCTAAGTTCGGGTGGAACCGAACATTATATACCTAGTAGTGATCTATTATGTGATCCCTATTTACGCAGGTCTATTTTAATACTTTCTGTTCGTATTTGCGTTCAAATAGAAAGACGGACAAACATAAAGACGTATCGAGAGACGGACATGGCTACATCGACTCAGCTCATCCTCCTGATCATTTCAGTATACTTTTTGATGGGACTATCTCTTTTTCTACTCATACGTAGAAACATTTCATGTTCATGAAAGGTATGAAAATCAAAAAGATATACAACTTCGCTTTTGCAGTGGGGTATTAACTACTTTCCCGGATATTTTACTTTTCATCCTGAACGTTCTGATATACATTAATAAATATATATCTCGATTCGTTTATGCCGAGTGAAGTAATATACCTTGTGTGCGTAACAAAAATAGATATAAAAAATGTGTGTCGTTTATAGGCGCCAAAGAACTCAACCGATTTTTGAAATTTTCACAGTCACCTTATCGCGAAGTTCACCCGAAAAATTGTTCGCCTTCACTCTTTTCGCCTATCGACAATTCCGGCCGAAGAAGAGTTCACTTCGAATCAGCTGTTAGTCTATTGTGAATCAATAGTGAACAAACAAATAATTTGCTTTTGTGTGAAATTTTTAAACAATTTTGCTTAAAATATAAATTGAAAATATGTTTAGTGTTGCACTTAGGTTGGTTTTGATCGAGAGCGAGGAGAATATGAATGTAAGAACAATCCGGAGGCAATTAAGGGACAATTCAAGCCCGCTGGAGCTAAGTGATTCATTGTGCGTTAAAATATTTGCGTTGGCACTTTTCAATTACAAAATTTATTTCTTCATTACAAGATTTCGGCAATATTACAGGCTAAACAAGCCGGCATTTAAATATTTGCTTGATATTCTTTGTAACTCCTTGCAGCCATTGAAGAAAAAATTTGGAATTCCCCCGATTGTGAAGTTGAGCGCATGCCAGCGTTTTTTTTGCAGAGGGAGGACATCAAAAAGGGGTTGGAAAGGACCATGAGGTAGGTCTGTGTCAGTCTGCGTTCAGTGAGATGCTATCAGAGGTACTGAGAATTTTGGAGTCATTGCTTTGTCCACAATGGATAACTTGGCCCACTTTAGAACAGAAACGGCAAATTGCACAAGATTTTTATACAAAATTCGCAGTACCAGGAGTTGTAGGATGTATTGATGGAACGCACGTTAACATAGCATCACCATCAAAGAACATTCATCAATTTTACAATAGAAAAGGCAAATGCAGTTTAAATGTTATGCTGGTAAGTGCAATACATAGAATAGAAGTTAAAATAAATGAATGATTGTATACATGAATGGATTTTCAGGTATGTGACAGCAATCTCAAAATTCGTGCTATTGATGCTACACACCCTGGTGCTTGTCATGATGCATTTATATGGAACAAAAGTGACGTAAGATCACTAATGGAGGAAAATTATTTGCAAACTCACAGCAATGCTCGTCTACTAGGTAACTGCTTAAAATCAGAGAGCCTTGGCTACTTACTCCATACAGAACACCAGAAAGTGGATCACCTCAAGCAAAGTTCAATGAAGTACACTCGCGTTGTCGAAATATAATCGAAAGAACAAATGGTGTTCTGAAAAACAGATGGAGGTGTCTATTAGGTGCAAGAGAGTTGTACTATGCTCCTGCAAAGGCAATACAAATAATTAACGTTTGCGCAGCTTTACACAACATTTGTATTCATTACAAAAGTGAAGCAAATTTTCCTAACACAGCTGATAACGCATATTTGACCGATATTTCCACAGTAGATAATCAACAGATCAACGAAGTAAACAGTAGCTATCTGGTCGCAGGTCAGCGCATTCGTACAGAAATAACAAACTCTCTTTAATTATTTAATTCATTTTAATTTTAAATCATTTTTTAATTAAATTCATTCAAAAGTATTTACTAAGGTACATGAGTTATATTACTAAGCCTTAATAAGGCAAGTAAATATGTATATAAAAAACAAACATTTCATTTCAGGAAACTTACACCTAACATATATATAAATATATATATATGCATATAAAAAACAAACATAAATACTGCATTGGGCTAAACTTTGTACACTATAAAAATAAAAATATTTCATTACATTAAATAAATTAGTCTTTCATTCATATCATATCGTTTAAGATAAATTTAAAAAAATATATATACATACATAAAACTCAGTCTTTTCTTTTCTGCCTTTGTAGAATCTCGGTTTTCAGCTCCTTTATCTCTAATGTCCTTCCAGTTTACCGCATAGTTCCTGTTGTGTTTCTAATTCTTTAGAAATCAACTCAGTACTTGTCATTTTTTTGTTGACACTTGGTCTACTTTGCGGAACAGGCTGTGCGCTGTTATCAAAAGATTCGCTTTGAGGAGAAGCAGGACCACGCTGCGGAGCACCAGGTTCGCTATCCGAGATGCTTGTGAGAAAATCTCTACTACAACCAGGAATGTCATCACTGCGTACCTGGGCGTCCGACAAACTTTGTGACTCCGAATTTGTTTTAGCCCTTTTTCGCGGAACTCCGTAGCAGTGGGAGTCTTCAACACCATCAATGGAGTCTGATATATTGCCTTTTCTGAATTCGAAAGTTTTTGCGTTTTGTTGGGTCCGCCTCCCGTCCCCTTTCATACACTGCATGTTTCGACGCCTTCTTCCTTACATAGAGTTTCTGGTCATTCCACACCTAGTTAATAGATACGTTGGTATAATAAATAGGCTTTACATACATAATTATAAATATATTTTACCTTTTTCTACTCAAATTCACTCTTAACAGGTGGCCCCAGGCTATTTAGAGACAACGTAAGCTGCTTCCAGAAGTCCGTCACTTTTTCGCGATTCTCTTTTGAAAATCCTCTTGCAATGTCGGGATTTTCCAACATCTTTTCAAGAAGCATCTCCGACTGAGCATTATTTATAGATTTACTCCTTAAAATAGAAGTATAATTAATTAGAAGAATATCTAATATTCAAAATAACAGAATACTTACATTTTGTTTCTCTTGTTCGCATGTAAAATATAAGTGAATAGATTTGGGATTTTCCGCTGTTCATTTCGCCCGAATCACAAGGTGAAGTAAATAAAAAGAGAAAGAAAATGAACGCTATCTGAAACGGTAGGGATGTATTTTGTAGAGGGAGAATGGGGTGAAAAGCCAAACAGTTTTTGCCCTTTTTGGTAGAAAGGGGGGAAAATAATTTATTAAACATGTTTGTATTTGATTTAAAAAAAGATGCTAAGTGCAATAAAAAAAGACTAGCACAACTAAAAAATTCATATTAACGTAATTGAATGATATTTTCATTTATGGTTTTTCTTAAAATATAAAAAATTAGCCAATGAAACCCATATTGCATTTATACGATGTGATTACAATTAAATACAAATTCGTGAATATAAAAGTGAAACGACTACATTTGCAGATATTTTATTGCTCAACTAGTGTATCTTTAGGTCAATACCTATTGGAAGTTATTAATATTAAAATCGACTTTAGGTCTTTGGATTTTAGGACCACTTACCGAATATATATAAAATGCGTTGTTTTTGAATAAAAAGTTAAACGAAACGACTGGATAAGTTATATTTTGTTTGGCAGACTAAAAAGCAACACGACTTGAAATGGAGGGTCTGGTACGAGAAACGAATAATAAGTGACTGATTTCAGAAAGAAGAAGAATGGCCAGAACCGTCAAGCGTTCTTCTGGTGGCAGCTCATTGACGTTTTGCATTAATTCAATAATGAAATGCAATATTCTGTCATTAAATTTCAACTTTTGCATCCATTTTTGTAATTGCCATTGTTGTATTCTTTGTGTTGTTGTTGAGCTATCTGTGTGCCGACTCGGTGTACGGGTAACCCTGTCGAATTGTTTGTGTCGACAAATCTACCTTCACACCCACATTCCAAACAACACGAATACATGTTTTTTTACCATTCGGGAATATGTTTTGGTCCGATTTTTGTAAGTATGAGAAGAACATCAGAACTCCGCCTATTTGTCTATCTGTTTTTGTACGCAAACAAGTCCCTCAGTTTCAGATATATCGCACAGTGAAAATCGTGAGACGTACTCAATTATGAAGTAAGCGAGACAACTGAACACAGCACGTGCAATACTAAGCACTACCTATTAGATCGTATAAACATATAAAATCTAAGATAGTTAAGTCCTTATGCCATTTAGCCCCAAGACAGGACAAAAAGAGAACTGGATGCGTGTGTTGTTAATACATATATACATACTTTTAGAACTAGTTTTAATTAAGGGTAATAAGTGAATGCATTTTGCAAAGATAAGCATTATAAAACATAAGTAAAAACCCGTAAATTAAAGAAAACTGCACTTTGCAAACATATGCACCATTATTCAAATATGTACAGTTGTTCTACCGAGTCGAACATGTCTATTACTCCGCTCGGTCCTGGTATTATTAATAATTTTACGGGAAAATTTTAATTTTAACGATCATTTTCTTTGAGAAATAGCAGCGGAATGTGAAATTATATTGAAATGTTGCAATACAAATTTTGTTGCTCAAATTTACCAGAAATTCCCCTTTCATACACGTAAAAATCTGAAAAACAACACCTTGATAGAACAACAACACTGTTTTCGGGGACAACATTGCCTCAAAATTTTCAGATAGCCGAATGACAAAACAAAGAAGAAATTAGAGCAAGACAACTGACAGCTTACTTCACCTTGTTGATTACACTATGAGGGTGAACAAAAAATGTGAATATTTTCGGGTGAAAGTTACATTCGCGATAAGGGTGAATATATACTTGGGTTCACTGGGTACAGCATAGACAATATATAGTTTGGGAAAAGTGGGCGGAGCCACGCCCACAGGCTATATAAAGTTGCAATTCGTCATAACTAGGAACTTTTATGGTCTAAATTAATGAAATTTGGATATATGTGTCACTTAGTCAATATCTACATAATTTTTCAAAAGTGGGCGGTGCCACGCCCATATATTTTGTGTTTTGTTTTTCCCTTGAACTTTCACAATAGGGTCAGGAGTTCGCTGGGCACGACACAGTCTATATATAGATTTTGGAAAAGCCCCCAAGTTATATAAAGCTGCAGTTCGGTTTAGATAGGAGTTTATTTGGTTCAAGTTAATGACATTTTATATATAGATGTGTTATGTATCAAAACGTCGAAACAACGTCTACCGGGTTTGCTAGTATATTATAAAATGGAGAAAGCAAACAACGAATTTCAGCATTCTTTTGCAGAACTGAGAGACTCGTTTGCGTTCAAATAGACAGACGGACAGACAGACAGACGGAAGGAGAGACGGGCATGGCTAAATCGACTCCGCTCATCGTACTGAGCATTTTAGTGAACTTTTCTCTTCTTGTTCTCATACTTACATACATTTAATGTTTATGAAAGGTATGAAAATCAAAAAAGATACATATATAACTTCGCTATTGCAGTGGGCTATTAACTACGTGTCCGAATATTTTGCTTGTGTGTTTCCCGATTTTCCCTAATTTTTGGCAGGAGTATAATACATACTACTAAGAAGCAGCTGACCAATTTTCATTGAAATATCAAGATTGAATTATAAGCGATTGCCTTTGAAAATAGCAGAAATTTTATGCTGAAAAGTGGGCGGCGCCACGCCTACTTCTTCAAAAATGACAAAATTGCGGCCGCGTTTTTCTTAAAAAGCTTATTGTGTGTGCAAAATCTGATTGATATAACTTGCTTGGTTGTAGAAATATCGCTTTTTAAATTTTACAAAAAAATGTTTCAGAACTATGTTCAAAAACTGGGCGTGGACTTTAACCGTTTTTGCCCATTTTTACAGCAAACAGGTACCTTTACATGTAGAACTTTATCACCAAATTTCGTTTCGACAAATCAATTTTTGGCGGAGTTATGGCATAAACAGTTTTGTGGGATAGTCCACTATAAAAGGGGCGAGGCCATGCCCATTTTCGAAAATTTTAAGTTTTTGGATTTCTCTGTTTACGGAAACTTTAAAAGTGAAATATAAATGATGTAAAGCTATTTTAAGCAAAGTTTTTGCCTTTTTAATATATCTACGATCCTCTTCAAATCGTGAAAACCTGCGTGCTGAATTTCGTTTCGATATCTTAAACGGTTTTTGAATTATGATTAATATTATTTCTAAATTTGACTTAATCAAAAGTGGGCAGTGCCATGCCCATTTTCAAAAATTTCTTGAAAATTTTATTTTATGCTTCAATCTCAATGTAGTCACCAAAGTTTATCCTTATAGGTGTATTATTTACTGAGTAATCACTTTTTTTGTGTTTTCGAAAATATTCTGTATATAAAAAGTGGGCGTGGCTATCGTCCGATTTCGCCCATTTTAAATAGCGCTCGGAGATGAGTGCTAAGGAACCTGCATACCAAATTTCATTAAGATATCTCAAAATTTACTCAAGTTATCGTGTTCACAGACGGACGGAAGGACGGACGAACGGACGGACATGGATTAATCAATTTCTTTTTTCGTCCTGAACATTTTGATATATATAAGTCATCTCTCATATCTATATCGATCCGTTTATGCCGTTACATACTGCCGTTAGGCGACTAAAGTTAATATACCTTGTGTGCGTAGCACTACTAGGTATAATTACAGACAAATTAAAATACAGACAAATCAAAATGTAGACAATTCAAAATGTAGTTAAATCAAAATGTGGACAAATCAAAATACAGACAAATCAAAAAGTAGACAAATTAAAATTTATACAAATCAAAGTACCGAGTAGCAGAAGTAGCAGAAGTACCGAGCCCAACCCATACTAAAATAAATGTGTTTTCCGCCCACACAGAAGGGGATTCTGTGCAGAAAACCTGTGGATCGCGAAGCCGGTGTTGGATCGGCTAAGGGTTGTTTTTTATATTTATTTATTTATTTAATAGTCTACAAATTGAATAATTCTTACAGACTAAATTTGAAAGGTTACATAAAGACAGCATGAGGGTATTGTAAAGAAGAAAGTATATGCCTGAAGTGTACAATTAATTAGTTACAGCTTACGAATTAAAAAAAAGATATAAATATTACAAATATATGACGTAAAAATCATACAAATTTAACTTTCTTAACATAGTAGTTTACAAACAGGTATGTTTGTTATATGATAGCTCAGAAAGGAGTTGCTGCGTAGTGCCCAGAAGGGGCCGTCTGAGCCATGAAGGCATCTATAGAATAAGCTCAGTAGGGAGCTGAGGCGTAGGGCCCAGGAGGAGGCATGTGAGCCAGGAAGGGCTCATCAGACTTCTGCGAACACGGAGGTTGAAACAAAGAGTTTGAATCTCATTACATGTACGAGGTGTGTTCAAAAAGTATCGCGAATTTTGTGTTTTTTCAAAAATTATTTATTTATTCATGAATATATATTTTGTCCCCTTCAAAGTAATCCCCATGAGATATTATACACTTGTGCCAACGGTTTTTCCAATCTTCGAAGCACTTCAAAAAATCATTTTTTTGTATCTTGTTCAGCTCCTCCTTCGATGCCGTCTTTATCTCGTCAAGAGAAGCGTAACGTCGTCCTTTCATGGGCCTCTTCAGTTTAGGGAACAAGAAAAAGTCACAGGGGGCCAGATCTGGGGAATACGGTGGCTGCGGCATCATTAGTGTGTTGTTTTTGGCCAAAAAGTCGCGCACAAGCAACGATGCGTGAGCAGGGGCGTTATCGTGGTGCAAAAGCCAATTTTTGTTCTTCCACAGATCCGGGCGTTCCTGGCGGATTGCTTCGCCCAAATTGCGCATAACTTGCAGGTAATATTCCTTATTGACCGTTCTTCCCTGTGGCAAGAACTCATGATGCACCACGCCCCTGCAATCGAAGAAAACTGTCAGCAAAACTTTCACATTCGACCGAACTTGGCGCGCTTTTTTCGGTCTTGGTTCGTGCGGCAGCTTCCATTGAGATGATTGAGCTTTGGTTTCCACGTCATAACCATAAACCCACGATTCGTCACCAGTTATGACCCTCTGGAGCAAATTTGGGTCGTCGCGGACAGAGTTTAACATCTCATTAGCAATGTTCATGCGATGCTGTTTTTGGTCACAATTGAGCAATTTTGGTACGAATTTCGCGTAAAAATCGAAGACGATCCAAAACACGTGCAAGCAAAGCAGCTGTCAACAATTAACTGAACATTCAAAATGGCCGAGCTTGTCGGCATAAGTGAGAGACATGAGTACCAACATAACGCCACAAAAAATTCGAAATTCGAATATACGTAACGAGCAAAAATTCAAAATTCGCGATACTTTTTGAACACACCTCGTATGTCTAAATATATATGTTGTGTTGTTGATGTTGTCGGAATGAAAGCGATTCCGAGCAACACGCACTTCCAATCCTCCGATTGTTGCTTACCAGCTTATGATTTATTGGCATACATATTGTTGAGGTGTTTATTATAACTGTGGTTCTATGCCGTCGGAATGGACGCGATTCCGAGCAGCATAGTAGATATGTTACTAAAGTAGATGAGATGCTTATTTGGCACTGCGCTAAGGTGTGGTTGGCAAGGACGTGTTTCCAAGCCACTACTCATTTAAAATAGTAAGCAGATATCTCTTAATAGAAACAAGGGAATCAGAGGTATCAAAATTCTTGTAGGTATTATTGTAGTCCTGGCACAAGCATCGAAAAGGTTCATGCAGCTCAAAAATGGAAATGCCTAGATGAGCTAGTAGGGATATTAAACATAATTTCACCAAGCAGATATGGGCTGCTCACAAGCCCTCTTAATAGTTTTACCATAAATAAATACCGAGAATTTTACGACGACTTTGCAACGTAGGCAGATGAATAAGTAGAGAAGAACTGTTCCGATCCCAATTTATTACAGTGAATCTGATAACTCCGGTTTCAAACTATTGACGCATATTCAAAAATTGGTCTTACAAGGGAAGTATCAAGTGTTTTGGTTATATAAGGGTCATTGAATTCCTTGGACCACCGCTTAATGAAAGCTAACACCCCTTTCGCCTCATTAACACTATTCTAAATATGAGACTTGAAATCAATTTTAGGGTCCATTGCAACCCCTAAGTCAATGAAGCTAGTTACGTGCTCAATTGGCTATCCACCAATGATGTAACTATGCACAGGTATTGATTTTCTGGTAAAACACATATATTTACATTTCTTCAGGTTGAGTGCCATGTAGTTCACATCACACCATCTTACTAAGTTATGAAGATCTCTTGAATACATGCCCTGTCTTCTGCCGTTTTGACGGGCATAAAAAGTTTAACATCATCAGCATACAATAACCACCCGCAGTGCCTAAAAATAGTGGGAAGGTCGTTAATGAACAACAAGAACAAAATGGGTCCAAGATGGCTGCCTTAAGGCACACCAGAGGAAACATCGATTAGGCCAGATAAACTATTTCTAAAGATCACTTTTTGTGATCTGTCCTTTAAATAAGATGCTATCCAACGCAAGAAAACAGGGGGAAAACCCATACTATCAAGTTTAAGTAATAGAATCGAGTGAGAAACTTTATCAAAAGCTTTGTTAAAGTGTGTGAAGATGACATCTGTCTCAAAGTTGTTTTTGAAGCCGCTAGAGTGAATTCTAACAAATTAGATAAGGTGGGTTTACCCATGCAGAAACCATGCTGAAATGGATCGAAGCAGATGATACTAAAAACGACATTTGCTTTGTAATAATAGATTCAAATAGCTTGGGTATGACGCGTAAGCTTAGCAATGCCTCTATAGTTCACGACGCACGTTTAACTTCCACTTTCGTAGAGAGGTACAATATATGACTCCTTCCAAATTCTAGGAAATATGCCCTGACTCAAAGACACGTTGAATATGTTTGTTAGAGGTATGTATGCAGAGAAATTCAGCACAACTTTTCAGAACAATTGTAGGGATCCCTTCAGGACCAAAGTAAGAAGTTTAAAGACTTTCTAGATGTGAAAAAACATCACTAGCTGATATTGTCGGAAGTTTAAACCCCAACAATGGCAACGTGAGTGGGTAAGTGGGTGCTTCCGAAAGGGAATCATCAGAAAAAGCGTAGTTAGATTTAAAAAAGTCTGCAAATATATCGGCAATACAGGCATCAATTGAAATCAACTCGTTGTACTTCATTAGGGATGGGAATTCCCTAACCCTACGTTTTGAGTTAACAAAACCGAAAAAAGCTTTAGGGTTGCTAGAAATGATGTAATTATTGTAACAGTTTTTGTCAAAAAGGTTATATTTATGCCGAAAAATGGAATAAACACCATAGTCAGTCGTGGAACCAGTTCTTTTACATTTCTTGAACCATCGTGTCTTTTGGTTTTTCAAGTAATTAAGTCCTCTCGTGCACCATCCAGTATTAGACGAGGATTTTGAGTGATGAGCTTGAGAGTGTAAAGTATTGTTAAAATGCAAAGCACTACTTTCACATTGCCACTGTTTAGGGGCCATTTTATGTTAGCTACTTCCGCCCTAAGCTTACAGGGGATTCTGTGCAGGGTTATTTTTTATAAGCGTGGCCGAAGGCCGAACACACAGAAGGGGATTCTGTGCAGAAGTACTATGGATTGAGGAGCCGGCGTTAGATCGATCCAGGCAACATATATCCACATTTCGATTTATGTGTGTTTCAATCTCATTTTAATCGCATTTTGAGTTGTCTGTTTTTTGAGTTGTCGGTATTTTGATTTGTCTGTATTTTGACTTGTCGGTATTTTGATTTGTTTGTGTTTTGATTGGTCTGTATTTTGACTGCCCGCATTTTGATTTTCTGGATTTTGATTGTCGGTATTATGTTATAGACCAATATAGCATCTGCCTTCATGTTTGGGATATATTTAAAGACTTCGACGAAGTAGAAACGGCGCAAAATATTTTACGTCTTGCTAACGAGGATTCGACACAACGGGATCTCCGCTTAATTGAAGAATCGAGTAAGGTGGAGTTAGGAAACGACTGCGAATTACAATACGCAGTGAACTCCTAAACGAACTGCAGCTATGGTGGTTGTATTACTTGCTCACCTGTGAAAACAAATTAATTTAGAATTAATTGAAATAAATGCGCGATAGCACACACACTTAATACACTTAGTAGCTGTCATAACTACTGACTTTCTCTGGCTTGTTTCATACTTGAATTAGTTCATATTTTTATTTATATTTTTATTATTGAGTCGACGTGAGATTTTCGACTACGCCGGAGGTTTATGGAAGTGTTACCTATGTGGACGGGCCTTTGACGTATATGAATCTTGTTGCTCCGGCAGTAGTACCTTCTGATAGAAGCCGACTGCTGTCAGAGCGGGCATAGTCTAGGCCCAATAATCCACTTGAGCGCTTAAAAATTAAAAATTAAGATTTCTGAATGTTTGCCTTGCTAAAAAAATACTATTACTACTAAGTGCATTTACAAAGGTGTTTAAAGAATTATAATCCTGGTCTGCTGCGAATATCCGCGTTAACATATGCAAACAGTGTTTGCAGAGCTATTGAGAATGCGGATATGGATCGAAATATTGCCAGTTGAGAACTCGATTTGGAAACTTTCTTATGGATTTACTTCGCTTGCCATTTCAGTCAATAATGATTATTTTAAATGTTTGCAGAAATCGACAATTACTAATTGTTTGGAATTGAATCAAAAAAAAATTTTGTGCCAATTTATTATTATGGTTATTAGTAGTAGTGAACCGTGAGCACGCAAAAACCGTTGGACCATGTGTTGTTATTTTGTTATATTTAGTACTCCTTTGCAATGCATTAGCGGACCACCTCAACTTGTTTCAACACTATCATTTCGAAGGCTATTGACTGAGCTGCCAAGAAGTATGAAATTATTTATAAAAATAATAAAAATCGCGCAAGTGGTTCTATGTAGAAAAGAGAGCAGTTTTGAGAGTACTTTTCAGAAGATACTCCATGGAGTAACAGCTTGGCACTACCTTGGAAAGTACTCTACCGTAATTATTCCATAGTGTGCTCATAAACAAAGCGATAGCATGAGTAGGTAGTGCTATCATAGGAGATCGCGATGTAAGTTGAACCAAACTTTTTGTATGAAAAGGGATTAGTTTTGGAGTACCCTTATATACTGTAAAGAGTGTTCTTTACATGTTTGAATGGCGTACTTCCGATTTTTCAAGTGAGAGCTTATCTAGACAGCAACACATACGTGCGTGTAGTAGTGCGTGATTAGCATAATTATACTTTTTTGAAGTCCTTACGGTTATTGCCAAAATATTTAAAAGTGTTATACAGTATATTTTAAAAGCTTAGTGATCAGTATTTATATGTACAATCCAAAAAAAATTGCATATATTGCTGATTTCTTATCATAACAGGCTTTCAGTGAGGTACCTGGAATTGTAAGGAGTTCAATCCGAAGCAATAGTATTTAGATAAATCTTTCAGTGCAATTATTCAATGATTTTATCGAACTTGAGTTTATATTCCCAAAATAAAAAATCCTGCTATGTTTTTTGAAACAAGACCTTTTTCTAGAACATTATACAGAATATATGTAATGTAATTATTCTGTATTTAAACCACTGCGACAAGAACGGTTGGCGCCGTTTCTTTTAGCGTATTACTATTACATATGTATGTGCTTAATCAAAAACAATCAAAAGTAATCAAAATCAATTAAAAACAATCAAAAGCAATAAACATTTTTTTTTATTTTTTTTTATTAGTTCTGATTTTTCTTGATTTGATAATCATAAAACATCATGATTCTTTTTTAAAATAATCATAAACCGAAAACAATGGGTTATCGATCATTAGTAGACTTTTCCAAAAAATAAACCGGTGATCATTACGATTAGTAATCATTAGTCAACAAGTCAGGTACTGTTACATATTTTAGTATTAACCGCGCAAAGAACAAATACAAATTAATAAGGTTCGTTTTATATATTGTGCTCCTCCAACATGGATAAGTCATAATAAAAGCGTTTGTAGTCCTTTTAGAAGCGAGTCACATAAAGATTTTCTGTGGCATGTTTGTATTCACGCACATTCAAATCCTCCTCAATAAATTAGCCGAAGCTTTAGACTGAATAAATTTTTTTTCTTGATTTAAAAAAATCTGCAATTCAACTTGCAACAAAACGCCCAACACCGTTTCCAAAACTGTACGCAATTATTTAAGTTAATATATAGTTGAATAGCGAGTACACACATGGCTACACCCTTAAGCGATTATTTTCTCCTACAATTCATCCCACACCTTTTAAGTCGACATGAACCCCCAACGGTCGATTGAAGCGTACTCTTGCAACAAAACGCCCCGCCAATTCAGTGCAGGAGATTTATACACTACTCAACTGTCATTTATTTACACCATATCCGCGGACTCTGCGCTCGTCTGGTACCTCCTACCAAGAACATCCACATTGCTTTGAACAATTCTTTTATTCATTCATTCATCAATGAGGTGGTGAGCAACTGCCTCTGCTCTGATTCAATACCATCACATGCTGCAACCAATTTGACTCCACATATCAATTCACTCTTCTACGCATGCTTTATTATGTTGTTGGTAATGCAATTGCATAAGAAGTGAGGAAAAAGTGGTGTTCGCTGTTTGAAATTTATGTGGCATGTAGTAACATTTACTGTAACACAGTGCCCGTTTGAAAGTGGCAACGATGTGTGGCATCGAAGAACCAAGCGCTTGCTCGGGAGAAGCTTTACAGCTTTGATGCCAGTGGTAAAGTTGTCAAGAGATCTGGCAAAAGGGTATGTATAAGACTTGATGATGCAAATAACAAATTTGAATACAGACCATAGCCTAAGTTAAGTTCATTTGTATGGTTGTATATTAAGGAGGTGTCAATATGCTGTTTCCAATCATACTTTAGAATTATAGGTGATGGAAACATAACAGGGACGCATTTTATAATAACTTTGTTGCCATAGTACCTGGGAAACGAGCTAAATAGTATTAGCCAATTTCGTCTGTATATATGTTTTTATGTATATTTAAATACAAACTAGTCCATAGTTTGTGAGACATCTGGATAAAATTGTGTAAAGCGATGTACTTTTAAATTATATCAATCAGTTTTGGCACCACACACGAACATATCACTATAGCATACATTCACTAAACATAAATTACTGTTCTTTGTTTATTTATTAATCTTTCAAAGCCGCTGAATAAAACTAGAAAAATTTATCAAGTGAAAAAATCGTGCAAGATAAAATAACGATTGAAGTTTCGCCCTACTAAAAAAATTTACCAGGTTAAGACGACCTGGTAGCCAAGTGACCCGGCACCGGCGCCAGAAGTTCGTTCATAAGTAAAGTTTAACAGCTTCCGAAATAGATAAATCCAAATAGCTATGGCGTTTGTTTAAAATTGTAAAAATAGTAATTTTACGAAAATAATTGACTCTAAAAATTATTTGAAAAAAAAGATACTGTAAAAGTTTCAGGCCACAATCCTAATTTTTAGTTTTTTGGTCTTTCATTGCTAGTTAAATTTGTTAGGCCTGATTTAATTTTTTTAGTTCTACAGGATATTAAATGATTTTTAGGTTAGGGTCGGATGGCGGTTCACATTATAAAATGCATCTACTTGGTTTTATAGCTGTCTTATTTTAACTAAAAATTTTGCTGGATACACAGCTATTGGCAAGAATAAATTTCAATGTATTATGAAATTCGTATTCTAAAAAACTAGAATTTTTATTTGTTTTTGTCAAGGAATTAATTTCCTGCTAAATTATATGCAGCTATTTATTGTTAACTAAAAATGTATATTAATGTCTGAAATTTTACACTATTTTTTTTTTTGAAATACTATATAATATACATCATTACAAAAAAATAAATATAATTAAAAAAAAAAAACTTTCTTTTGGCGCAGTCTAATGTAAATATCGTGTTTACCTAATACGAAGAATTGTTCTTTTGGTAAATTTTATTGATATACCAGCTTATACTGGCGAATGAAGTTGTTGGTCATATTTCATGCTTTCGACGATGTTCCTTTATTTGCTCTTTCAGAAATGGCCTACACTACTGACCAAGGCGTAAAACGGTCAAGTCTGTTTTTGCGGTACTGTTTTCTACGTCCAATCCAACAACTTGTTTGAACTTTTCAACTACACTTTCAAATAAATTTTTCGTTTGGATCTGAAAATACAGTATCGATATATCGCATGAAAAAACAACGCTTTGCTAAATTCGTTTTTCAGTTTTTTTTTTGTTTTGGATTTTTTTGGTTAGTTATGAACTGTTTATAAGTAGGTTGGGGAAAACACATATTAGAAAAACAAACAAACAAAGGCAAACATGGAAAGCCTAAAATCGGGCTACATGTATGGTTTTGTAAAGAACGTAGAGGGTCCGGCAAACGTTGTACTTCCTGCATCTGAAAGAATTGGCTGTTCCCCTCCTTATCTACCCTTTCCTATTATAATGCTCTACCTCCCTTTTTCTCCTCCTGTTATTTATTTTATATTCATATTCTCACATTTCCTATTACTATTGCTATCCCTATTTCTGTACTTATTCATAATCCTACTTCTATTTCCATTCCTATCCCTATTTCTACCCCTCTCTCTACAATAAATGCTTCCAGTAGCCCGATTCTGTAGCTTTTTAGCCACTCGCTGAGCGTAAAGCTTATCGCCAAATTTTGGCGTTTGTTCTTAACTAAAATGCGAATCTGTAACTCTCCTTTAACACCGCTAAACAGCTGACTCTTGATAGTGATAAAATATGGCAATAAACTGGTTTATAGACGTATTTAGTCCTAAGTTACTCGCAAAATTACATGCAAAAAACTCAAAACTAATTTTTTTACTTTTTCCAAACGGTAAAACACTTGTAAATATATTAACGCTATTGTTAACACCTCGAAAATAATTCGCGACAGCTAACCACTAGCTAACACTTTTCGTGTGATTAAAAGTTAGCGAATAGGGAAAAGCGTTAAAAATGGTGTTAAGTAGTAGTGGGACTATTTTCGAATAATATTCTAATAAAAAATTCGATTAGTATTTATTCGAATAATTTATTCGAATAGTTGTATTGAAATGGGAGATACGTCGAAAGCGAAATTCACTGTCGTCATCGCTTGCACTTATCCCTGCTAAAAATCGTGCGACGGATCTCTAAAGAGAGTGATCTGCGATCAATACCTTTCTTCTACAGTGGGCTACAATTGATCCCCACTATTCCTTTAAGGCATAGTTGGGGTAGGTCGACTTTAATTTCTATAGCCTACTTTTAGGTGTTGAAAGTAAACTTGTCCGACCGTACCCGTGGGGGAATCTGTCCGGCACTACACGTTTGGGCATGAAAGAGACATATTAGTCTTTTCATAGGACATGCTCAAGCAAAAGGGATCACTCCAACCAATACAAAGAGATCAAAACTGGCGTTGGTCGTATGCTCCTTTGCGACTCATCCCGGATCCATCCTAGACTAATCGCATTTTTTGCAGGGTATGAGCATGATTCCAAGCCTTGTATGTAGGTATGTATGTTTGCGAATACCTATAGTTAGAATAGTTATCATTTATTCGAACAAAGGTATACATTATTCGAATAAATACTAAATGCTTGTTATTTTCAGAAGGTTTCAAAAATAATTCAATAAGTCTTCTATCTACAATTAAAAAATAGGTTATACACATGACTGTTGGTTTAACTTAACGGCTCTAAACCATAAAATTATCAATGCAGTATATAGGCAGGACAACGTCTGTCGGGTCAACTAGTAATTGAATAATAATTATTATAAACTTTCAACTGTTCTATTGAATAGTTGCTATACAAAATAAACAGAACCGAAGAGCATAGTCGAAGTGTCAAAAATGCCGACAGATGTCGGTGATTGCTCTATGTTAAGCTAAATTAATAGAAATAAGAGATTAGATGACAAAAAACTATCGGTCTGATAGACTTATCATTAACAGACTGAGCCAAAATTTCTATCAGCTTCCAAAATAGATCTATAAGAAAATCTATGGCGTTTGCCTCTAAATTTTCCTACTCTATTCAAATAAAAACTTTCAATAATTAATAGAAAAGTTTTTAAAATATAGAAAAAAAATTATTATTATTGGCCTTGAGGTAATTTATAGTAATGGTTAATGGATTTTTTTATTCATCTTTTTATTTCTAACATTTTATCTGGCCAAGGTATGTGGATAGGAATCGGGTTAGTTATAGGGGTTATGGACGGTCAGAGGTGTGTAACTCAAGCTATTTATTTCTTCATCTTATTTTAACTATTTTAAAGCTTTCACCTCATTTTCAGGCGAACAAATACACAGTTTGTTAGCAGAACTGGTTATAAAAAGTGCATTTGCAAACTATAATTTGAATATAGTAGCTTTTTTTAATAAATCACTATGAATACTGTAAAGAGTGGTCATAAAAAAATCTACATTGGCATTTTACTATTTTT
Organism: Merzomyia westermanni; assembly: GCA_949987695.1. Classification (NCBI taxonomy): domain Eukaryota; kingdom Metazoa; phylum Arthropoda; class Insecta; order Diptera; family Tephritidae; genus Merzomyia; species Merzomyia westermanni. The sequence goes on from OX465291.1 coordinate 78,554,752, forward strand.
AAAAACTTTTCTTGATATAAAGTGACAGTAATGTACTATTTTCTCGACAATACAGTGTCGTAAGATTAAAGCACATCGTGAGTTAGTGGACGAACTTTGTTATAAAAAGTATTGAAATATTGTTTGCACAAACGAGTAGATGAAGATCTACCTTTCTACGCTACATTAGGTAAATATTTGGAAAACCTTAATAATAGTCTATACGTACATATACTCAACAAAATGTATGTGCTTCTATCATTATTATACCTTTCATGAACATGGTAATGTGTTATAACTATGGTCCGATGTTTGTAGGTATGAGAAGAAGAAGATATATACCCACCAATAAGTATACCGAAATGATCAGGGCTATGAGCTGAGTCGATTTAGCCAATCGATAGTTCCGATAAATGGGGCTATAAATTATGCAATTAAAAACCTACGAACGTAAAATTTGGCAGGTTTTATACATTTTATATACGTAATGTGACAAATGAAAATCAGCCAGATCGGACCAACATAACATATAGCTCCCATACAATCGATTATTCCGATAAATGGGGGTTGGGCTATAATCCGTGCAATTTCATAGCGAGGAACACAAAATTTGGTAGTTACAGTACTTATTACATATGTAATGTGTGTAGTGAAAACCATAAAGTTTCGACCAATATATGGTATAGCCCCCATACAATACATTTTTCCGATAACCGGGGCTTGGGCTATGTATCTTTAAATTAACAGGGTAAGACCATCAACATTTTGCAGAGCTTGTACTTATTGTAAGTAAGGATTGGGCACTTAAAACCGTAATGCATATTCATGAAAGGTATAAAGCCTTGAGCACAGCCGAAGACAGCGCTTTACTTACTTGTTTTTATAACATTTTAATGTTATGTGACACATTTAATTAACCTCATAGTAGAGCGAATGAATATTAGGTTTTGACTATAGCTTTGTAGGCTATAGTTAAGCGAAGGTATACTAGTTTAGATCAAAGCCGGACACGTTTCATATTGCGCCGACTCGTTTAACGTGGTTATTTTAATTTTGACCTTCGACGGCCAATATAATTTATAGGGCAATAATTATGTTATTTTGGCAGGTCAGTCTCAAGCTTAGAGCTGTGCTCGCATTTTTTAGTTGTCACCTTAAGTTAATTATATTACGACTTCGCTGTTAGATACTAAAATTCTTTTTTGGCTAAGCAATTTTTATGAGCAAAAAATATTAAGCTAATTAGTATTCCCCTTGTTTTTTTTTTGTAATGGAGCTCTTTCAGCATTTCGATTTATGTTTTTCAATACTATGTACATACTTATATACTATTTATCTTGCCTAACTTGTATTTTTATATTCCTAACATTATACTAATACTGGTGACATTTTCTTGAAAGCTGTTTAGATCTCATTTCATAGTGAATTTACTGAGTTTTTTTTACATTTCCGTTTTTAGTATTTAGATTCGTAGTTCCAAAAGGTAAAATTCTGATAAGTTTTGTGTTGAACGATTCGAGCTAGTATGTGTATCCATACAACTTTTTTTTACCATATTCTTATTTGCTACTCTTGTTGTTGTTGTGTTAGCGATACGTGCCCTGCCTAGTCGTCACTTTCCTTACCTAGCATTGCCATCAAGCTCTTCTAACGGAAGTCTCAGAAACCTCGCGGCTTTAATAGGGTTGGAAAAGAGTGAAATTGGTGTTAGAATAGTCAGCTCAGTTGAGCAAATAAATAGATGGTTAGTGTCATGATGAGACACGCCGCATGCCGGGCAGACATTTGGCATGTCAGGGTTTAGTCTGCATAGGCAAGAGCTTAATCTGTTACAATATCCAGAGCGAAGTTGGACCAGCATGACTCTTATCTCCCTAGGCAGTTCGCGTTCTTCTTCGGATACAGGTGGAGCTTGTGCCTGAATGACGGCATTCACTGGGCAATTAAACAGGAATTGCTTAGTCAACATCTCGCTATGCTCTTTCTCCGAGCATTCTTGCCTCGCTGTAGAGGTGGGGTTCAGGGGACATAAGGAGGCATCCTGTAGCAGTTCTGAGTGATGTCTTTTGACAGGCCTGCAACCTCATCCAGTGTGTTTCTGCTAGTCGCGGCGACTATATAGGCGTCGCGTAGCTTAGAACCGACTGGCCAATTTCCTTGTACGGTGCCAGCAAAGTTTCTTTTCTTTTCCCGTGTTGCCAGCTAGTAGGGACTTAAGAATTTTGTTGCGGCTTTGTACTTTGGTGGCAATAGCAGTTGAATGAGCACTGTAGTTGAGCATGTTATCAAACGTGAACCCTAAGATTTTTTGATGTGTGATAGTTGGAAGCTTGGTGCCGTCGACGTACACGTCTAACTCCATGTTCACCTGCGCTATCCATGTCGTAAATAAGGTGGCCAGTCGCCAGAATCGTGCAGTCATCGGCGTAAAAGACGATCAGGACACCCACTACTGCCGACCACTCAGATAATTGGCGGTCCAACGGCTTAGACAGGAGAGAAGAGTTGAGTCTTCCAGGTCGTTAATGAGTTGCGCATGGTTGACCGTATCGAAGGCTTTCGATAGGTCAAGCGCAACCAGCACAGTCCTGTCATTTGGGCGATGTTGGTTGAGACCGACACCTATCTGAGTGGTAATGGCATTAAGCGCGGTGGTCGTGCTATGCATTTTACGGAATCCATGCTGATGTTCAGCGAGTCGCAGGTTAGCGGTGTAGTAAGGGAGCAGGACTGTCTCCAAGGTCTTCACTACTGGCGAGAGGAGCGATATTGGTCGATAAGACTCCCCTTCGTTAGCTGGCTTACCAGGCTTTAGTAGTGGCACCACCTTTGCCAGTCTCCATTTTTCTGGAATGACAAAGGTGGTCATGGATAGATTGAAAACAGTTGTGAGGTATCTTACTCCCTCTCCGTCCAGATATTTTAACATCAACATGGATATACCGTTGGGGCCGATCGATTTGGAGCCTTTAGACCCCCGTTTGGCCTACCGAACCTCTGTGGTGGTGATGGCAATGGGCGCTTGACTATTTTTACGTTTGTGCGCTTCCCTGGTGGCTCGTCTAATTTCCTTGTCAACCGAAAGATGCAGTACAAATTGCCGGCAGAAAGCGCTCGTGCATCTCTTCGGTTTCCATTGGACCTTATCACCGAAGGCGATGGATATTTTGTAGTTAGGTTTGGTAGGATTTGACAAGGATTTGGCAGTGGATCATAATTTGCGAACACCAGCAGAGAGGTTGCAGGACCTTAGGTGCTCCTCCCGTTTGGCGCGTTTATGTTGATCAACCAGCCGTTTGATTTCCGCATTGAGATCTTGAATTTGAGGATCCGTAGGGTCTAAGCGTCGCACATGGTCAAGTTCGTTTGCCGGAGCCGCTGCCTCTGCGGGGAAATAAGGCCGTATCTCCTTGATTCTACCTGACGGAATGTATTGACGTCAGACGGTTTTGGAAGAGCAGCGAAGGTGCTGGGATTAGTGAAGGTGCGATTTTCCGAGGTGACAAAGTCGGTGGGGCGATCGATTGAGAGGGCTATCGGTAAACCATTTGATGCAAGAGTTAGCATCGGTCGCCAGTCAACGCAGTTTATGAGACCGCTGACAATGGTAAGGTCTGGCGAGCTTGGCGAGCGACTCTCGTAGGGGCATCCCCGTTCACAGAACGTCGAATCATCTATTTGTTCAGCCTAAACTTTGACTTGCCTACATTTAACAAATTGTACTCTTTTCGCTTCCCACATTTCGCTTCGTCATCAATACAATATCTTAATTTTTCTTTCTACTTTTGCTTTCCCCAACCCCCATGTCCCGTAAGTTTTTTCAAACTCTTCATTTTCCTCTTACACCTCCTCTAATTCTCAAATTTTCTACTCCTACTCCCCCTCTTCTCCCTTTTCCTCTGCGGTTACTGGTATGAACATAGTTTCGAAGATATAGCGGTTTAATATTTTTTTGGTCTTGGTACCGTTAGTTTTCCTAAGGATACACACATATCTGTATATAAAATATCATGACTTTAATAAAAATAAATTCTTAGCTAAAACGAAATTGCAGCTTCATATAACCTGAGGGCTTTTCCAAAAACTGTATACAGCTTGTGTCGTGCCCAGACATCGACAATAAACTTTGGATATTATTGAAGCACAAACAAAACTCAAAATATGTGGGCGTGGCACCGATCAATTTTTCAAAATTATGTAAATCTCGACCAAGTGACACATATATCCAAATATCATAAATTTAGACCAAATACATTCAGATTTATGACGAATTGAAATTTTATATGGCCTGGGGGCGTGGCACCGCCCCTTTTTCCAAAATTATATATAGCCTATGCTGTAACCAGTGAATCCAGGAATATACTGTGAAAATTTCATGCAGATCGGTTGAGTACTTCGGACGCCTATATGGGACACAAAGACACACAGGCACGCATTCACAAATTCATTTTTATTTATAAAATTCAGTTTAGAGTAACTGCCTCCGCAGCTGCTTTGCTTGCGACTCCACACTGGCGCCATAGCGAGCCATAGCCGGCAAAAGAACTTACGCGACACAATTTAAATTTTCAATAGGCATCAACAGTATCTAGTTATATACCTCAGGTGCCGAAATTTCAAAGCTCTACGATGAACCATTGAGAATTTCTGGTTCAAGCAATTTAAGCTCAAGCGCCAAATCTCATATATTTCATAAGCTTTTTATACCATTATAGGTTGACTTACACATATAAAAAATGTTCAGGAGGAAAAAAGAAATTGATTAACCCATGACCGTCCGTCCGTCTGTGAACACGATAGCTTCAGTAAATTATGCCTTTCATGAACATGAAATGGTATATTAACTTTGGTCCGATGTTTGTAACGTTTAGAAATATAGGAGATAGACCCACCATTAAGTATACCAAATTGATCAGGACGATGAACTGAGTTGATACAGCCATGTCCGTCTGTCCGTCCGTCTGTTTGAACGCAAACTAGTCCCTCAATTTTTGAGATATCTCGATGAAATTTGGCACACGGATGTATTTTTGTATTATATTAGACATTTGTCGGATCCGGTATAATCGGGTCACTATAGCATATATCTCCCATACAACCGATCGTTCAAATAAGAGGATTATGACCATTTCTCCCTAATTTTTAAAGATTAAAACTTGGAACTTGGTGAGATAATTTCTTATGGATAGCAAAAGATTTCGTAAAAAAATCACCGAGATAGGAGCTATATATAGTATACGAGGTGTGTTCAAAAAGTATCGCGAATTTTGAATTTTCGCTGGTTACGTATATTCGAATTTCGAATTTTTTGTGGCGTTATGTTGGTACTCATGTCTCTCACTTATGCCGACAAGCTCGGCCATTTTGAATGTTCAGTTAATTGTTGACAGCTGCTTTGCTTGCACGTGTTTTGGATCGTCTTCGATTTTTACGCGAAATTCGTACCAAAATTGCTCAATTGTGACCAAAAACAGCATCGCATGAACATTGCTAATGAGATGTTAAACTCTGTCCGCGACGACCCAAATTTGCTCCAGAGGGTCATAACTGGTGACGAATCGTGGGTTTATGGTTATGACGTGGAAACCAAAGCTCAATCATCTCAATGGAAGCTTCCGCACGAACCAAGACCGAAAAAAGCGCGCCAAGTTCGGTCGAATGTGAAAGTTTTGCTCACAGTTTTCTTCGATTGCAGGGGCGTGGTGCATCATGAGTTCTTGCCACATGGAAGAACGGTCAATAAGGAATATTACCTGCAAGTTATGCGCAATTTGCGCGAAGCAATCCGCCAGAAACGCCCGGATTTGTGGAAGAACAAAAATTGGCTTTTGCACCACGATAACGCCCCTGCTCACGGATCGTTGCTTGTGCGCGACTTTTTGGCCAAAAACAACACACTAATGATGCCGCAGCCACCCAGATCTGGCCCCCTGTGACTTTTTCTTGTTCCCTAAACTGAAGAGGCCCATGAAAGGACGACGTTACGCTTCTCTTGACGAGATAAAGACGGCATCGAAGGAGGAGCTGAACAAGATACAAAAAAATGATTTTTTGAAGTGCTTCGAAGATTGGAAAAACGGTTGGCACAAGTGTATAATATCTCATGGGGATTACTTTGAACGGGACAAAATAGATATTCATGAATAAATAAATAATTTTTGAAAAAACACAAAATTCGCGATACTTTTTGAACACACCTCGTATATCCCATCGTTCAGATAAGAGGATTATGGCCATTTATCCCTCATTTTGGAAGATTAAAACTTGAAACTTGGTGAGATATTTCCTTTTGGATAGTAAAAGATTTCGTCAAAAAGTCAGCAAGATCGGAGCTATATATAGTATGTATCCCATACAACCGATCGTTCAGATAAGAGGATTATGGCAACTTCCCTTAAACAAATGAAGCTTATTGTAAAAGAAAATTAAATGTATTGCTGACAAAGTTTTAGAGAACTTTAAACAATCCGTATTTAAGTTTGCACGTATTCATGAAAGGTATAAAGCCTTCGGCACAGCCGAAGACAGCGCCGTCCTTTCTTGTTTTGAGATATCTTAGTGAAATTTGGTATGCAGGTTCCTTGGCATTCATTTCCGAGCGCTATTTAAAATGGGCGAAATCGGAAGATGAAATTTATGAAAATCCAAAAAGATGTATAACTTCCCTATTGCACAGGGGTATTAATTACTTGCCCGGATATTTTGCTTGTGTGTTGTCCGATTTGCCTAATTTTTGGCAGGAGTATACTGCACACTATTGACCAATTTTCATTGCAATATCTAGTTGAAATTACAAGCAATCGCCTTTGAAAATAGCAGAACTTTTATGCCACGCCTACTTCCGAAAAATCCACAACATTTTTTGCGGTCGAGTTTTGCTTAAAAATCTTATTATGTGTTATAGACATATTTATCTCGTCAAATTTCGGTTCGACAAATAAATTTTTGTCGGAGTTATGGCATAAAAAGTTTTGTGGAATATTCCATTATAAAAAGAAGGCCACACCGATTTTCAAAAATTTTTATTTTTCGAATTTCTTTGTTCACGAACACTTTGAAAGTGAAATGGAAATGATATAAAGTTATTTTACGCAAAGTGATTGCCTATTAAATATATCTATGATCCTTTTAACTGATTTTGGCCATTTTTTCCCGGAACATTCCTTGTATACATGAAAATACGTGTGCTGAATTTCGTTTCGATATCTTGAACAATTTCTGATTTATGATTAATAATATTTCTAAAAAATTTTATCCTTATAGGAGTATTATGTACTGATTAGTAGCTATTTTTGTATTTTCGGAAATAGTCTATGTATAAAGAGCGGGCGTGGTTATCATCATATTTCGCCCATTTTAAATAGCGCTCGGAGATAAGTGCCAAGGAACCTGCATACCAAATTTCATTAAGATATCTCAAAATTTCCTCAAGTTATCGGTTTTACAGACGAACGGACGGACGGACAGACGGACGGCCATGGCTTAACCAATTTCTCTTTTTCTCCTAAAAATTTTGATATACATAAGTCGATATCTATCTCGATTCGTTAATGCCGTTATATACTGCCGTTAGGCGAATGAAGTTCCTTACCGTAAAATTCCAAACCAGTCCTCAAAAGAGACAGTTTGAAGACAGTGATAGTTTGAAGACAGTTTAAAATATCGAATATCGATAATCACTCATCCACAGCCAAACCTACCCCCAAACTTTCTGAATTGGCACAGATTGAGAACTAGCCAAAGACAAACTATCTTAGAACAGTCGAAATGAAAACCGGTTAAGAAGGAGTTGCAAAGTAATGCACTGGTGACAATTGGCACCGCCAATGACATCGCAATGTAAAAGTTTACAGTTGAAAGCATTGCTTGGGTATTGAGCGAGAACTGGTGGTGTGGTCAAACGGTTTAGCTCAGGGATAGTTCTGAGCTAATCCAATTTTCTGTAGGATTAAAATACCTTGTGTGCGTAGCACTACTAGGTATAAAAATAGTAGACGGGGTAAGCAAAAATTAAGATATTTCAGGTAGTGAAAATACAGTAATTTTTGAAAAGAAGTTTGTTGACTTATAATAAATCGTCATCCTTCGTCATTTAATTTCGATATAAAATAAACAGAGAAATCATCAAATAGCCTGAGTTCATAAGCACCGGAAAATATATTTACTGGAACTGGCGCCCTGCGTGTCGTTGTCAGTGCTGTTTTTCTTGGTTATAATCGGTAGCACAGTATGCAAATGACTCGAAGTGTGTTTAAAAGTCCTATTTTGGGTGATATTTGTGAAATAAAATGTGAGGAAGAATTATGAATGGCCGAGACATCAACTGAGATTCAGTCAGAAACAGCAAAAGAGCAAACTTTTTCGGAGATATCAGATTTAAAAGATGTGGCAAGCTGCATCTATTCCGACAGTAACACGAACGAGAATACAAAAAAATTTTGAAGGCTATCAAGAGTCCTGCAAGTACAGAGTTTAGCTCATTGCATATGTCCCAACGATAAAAATGTTCCTAAACAAACAGCAAACTTTTCTAATTCATCAAAGAACTTCGTGAATTATTAAAATCCGTGGAACCGAAGTAGCTGCTACAAGGAAATTGCAAAACCCTTTGAAAAGGAACCAGCACCGGAGAACCATCCAAAGTACATCCCAAAACACTGCAACGTTAGCGGATTTGGATCTATTACATGGGATATGTTGTTTCTGAGCTTGCTTCGTATGAAGGAGTTATGTTGCCAAAAATTGTTAATTATCTGAGTACCGAACAGCAGTACTTGTACCATATTGCTTCGGCAGTAATTTCAGGTGTATTCCTAAAAGATTTGGAAAATAAATCTCCATGTAAACTTTCACATTGCCGTTAGATCACATGTGCTAATCGAATACTACGAGGGAAAATTTGATAATAGTGGCAACTTCCTGGTTTTTAATCAAGAGCAATCCGTCATGAAAATATGGCACCCGTCTTTTGTCTAACATGATTGTGGTCTCCCGATATCTGCCTGAAACTTTAAAAAAGATGACAGAGAGCATATAAGATAGGTGGCTGCACGCCGCATACTAAAGGCATGCACCGCATACTGAAGGCTAACACCTTGACTTTTTCAAGTGACATTGTTAATTTAAATGCAACTTCATATATTGATTCAATACAATGGCAGGAAAACTTAACCAAAGCGGCTCTTTGAAAAGTTTATCTGACCAAGAAATTCAGGACATTGCCGAATGTACTGGTGAGAGCAAACCATTGTTTTTAAAGCTTCCATGTCATACTCAAGCTGTTGAGAGAGCTGTGAAGATTACGACCGAATCTTCCGTTTGTCTTTGCACAAGAAAGTCACAATTAGGTGCAATGCAAGCCAAGTTGGAGTCCCGGAACTTGATGCCTAAGTTCGAAACAATTCGAAGCACAAGCTTAAGAATCTTATATATAAATAGACAAGATGAATGCAATGTGGAACCGTTTTCTGCTAAACTATAATTCTAAGGTATACAAATTATATATGTATAGATAGGACATTTTGAGGTGTACTTTTATCCGTAAATAAAAAAAATTTCAAAAATCATTTTAATATAAAAAGTTTAACATAAAAGTCACACCACTACACATTCACTCATTCACACTATAGAGCCGCTGTTGTGTGAGTAAATATGTCATGCACGACTTTGTATTACTCGTGTGATCGGCTCTCACTGTGAGTGCGAAGAGTTGGTAGTGGACCAATGAGTAACAAGCATCCGCACTACAGCGCAGCTGTTGTGTGAGTGAACGTGTCGTGCATTTTTGCTTTAGTTGTTTTTATTGTATTGATCACTGGCTACGCTGCCAGTGTCAGCGGCTCTCCTGAGAGCACGAAAAGTTGCTTTGTTGGAGACATAAACAAGCAATTTCATATATGAGCAAATATGTAAACGTCATTGCTGCTACCTACAAACAGGGTTTACAAAAACAAAATAAATGATTAGTCATAAAGAGTATTAAACACCGAAGCTTGATTTGTATTTGTGGTTGGGTTTGTGTAAGTTGAAATAAAGTAAAATAAAATAAAAAAAATTAAATAAGATTAAAAAAAAATAAAACAAAGTTTATTAAAATAAAGTGAAGGGAAAGACAGTAAAGGTAAGGAATGGAAAGAAAAGAAAGGGAATGGAAAGGAAAGTAAAGAAAAGTAAAGGAAAGGAAAGGAGGGGAATGGAAGGGAAGGGAAGGAAAAGGAAAGGAAGGGTACGGAAAGGGAAGAATAAAATAAATTCAAAATAGAGACTGCAGAGAGTAAGATAAGAAATCAAGGAAAACGAAAATATGTTAGAGGAAAGGAACGACAGAGAAAGGAAGGGAAAAAGGCAGATGAAAAGTACAGCAAATAATGAAAATAAAATAAAGTTTAGTGGTTGAATTTCAACCACTGGGCGTTCTCTAGTTTATATAATTTGTCATATTCTTTTAAAATATTAATGTTCCTTTTCAGAGTAATACCAATAAAAGCCAGAATTATACCTTATATGACTGAATACGAGTGAATATGAATTCACTACAGATGCAAAAAGGTATTCATCGATTGGAACAAAAAAAGGCGCGAGTTCCAAGTACTCGTGGAGTTTGATGTGTAAACATATGTATCCTGTACATAAATTTTATTAAATTAGACCTCGCCCAGTGGACGAATTTCAAGCACAAAACTTTAATTTACTTTAGTTATTAGCTGCTCCTTTGATGGCCTTCTTTCCCTTCTCTTCTCTGCTGAACCTTTACTTTAACCCTAGAAATGTAACCTTCGTCGATTCGACGAATATGCTATTAAAAATTTCCTGTCTCTTTCTAAGACTGCCTTTCTAAAAGACTCAAAAAAATATATCTGAATTGTTCCAAATTATTTAAAAAAGGTTTGATTTCGAGGATTAAAAACTGGTACACAAGAGTACAATAATTCAAACCAAAAATTAAATAACTATATTAGAAATAAGTATTTTTAAAAATGTTCGTCGAATCGACGAATGGTTAGGTTCTATAGGAAGTGAGCATATGTTAGCTTCCTGGGGTTAAATATCTTTTTATTTTATATGCTTTTCTCTCCTTTCCTTTCCTTTCCTTTCCTTTACTTGCCTTTCCTTTACTTGCCTTTCCTTTACTTTCCTTTCCTTTCCTTTCTTTCCTTTACTTTCCTTTCCTTCTCTTTCCTTTAATTTACTTTCCTTTTCCTTCCTTTCATTCCCCTTCCTCCTCTTTACTTTCCTTTTCCTTCCTTTAATTTCATTTAATTTCTTTCCAGTTATCAGGAACTATGTTTAATTTTAATTCCCCTATTAATTTAATTTAATGTAATTAAAAATTATTTTATTGTGCTGTTAGTATTTTATTTTAATTTATTAAATACCGTCTTGAGTATTCTGAGCTAAAATAAATTTATCAGTTATTTTGGGTTTGTAAACACTGTGTATATTTATGATAAACGCAGTTCCGTTCGTCTTTTCGCCGATTGATAGCATTCGTCGTGTTTAGTCACGATTACCGAATAATAACAATCAGCAAAGCACTTGCATACACACACACCCACATAAACAGAGCGTCCCATACATACTCCGCAGTGAAATATCAAACTAGTCAGTAAATATACTAGCATCAAACTATAATTTTCTGGTTGAAATCATTCTACAGTGCACTCGCGAAAACTCGAACACACGATAACTCGAACATTCGAAAACTTGAACTTTTTTTTTCCATTGACTACTTTAAAACTCGAACAAAATGTAGCTACTCTAAAACTCGAACAATTATTTTCTTTTTTCATGGAAAAACATGTGAGAAACTGTCGTTTTGCATGTGCTGCCGGTATTCAAATTTTTGTCGTTATGTGGGTCTTTTGTTTCATTCTAAGGCGCCGCACTGGCTAGGTTTCTTGCTAATTACGGAACTTTTCTTTTAAATTTATTGATATTTGTCAGTGATACACGGGATTTTGCGCGGTTAAGATCAAATTTACTTGCGAAGCTGAAGCTAAAAGTATGGAAAAAGAAGCTGCCGAAATTCTCGAACACTTAAATTCTGAGGTAGTTATGGTTTTGATGTAAATAAAAAACACACGATAACAATAATAAATATTTATTCGGCTATTTTCACAGAAGAAGAAATAAGAGACTGGAATAACGACGACTTGATTGAAGAGGATCATATTGACGCTATAGAAGAAAGCGATTCCGAAGATGAAGTTGAAGCTGCAGGTGGAAATGAACAAGAACGCATAAGTTCATCCGAAGCCGTAACAATTTTCAACAAAGCTATAGCATGGGCAACTGCTGAAAAAATTAGCCCAAGAAAAGTCAATGTGCTACAATCACTGCGCGGAAAGGCTTTATTGAATGCGATAGAAGATAAGAAACATCAAACCAAGATCACTGCTTTTTTTTCTAATAATTTGTAAGCAACATTCATATTTGCTAACGTTTTTTATTAAATAAACTGGCAATGAACTACAAAACATGAAACCAGAGAATGTCTTTGATTAACTATGCCATAAAAATAGACAGGGTATGAAAACTGTTAAAACGAATACATACAAATATATTGAAAATACATAACGTTCGAAAACTCGAACATTCCGATAACTCGGATAGGGCTGGTTTTCATTATTTCGAGTTTTCGCGAGTGCACTGTAGTCAGAAAAAGTTCAATCCATACTAGTATACGACTACAATTTTCATAGTATTTTTTTAAGTGACATAAGCTGTATTTATTTCTTTCGTTTAGACTGCAATTTTACAAGTACATTTCCTTCCATTTTAAACTACTATGAAACTGATATTTTACGACGAGTATGATACTAGTATATTTCCACTACATAGAAACTAGTATTACATGATTAGTAGATGACTGGTAGTTGGGCTTGGTGCATATACTAGTTGTAAAGTAGTTTCCAACTAGTTGGTTTGACTGCAGGGTATCAGCAAAGCTGTCGAACAAGATTCTATACCCGTATACTAAGCCAAATTCCACGTACAACTCAGATATGCACAGAAACAACACCAACAACACGGCACAGACAGAGACGCAGGCAGATCTTACCAAAGATGCTGACACTTACGCTTACAAGCATAGACGCGTAACTTTTCTGGACAACCCCTACCGAGCCCAAAAATATGTACAAATCAAAAGGGATTATTGATTTATTATAACGCACCAAGCCCCCACTGTTAAAACTCTTAAACTTAAACATTTTTTCATACTTATGTTTGTGCTCCACCCTAATAGATAAACCTATTTCTGGGGAAGAATTATCGGGACGTGACTATAACATTAAATTTATTATTATAGTATATGACCAAAATGTTACTAGCTGGCTATGATGTGGTCAACATTGAAACAAATGAAGTGGATATCCCACACAGAAAGGTTATGAAAAATCCAATGTAACCAATAGCTACAAAATTTACTTTCTCTGTTTTCGCTACCAAAAATTAAAACACGATTACACGGGTTACGACGCTGCTGACAGCTTTGATCACTAAAAAATATTATAATATACAACAGCAACACTTCCACCACCGGCCAAAAATTCCACATTAAGGGCCACTTTCATAAAGGCCGGTTAAGCCTAATCGGCGATTAATTTGACAGCTAACCGTACAAAATACGTCAATTAAACTCCGGTTAGCAGTTACCGGCTTTTATGAAAGCGGCGCTAAGTCTACAAAGATGTGGCAAATGAACATACGTACATATAAAAGCAACTCCATTAACGATTTGTGGCGTTCACCAAGTGAGCAATCAAGTTCCATGACATTCGTAATACCCGTTCCACTCCAGTAAGCCATTCGTTTGAAGGCAGTTTTGGCCAAATGAAGTATCGTAATATTGCGTGAACTCACTCGCTAGGTAGTAAAGCAGTCATCAGCAGCCAGGAATTGAAATCACATTAGCACAGGCTCAGTTGCAGCGCCAGCCAACCTTCAATTTTATTTGCCAACAGTGGCAGTGGTAATGATATAAGAATCTCAATCCAGCGCCACCACAAATCATGCATTTAACGCCTTCTTAACGCACAGCTTTAAAAATAAAATTACAATGCCATAAAAAATAAAATCTGAAACTAGCGGTCAAAGATGCAAATACCGTCCGGCTAGTGGTCGACAAGAAGACAACAACATTTGAGAAGAAATTGAATTCATTCATTCATTCATCGCCTGTCGTTCGATTAAGTTGCAGTTCTGCAGCATGCAACAAAGCTTGCCGCTGGCAATTAATGGTAGTTGGTTGGTTACCACATATGGCATGCAATTGTGACCCTACAGAGAACCCAGTAACTAGTGAGACAGATTTCTGGGTTATAACTAAATCTAAAGTGCCTAATACGAACTAGTTCGATAATAATGAGGATTTTTACTAGTTGAAACCCTTTATTTTCGTAATCATCGCTAGGCATTAGGAATTATGTTTATTATTATTATTATAGATTTGTGAAGAATTTTAAAAAGCTTTATGATATTTAGTCGTAACGATTCCGGTTCAATTGATTATTTTCTTGGAAAGATTTCCATTTTAAATGGTTAATGAGTTTTTTATTATTACATGTTTCTTGCAATGGTGTAGCCTTATAATAAAAAACAATCGTTATATTTATTTGATTACATTTAGTTTCCGTTAATAATTGAAATAATAATTGCCAATTTAAAGACAATCGAATCAATCTTTTACTAGTCCTATTCCAAAGTAATATATCTGGTTGCGAGATTGGGCTATGAATACTAAATAGCCCAAGCCCCGTTTATCGGAAAAATATGTTGTATGGGACTATATGATATATTCGTCCAATCCTGATGATTTTCACTAGATACATTACATATGTAATAATTTTGTGTTCCTCGCTATTAAGTTGCAAGATATATAGCCCAAACCCCATTTATCGGATTAATCGATTGTATGGGAGCTATGCATTGTACAAGGTAGCGCAAAAGTAATCCTCCTATCAGAAAATGCTATAAATTTTGCTATTGGCCCCTAAAGCCAGTTCTGTTTTGACATTTGTGTAGTAAACACATGCGAAATACGCGTTAATAAACAATGTTACGCTACACTGCTCCAGAACGCGGAATATTGCTGACTATTTATTTGACCAATAATCGGTCGGGGCCAAACGGTTACTGTGAATGGTGAGCGCTACAGAGCAATGATCAACGAGTTCTTTTTGCCGCAACTTGATGAATTGGGATTGGAAAGCATGTGGTTCCAACAAGACGGTGCAACAGCACACACTGCACGTGCCACAAGCGATATGCTGAACATCGGAAGCTTACTTTTGCGCCACCTTGTATTAGTCCGATTTTGTTTGTTGATTAATATATTACAAAAAAGCGACTCCATATCAAATTTCATCGAGATATCTCAAGAACTGAGGGACTAGTTTGCGGGCAGGACATGGTTAAATCGACTCAGCTCATCGCCCTGATCATTTCGGTATACTTATTCGTGGGCCAATTTCTTATTCTTCTCATACTCAGAAACATCGAACCAAAGTTCTAATACCATTTCATGTTTATGAAAGCTATTATAACCGAAGTAAAATGTCACCCCCTGCGGGTTAGGGGGTTAGAATATGCCCGAGGTAGGCATACCGGTCGTAACAGGCGACTTATATGCACAAATTTAATGATCTGCAACTCGATGGTTGATCTACGGATATGATGCCTCTCACCACCCATCTTCTGCTTCCTTAAGAAAGGAGGGATTACATGACCTAGAAGGTTCCACGGGCCATACCAAATCGCTACCACGTCAGTCGGGCAGTACCCCAAGGGAGTATCGGAGCGTACCGGGTTGATTTCCGGCAAAGGACTGTCACTTCCGACAACACTCCCCAAAACCTTCGGAGGGTGTTTTCGTCGCTAAAAACAACAAAAAAAAAAGAGTAAAATGTCAAGAATTTTGTGCTTATTCGGGACTATCGAAAAATTAGTCTGAACAAACTACTTCCTGCTAAAATATTTATGGAGTGGCCTAGAACTATCTCAATAGCCGATAAAATATGTAAAAATTTTTTATGGTTCGGAAGCAAGGCAATAGTACTAATCAACACAGTAGATCTAAACTGCAGAATGTGGAGATAGTACAGCGGTGACAATTTCCAACACCTGGGACATCGCCAGTTGTTTGCACGTAAAGTATATTTGAGGCGAACTAGTACTATTTCCGGATGCAGTAGAATCGCACCAGTCCAGAACTAGTTATTTTCCCTACAGGGAAGTCTTTGCACGTAGTCATGTATACATAAATAGTCTTTTATGAAGACATCAGAAAAGCCGTTTTTGTGGTCAGTTGCCTGGTTGACTGACTGGGCCCTGACATTTAAGACGCGTATTGGCTCAAAAGCATCAAAAATAAAAAAAATGGTATTACAACGTCATTAACAAATAATAAAGTCTGGAAGGTGGATTCGCGGAAACACGTCATGCATACTAGAGGTTTACGCTACCGCTAACGGTTGTCGCCATCGTTTTCTGTCATTTTCGGTGCTCCTACTTATGGGACGTTACTAAAGACTTTTTTGGCTTGATTTATTGAGACGAATTCGAGAATTCTTCGATTATTCCTCCTGGGTTCGATCACAATAAAGTCCAATAAACAAAGGCAAAATACTGTTTACAAATAGCTAGTTTCATTTACTAGTAATAACCGCAATGCAAATTCATGACTTAGGTAATTCCACATTAAGTTCACTGTACAACACTTGAAAATAAACTGACCATCATGTCTTGCTTGCCTACTGCGTTACATCTCCGCTTTGCCTAGTATTCGTAAGCACTCATGCTATTTCTCTTTCTCCAGCATACATGCATGAGCGTAGTCATCGCTATCACGGTTGTGTTATTTAGTGGTCGTAGTATTATTGAGTTAGGGATGGTACATACTTGAGATTCGTTACATTATTATTGCTCTTCTTGTTGTATTAAAGGCCAAAACACTCCACGAAGGTTTATGTGAGTGTTAGAGATACTGATAGTCTATTGCCGGATATGCATCCGGTACGTTTCAGTACTAGCACCTTCCAATCAAGCACCACGATTAGTTTAGTTTGCTCTATACTATATTGTGGCGATTCTTCTCAAGCATGTACCATCGCTAACACAATAACACTCCCACCACTAGTTAAACACAACTTATGCGTGCAAGCGTGTACTTAGAGATGCCAATAAATAACACCGACCCTTCGAGAACACGAAGAGCGAACAACCAAGAAACTTCTAGGTGCGTGGGTTAGCACCCCTACATAAGGCAGTAACCAATCAAGGCAAGTTGATCAGTTTATTTTCAAGTGTTGTTGAGTGAACTACTGCGAAGTTACCAAACTATTACATTTGTATTGTGTTTATTACTAGTAAATAAAACTAGCTATAAGTTACAATATCTTTGCATGTGTTTATTTGACTTTATAGTGATCGAACCCAGGATTGATAATCAAGGAATCATCGAATTCGTCACAATATATATGTCGTGAAATCATTTTCGATTGAATGGGTACTTTTTGCTGAGGACCTGCAAATTTTGGGATTTTCATCTGATTATCCAACGTCCAAGTAATTTTGTAACGATATTATTGAATGTTGATCAATAAATATCTGTAGATAAATGATACACAATATGAACAAATGTCGATATAAAGTTTTAGGTTCTTTTATATGTTATAATTTTATCAAAAAATGTTTATTAGTTATGTACATATGTATGTAATTTTCCAGCAGGCAACCACAATTGTAGGCGTAATAAAAAACGGTTTACATTGAATTTGCCTGCTACGAACGAAGTCTTCTGTAATAATATATTACTGTGACAAACAAGTGAAAAGCTGGGTTTAGCCTTAATTTAAGAAATGCAAATTTCTTGGCTCTAGAACCATAAAAAAATCTATAATACCAGAATTCTTAATAAGTTGAAAGCGTTCCCAGTGAGGACGTGCGTCTTTATTCGATAGATTCCCGCCTCAATGTGGACGGCTTTTTTGCCTGTTATAATTGCCTGTTTTCTTTATCGTGCGAGGAAATGCAAACCTAAATCCTATAGGACAATCTGATCAAGAGTAACTTCTCTGCTTCGTAAAGCTTTCAGCGCCGACGGCGTTTTCTTTCCAGATTATTGCCGGTTTGCATTGCAAGATTAATGGCATACTGTTTGTTTTGGCTTTAACTTCTTTTTTTCGAACATGCTTCAAACTTTACTATGTAGGTAAGTGTTTTTGACGTTGCATTATACGCATACGAATTTCAATTTGCGCCAACACTACACTTCCTTCTATCCCCCTAATTGGCATTTGGTCAGCATGCTGGCATTTTTTATAGTCCGAATTCGCACTTGGCCGTGGTGTACGCCTTAACTCAGGCGGCATTAATGGCGCAAAGTGCATATAAGAATAAAAAATCTTTCAAATACTCAACATTTGGCAAACACATCGCTTATTGCAGCCCTCATTTGCACCTTTCGTTTAATACCAATATTGTTCTAACATATTTTGGGTCACCCTGGTGCACATATTGGTCGAAAACTCCGAAACCCAGCTCTAAGTTAGTTATCTAGTAATGCAACTAATGCAACGTTGAAAGTCGCATTAAATTCTATTCAGCAGATTTTGAGTGAGATCCACCCAAATATACAGACTGACAGCCATGCAGACAAAAATTCAAAAGCTTTGGCCCTGGATTCTACTGGCTCCATAATGATGAATCCCTAAGGTTTTTCTTGAATATACACGGCTAAAAATTTGACCCAAAATTTTAAACTTTTTTGGACTACATATGTATGTGTCCAAGCCAAATTTGGTTAAGAACTAAAACTATGCCGGTTTTAACAAAACAAGTAAGGAAGTCTAAGTTCGGGTGAAACCGAACATTATACACCTAGTAGTGGTCTATTATTTTCAGTTCGTATTATAATGCCAGCTGATTGTTTCCAATAAAAATACTTCCGTTATGAGTTTTTAGGGGTAAATTAATTTTAAAAAATATAAATGTATGGCACGATATACAACAGGTATATCATTTTAAACCTCCTAAGAGGTTTTTGCGCTGAGCTTCCAATTTGTGGCGTGTAGTTTTGAATTTTTCGCACAGATTGGCGGGACCTACAGATTTTTGACGACTTCGGCATCTACATAGGAGATGAATTTTTGCTGAGAAGCCTTTCCATAGCAGAAAGACACTCTGAGAGTTTGCCAAATCATTGCCGAGGGGCGACCCCGTTTTGAAAAACTTTTTCAAACCACTTTTGTTGTTACTTGTCCCGCTTCAGTCAGCTATGGAGACATATACAACTTTCCTAGTACAAGCATCTGTGAAATCTCTGCCAAAATAATAATAATTTGGGGATATTTACCTCCAAGGAGATTACGGTCGAGGTTCTCCTCGAATTTCTGGTGTGTTGCTTGTAACTTTTTGCTACAAATTATCTCCATCTACATTTTTTAGTTCCGCTCATGCCTCACACATGAATGTTTCGGGTATTTGTTATATGTTAATTCGGGTAACCCAGTAATTCAAAATCGAATAAAATAGCACACTCATGATTCTGTCCAGACGGATACTTTATACTTTAAAACTATTACAAGTCTAATGTGCTGTTCATGCTGAAGTTAAAATACAGCATTTTGCACTTTCGGACATTGGTTTTGTTTTTGAGGTTATGAAAATTTGCAGCACGTGTGCAAAAATATACCCATTTTTATTAAATCTTTCGACTAATTCCATTCGCAAACATCAGATTAACTTGTAGATGGTTTTATTTTAACAATGGCACACAACACGCGCTCTAAATTCCAAATTGAAAATCAGTATAAATTTGCTGAATGTTTACGTATGAAAGAGAATGCCAAGAAAAAAATGCCAATATTGCCACTCTTTTGAATTCGAGTCGCGATTTTCTTCGAAGATTGCAGGGTTGATTTCAGCATTTATAATGCTAATGCAAAAATAAAGTTGCATTTAGTTGCATTAGATGTCAAAATTTGTATGGTAAATTCGAAAATAAATTCTGCATTTTGGGCTAAATGCTCAGTATGAACAGCACATTAGTTTTCTTACTAATTTTAAACTGACTGATTAACACGTATGAAATATTCCTTAACAATTCTATTTTCATTCCATATTTCAAAAATTCAAATCCTACAAATTTTTGCACCAAATAAATGCTGAAATCACTACTTTAATCTTCGAACAAAATCGCCATTCTAAATCAAAAGAGTGGAAATATGGTTTTTTTCTTGACATTATCTTTCATTCGTAATATTGTTAAAATAAGTCAAACTGTAAGGTATTCTGACCTTTGCGAGCTGAAGTAATTAAAAGATTTAATAAAAATGCGTACATTTTCGAATCTTAGTAAATGCTTTTACAAAATGCGGTAGCATGAACACCTTTCGAAAATCTATGTCTGGAAATGCTTAATGTTGCATTTTAAATTCAGGATGAACACTACACAACTTTGAACAAAAAAATACATACCCCATTAGTTCTTATTTACATATGTATGGGAAGATCAGACAATTGCTCAAACAATTTCTACACTTTTTCCAACCTAGACTGTTAAAGTCCAAAAAAATGGTATGCCTAATATGTATGCCCATATAAGAAATATATAGATAAGGCAAACCACTTTCCCTGCAATCGATAGAAATACCTCTAAAGTTATACCGAAGGTTTACTTAATGAATTTTTGGTCATATTGTTCAACTACATTAATTTATAAAATGTTAAGCTTTAGAGGTATTTTAAAATTAGTTTAGCGTGTCTGTAATTTTTTGCGGAATATTTCAAACCTTTTTGTTGAGGTATGAGGTTCATATGTTACTGAGAAAATTTAAGAACACGGGGTACTAACGACGATTTTCACAACAGTTTGCCTAAATAAAAAAATTATAAAGGTATACTTTACACATACATAAAAGCTATAAAACATTTTTTTCTGATTAGTATTGGTCTCGAATTTTCCTTTCTGCCTGCAGATAGACCTTTTTTGCAAGACAAGGTGGACAATAAAAAAAGTTACATAAATGAATACATTTTTAATAAAACGTAATTAGTGGGCTTTAAAAATCAAGTACGTGTTCATGACAGACGAAAGGGAATTTACGGATTTCTTGCGGATTCATACACTAATCAACCGTTCAAAGAGCTAGGTATTTTACTACATGGTGTTTTTATTAAATTTCATGAACATGAAAGGGTATTATAACTTTGGTCCGACGTTTCTTAGTATGAGAAGAAGAAGAGATAGAGCCACCAATAAGTATACCGAAATGATCAGAGCGATCGTACCAACATAACATATAGCTCTCATATAATAAATAGTTCCGATCAATGGGTTTTGGGCTATAAATTATGCAATGCGAGTATTCAGTTTTTGTTCAAATTTGTCGATAATTGTGTAGGGCAATGCAGTCTCGTTCGATAGACGTGCGTTTCGTTTGCATTTTGTTCGCGAATCGACATGTTGCCAAGACTCCTGGGCATTGTTTACTCCTACTAGTTTGACATCTTCTATTGCGAATCGGAGTGGAAAGCAGTGGATGAAGATACTCCATTTACTATGCTCCTGGGTACCCCTCTCGACATTTTTCATGGCGCCGTCTACGAAGAGTTTTTATAAATACAAATAATCTAGTGTTTCTGGCCCTCCTGGCGAGAGTATATGTGTCTACAAGTAGCGTAACTTACTCCGAGCAAGACAAACCAACACGGGCTGATTTGCATTCAATATTAAAACAAACAAATTTAAATAATATAATATTGACCCAAAAAATTCAAAAATAATTGAAAATAAAGCAGTTCTAGCTAGCTAACTTTCCGAAGAGTGGCACCAAAGTGGTACAAAAAATGTGTGTCTTCACATCGCTCTCTTAAAATTAGAGTTGTTTTTTTTATGAACAGTGTGTCTTGTGACTATGATTTCTCAGTCGCAGCTGTTTTGATCCGAGACTGTGACTGCACAGTGATAGACATAGAATAAAAGCAGTAGCTGTCTTCGGTGAGGTTAAAATTTGTACTAGAAACTTTTCGGTGACACAGAACATTTGCAGCGAGAGAGCGCATTTTGACATTTCACTGAGAGAGAGAGTTGCAAGTTTCTGCTGGGGGAATTTCACTCAGTAAAACTTGCAAGTGATAACAGCTGATCGTGACATGGGAAAGAAACAACAAAAATTAAAATATTTGAGCTATTAACCAATCAAAATGGCAGAAGATGTTTTGCTGCAAGTTTTTACTGAGCCCTGTTCGGCGTTTCGAGGGAGTTTTACGTCGTTCTCACTTTGCTAACACTTCTTTGCAAATTTTGTCACCGAACACAGCTAATGCCTATTGTTATCTTTGTTTTGGTTATGCAACTTTATTTACAGTGTTCGAATATTGCAAAATTTAAGAAATTTTTAATCAAATTAAAACAATAGCAATCACCCACCTTTCCAAATTTTGGTTTTTAAACGACATTTCCAAAGTAATTTACTTTTACACACCAAACGACAATATTCACATTTATTAAAATTGAGCATTCGGAACTTAAAGCAAGCCCATGATAATTCATGTTGCAATAAACATTAAAAAGCATTGGGGAAAAAGTATCAATTTTTTAGTCTTCACGTATTTGTTTGTGTTATAAATTTAAATTCGAATCTGCATTCCTCTATCATCTAAATAACACAAATCACAGATTCATTGGTTAGTATTGACGAAGCCAATACGTGATTGCGATTATTGCAACCGTGATTGAGAACGGGAGCAGATTCTGTTAAAGCCTTTCAGTCACGGGGTTTTCTTTGAAGCTGTCCTGCCGTTTATTGTTATATTTTAGTGGCTGAGGTTTAATTATTACCTGAAAAAATTTGTTAAAAAAAAGTGCATTGTTCTTTTCTAAGAGAGAAGTATTTTTGTTTAAGCGTCTACAATTTTTTGTTTGTTTAGATTATATATATTTATATATTATCATTGAATAATATATTTTTAGTTTGACAATATATTATTAGTTGAGTTACTTTTTCATGCATTAAAAAACATTGAAAATAAATGGATTTTAGTCTTATTAACCTGGTATTATCTTCAAATTACTTTTTTTCTGATATTTATATTCGCAAAAACATTCGCAGAAATTTTGCGAATGCGAATGTCCAAAAACATGCGAATGCGAATATTCGCGACATCACTGATGCAATTAAAAGGCTGGGAAGTCAAAATTTTGCATATTTGGTACATATTATATAGGTAATGTGACAAATGAAAATCAGCCAGATCTGACCTACATAACCCATAGCTCCCATACAATCGATTGTTCTGATAAATGGGGTTTGGACTAAACCTATTGAAATTTAATAGCGAGGAACACAAAATATTACCGCTATAATATTTATTATATATGTAATGTGTTTAGTAAAAATCTTCAAGATTGGACCAATATATCGCATAGCTCCCATACAACACATTTTTCCGATAAGCGGGGTTTGGGCTATGTATCTTCATATTATTGTAACAGGGTAAGACCCTCAAATTTTGCAGTTTGTACTTATTGTAAGTAACATTTAAAAAGTATAAAGGATTCGGCAGAGCCGACGACAGCGCTCTGCTTATTTGTTTTATTATAAGAGATGTTCAAGAAAACCTTCCTGACTCGAATCTGATCATGTGGGATGCACATTCAAAGACATTTTATAAAGAAAATCCTCAGAAAAAGCCAAATACAAACTTTCAAATAAAAATTACTTCAAATTTGGCTTCCATGTCTAAAATAAAAAAATTTCTTGAGCATTTTCTTGCGAGCTGGATTCAGCCCCTTATGTTATGAAAATTTGCATTACTTAGTGTCCACGTTTTCTATTGGGTATGTATACACATACAAATGTACGCGAGTGTGTAGAAGTAGTTTCTCTGCATATTTGTCATAGTGATTTGCGTTTTACGAGTATAAGAAAACTTTTATTCGCAAAATAATATCTACTCGTTCCACAGCTTGACCTTGCTGTATTTGCCAAATGTCAAGTAAACACAAGCTGTCACTGTGCCACACGACTGTTAACCAAAGGCTGTTTGATGATTACATACACCTGTCTATTAGTTTTCAATAAATAACTTACTTATATGCATGTGGTAGTATGTGCATTATACCGTCTCAGAATCTATCTTAAATATGTATATTTTTTTAACTCTGAATTTTTAAATGTATTATATTTTCACACCTCCGCCAAAATCTTCTGTGGTTCATGTCAACCAGCCATCCTTTTTAGTAGGCTGCTGCAAACAACACAGAAAACAAATAGACCCCCAAAATTATAAGGAAAATATTAAGAGTATGATACTACAATAGATTTTGCAATTTCAAAAAGTGAACTTCTCCGATTTTTGACGCATATTATCGGCAACACTGTAAAGTGATATCTCGAATGGGGTAAAGGCACTAGTTTCCGAACACGTAACGTTTTCCTCAACTTTGTACTTCTACCGCTACCGCTAAAAGTTATATAATAATATAAATATTTCTCAATAATATGACGCTCATATAATTTAATAATATATTGTTGTTAATTTTATTAAACTAAAAATTAAAAAAAGTTCGGTTTGCTTTAGGGTCCGGACATTATAATTTAGTTTCAGGAAGCTTTGATATATGTATGAAATTTCCAACAAATTTTCGGGTGTAGCAAAAGGCACGTCTCAACCACGTAACTTGATATTTCTTAAAGAGCGATTTGCAGTGGTTTCCTTACAAATTTTCTAATGACAAAAATACTATGTTAAGATAAGATATAATATAGTGAATTTTTGGAAATTTTTTTTAAAGGTTCCAACTACAGGCACTCCCTTAAAAAATATTCAAAAATACCCCATTTTTTAAATTTTTGTGAGAAACTTACGAGTTAGTTTTCTAATGCCATGTGACCTCATGTATTCCTCAGGGTAGCCATCTTGGCCCGGTTCTGTTTTTGCTGTTCATAAACGATATCTGCAAGACTGTAAACTATTCATAGATCTTGATATAGGCAGACGATGTAAAACTATTTAAGTCATATGCGCCGACGGAAGATCGTTCTTTGCTTCAAACGGATTTAGATTTCTTAGTTACTTGGTGCAACATATGGTTTACGTCGCTTCTACAAAGAGAATTAATGTCAATGACGTTAGTTCCCATAAGGATTTGACATTAATTCGCTTTTGCAAAGAGAATTAATGTCAGTGACGTTATGACACGTCACCCATTGTATATCTCTCCACCTTATACTAATCGTTTGAAACTTATAAATCTCCCAACCCTGGGAAGTCGTAGGGAAATGCTTGGTCTAATATTTATGTCTAAACTCTTAAATGGATCAATTTCTAGCCCATTTCTTCTGAACGAAGTTAACTTTAATATTGCCTACCGAGCTTCAAGACATTTGAAACCTATTCTTCGGAAGCAATGCAGAACACATTTTCAATTACACGAGTCTTTCCAGTGTCTATGCGAAGATTTTAATTCCATTCAGGCACTTTTGGTATTTCGGACTCGCTTTTTGCAAATAAAAAAACTGTTCTATCGTCTCTTAACAAATTACTTATATTGTAGTATTTATGTATTTTAATGTATGTATGTATCGTTCTCAAAGTTGATATACGTGAGCCGATTCACTTTCTACAGAAACAGCCAGACGGCTTTTAGTTTTTCACATCCCAACAAAAAAAAGTGTCTTGTTGTGCAAACAGGAGAATTTAAACCTCGGGACCTACATCTATACTGGCTCACCGGTCATATGGGCATAGATGAAAGCGAAAGGGACTATATGTTGGCCTAGAAGGGGTTCTCTTGAAAATTATACCATAGAACTCCTAATCAAGCAAAAACGGCGTGCAATTAATAGGGGGTTGCAAAACCATGTTTTATAGGTTGCACAAGAAATGGCTGAGCATATTTTGTAATCCTGCTACTCGCTAGATTAAAATTCGGACTATTAGGAATTCCACTGCTATCCTAATCTGCCGTTTGTCTGATGCTCGTTTGGTTTAAGTTTATAACCTCGAAGGTCTGAGCTAAGATGTCTGCTTTCATTCTTTTTATAGTAATATCATTAAAAAGGACAAAGTTTGAATAAAATGCTTCTTGCTTGGAATACTGAAGATATAGGAGAACAAGTTGTTTTTCTTTTTGTAAATCATAATTAATTCTAATTTAGGCGCACTAAGAGGGTAATGAAAATCATGTAAAATTTTGGTTCTAGTACCCGCACAGTAAATATATAGGCCGAAAAGTAAATTAAATGTATTATTAGCACTTCGACTGCTGAGTGAAAGATCATCCTATAATTTAAAAACGCCCTATCTAAGATTTTTTTCCAACAACGTCCAATCTGAGAATTTTATTCAAAAACGCCCAATCTCAGTTGAAAATGTATTGAATTTTCTTTCAAACAGGGCGTTTTTGAAACTCATTCTGAGATAGGACGGTCTTAAGCCAAATTTTTAAAGACGGCGTTATTGAAAAAAAATTTTAGGTGGGGTGTTCTTCAATGAACTTCTGAGATAGGGCGCCTTTGAAAAATATTTAAAAATAGGGTGATCCTCCACTCAGCCGTCGACTTGTTTGCAAGAGTGTTTCTTAGTTGGATTTCCAGGCTGACGCTTTTATTGGTGTTAATGCTAGTTCCTATGTAAACGAAGTTCTTTCGAAACTATGGCTGCCAACAGTGGCGCAGTTGCCAAGACTTGATGACAACATGTACTGCGTTTTGCCCTCGTTCACCACCAAACCTATTCTTCTAGTGTAGAGTAAGCAGAAGTTACGGCCAATGATGTCAGGGCCAATGATGACACAGGTCAACAAAATAAGAGTTTTGGTTTGGTGCAGCTCTACTTGTAACCAAATTTGGTAGTACTCGATACCCTGATAAAAACCGTATACTTACTTTTTTATTGCTACTTACAGGTTTCTAGATAGGGTCAAAACCCCCTTTTTAAGAGGTTAAGGCATGTATGGCCCCATAACTTTGTTTCTGTTTATTCTATCAACGCAGTTTTGATGTCGTTGAAAATAGTACATTTCGCCGCTTCTATCAGTATACAAGTTGTTAATATGTCTTCATAAACGTCAGAGAAATAGCCAAAATAATGTGAAAAATTCAATTTTTTGTTAAATTTTTTCATTTTTAATCACGGTTTTCTCGAATAATTTGTCAATCAGTGCATATGTAAATTATTTTAAAACAATCTCCTATTAATCCTGTTTTCAAAGACATATAACTTTTTTATATCCGCGGGATTTTCTACTTTAGCACATTTCTACTGTGAAAAAAAAAAAAAATTTTGTTTTATAAAAATTATTTCCTTCCCCTTTATTTTTTAAATTTTCTGTAATTAGTACTTTCGGAAGCTCGGTTTCAAGTGTTAGTGCCTTTCTATAAATAAATAAAAAAATTTCAATATCATGTCTTCATCACGAGGTAGCTGTGTCAATGGCCCAAATGTGTCTTGCTACATTTGTGGGGAATACACAGTCCAAAAATTCAGGAAAAGTATGGCAGATTTTATAAAAAGTGCTTATTTTTTGTACTTTAAATTGCAAGTTGTAGACAAAAACAAGCCGTGGATACCTCGAATAGTTTGCAAAATGTGCTGTGAACACTTGAGACAGTGGGTCAATGGTAAAATAAGCCATATGAGATTCGGGGTGCCTATGCAATGGAGAGAACAAACAAGTCACTTCGATGACTGTTACTTCTGCTGTGTCGATTTGCGTGGTGTTAATGTTAAAAAAATGATATATCCAAACGTTCAATCCGCTAAGAGGCCTTTACCACATTTAGAGGAAGCACCTGTCTACTGAGCCAACAACTTTTACCCAAGTAGAATTAAACGATCTAATAAGGGATCTTGATTAAAAGAAAAAACTTGTTGGCTACAGGTACGTACAAGAGAGCAAGACTTCCTGCCATTTTTTAATTCGCAAAATGATATAGTTTTTTGTTCAGATGTGCAAGGCCTCCTTCTCAAAATGGGTCTTTCAGAATACCACCCAAATGAATGGCGTCTCTTCATAGACAGCTCTAAACGAAGCCTCAAGTATGTTCTTTTACACAATGGCAACCAATATGGTTCAATTCCCATTGCTCATTCAACTAAATTAAAGGAAGAATATCAAAATACTGCACTTGTTTTAGACAAAATCAAGTATAACGAACATAATTGGAGTATTTGTGTAGATGTAAAGGTGGTTAACTTTTTGTTAGGACAACAAAGTGGATACACCAATTACCCATGTTTTTATTGCCTGTGGGATATTCGTGCCAAGCACCAACACTGGACAGAAAGGGACTGGCCTGTACGTGAGATGTTGGAAATGGGAAAGCAGAATGTGATAAAGCCACCTTTAGTTACAAGAGATTCAACTATTTTGCCCCCCTTGCACATTAAACTGGGTCTAATGAAACAATTTGTGAAGGCGTTAGATAAAAATGGACAATGTTTTCTTTACATAACGAGAAAATTTCCTAGGCTAAGCATAGAAAAAATTAAAGCGGGTATTTTTGATGGCCGACAGATAAGAATGTTGATAAAAGATACGGATTTTTCAAATTCAATGACCAAATTGGAACTGCTTGCGTGGAATTCGTTTGTTGATGTTACTAAGAACTGTCTGGGAAATCAAAAGTCAAGTAACTACTCTGATATTGTTAACAACATGCTAGAGAATTACAGAAACTTAGGGTGAAACATGTCCATCAAAGTCCATTATCTCCACAGCCACCCTGACCAGTTTCCGGAGAATCTTGGTTCCTATAGCGAAGAACAAGGCGAACGGTTTCACCAGGACCTAAAAACTGTGGAAGAGAGGTATCAAGGCCGATGGGATCAGCATATGATGGCTGACTACTGCTGGGGAATGCAACGTGATTGGCTTGCCGTACCTCATTCAAGAAAATCACGTAAACGAAAGTTAATAACAAAATAAATAACAAAAAACTTTTTTTTTACAGTAAAAATTTACTAAAATAGAATATATTAGGAAGATCTACGCGGATATATAAAAGTTATATGGCTTTGAAAACAGAATTAATAGGAGATTGTTTTAAAATAATTTACATACATATGCACTGGTTCACAAATTATTCGAGAAAACCGTGGATAAAAATGAAACAATTTAACAAAAAATTGAATTTTTCACATTATTTTTGCAATTTCTCTGACGTTTATGAAGATATATTAAAAACTTGTATACTGATAGAAGCGACGAAATGTACTCTTTTCAAATACTCATATATAAAATCAATAAGGGTATTAGTTAAAATATTAAAGTAATTGCAAATTAACAAATTGATTTAAATTTAATTGAATAAAAATTTAAATTGCTTGTTGCAATTAAATTATTTTAAATTTAATTAATTACAATTGGAAAAATAATTTAAACTTTTTAATTGTATTATGAAGGAGTTAATAAATATAATTAACCATTTTTTTACAACTACCCGGGTAATTCTTTTTTGACTTCTTTCAAATATTTAATACAATTTATCAAGGGCACAGAACTTTCACGAAAGTAAGTGAAATAAATCAAGA
The DNA here is from genome assembly GCA_949987695.1 of Merzomyia westermanni. NCBI lineage: Eukaryota > Metazoa > Arthropoda > Insecta > Diptera > Tephritidae > Merzomyia > Merzomyia westermanni. Next base: position 78,584,272 of record OX465291.1, read on the forward strand.
ATCGCTGATATAATCTACATGTTCTCACAGTAGAAGTTCGCCGCAATATAATACAATGATTTCCTGCTAATATTATACCAGATAATGCCCACGCTACGCAATAACTGTTGGAGAATTCATAAAAAAATGTCAAATAATGAATTGTTAATCATAGAGAAACACAATTAATAATTGCGAGCTTTGCAATTGATTAATTGTTTATTGTAACTTTTAACAATTACAATTAAAAATTGTTAACTGTATAAGTTGCAATTAACAATTAATTATGGTTAATTATTAACTGTTTTGGCAATTATAATTTGCCCAACACCGATACTTTAATTTGCTCCGAAAAGTAATCAATGGCAACTTTTGTCATGTCAAGTCAGAGTCAAAAAATTATTTTTCATATATAAAATTTTGAAATAAAAAAATTTGTAAAAAACGGAAAGAAATTTTGAAAACAAATTTACCCAAGGCTTCCATACATTGCATGGATTCACTAACACAGATTTCTGTTTGTTGGCAGTAAAAATCTTTTATATTAAATAAACTTGAAATACTAACTCATTGTTTATATACATACGAGTATGTATCTAGGTATTTCATCAATGAAAAATAGAAATACAAGTTTTAGCAATAATGTTATTAAATGTTAAATTTCTTAATTTGTATTTAGGCTTATGTTTTATAGATAAGTTGACGTAATTGCGTTTAAGTTAAATAGTGTGTTGAATTATGTAAGCCCATGGCTTAGATATAAAAAGAAAATGTATGAATATGTATATATGTATGTACGTAACAAAAAAATTGATTTCTTTAATTATTGTAAAAAGTGGGAAATCAAGTCCAAAATATGATCGAAAACAGATGAGGAATGGGTTCTAAAAAGCGGAAAATTTTCTTCAGAAAATGTACCGGAAAAGTGTTGAAAAAAGTGGAAGAAAACGTATCCGAAATTATTTTAAAAAAAGGATGAAAATATGGACGAAAAGGCGCCGCCTTATAGAGCGGTTTCAGTACTTTTGCAGACATGCGGTTTCCTCGCACACTTTAGTGGGAAAATGGATCGGCAAACGCAATATGAAAACAGATAAAAAGTAAATTTTTTGTCAGCATTTTCTCCCTTTTTCTGATACGTTTACGGAAATTTCGCTGGCTTTGTAGTATTTACTTTTTTGCTTTCTGGCTCCTCATTTTTAATGTATCTTATGTCAAATTTTGCGGGATTATGCGGTGCTGCCAAGTAGCAAAGTTAAAACTTTGAAAGCTCTATTTTTGGACTACTTACTAAGTTTAAAGAGGTAGGTTTGCGAAGAAAAGAAAAGAAAAGAAAAGAAGAGAAAAGAAAAGAAAAGAAAAGAAAAGAGAAGAAAAGAAAAGAAAAGAAAAGAAAAGAAAAGAGAAGAAAAGAAAAGAAAAGAAAAGAAAAGAAAAGAGAAGAGAAGAGAAGAGAAGAGAAGAGAAGAGAAGAGAAGAGAAGAGAAGAGAAGAGAAGAGAAGAGAAGAGAAGAGAAGAGAAGAGAAGAGAAGAGAAGAGAAGAGAAGAGAAGAGAAGAGAAGAGAAGAGAAGAGAAGAGAAGAGAAGAGAAGAGAAGAGAAGAGAAGAGAAGAGTAAAAATAGTTTGGGTCAACATACTTCTCAGGAGATCAAGCACAGCTTCCTTGCCAATTCTGCAATGTGCTGCTCCAATTTTTCCTACAAAGTTTTGTGACCTATAAGCTTCATGCCGTCACTGCAAAATAGCATCTTCGGTGTGGTAGGCCAGCTTACTATCACCACCCCACGGCGGCCGCCAGAAAAATATAGGCTTAGGCCTGAAAAATATACGAACTTTAGCAGAACTTTTCTCACAAAGATCATCAATTTAAAAAAGTCAGATTCGGTTTGCTCTCAGTCTTTACTTTTTATTTAATATAGAAAGCTTGGGCGTCGCTTTTACTTTTTATTTAATACTAGGAAACCTGGCCCCACTTCGCTGCGATTTAGAACTTATGATAGACTAAGACCAAATTTAATAATTATATCTCCGAAACCAGTTGAGATATGGAACCTAATAATGTCACTTATTGCAGCACTCATTTCCACCTTTCGTTTGATTTTGTACTAACATATTTTGAATCACACTGGTCCACATATTGGTCGATAACTCCGAAGTCGGTCGAGTTATCGAAATAACGGATGCAGCGGTGAATTGTATTCAGCATTTTTTGAGTAATACGCACCCAAACATGTAGGCGGACAGACAAAAGTTTGAAAAGCTGCTACTTTGGATTCTATTAACTCAATAATGATCTCTCCTATAAAACTTTCTTATTATCTGTAATATGATATGGATATAGGGATAAGAAAATATGTATGTTGATTAACTGAATTATCATTTTCATAAAAAAAATATTCAACCATAACAAACAACTTCCAAAAAAGATGTCAAATCAAAGACCAAAATGTAATAATGTCTAATTTACTACTGGCATATTAATGCATTTCAATTCATTCAACTTTTAGTGCCATTTTTACAATCTACTGGTAACGTTAACTGGAAGTTTCAGTGATAGAAATCGTTTGGTCATCTGTCAAAGACCCCTGGAATGAAGTATCAGGTGATATGAAAGAAATTGTTAAATTGTGGTATCATAGATATTGTTCTTGATAATAGGCCGTTGGCGACGAAATAGAAATTTCAATAACTCTCCCTAAATACAGAAAAAAATAAGGTTTTATGACTCGGTTCTAAAGAAAGTTTACACAAAAAAATGCATTAAACTCCAAGAACGTGAAAAGTATAATATTCTCTAAAGAATACTAATCAATACTTCATTATGATTTGCACTATACTCGTAAAGAGTTAATTCTATTTGTTTGCATTTTTAGCACTATAGTTTCTTACAACAGAGTTATACACAACTATCAATTCCACCTTCATGAGGGCATAGATAAATTCAATCAGCTCATCGTCCTAAACACTTCAATGTACTTATTGCATTACATTAGTTAATTAAAACTATCGGAAAATTTTTATAGCACCTAATTGATCGTGATAGGTAAAAAATGTATATTAAACCTACAGCTTCTAAAGTATTCAATGGCAAAGCAAATTCTATATTTGCACAGTTGCTTGTAATCATTCTTAAACTGGTTATAAGGAAGTAGTCAACTACTTATGGCATACTCACAAAAGCTTTAAAAAATATCACAACATCAAAGTCGAAAGTTTGTTCACGCTACCACCTACACGATATAGCATTAGAGTATCATGCAGCCGCTTAAACTCCCACCAACTGACTGTGCTAAACATTTCAGAGGTTTTACACTATTGCGCTTTAGTTAACATATGCAGAGTACGTTGCAGATATGTATGTATGGCAAAGCAATTGGGGCAGGTTACAACTTGATCTTATCCCCAATAACAATGCTCTTAGAATATGTGTTTATGTATTTATATACGAGTAGATAATCTATTTTAGATCGCCCTTGACCCGCGTGACCAAAATTTAAGTCAAAATTATTTTGAGTTTTTCTGAGGCTCTACTATCAAGATTTCTATTCACAGTGGCGGATCCACGAGGGGGTTTTCGGGTTAAACACCTCGCCCTCTTCCAGAGAATCATTGCCTTTGGAATGCCAAGCTTTTTCGGAACTTTATGTTTGGGTAGGTGATTCCATGAATTATCGTCAATGTGCAGTACTTCGTCCGCCTTTGTTACCTTCAATATACTCTTATGTACAAAACCAATGTAATTTTTAGAAAAATTAAGGTTATCTTTGTCGAAGGCCGGACTACGATCAGACAGCTTAGCAGCAATGGAATCGGTAATTCTGTCGTTTTGCCTCGCGGGAAATTTCCAAACTGACCAGTGATGCTCTACATGACTTCAAAGATAATGCGGATTCTTTTTTCATGTCATTTGTGAAAACGTTGAAATTTGTATGAGATTGAAATAAAAATGCCTCTCAAATGCAATCGAAAAATAAAATCGCTGCAATGTTAAAACACAGAAAGTTGAAGATTACTATATACATAGTTTCATTTTATATTCCATTCGTCGATACCAACATTTCTCATATTCAATGCCTTTTCAAGCAACATACAGCTGTGTTCAATATAATAGTAGTGAAATTAAAATGGATATCGTTCGACGAAATAAGAAGAAGATGTGATTTTAATAACTTTCATTTAAATTTAAAAGCATATGGTTTCTTAATTTTGTGTAAAAGATATCGGACCTCAAGCCGGCAAAATAAAAAGTTTAATTTTAATTCAAAATTTATGGAATTAGATAACAGAAACCACATAAAAAGAAATTTCAAAGTTACACAAAGTTCAGGAAAGTTAATTAAACTTTAAAAAAAGGTCATCAAAATCTTCAAATTTTTTGGTGGATTTTCTATTATTATAACATTGTGCAAGTTAGAACTCGAAGAAAAATAAATTTTGCATGCGAAAAATTACCCAACATCCTGGATAAAAAAAATTCTAAAAATGCAGGGGTAATTTTGAGGTACTTCAAACTTGCTCTTTATTGTGCTAAAATTGAACGAACTATAAAACTGCGTGCTTAAAAATTTTCTAAAACTTTTGCCCAAAAATATTGAAATTTCGATGTAGATTTTTAATAGTTTAATTAACTTTCCTGAACTTTGAAATTTCTTTTTATGTGGTTTCTGTTATGGAATTCGCTATATTTTGAATGAACATTTATTGAACACAACTGTAAATCAATTTTCCAACGTTTCTGTAAACTATTCTTTAAAAATCAATTCGATAAAAAAAAATGCAAAGACCTTTATAAGTTTTATGGGGGAATATTTAATTGTTCAGAGGGAAATTTTATCTCCTCATAAATAAAAATGTGAAGACAACGAGTCTGCTATCAGAACATCCAGAATGCTCTCGAAGCATTATCAGTAAGTAATCTTGAATTCCAGTATTTATTTAGAACTTACCTTTATATTCAGAACATTAAAGCACAGAATTTTCCTGGTTATTAATGAAAATACATTCGAAAACGTCAACACGATCTTACGAGTACTGGCAGTATTACCCGTAACAACAGTAACTCCAGAACGATCATTTTCGACCTTACTATTTTCGAAGTTCCAAATTTTTTGATTAATTTCTCCCGATTAAACAGTCCGATTTTATTCATGTTATATAGAAAAGAGTATAAGAATAAAAAGGATGTAATAATGGCAACTCTTGCTAGACAATTCGTTTTATTACAAATCGTGTTTAAAAATAATTCGAAATACTTTTAATGCTATAACTCAGCATTCATGGTACACAGAACGTACCGAAAAATATAAAGTTAATAACAAGCTTTTAAAAAATTTAAATAAGTCCAATCCCATTATAGGAATTGCCTGATACTCGTATGATTTCCTATGACGCGGAGGGGTCCGAGAAACTTGTCGACGATAATATGCTAGATGGATTCTTATATACGATATTATTCTGCGGGAGCGCGTACTTAAGATCTAATCAGGATGCCCGAGTTGTTACTGTTAACGTTTTTTTATGTGAATTTTGCTGCTATAAAACTATAATTATACTAAATTATAACATAAATTTATAATAGCTAAATTTTAAAATATAAAACGCAGACAATTCCTAAAAGGAAAATATCACTAATGCTTTTGTTTTTTAAAACGTGATAAAGATAAAAGTTAATGCAGTCTGGATTGGGCATTATATAATATTGAAGCGTGTTATCACTAGGGTTGACCTTTCTAAAATTTAAACAAATGTTGAAGTTTATAAACCCAGTAGGTATTATAAAGTTTAATCATTGGAAAGAACGCAAATCTACGATAAATTTGCACAATTATTACACAACCAAAAAAAAGTTAAGGAATCTGATAAAAGATCACAGCGTTTGAAAATTAAAAGGCATTATATTATGTTATAAATTCTACGCCGTAAAAGCAAATCTCCTCTTTTGACCGCCTTGCCAGGCTGAAGGGACGTAAGTATTATACTTGTATTTGTATCCCTCCTGTAGGATACATTTCAATGTAAGAAGAACTAAAAGGTAAGCCCCACTTTTCCCACAGGTACCCGTGCCGATGGCTGAATGATCATCGATGGGAATTAAAAAGACAACGTCGGTTTTATAAGTGCCTCAATGAGGTATACTGGATCTGCTAGGGTGGACTAACCGCTTCCATATTGGGCTAATGGGAGGCCAGTACGGGCGGTTTGAAGCTCCATATAGGGACGGATATCCGAGATGGTCGTCGAGCAACTCATAGCTTACCAAACCCTAGTCCCTGCTTTCTATTGTGAAGAGATATGCCGAGTCTGCATGGTGATCAAGTGAGGGCGGTGCTGAACATAGAAGAGCAGCAGAAGAACAGATAGACAGACAGTAAACGAGTCCCTGGCGGCACTCTTGGAAATCAGTTGAAGTTTGAAGTCAGGAATGCCAAGCTAAACATTTTCCAAGTGGAATGATTGGAAAAAGGGCATGATTGCAGTTGATGATGGCATTTAAATTTCAAGTGGGGGCCGGAATATTTTCGGAGTCTATGGATATTTCTTCAACATTCAGACTCCCATCGTATTGCAGTGTGTTTCAAACACAAGTTCTGGCGAATTTTTTTTTGCAAGCCAGCAATAACTCGACGACAGGAACAGGTTACTATCTTCTCTAACAGCCAGGCAAACCAAATCACTACCACGACAGCCTGGCAGTAACGCAAAGGAGTACCGGAACGTACCGGGTTCATATCCGGCAAAGGACTGTAATTTCCGACAACAGTCCCCAAAACCTTCGGGGAGTGTTTTTGTCGCTAAAAACAACAACAACAAGAGTCTCATCAGAATAAATAAGCATACTGGAAATCGGTATACCCTTAGCAGTAGCCAACGGGAACATTTTGTTGTTTTTAACGCGCAGTTTCAACATTGTTGGACCAGAAGAGTAGGTTCAATTGAACAGGTAAAGAGATGTTTAGTATCGTGAGGGGACAGGGAAAGTATTTGGTATGGCGGGTTTGAGTCTGGATAAGTAAGAGTTTAACCTATTACAATATCAAAAACCAAGTTGTGCTAACATGACTCTAGTCTCCCTCGGAAGGACACACTCCTCTTAAGCTATTTCAGTTGGTTGGATACCAATTACGGGGTTCATAGGGATCTGTCTACCGACTCGGTGTGGATGTCATTTAGAGCCCGCTTATGGTTACGCAGATCAAACGGTAAGGTGATGTGCTGCCGGATCTCATCACAGTGATTTCGGAGGTGTTCCCTTATGTCTCTAGGACGCAGAGCTCCATCAAATAGATGAAGGTTTGGATAACTAAGTTTGTGGCAGTTTAGTAAAAAGTGTATTGATGGAGGTGAGACTCAAATGACTAAGAAGACATCCCGTGGCAGTTCAAATTACGGTGTTTGGGATCCAGTTGGTGTCATCAAGGTTGGGCGACCATCGTAATCAATAACCGGTCGGCCAATACCAGGCAAGTGCTGTCGGCAAGTGACTTGAGTATCTTGTTGCGGCTCTGTACCTTTGAGGCTATTGCGGTGGCATGACTACCAAAAGTGAGGCCGTTGTCACCATTCACGCCCAAGATTTGCGTCTTCCACGTCGTAAACCGAGTCCCCATCTATTTATTCTTAGATAGGGTCAGATTTCACCCAGTGAAGAAGCTGGAAAGGTCTCGGAGGTAACAGCTTATCCTATGCAGAGTTCGTCAATGGAAGGGGTCTTACCCGAAGCCATAATCGCACAGTCGTCAGCGTAGGAAACAATGGAGACTCCCTCTGGTGAAGGAGGAAGCCTCGAAATATAGAAATTAAGCTAAGAAATTCGCAACCGGTGACAGGAGGTATATCGGAAGATATGATTTTCCTTGATTCGTAGGCTTTTAAGGTTTGAGGTTTCAGGAATGATGAAGGCGGTTAGCGAGAGGTTTAAAAGTACAGCTCAATAACTTTGCCTATCGTGTACTGGGTGCTTCAAAATTTTCATGACAATACCGTCTGATCCGATTGATTTTCAGGGTTTGGCCTTCATTATGGCTTCCTTGTCCTAGGCGGCGACGGCAATGGGCAACGTGTTGTGTCTGTATGTGACGGATGGCTCGTCTCTTGGCCCTTCAGCAGGTGGATACATTATAAACTGCATGAGTTCGCGCATAGCTTGGGCTCCGACTTTACGCTGCCACCAACTATAATGGTGTTTGTGTGGATTTTATAGGGCTTCGACTTTTGCCCATAATTTGCCGACTCCGTCGGAGAGGTTGCATGCCTCAAAATGTTGTTTCCACAACATGCTGCGGTATATTGCAACAACCACTATAAACGTATCCGTCCAGAAGTTTCTGTTCGCGAGACAAGATCACATAAGAACGTGACACGGGCCAAGGAAATTGTTCCATTTGGCCGATGCCGCAAGGACGCCCTGAGGCTTGTACAACAAGGTGCCTCAAAAGTACTGAAGAAAGTACGAGGTGTGTGAATTGCAGGGTTAAGTCTTGAGTACCCGGATTTGTGAAGCTATCTGTTGCATGTGACGCATTGAACAAAATGCGACCATTAAGAATAACTTTTCTTCCAGCAAACGAAGCAGAGCCAAAAAACCAGGGTCAATCCGATAGGATAGGGAATAAAGGGGATCATTCAAAAGTTTTGCTTAAACAAAGCTTAACGGAAGTGGAAAGGTCCCAATACCTGTACAATATCAAGGGACACCTGGGCTGATTATATCGAAAAGAGAACAAGGAGTTTCCTAATCAGGTCCAGAATGGAAACTCACAAGCCTATAGCAGTCCGCACAGTTTATTGGACAAAAGGCACGCATGCGAAGAAGATGGGAATTCCACATTATTATTAATGCACAAGTTGCAAGGAAACCACTACCAAAGAGAGTGGTGAACACTTCCTGTGTAAATCCCCGGATATTGCCAGAACAAGTCTAAAATAGGCTAGGAGCCCCTTTTTTTAAATCTAGGGAGGGTATCAACAACTCTGATAAGCAAATCTGAGTGAATTCAACATATGTACATCCGTATTACCCTACTTACTTCGATAAAAGTCCTATTTATTTAAACTCAAATAATATTTTTTCGAAAAAAATTCTTAGCTAATTCAAAAGTTAATTTTCTTCCATTTTACCTTTGGAAAATAACTGTAAACATCAATGCCAGATTATAATGAGAAGGTGCTTTTCATTCGCAAAAAGTGGAGTTCATAACTGTGAGTATTGAATACAAATTATTTATTTCTATTCCTGAGGCTTGGCTGTTCAAACCAAATTTAAAGATTTGTTTTTGTATTTATTTCAATAGAAACTAGGGATGTGCAATTAATCAATTAATTGAATATCTGATCAGTCAATTAATAGAACATCTGTTTCATTAAAACTTGATTAATTAATTAATCAGAAAATAATCAGAAATGGGTAATTAAAATGATTAATTTCCTGATTAATAACCATTAGATAAATCAATATCTTATTGTTTTTATTTATTTAGAAAATTTAAATAGGTTTGGCATGATTATTTTTATACCACTAAGAAAGCAACCAGTAGGAAAAATCAAAAAAGTAAACAAATAGTTCAGTGGAGATGTGTTTTTTGTCGAAGTTCTTTGGACCATCCCTTTTCTTTGTTTATCGAAGTCTACTAGTAGTAAGGATGAAATGTTGAAGAAGTAATGGAAAAATTATACAGAGCAGTCTTTGCTGCACCCACCTAAATTGCATTTTAATCATCTTCGTAATTATTTCGGTAATAGTCACATTTTTAGAAAAATACAGATCACCGGTTTTTCAAAAAACCTTTTTTATGGATTGGTAATTTTTTCCCGTACTCCAAATCTTTGAGAGCAGATGCTACCTCTGAAGATATATTTAATTTAAACGAATATTATTATTCGTTATTCGAAAATAGTCCCACTACTAGTTGACTCGCCTTTATGGAATAAAAGAAGAGATATGTATTTCTTTTTCTTCAATCATAAAAAACTGAACAACTTGAAACTTCATGGCAGAAACGGCACTACATAAGCATCTATGATTGTATTCAAGGGTTCATAGCAAAGCTTCAACTTTGGAAGCAAATATCGATGCAGAGTCACCAAAATGGCACATGACAAGAAATAGATTTGCGGATAGATAGATAAATTTGTTAACTGATCTGTGTGAGGCAGGCTTTTCTGCTCTAGTTTTCTCAAAACTAAACATGAGAGTTTCGTGTTTATTGAAAAAGTAAGGGGGGTCTTGAAAATATTAATTATTACCAAACCACGCTCGTTCGCTGCGTCTCAGAACTAATAATAGTCCGATTTGAATCATTATATCCCATACCAGATAATATATGGAACTCACTTACATCGCTTGTGGCAGCACTCATTATTACCTTTGGTTTGATACCAATATTGTACTTTACACTGTTTTGGTCACCTTGGTCCACATATCGATCGATATCTTCTAAAATGGTAGAGCTATCGGAACAAGTGATATCTTAAATTTTAAATTAAACGACTAGTAACACAGCGGTATATATTCAATTCCATTGAGCGGTTTTTGAGTGATGCGGGCCCAAACAAACAGACAGACACAAATTCTAAAAAAAACAGTTGATTTGGCTACTATTGGCTTATTAATGATCCCTGTAGGTCGATTCTGTAACTATTTTAACGCCAGGTGTTAGCGTTAACTTCGCTTAACACCATTTTTAACGCTTTTCCCTATTCGCTAGCTTGTTGTGCTAACACTTTTTGTGTGGTTAGCTGTCGCGAATTATTTTCGAGGTGTTAACGATCGCGTAAATACATTTACAAGTGTTTTAGCGTTTGGAAAAAGTAAAAAAGTTAGTTTTGAGTTTTTTGCATGTATTTAGGGCTAAATACGTTTGAACACCAGTATTTCCTTATTTTATCACTATCAAGAGTCAGCTGTTTAGCGGCGTTAAAGGCCGCCAAAATTTGGCTATAAGGTTAACGCTCGGCGAGTGGTTAAAAGTTACAGAATCGGGCTACTGCTATCGATTTTAAATATCTTCAATGTACAGACATCGACATAACCTAAAGAAAGTTTGGGAACCCCTGATGTATACAATATCAACATAACTATAGGGAATATGGGTGACGATGATATTAAGCATTGCCTGCATTTACCTTTCGCAGAAAATATTAAGTTTAACAATAATTCTTTGATTTTGAACTCTGCGAAAAAAATAAAATATCCCGAAATTACCCCGAAAAAAACCAGGCAGTCCCCAAGAAGTCCCGCCAAAACCCAAAAAAAACGTCATAAATATACACTGTACTTACTATATGCACATATGCGTAAAATTTTGCTGTATCTCGAAGTGCTTATTTTTTATTTCGAAGTTATTGAATAATATTTGAAACTAGCAGGGTACCCGGCATCGTTAGGTTTGTAAATAGTTCATATATTCCTATTACCCTAGATCATGAAAAGAACATCCAATTTTTCTAACCCCCCTTCACTCAGCTGATTTCTGCATCTGAATGTTCCGCACCCTCTGCCTCTGTATCTGCATCACACGCTTTCTCTACACATCTCCCTCACTCATTTTCCATGCATCCCTAACTCCATCACAATTGTCTCCGTTCATGTTTCTTCTTCATCTCATATTCCCCAAGAAATAGGCCCACCACTAAGTATACCGAAATGATCAGGGCGATGAGCTAAGTAATATAGCCATGTCCGTCTGTCTATCTGTCTGTCTGTTTGAACGCAAAATAGTCCCTCAGTTTTAGAGATATATTGATGAAATTTGGTACGAGGCCGCATAGGTTCTATACAATCGATTGTTCCGATAAAAGACAGTTTGAAATATCGGAAATCGATAATCACTCATCCACAACCAAAACTACTCCCAAACTAGAAATGGCACAGTTTGAGAACTAGCCAAAGCCCAGCTATCTTAGAACTGTCGAAGTGGAAACCGGTTAAGAACGAGTTGAATCAAAATGCGATCTTGATGGGCTCTCGTCATTTATATTAAAGAATTGCAGTAGTCTTTTTGTATGCCTCTCAATTACATTTAAATTTCGGCAGTTAATTGTTCGCTGGAAAATAGCCGCAATCACTCCAAATCAGGCAACAAAAACAATGTAACTAACTATAGACCAATTTCGAAACTCTCTACCTGCTCTAAACTTTTCGAGAAACTGGTTAAAGAGAAGCTGGTTTTTGCACTAAACGGTTCCATAGATGAGTGCTAACATGGCTCTTTTACCGGCCGGTCCTCTGTTACGAACCTTGCTCCTTTTTCACAATTCTGCATTTCTTTTTTCAAAACTGGTCTACAAGTAGACGTTGTCTATAGTTGGAAAAAAGGGTTTCCATTCTACGTTTTTATGTTGGCTTGGATCTTTTATCACCAACAGAATCTCCTTTGTGGAAATTGAGAATACGAAGTCATATACATTCGAAGCCACATCTAGAGTGCCTCAGGGAAGTATTCTTGGACCCATTCTATTTCTTCTTTTTCTCAACGATATAAGATCTTGTTTTAAAAACTCTCCGGTTTAACCAACGCGACTAAGACTAAAACTAAGTCGTGACTTAAGTTAGCACAGACTCGGGACTAACTTAATTTTGGGTTTCACCAACTGAGCAACTTAAATAATTTTGAACACAACAACCCGATCAGCTGTTTTATGCATAGTAGTACTTTTTCATACCAGACAACTCTGCGCATCCCAATACCCCAGTGCGAAATGGGCATGTATGGCCATACACGAAGGAATGTATTGATCTTACACCTTTCTCTTTAGTTGGAAGGTACTAAAATTAGCGCTTAATCGAAAACGATAGTTTCATAATGGTTGCATGATAGAAAACAAGCGTTCACATGCATCTACGCATACGCCGTTGAAGTCATGCTTGGCGAATTTTCCGGCTGGGACATTGTACAAAACAAATTAGGAGCATTACTGACATTTAGGTCTTGAGCGACAGCAACACTGACTTAGTCGAGAATAATTCAGCTGGCAGGCTGACTAAGTTGTGACTTAGCTAAGTTAGATGGTGAAACTGAAAAAATGAAAAACTCGACTTAACTTAGTTAAGTCGTGCTGGTGAAACCGGCCCTAAGTATCTGCTTTATGTTTTCAGAACCATCGCGAGCGTGTCAAATGTAGCGCTGCTGCAGGATGATCTCAATAATTTAACTAACACTGTGGAACAAATTCAGGTTAGCAAAAGTTAGGTCGATTCTGAGAGTGAGGGGTGAAAATAGAGGCTAAATTAGAAGACCCGTATCGCGGCGTTTGTTTATGTTAGTTACAATTTTTTTTAATCGACCTTCGAACTTTGCAGTCAAATGCCGATTTTCAGCATATTGTTTGTATGGTTTTTTGGCTATAACTCGTCGACTAATTGATATTTTTTCAATCTGTTAAAGCCAAATTATTGCTTGAGACCTGTGCAACAATTAAAATTTTCTAAAAAAGTTATTTATAAAATTTTTGTAGTGCTTATGAAGTAAAATGTTGGAAATTTTTTTCATGCTTTTTGAACATATTTGTCACAAGACTAAGTCTTTTTTCTTTCTGTTTGATCTACGAGGTGTGTTCAAAAAGTATCGCGAATTTTGAATTTTCGCTGGTTACGTATATTCGAATTTCGAATTTTTCTGTGTCGTTATGTTGGTACTCATGTCTCTCACTTATGCCGACAAGCTCGGCCATTTTGAATGTTCAGTTAATTGTTGACAGCTGCTTTGCTTGCACGTGTTTTGGATCGTCTTCGATTTTTACGCGAATTTCGTACCAAAATTGCTCAATTATGACCAAAAACAGCATCGCATGAACATTGCTAATGAGATGTTAAACTCTGTCCGCGACGACCCAAATTTGCTCCAGAGGGTCATAACTGGTGACGAATCGTGGGTTTATGGTTATGACGTGGAAACCAAAGCTCAATCATCTCAATGGAAGCTGCCGCACGAACCAAGACCGAAAAAAGCGCGCCAAGTTCGGTCGAATGTGAAAGTTTTGCGGACAGTTTTCTTCGATTGCAGGGGCGTGGTGCATCATGAGTTCTTGCCACAGGGAAGCACGGTCAATAAGGAATATTACCTGCAAGTTATGCGCAATTTGCGCGAAGCAATCCGCCAGAAACGCCCGGATTTGTGGAAGAACAAAAATTGGCTTTTGCACCACGATAACGCCCCTGCTCACGCATCGTTGCTTGTGCGCGACTTTTTGGCCAAAAACAACACACTAATGATGCCGCAGCCACCGTATTCCCCAGATCTGGCCCCCTGTGACTTTTTTTTGTTCCCTAAACTGAAGAGGCCCATGAAAGGACGACGTTACGCTTCTCTTGACGAGATAAAGACGGCATCGAAGGAGGAGCTGAACAAGATACAAAAAAATGATTTTTTGAAGTGCTTCGAAGATTGGAAAAACCGTTGGCACAAGTGTATAATATCTCATGGGGATTACTTTGAAGGGGACAAAATAGATATTCATGAATAAATAAATAATTTTTGAAAAAACACAAAATTCGTGATACTTTTTGAACACACCTCGTATAATATGCTTCTCAATTTTTCAGTGTTGGTTTTGAAGAAACATTGAAAAAGAAATTATAAAAATACGGAAAAAATATAATTTTGAAATGTTAGTTATGAAAAGTTTTAAGTAAAACAAGTAGCGAAGTCTAAGTTCGGGTGGAGCCGAACATTATATACCTAGTAGTGACAGATAGACGCATCGAGAGATGGACACGCCTACATCGACTCAGCTCATCCTCCTGATCATTTCAGTATACTTTTTGATGGGACTATCTGTTTTTCTTTTCATATGTACAACATTTCATGTTCATGAAAGGTATGAAAAGCAAAAGAGATATACAACTTCGCTTTTGCAGTGGGGTATTAACTACTTGCCCGGATATTTTACTTTTCATCCTAAACGTTTTGATATACATTAATAAATATATATCTCGATTCGTTTATGCCGAACAAAGTAATATACCTTGTGTGCGTAACAAAAATAGATATAAAAAAGGGTGTCTTTCATAGGCGCCAAAGAACTCAACCGATCTTTATGAACTTTTCACAATATATACTTGGGTTCACTGGGTACAGCATAGGCAATATATAGTTTTGGAAAAGTAGGCGAAGACACGCCCCAGGCTATATAAAAATTTTCAATTCGTCATAACTTCGAACTTTTTTGGTCTAAATTAATGAAATTTGGATATATGTGTCACTTAGGCCCGGTTTTTCATTCCTTGGTTAAGCTCAGTTTAAACTAAGTTTGCTTAAACTCGGCATAAATTTAAACTCCAGTTAAACTGCAGAGCGGTTTTTCAGTGAGAGTTTAAGGCCGCTTTTAAGATTTGCGTTTTATACGGCAACATTGTTTTGTTTTACATCTAGATACGGCAATAGATAACATTTGTTTACATATTCAACGCTATTGCTTCTCCTCAGTATTGTAATTGTTAGGATTTCGCAAATTTCTGCATCACTGTAATCACTTTCGTCAGATGAGTATTTAATTAAATATAAAAATATCGTCTTTTTTTAATTGCGTTCAGCTTATTGTTTCACAACCAAAACCATCAAATATGCAAACAGCTGACAGGTTAACTAGAGTTTAACCCTGCCAAATTGGCCGCTTAAACTAAGTTTAAACTTCGTTTAAAGTTAACTGAAAAACTGCGTAACAAGTTTAAGCTTAGTTTAACTGACAAATTGAGTTGAACTTGTACTGAAAAACCGGGCATTAGTCTATATCTACATAATTTTTCAAAAGTGGGCGGTGACACGCCCACATATTTTGTGTTTTGTTTTGCTCTTGAACTTTCACGATATGTGCAGGAGTTCGCTGGGCACGACACAGTCTGCATATATGTAGCTTTTGGAAAAGTCCCCAGGTTATACAAAGCTGCAGTTCGGTATAGTTAGGAGTTTATATTGTTCAAGTTAATGACATTTTATATATAGACGTGTTCTATGTATCAAAACGTCAAAACAACGTATACCGGGTTTGCTAGTATATTATAAAATGGAGAAAGCAAACAACGAATTTCAGCATTCTTTTGTAAAACTGAGAGACTAGTTTGCGTTCAAATAGACAGACGGACAGACAGACAGACGGACGGAGAGACGGGCATCGCTAAATCGACTCCGCTCATCGTAGTGATCATTTTAGTGAAGTTTTCTCTTCTTGTTCTCATACTTACATACATTTAATGTTTATGAAAGGTATGAAAAGCAAAAAAGATATATAACTTCGCTATTGCAGTGGGCTTGCTTGTGTGTTTTCCGATTTGGCTAATTTTTGGCAGAAGTATAATACATACTACTAAGAAGCAGCTGACCAATTTTCATTGAAATATCGATATTGAATTATAAGCGATGCCTTTGAAAATAGCAGACATTTTATGCTGAAAAGTGGGCGGCGCCACGACTACTTCTTCAAAGTTGACAAAATTTTTTTGCGGCCGAGTTTTTCTTGAAAAGCTTATTATGTGTGCAAAATCTGATTGATATAACTTGCTTAGTTGTAGAAATATCGCTTTTTAAATTTTACAAAAAAAATTTTCAGAACTATGTTCAAAAATTGGGCGTGGACTTTAACCGATTTCGCCCATTTTTACAGCAAACAGTTACTTTCATATATAGAACATTATCACCAAATTTCGTTTGGACAAATCAATTTTTGGCGGAGTTATGGCATAAACAGTTTTGTGGAATAGTCCACTATAAAAGGGGCGGGGACACGCCCATTTACAAAAATTTTTATTTTTTTAATTTCTTCGTTCACTGACACTTATAAAGCTATTTTACGCAAAGTTATTGCCTATTAAATATATCTATGATTCTTTCTTTCGTATAAAGGTGGGGTGGTTCTTAACCGATCTCGTCCATTTTTTTCCGGATCATTCCCTCTATTAATATAAATATGTGTGCTAAATTTCGTTTCGAAAACTTGAACGGTTTTGTATTTATGATTAATATTATTTCTAAATTTGACTTATTCAAAAGTGGGCTGTGCCACGCCCATTTTCAAACATTTTTTGAAACATTTATTTTCTGCCTTAAACTTAATGTACACACCAAATTGTTTCCTTACAAGTGTATTATGTACGGAAAGACATGGCTTAATCAATTTCTTTTTTTCTCCTGAACATTTTGATATACATAAGTCAATATCTATCTCGATCCGTTTATGCAGTTACATACCACCGTTAGGCGACTAAAGTTAATATACCTTGTGTGCGTAGCACTACTAGGTATAATTAGTACAAACCGTTAAACCCGTGTTTTGGGAAAATTGGTTGTACGACATATTGCTCCAATCTTAATAATTTCTACTACACAAAAGCTGCAAAATGTTATGTTCCTAGCTATTAAATTGCAAGAGTTATAGCCCAAAACCCGTTTATCGGAACAAGCGAGTGTATAGGAGCTATATGTTGTGTTGGTCCGATCTGGTTGGTTCCTACAAATGATTAATATTTTACAAAATGGCTTCCCCATACCAAATTTCAGCCAGATACCCAAAACTGAGGGACTCAGCTCATCGCTCTGATCATTTCGGTATACTTATTGGTGGTTCTATCTCTTCTTCTTCTCATACTAACAATTTCTTAAGGAATATATCGTCGGTGACACTGCAAACCCGTGTAAACTTCATTTCATTTCACACCTGCCAACAAGATCTATTTATTTATTTTAAAGAAAACTACAGGTTGGTTTGGAAAATAAATAAAAAAATCTTAAAATTAAGCAATTTGTAGTTGCGAAACCGCCAAACTAAGATATCACTTACGCGGTTTCGCATTTTTTCGGTTTAGCAGTGTCAGCGACGATATGCGTTTATTTTATGTGCCGCAAAAATGATTAAATGGCGAATGACATTGAAAATTAAAGCAATAATATTCAAATGGCATATTTATGTTTACCTGATTCTTATTAATTCTATATTGAGATAATTTTGTCGCAGTTAAAAGAACCCTGGGCATTTTATAAGGATGAGGAGCAAGGTAAAAATGCACCCGTCAAAAAAAAGGTGATGCAACACGAAATTTACTTTCACAATATTCAAAGCCCTAACGTTACATTTCCACAACGTTACGCTCCGCGTTTAAAATGTAAGACTTTAGTGTGTACTGGCCAACAATAACCGAAGGTTGCCTGGTTCAAGCACCTGGATGGATAACAGCATATCTTCGGTGACACTGCAAAACCGCGTAAGTGACATTTGTGTCAAAAACTTTTATAGGCCCCTGCCATTAAGATTTATTAATTTATTCTCAAGAAAACTACGTGGTGGTTTAGAAAATAATTAAAAGAATCGATCTTGATGGGAACCTTCCCCATGAAGCCAATATTCCTTTAAAAATTAAGGAGTTTATAGTGGCAAAACAGCCAAACTGAGATATCACTTACGTGGTTTTGCATTTATGAGTTACGCGGTTTTGCAGTGTCACCGACGATATGTGGTTTGAACAAGTTTTTTTCAAAGCGGGATCGCAGCTCGGCCAAGGGACGCTGGTATCACTAGTATTTTTCCACTATCAAAAAGCTTCTTTTTGTTCCGAGTCTTAGGTCCAACCAATTTGGTAGAAGAGCTCGGAGGTATATAGAGAAATGTACTGTTACAAAACTACACAACTCCTAACTCAATGACTAATGCCCGCATACGGCGCCTTTCACTTCTAGCTATCAAAATTTCTACCATTTTCGGGGAGTGTTTTGTGGTTTAAACGCTAGGTGGTTACCCTACCCATGCACATATTGGCATATCTTACTCAATTTAAAAAAATTTTAAATAGGTGACCTCCCCGTAGGATCTTCCAAGTAACAAAGAGCAATATATATAATATAATATATTGAACAAAGTAGTAGTTAACTTAACAGTTCTCATTTCTGTCGGAATTTACGCCTCAAGTAAAAAAAATGTTCAACCGTGATGGTAAAAATTTGTTATTTCTATGAAGATTGAGAAGAAATAACAAATCGTTTCCATTTTAATTTATATTTACTCAAAGTATCTTTATTTTATGTTAGCAAGAATTGCCTAAGTGGAGACGGAAATTTTGACACGGGTGTAACATAGTGGTTAAATGGTCCATTTGCCAGTACTGGCAAACATTGTTCAGAAAATAACGGTCATGACGGAGCAGGGAATAAATGAGATATTCACAGAAGTGGAGGAAGGCGGAATTTTAGCGATGAAATCTTTGAATAAGATGAAATATATGAATATGGTCTTGAATTTATTGCTGGATATACAGTCCGAAAACTGGATCAGTGGGTAAGAAGATTAATTTTCTTCCTCAAACAATGATAAACAACAGAGAATATGTGAGTGTAAGCTCAGCCATCACTTTTTCAATAGTATAAAATCTTTGGAAATGGTATTCACCAAACACAATGGAGAAATGTTTTCCCCAAACGAATTTATTGCCCAAACTGTTAGAGATCTTTAAAGATATAAATTTGGAAGAGCATTAGACATCTTTTTTTTTTAATGCGGAATATTTTTTAGAATCAACCTTTTAAAAGGACGATAAAAAACTTGCTGAGAAACCTAGTCCTTACACTGCGTTATAAAAACGAGCTTTAGTTCTGTCCTAAGAACCAAATATACTTTTTCGGAAAGGGGAGAAAAAATAAAAATACACGTGTATCGGCGATTTTCATGTACACGTCAAAATTTTTTTTTTATGTATAAAGTATAAAGCTGAATTTTTGCAGGCAGACTCGTGGAAATGTCTGTATCACGTCAAATTTAAAAAAAAATTGATTTTTATCAATTCTCAGATTTTCCAGTTTTTTTATTTTTTTTAAATTTTTTTTTTTTACTTTTTTCGGCAAAACTTGAAAAGGACTTCAAATTTTTAACTACTAAACTGCTAAAGCGTTCCGAAAAAATAAATTGTTTTTCGACCCATCCTACTCCATATATTTGCAGTTTATCAATAGTAACTTTCTAACACTAAACTGTTTATGACTTTTACAACACTTACAACTGGTATGACAGATGAAACATTGAATTGCACAATCAATATTGCATCATTTAAATTCGTTTAATTTATTGTTTGATACAACACACTCTCTGCCGTTTGTGTGTTGGTTCCGATCAGCTGACAGTTGCGCTTTGAAGGACAAGACATTACGCATATGCTTACAAACGCAAAAATAAAAGGCCTAAGTTTCTCTAAAAGCATTGAAATTTTTAATATAACAATTTTTCATTTTAATATAATAAAATTAATAAAAAAATTGGGTTTTTTAATGAGCTGAAACACAAAAAAACCGATAACCATTAAAAAAAAAAAAATTCAGGAAAATCTGAGAGTTGATAAAAATCTATTTTGTTTAAAATTTGACGTGATACAGACATTTCCACGAGTCTGCCTGCAAAAATTCAGCTCGATTGGATCACGGGAAAAGGGTTAAAAATCGATCCAAAGTCTTTCACACAGGCGGACAGACGGACACTACGACGCTTATACTTTATACATAAAAAAAAATTCTGACGTGTACATAAAAATCGCCGATACACGTGTATTTTTATTTTTTCTCCCCTTTCCGAAAAAGTATATTTGGTTCATAGGACAGAATGTGTGTAACGCGATGTTATCAACCAATTTTTTCAACACAATGGTGGCCTCCTCCCCTTGGTGCCACCGGCGGGAGTCGACAAATATTCTATACACGCCATTGTCCAATATTGTTTAATTTGCCTTGGCAAACGAGTAAGTAAGTGAGCTTGAAATCTAGCATAGTACCTATGTTCATAAGTTCATCATAGCTTTCGTGAATATAATAGAAAACCGGCAACTGGTAACCCAACCAAGAAATATTTTTGTTGAAAAGCGACGTAATATATCTTTCGTTTGATAACCTTATTGGCATATCCCATTTCATTGCATTTAAAAGCATCCTGAGTAGCAACACCTAGGTAGACATTTTTAGAATGTAGTACACTGAAATTTTATTCCAATCGGTTAAGCTGTTTCCGAGATTGTGTGGGTATATAAATTTACAAGAATATCTCGTTTAAACTTAAAAATATTACTTATCTTTTTTCATTATAGACATCCGCAGATTTATCCTACAATCACCCTCAAGGTAGGCTTTATGAAATTCATTAAACAAATGAAAAACTGCCGAACTTCGAATTGAAGCAACTTACATTTGCATATATCGCTTATATCTTAAACTTAAGCACATTTGTAGATATTTATTTAAGTTGTATAATGTTGAATGACCCTGAGTTTCAAAGACCATATACTAACCTATCGTTTTCAATAACTTAGGTTTATGTATCTGCCTTTACTTTTTTCAAATATGAATTCTGAACTTAAAACTCAATTTCCGGCAAATAAAAAATTATGACTTAGGCAATTATTGCAAATCGGCACAGATATATGTTTTACGAAATTACAAGCTTCGACCCATTTTTTGCCATAAGAAAAGCGAAACTGTCCAACTGGCTATAAAATTAGAAATCAAATTACACTGTTTGACAGTAAAGATTTACTTCTGTTGTTGCGGCGTTCCCAATGATGGGTGAAGGCCGGATAGACCTGATTATCGATACATAGCTCAAGTATTATACTCATTAAAGCATACATGATCTGAATACCTTGAAAATGCCTTCTCTTCATTATTCCCAATTAAAAGTTTAAGTTTTTAACAACGAAATCGAGACCATAACCATTATTCTCAACTTTTAGAATTTATTTTTTCTACATTTTATCGATACATGGAACAGTATTTATTATTACCTTAAGAAAATCGACGATGTGGTCAGAAAACCGAAACATGTTACAAACCCGAAACCGGAACGTTATTTTAATCCGTTTGATACCATGGTTTTTAATCGAAAATTTGGGAGCTGCCTACTGTAAATACATTTCTCGAGGGCATTCCGTAAGCGCTTTTATATGCTGAATTACTTTGAACTGCAAATTAGGGCTCTTACAAAAAGTCGAATACTCGGTTAATCGACTAGTCGGTTGTAACCGTTTGCACGGTTATTAGTCGGTTTGTAGTATTCGAATAGTCGCTTGGCAACGACTTTTGTTAAAACTCGAATACTATTAACCGAATTTTCAATGAATGTTGGGTAAAAAAATTAAAAATTTGCTTGTCATATTGATAAATTTTTATTTTTGATTTTAAAAATTTCAACATGAGTCATAGAAAAAGTTGGGTATGCCAATCTTTCGAAAAATCGCTAGTTATTAGTGCTAATTTGTGCTATTTGTAATGTGGAGTTCTGCTTCAACTGATCAACATCTGCACTCAATAACCTTTTAAAGGTGGTCCAACTTTTTTTGTCTTAAAATAGACGCTTCATAAAAGCCAGTGAACGTACTTGAATATATGTATTTGCATATACATATGTATTTATTAATAGTTGTAATGTTATATGCAACATGCATGCATTCTTCAAATAAAATAGCTATTTTTAACTAGATCTACGCTAAACTAAGAAACTTCGGTTTTAGCTAAACTTATTAAGATTAACATAGTACATATCATGAAATAAGCGATGTACATAAAGGTGGTCCTGCAAAAAGTGATAGTTAATTGAATGTTTCCGTAGCCGTGTATAGTAATGCATTAAACCTCATCATAATATTAGATAATGCAATGGTCAAGTTATTGCATTTCTTGAATTGGTAGATGCAATGTCCCTACCTATAGGGTTATGACTACCAAAGTACTTAACCCTAGACACGTAACCTGGTTAGGTGTTATACGGAGTGAGCGAAGGTTACCTTGCTAGGGTTAAAATCAATAAAACAAAATTAATACAAAGAGAAAATATGAACTCAATACAAAGTACTCAGTGTTTATAATGTCTCTAGAAAGGTAAAAAGTAAAACAGAAATCTGTTCCTGTTCATGTTTATAATAATCGACTAACCGAAAATATGCGGTTAATCGAATAAGCGAAAGTGGGCGGTTAGTCGAGTAACCGTAATCAGTAGAATACTCGAATACTACAAATAGCCCTTAAACTAGTGATGAATTTTGTGATAGAAACTTGTCACAGTTAACAAGCGTAACTATATTGACATTTTCATTGCGGTTGCGGAAAGGAGTACCTTCTGGGCGAGAACAACTATATCATTCAGCTCATGATTAAATCTTCTTCAGTACTGAAAGCGTTGCCGCCATATAGCGATCGTTACGTTGCGGTGGACTACTTTGCCAAAAATCCTGCAAGGAAAAAACAGTCATGTGGAAACTAAAGCTTTGGTTTGCTCGAAAAGCGATGACGACCGCTAAATAACCACCGCTCTGCTTGCCGTCATTATCGGCACCCTTTTGTTGTAAATTCAGCCAATTGTATGAAGTCGAATTGGCCTCAGCTATTTGCACGATTTTGACTTAGTTTAAATTTTTTTAACAAAGCTATGTTGAAAAAAAAAAACAGAGATGTCTGTGTTGTTTCCCTTTTTTATGAAAAGATTTGAAGTTTTTGATTGAATTCTCACCGTTATGACAAGGAGAAGGAACATTGAAGAACGAATTGCCACCGTCATTACGGCCGTAATATATTATGCCTGTCGCTATGGTACGTTAAGGCTGTGCCTCTATATAGCGGCCGTTACATAGCGGTAGAGGAGGTTGTCAAAAAAAAATTGAAATAAATAAAAATTAAAAACACAGAAACAGGCAGCAAAATAGCTCAAACAAATCCACCATGAAAACTAATTCTTCAACGTTTTTTCTCACCGTCCTTGTCAAAGCAATGTGAATTCTATCAAACGCTTTAAATA
Organism: Merzomyia westermanni; assembly: GCA_949987695.1. NCBI lineage: Eukaryota > Metazoa > Arthropoda > Insecta > Diptera > Tephritidae > Merzomyia > Merzomyia westermanni. The sequence continues at coordinate 78,607,998 of OX465291.1, forward strand.
ATTTTATACCAATAATATTTCAGTAATTCCTGATGTTTTGAAATTAAATATTTAAAAAAATTATTTATATACACAAAAGGAGCAAAAGACAGCAAAAGCATTAAATTGAAATACCCAGAATGTGGGCAATACGTTCAGGTAAGCTCACAAAAAAGCGATCTCGCTCACGTCGGTGACTATAGACAACGTTATTTGGCGAACGTTATATTGTGGTACCGCTTTTCAAGGAAACCAAAGCTTCAAAGCATACTTTTTAGTTGTTTGAAGTTCAAAATTCATATTTGAAAAAAGTAAAAGCAGATAAATAAACCTAAGTTAATGGAAACGATAGGTTAGAATATGGTTATAGAAGGCCGAAGTATTTCTTTGGAACCCAGGCTCATTTAACATTATACAACTTAAATATGTTTTATACCTACAATGGTGATTAAGCATAAATAAATAAGCGATTTATGCAAACGTAAGTTGCTTCAACTCCGAGTTCGGCGATTATTCAGTTGCTAATAACTTTTCTTTAAATTTGCATAGCAGAGTGGGAGTTGGGCTCATATGAGCAGCTTTGAACTGCGAACACTGTAGCTCGTAAGAGTACACTTGGGCTCTTTCCATCTCGGTGGGTACTGCCAGCAATCAGTGGTCGGGTGTCGGATGATAAGCCGTTGGATTTAGTCCCCTGCATTCTGTTTATCATATATATTATTTCTGTAAGGTCTTTTTGTGTTATTACCTAATTTTCTGCTCTCATTTGGAACCAATATTAATAAATAAGGTATCGTTTTAAAGGTGGGGGTTAGCTCTACATGCGAAACCATGTTTTAATTAGCGGAGTGCTTTTGTTTAAGCGTATTTTATAAAAATAAATTCTTTAAAATAAACGATTGTGAATGCACAAAAAAGTCAATTTGTACTGCAACGCTATTGTGACTGTGACATTCATATGCCTCGCGACATCTACAGTTGAATAGTAAGACTGAACAGTGCTAGAATAATTAAAGGCGAACGCGCCATCTACACTTGAACATTGCTAAAATAAGTGAATAACACTGCGTCCACACTGGGTCATAAACTCGAGTTAAAGGGACATTTTTTGAGTTAATTCATATTGATGTTGGCAATCAACTCAAATTTATGGCTGAATGTGAATGTAATATAAGTGGTGGAATTTCAAATAGCTGTTTGCGCATATCTGTATAATTTTTTGGGTAATTCTATACGACAGCACGTAACTGCTAATATAGGTCCAAAAATATCGACGGGTTTTAACCTTCGTATCAATAATCCGAAAGCGGAAATTCGATATTTTATGGCTGTTCAGAGATATTTGCAATTAAAGTTGAAATTTTTCTGTCATTTTCATGTGGTTGTTGTAATCAAAGATTAGGGTGTACCGAAAAGTGCAGAAATGTGTTCTGTGCAGAAATATTGTGGACCGCGTAGCCGGTGTTGGACCGCGTAGCCGGTGTTGGACCGCGTAGCCGGTGTTGGACCGGCTAAGGTTATTTTTTTGAAGCCTACGCAGAAAGGTGTTGTGCACATAAATACCTTGGATCAAGTCCCCTATTTGGGATCGGACCTAGGCAATTTTTGGGTTTTTTACTAATAACTTTTCACTGAAACAAATTATTTAATTTCCGCTTTCGGATTATTGATACAGAGATCAAAACGCGTCGTTTGATACCTTTCCCGAGATTTTTGGACCTATATTAGCAGTTACGTGCTGTCGTATAGAATTACCATTTTTTGTGGTCTCACAAGTGTAGCTGAAAATCTTTTTTTATAATTTGAGAAAAAGGTTTGAAAAATCCTGGACCTGGACTAACAAAAGGTTTCAAACCATTTTGGTTTTGGGCAAGGAGCGCACGGGTCCAGCTAGTATCTTATATTTCAAAGTCGCACAATAGTCTATGAATTGTTAATTTATATTTAAAAATGTCGGGACAGTACAGAATAATATCTACTAATAATTTGAATTTTCACTTTAAACTAGAAGACCCGGCAGTGCTGCGCTGCACCTCACAACTTATGAGTCCGATTTAAATCATTGCATTTCATTATTACCTTTCGTCGGATATCCATATCATAATAACATATTGGATAACTATTTGGATTCTATTGGCTTAATAATGATCCCTCCTCTCCATTTTTATTAAATATTTGCCATGTACAGACATCTACCTGTTACAATTGAAGGGTCCAATTCATAAACCGGTCAAGTCCAATAAAGAACAAGTAAGGACGGCGCTGTCTTCGGCTGTGCCGAAGGCTTTATACCTTTCATGAATACGTGCAAACTTAAATACGCATTGTTTACGAAATTTTTTAATATCCATAAGAAAATATCCCACCAAGTTTCAAGTTTTAATCTTTTAAAATGTGGGAGAAATGGCGATAATCCTCTTATCTGAACGATATGGGATATATACTATATATGCATAGCTCCGATCTTGGTGATTTTTTTACGAAATCTTTTGCTATCCATAAGAAAATATCTCACCAAGTTTCAAGTTTTAATCTTTAAAAATGAGGGAGAAATGGTCATAATTCTCTTATTTGAACGATCGGTTGTATGGGAGATATATGCTATAGTGACCCGATTATACCGGATCCGACAAATGTCTAATATAATACAAAAATTGAGGGAGACTAGTTTGCTTTCAAACAGACGGACGGACATGGCTGTATCAACTCAGTTCATCGTCCTGATCAATTTGGTATACTTAATGGTGGGTCTATCTCTTGTATTTCTAAACGGTACAAACATCGGACCAAAGTTAATATACCATTTCATGTTCATGAAAGGTATAAAAACGTTGCGGAAATAAACAAAAAAGCATTTTTAGTTTAAAATTATTGTGCAAATAAAATTGTCCTATCTTTTGTTATTTGCAGATAGTTATGCTATACTATTTTGTCGATTAACTAATTTCAAAAGTCTATACTATAATAAGACGCTAGAAAAGTCTTGTCTGTACATTGAACATTTATTTGAAAAAATGACCGAAGGTGGCGTAGGGAATGTTGTTGAGCTCATCTGAACCTCTTTTAGAATTTTTGTCCGTCTGTTTGTCCGTTTGAACTGAAGGATCTTAGAAACTAAGAAATTAATTTTTATTAGACTTTTACTGCTGGACAGCCTGTAACTTAGGACGTGTGCAAAACTTTTCTTTTATTAAAATCGCATCATGAACCAAAAAGATATACAGATTTAAAGTGAGGTACCTAGAGGAAAAATTTCTATTAAAACAGATTTATATGAAGCAAAATACACAAAATGCCTGCCTCTGTAAAATTTTTGTTTCCTTTTTTGGCGATTTCACCTAAATTGAAAATCAATTTCGAGTATAGATACAGCAGCGTACCAAAAAATTAACGAATTTCATTTTTTAAATTTATCCATCCATCCACACATCTTTAATAAAATTCCAGAAAAGTCGTGTCTGCACATGAGCGACGCTGGGTACCCTGCTAGTATATAAATAAAAATTACAGTCAACATTTAGCTCTAATGTAAATTGTGTCGGGGATTTCTAACATGTACAAATGGGAGTCGCTGTTGACTTTCAAAAGTCTCATATTATAAACTAAAAACCCGGACGGACGTTGCTATGCCCGACCATTAATTTAATAACTTAAAATTGCGAAGCTGGCTCTGGATAGGGATGACTATTCTCTCCATCCATTTCTCAAACCCTGATTTACCAACTACCTGAGTAGTCGACAATCGTCTGTTGTATTCAGAAATGCAATACCAAAAACCCGAGGACTTAGAATAGTGTCCTCTCCTCGCTTCTGTTTATTTACTTTATTTTTAGGCTCCGTGTTCCACCATAAGGGGTCTTTCAGTCGAAGAGCTGTGCTCCAGATCAAATAGTTATCTCCCGACTCTTTCCATTGTAACCATATATACTTCGGCCGATATTGTTGCCGGTGCTAGGAGACATACGAACTTGGAAACCATAGTAAGTATGGCGAGTACACTACTCCCTATATTTCCGCGACCTCGTCATTAAAATTACAAAATTATGGAATAGAACACTTGGATTTGTTATATAAATTGTTTTTTTTTTTAATTATCGGAAAGGACATTCATTCAAACACACTCAAAAAGCATTGAGAGCGAAATTATCGTAAGGTAAAATTTGTGATTTTTTCGCAAACTGTGAGTTTTTTTCAAGAAAAAAGTAAGATTAATCAACAAAAATTGATAAAAAACAAAAAAATTGACTCTTGTATAATTTCGCGCAAAGGGGTCGATTTGAAAATGCAAAATCAATTAGCTCAGCTTTTGAAGAAAATTTAAATAAAGTATCTAGGAAATTGGTGAATCTAATGAAGGTGAGTTAGAATACGTTAAGAAATTAACACTTTCTGCGAAAGCAGGCTGTCGTACATAGAGTAATGATAAACGCGGTCCCAAGTGGGGAAAACTGCGTTAGGTTCAAGTGGAAAGACCTACAAAACAAACGTAAACAAGGATATTTTATTACTAGTACTATTGTACATGAAAAAATGCTAAATTGAGGACTCACAGCGATGACGAGTATAAGGTTTGTTAAAAATTTTTAATGGTATCAATATATCTGTGGCAATAAGCACAACTACTAAACTCAAGTTTGGTCAAAAACAATTAAACAAACTTTCACGACTTTTGCTCGAAAATTGTGGATTTTATGAACAAAAAATATATCTCAATTTCATACATTTGCACTACAATTTCAATTTTCAAAGCGCTCTACTGAAAACCTCACGAAAATTACTTTAATAGTTTGTCCTTATTGCCACAGATATCATAAAGTAAAATGTTTTTATATTGGATTCCCAATTTTCAAGGTAGTATATGGGATAAATTTTACTCTCATTAAATCTCTATATTAGTTCGAAGTGAAATAGGTATTGGTTTGAATGCCGCAAAAGTGCTACTATAAAAAGCTTGAAAGGCAGTTACGCGCTTTCTTTACCGTTGAGTAATTAATTTTCCTGAAGTTAAACTGATTGTTATACATACCTAAGAAACAGAGGCTCTTTTTAAATAAAGAATTTCGTAATATATTAATTTACAAATTTCGTTTATTTCGCACTTACTCTGTTTTACAATTCATTTTTTACAATTACACGTTTTCCCATTAAGTAATATTTCTTTTCTTATAATTTTTTTAAAACTATTGTTGGCTTCACTTTGATTAACTTTACCTACAGATTTTGTATTGATGTGTAACTTAGAGTAAACCGGACATTAAGAAAACGGCCCTTTGTTTATCGATGAACACATTGCACACTAAATCAAAAACACTCACAACTCGAAAAAAATTAGGGTATACTACATCGAGTAACAGTAATTACAAAGATTTTCTTTATTAAAGTTATGGCATTTAACTAAAAAGCCACAGTATTGTTTTTGCTTTTACTTTTATATAATTTTAATATATGAAAAATTCTTTCTAGTTGCGACTGTTCCTGAATAAGTGTAACTATGTTGAGTATACGGTTGGGTGCTTCTTAACATTACTATTTTCCATATGTATATACATTTATGTGCATACACACGCATATCCAGTGGGTAAGAGGGGAATGAATAACATTTTTCTAATAAGATAACACTCGTGAAAATCATTGCTAGAAAAGTGTAAACCGACATCAAACGATGTGCCTTACCTTATAAGAAAAATTAAATCCACTCCCCTTCCCCCCTGTGGACATGTATATATGGGTGAATGTGTCTGTATTATTATAATCCATCTTTTAAATTTCATGTTTTATATCACTATTCAAATCAAAAGTGTCAATGTCTTGTTAGTGCTTTTCCATTCAACTACAGTCGAACTCCCGTAGCACGAACTTCCATAACTCGAAATTCTCCATAACTCGAAAGAGAATCCATACATAGCAACACTAGAAGTAACGCATATTTGTTTTTGAATTTTACTGCATATTGCGGGGAAATCGCGTTTTGTACATGAAATGCTTTTTTTTGAATTTTAAGTCAGTGTATCGTTAGTCGCACTTGTTCTCAGGTCTAAAGTAAATGCAATTTGTTCATTATAATTACAACTAAAAGCGTCTTAAAATATTTGTCGATTGAAGAAAAATATAATCTAACCACAGAAGTGAACGGCGGACTATAGAAAAAACAAGCTGCTTGAAAATATGGTATTCCGGCTAGCACAGTGTCCACAATTTTTAAAAATAAGGAATCAATTTTCGGAATTTCTATATACAGTAAAGGTATTACAACCCCAAAATATGAGTATATCGACAAAGCAGTTCTTGATTGGTTCACAGCAGCACTAAATGCAAACATGCCTATATCTGGAGGAAAATTAAGGGATAAGGCAATGGAGTTCGCCAAGTGTTTTGGAGATGGCCATTTTATGGCAAGCTCAGGTAAGCTTGATATATGGAAGCAGAGGTATTGAACAAAAGATCCATTCGGCAAAACAGTCAATCAAACAATTTGTGACCTTTTTTAATTCTAGACATGGTGTGGGTTATAAAAAAGCATTTGGTGGAGAAAATTCGGTTCGCTAATTCTATTGATTGAAAAAAGTGCAAAACCTCGTTGCTTTCGTGGTGTTAAGTCGCTTCCCATAGATTATAAAGCAAACCCCAAGGCTTGGATGAAAGGATAACTTTTTGAAGAATGGGTTCTCAAATTGGAAAAATTTTACTGTCTATCGATAATTGTGCAGCTCATTCTAGTTCAAAACAAACTAAAAGCTATTGAATTGTCATTTTTTCCACCGAATATGGCCGCTAAGTTGCAACCGCTTGATCAGGGAGCAATTAAAAATTTGACAAAGAAATGACACTAAAGAACATTATAAGGCTTTGAGCACACTGGAGTAATTTTTGCTGAAAATAACAAAAAAAACCGTAAATTTTCAGTCATTCATTTCAGAATATTTCACTTCGTTCTAACTTCCATTTAATCGTTTTCTGTAAGACTATGTATTTAAAATAATATATAAAATTCATTATTTAAAAAATACATACATGTGTGCAATTGACTTTTTTCTACTGAAAACGAAAAAATTCTAAAACTCGAATTCTCCGAAAGTCGAACTTTTTTTTGGGATAAAGGCAATTCGAGTTATGGAAGTTACACTGTATTTCTATTGTTTTAAAATTAAAATAAGTGTTTCAGTTATCTGTATATATATATGTTGTCGAAATAAAAAATAAGAATTTTACGCTTACTTACATTTATGACTATATTATTTACATTGTACATATCATCGGTGACACAGCAAAACCGGGTAACGCACAAGTGAAACACCGCGTAAGTGATATCTCAGTTTGCCTGTTTTTCGACAACAAATTGCTTAATTTAAAGACCAATAATGACTTTATGAAAAAGTGCTTATCAAGATCGATTACTTTAATTGTTTTCCATTCTAACAAGAGAATAAATAAATATATCTTCATGCTAGGGATCTATAAAAGTTTTTGACACAAATTTCACTTACGCGGTTTTGCAGTGTCACCGACATATGCATATCGAAATTATTGAAAGTGTGCTGCAACTGATATTAATTTTTTTAAATATTCAGAGGATTGTGTTTTGTTGGTTATTTTTGGTACTAGAAAATCATAATATCAGTTTGCTTCTCACTTATTTTACTTAAGTAATTTGTGCCAACATTTTCACTCATTAAATAAACTACATATCGTCGTTGAAGGTGCAACACCGCAAATCAAACATAAATAAAATTTGTTCCCTAAATCTTTTAGTATCAATATTATAGTTAATTAACACTGAACGGTGAAATATATTCCACAAAATTACAAGTTATTTTCAAATATAATATTGATAAAGTTCTTAGTCTCTAAAGTTATTGTAAACATTTTAAACGCTTTATCTAAAGTTTGATACACAATGTTGCCATTTCCACGACGATATTTCTGTTTGTATAACCACACAATAGCTGATTTGTTTGACAATTTTCTATACTGTGCAGTTGTAGACCAAAAGTTGAGTAAGCTAAACCTGAAGCATTAGAATAAAGAAATAGTTAATAAAGAAGCAAAATCAATCGAATAACAATTATTTAAAACAGGACTTTCACCCTCTATTCTTGCCCTGTAACGAAAATAACATGAAACTTTTACTCTCTTTTCTAATTCTGCATTTTAAAGTCTATGCAAAATATCGTAACCACCAAAATAGGCGGAAGCGTCTTATAAGCACACAAAAATGTAAAGAGCACCTTATTTGTAAGTACTTAAGATAGTACTCCATAATTATAATCTTGGGCATTTTAGAGTTCTGCCAAATGGTCCGCAAAACAATAAATGGCTGAATGGTTTTTATTTGATTGATTTAATTTGCTTTTAAATTTAGTCCCAGAATAATATAATGAGTGTAAATCTCAACATATAATAAAATTGTAACAGGTCGATGTCTGTACATTGCAGATATTCAAGAAACATTTATAGGAGGAATCATTATCGAGACAATAGAATTGAAATCAAAAGCTTTTAGAATTTGCGTCTGACTGAATGTAACTTGCATCACGTCACGTCTATCTTAAAATGTAAGATATCCTTTAATTCGAGCGGTTTCGGAGTTACATATCTACCAATACGTGGACCAAGCTAACCCTAAATTTATTGGTACAATATGGGTATCAAACGAAATTTGTTAATGAGTGCTGCAATTAGTGATATCATTAAGTCCCATATCTCAACTTGTTTCGGAGAAACAATAATTAAGATCGGGTACAGTCTATTACAAGTTCTGAAAAGCAGCGAAGCGTGGTGCTATTAGATTCATATTTATCTAGCAACGTTTCATTACTTTCTCCCCACTTGCAGTATTCCAGTGACTTGCGGAGCTTTTTGCGGGTCTGTAGCTTTGTGGTTATTGTCTTTTACATATTTACATATATATACAATATTTGGTTTCGAATTTAGGGAGGAGGGCGCTACAAAAATATTGTGCACCGGGCAAGAGTTAAGCTCACTACTGATCGACCAATCTCTGCAACTGGGCCAAAAATACCATATCTTGAAAATGGTTTTCTTAAGTTCGCACGCGTGTCATTGTTAAATTGAATTTTTTTCTAAGAACTTGTTTTACAAGCAAAATTTACAAATTTAGAATAAGGGGTCTGATGAGAAGTTGGGCACTTCGAAATATGTCATCCCATACCATCGCTGTGCATATCGTTGTAATTTTTCCTCTAATATCAATTAACAAAGTTTCTCTTATGTTTATATTAATCGAATGGCAATAAATAAAAATCCTTAGGCGATTGTCAAAACAAGCTTCAGCTAAAGGGTATTTTATCAGTCCTTTTAGTTGGTCTTGAACATTATAATTATTAGTATTGAGAATCTTATTATATTAATTGGCGTATTATTCACATTTTTTGAATATAAGAAAGGTGTTCATTTTATTATGTTGGGAAGGAGAGTATTGTGATTAGATGACAGTTATTTTTCGTAATATTCAGGGACTATTCCATTTTTACGCATTTTTACTGCGAAAACTGGGTACCATGGTTGGCTTTAATCTTCTATTAAGCAAAATAATCTTTTTTTTTTTGATAGGTACATGAAGCTTTTGTTTAACCAGAACGGAATTACAACATATATACATTATATGATCGACTACCATTCCTTGAGCCACTAAAGGAATGAAATCCTATTCGGTATGATGACACACGTAAGTTATGACTAAGTGCTTATCGAATCAATAATGCATGGAACCCAAAGGAAACAAAGAATTTCTATTTTTCAATAGCCTACGAAGAAAAAAAATAGCTATAGTTCTTATTCATTATTTCCTTTAGTACTAAATTCTATATTATGATTACTTCTTTTTAGCTTCTGCAAGTCGGTTAGTAATAATAACAACTATAAAAACTTTTTGTAACCCACTGTGTTGGTACCTGTCCTGGTAAATGGACCTGAGACCATCATCCCAACCATCGCTGTGTAAATTGGTTTTATTTTTCTCTACAATCAATTAAGAGATAACTCCTATAGCTGGACACATCACTGTCAGGGCATTTTCAGATTTTATTTAAATAAATTCATATTGAATTTTTATTACCATTGAATTAATATTTTTACACACATTTACAGACTAGCTTTTTTAGCCCTTATACATACACAAACAGTATCAGCCCTGCAAACATTCTCGTCGTGCTCATAACTTAAGAGTCCGGTATGAGTCCTGAATATGTGAAAAATATGAACCTCAGAAATACGATCATATAGGAGGCTTTTATAACTCAGAAGGGATGAAAATTATAAGCCTTATACGGAGAGTGTTCATTTCACAGAGCAACTTTGGATATTCATATCGTTTTTTTTTTTTTGGAAACAAAAAATTGTTTTCCATACACAATTTTCATACATACAGTATGTCTAATAATTCTTTTCACATGAAAATATTCGACAAAGAAAAGTGTTTCAAGTGGATTTTGAAAGATATGCAAATATTTAATCATTTCTTTTTTTGTAACATGACGAACTTCATTTATTTGTCACCCATTTTTTAAAAACCAACAATTATTATTATTTTAAATTAAATTGAATAGGAACAATTAAAAGCCAAATATCGTATTAAATAGTGTCTCAATATTCTTTTCACATCTAAGAGATCCCGAGCTTTTATTAAGTATACACTAATGTTTTTAAGCTAATATTTTGTGTGACCGCCTGAAGCTTCTATTACACATTGTAACCTTCGTGACATCGTTAAAATTATTTTCTTTAAATCATATTCTTATGGTATTTTCTCCCATTCCTCTTTGATATACATACTGTATTGAGTTGGTTTTGTTGGTAGGGCACCTTTTTGCTACTTTCCTTTTTAAGTGTGCCCATAAGTTTTCAATTGGGATGAGGTCTGGACTTTGGGCAGGGGTATCAAGGACTTTCGAGCAGTTGTACAGCAACCAAGACCTGCATATATAGGACTTATGCTTGGGATCATTATCTTGATATAATTTGAATTTCAATTTATCCGGATTTTGTGGATCAGTGAGCCCAAATTTTTGAACGCTTCGTTTTAAATTGTACCTTAAAATGTCCAAATACATTTCTTTTGTCATATTTTGTTCAATTATTTTGATCTCGCCAACACCTTTGTTACAAATGCAACCCCATATCATAACACTCAGCTTACCAAATTTCACTGTGGGAATAATATTCTTATTTTGTAGGGCTGTAAGCGGCTTCCTCCAAACTCTTTGAGGTCCATCGTGATAGTATAACATGAGTTTTGTCTCATCACAAAAAAACACATCATCCCAATATTCTGTTGGTTGTGAAATGTGAATTAGAGCAAAAGAAAGTCGTTTTTCAACATTAACTTGAGATAGTAATGGCTTTTTCCTAGCACTTTTTGAAGAATATTTGTGTTTCAGAAGAACCCTTCGTACTGTTTCGTGACCTATTTCCACACCCTTGCTTTCTTTCAAATCTGCGGCTTACATTCTAAGGCTAGTTTGCGGTTTTTTTTCAATTTGTCTAACTATAACCCTCTCCATTCTTGGTGAGATTTTTTTTGGTCTGCCACTTGAGTGTTTTAAATCCAACCGATTTTCTTTTTCGGCACGGTTTATGATGTTGTACACTGTCCTTACATTTAGAGAAAACATTTCAGACAATTCTTTTGCTGATTTGCCTTTATGGTAATTATAGTAAACCAATTGTATAATACTTTCACTTGTATAATTTCCCGGAATTATTACTAACACGTTTTTTACGTGTTACGATGTAGTCAAAAGCGCGAATAACTTGTAATGCACTGAGTCAACAAGTCCAAGTGCAGCAAATTTATGGTTATTTTCAGCTTTTTCTCGAATTGTGAAAACAATTTTGAGACAAAGCAAAACTTGACGTATTTTCCTTTTCGTTGTTTTTTTTTAATATAAGACAATACAGAAACGATTTGCTTTCGCAGAACCAAGTAGAAAGTACTAGCAAGTAATTACGCTGCTAAAAAGGGATTTCGAAGGAGAATCCCCTAATCTAATACACTAAAAAGGAATGAAAGTGTTCAATTTTACGTTGTGAAAAGAATTATTAGACATACTGTATGTATCTTTTGCTGTTCCTGACATACATACATACGAGGTGTGTTCAAAAAGTATCGCGAATTTTGTGTTTTTTCAAAAATTATTTATTTATTCATGAATATCTATTTTGTCCCCTTCAAAGTAATCCCCATGAGATATTATACACTTGTGCCAACGGTTTTTCCAATCTTCGAAGCACTTCAAAAAATCATTTTTTTGTATCTTGTTCAGCTTCTCCTTCGACGCCGTCTTTATCTCGTCAAGAGAAGCGTAACGCCGTCCTTTCATGGGCCTCTTCACTTTAGGGAACAAGAAAAAGTCACAGGAGGCCAGATCTCGGGAATACGGTGGCTGCGGCATCATTAGTGTGTTGTTTTTGGCCAAAAAGTCGCGCACAAGCAACGATGCGTGAGCAGGGGCGTTATCGTGGTGCAAAAGCCAATTTTTGTTCTTCTTTGCACATCTTCTCGGCCTTCTGAGAACATTTTGTACCACCGATAAACGTTGCTTCGGTCCGAGGTAGCTTCTCCGTATGCCACAGTCAACATTCGGAATGCATCCGCGCACTTAATTTCATTTTTCACACAAAATTTGATACAGGTTCTTTGATCCATTTCTTTGAATAGGTAAAAATCGAAGACGATCCAAAACACGTGCAAGCAAAGCAGCTGTCAACACTTAACTAAACATTCAAAATGGCCGAGCTTGTCGGCATAAGTGAGAGACATGAGTACCAACATAACGCCACAAAAAATTCGAAATTCGAATATACGTAACCAGCGAAAATTCAAAATTCGCGATACGTTTTGAACACACCTCGTATGTACCCATATATACATTTTCGTGGGCGCCATCTCAAGCTACTGCAACGGAAAAGTGTGTTCCATAAAACTTTGTTATTTTTTTGAAACACTTAGGAAATATACACAGATGAATCTTTTAAGGGTTTTCTCCCATATGTTTGGTAAACATAGCCCCAGGCAAAATTTGCCAATCCACATGCCTGAAAAAGAGTAGATTGTAAGGGGCATAAATCTCTCTGCAAAGCTTCATATAGAAGTCTTTTGGAGTCCAATATGTGTCGATTATGAGACAAGAAGTTATCATACATGACTCGTTTTCAGGCTCATATCGGACGACCATCGCAAGAAGGAAAATACCCTTATATCGGACTCATAAATGAGCTCATAAAGAGCGTAAACGCTTCAATTTAGGACTCCTTTTTGATTCATTTATGACTCCTATGGTTTGCTGGGAGCAAACAGTTTTGATAGCAGTCAGTGCGTTTTTTTTTAGTTTTTGCCCAAACCATTGAGATGAGTTTTAACAGAGCTATTCGAACTTCAACGCCTAACCAACATGGAAGTGACTTGAAACTCTTTTAAATGGTAAAAAATGCCTATTTAGTTGAAATATTTGAAGAAAATTATTAAATTGGCACGTGTCGTTTTATTGTAAACAAAGACGAACAAGAGAAATGTAATGACAAAATCAACCACATGGTTGCGTTTATAGGTAGCAAAGACATTTTTATAAAGGTTTGTTTGGTTCCATTGAGTAGTACTCTAAGTGAGGGCTTCTATATCAGGTGGGCACAGCCGTAGGAGAGCAGCTGATACATTATTTACTTGTTGACTTTTACAATGAGTATGAAACTACCACGTAGTAAAAAAATCTCATCTTATTTAATTTTTATAGTAAAATTTATTTGCGGAATAGTGAGTTCACTAATATCGAACTGATATTGTTTCCTCTTGAAGCTCTATACTATTTGAATATGCATTTGTTGCTTCGTATTCATATACAGTTACTCATATAAATAAGAATACACCACTGAATGTCGAACAAGAAAAGGTAATAAACTACTAACGGCCGTTTATTCAATGTCTGATTAACTGAAAGTAAAAAGTGATAAATTGTTCTGCTAACAAATTCTGCAAGGAATAGAGTTTAAAATTTAATATATCCACATAAAGAAATATAATCGAAATTTGTACACCAAAATGGTTCGTTTAAAATTGTAAAAAAGGCATCGGTCACTTTTTGTGAGTTCACAATGCAACTTTTGTGAATTTTTTCCCAAAAACGTTCACAATGACCAACTTTATCATGATAACTTTATCAGACTTTGTGTAAACGAAATTGTCATTCTAAGCCAAGGCATGATTCAGGTTATCATGTGATGTAGTTTATCATAACCAGACATTCAGTAAACAGCCTTAAGCGATTAGCGATCATACAGCCATTGCGACTGTGAACACTTATGTAATCGTTCATCTCGCTGCAGCGATGTGATTTTGAAGGTGCTAATAAAATAGATAAAAAGTAAATTATTGACGAAAACAAAAATATAGAAAATATATAAACAAACACTAAAAATGTGCAGTTTTTGTTGGATCAAGTTACACAATACGAAAATAAAATACAATCGACTCAATCGAAAGAAGTCTATTCCAGTGCAAATCAACACGCGCAATAGGGGGGATATTTGCAACCTCTGAATTAAAAGAAAGTGATGCAAGATCGTTCCTTAATTCAGCATGTACACGGATAAAAATTTTAGCCTAAATTTTAAATCATTCATTGGGTTTCGCAATTTTTTAAATTTGTTTGTAGTAAATAACAAAACTTACAATTACCTACACCAACTTTAATTTCTTAAAATGTAAACACTTTTCACCACAAAAAAGTAGTCAGGCATGTAATATTTCATGATCATGAGAAAGGCACGTAAAAAGTAATATAATAGAAAAAATACGAAATCTTGAAAAATAAAGTGCATTTCTTCCCTATTTTCGCAATTATTTCGGTAATGGAAACATGTATCGAAGCATGTTCCTCTAAAGTTTGTTTGTCTCAAGTTATCAATATTTTTTTTTGTAGAGGCGATTGTTCCCGAGCTAGGTCCCGCTTTTCACTGTGCATAACATAAAAAAGTATGCCTTATTTTGGTAGTGCATTTTGTAAGTCGGAAAAAATCATTTTGTATAGAAAAGTCAAATTTATTTTGCGGATCTGGGTAGGGCGTTAAATTGCTATAAATGTTTGTTCTGCCGATTTTTGTTAAACAAGATTAACTAATCAAAAATTAACATAGAAATAGTCCTATATAGTTTTTTTTTAATCTAACTTAATTTGAGTTTTCAAATAAGTGGCAACTCCTTTCATATATATAATATATTAGCCAATAAGTAAAGAGCTTAAATGTTCTCACTGTTAACCTAAACCCGTTTATCCGATTTCACTTCATAACTAAATAAAGATAAATTTTTGGGTAAGAAGGACTATTTCTGCAGTATTTTTTAAAGGGTCAGTCATTCATAGCAACTTAACTTTCTGAAGAAATCCGCAAAAAACTATTTCTATTTTCTATAAAATAGTTTTTTGAAACCTTACACTACAAAAACCAAATTGTTCACGGACTTTTTTATACTATGCACAGAAGAAAGCGGCTCTAGCCCTAGAGCTATCGTCTTTATAAAAAAAAAAAACATTTTCGATGGGAAAGCTTGTGGGAAACAAACGGTAGAATAACATTTTGCGATTGAGTTTACCATTACCGAAATAATTGCGAAAAGGGGGAAAAAATCACTTGAAATGGGTGCAGTAAAGTGAAAAACGGATGGTCCAAAAACTTTCACAAAACATAATAATCTTACCTCTATGCGGCAGCTTTCAAAATTATAAGACACAATATGTAATATCTTGAAACTCAACAAACAAATTTTAAAAATCTCAAATTAACTTCGAATTTAAATGAAATGCAATGCTTTCAAAACACACAACAGAAAATTCAGACAGTTGCCATTTTGCATACAGTTTCAAGGCTGAGATAGGATGATGTAGCTCTCGATTCATAGAAATTGGAACTAAATATTTTATTTAAGTCATTATTTTTTGCTACTCAGATAATTTTTTTATTTGAGATAGGATGATGTAGCTCTCGATTCATAGAAATTGGCACTAAATATTTTATTCTAGTCATTATTGTTCGCTACTCAGATAGTTTTTTGATTTTACGTTTATGGTGTAATTTCTCAAGTTCCTTGCATCCAGGCCCTTGCGCACGGAGCAGGGGGTTTTGGGAGTTCAAACCCCCAAAGGGTTTTTACCGACTGAATTTTTAATGAGAACTGGTTTTCGGGTTTTAATATTGTGTATACTCGTATTAAAGTGCGAGTGCGTGAAATTTCCTAATAGTGGAAGGGGTCTAAAGTGGAACAATGCAGTTACCCTCCCACTGCGGCATAAGCAGGCAGCTACAGGCTGCGGTTTGTATCATTTTCTCCTTGACAGCGCTTAAGACTGGGCATGTACCTGCGTGGTTTTCAAGATTCTGCTACAGGCGACATATAGCCATTTTCCTCTCGGACCTCGCAGAATCGTGTAAATTTTCTTTCAGTTTTTTATAAGTGCGATAAGTGGAACTTTCGTAGACTCAGATCATAATATTCTCTGAGCATCCAAAAGTTCAGAACCCCCCCCGAAGACAGTCCCCTGCGCAGGGCCCTGCTTGCATCCTGCGTATAATTTTTATCAGTGGTTATCACTTAGTAAGCAACAGTTATACCTTAAACAGCTCTTTTTTGAAAGAAACAATAATGTTCAAGACTTAAAAAGTTTGATAAATCAAAATTATTAATATGGGTTAATTCATAAAAAATAGCTTTGATTGATAAAGTTTTTTAAAACGACATTTCCGTATTTTGAATTATAAGAGCTTTATACTTTTTTGTTTGGTTTTTTGTGAGCATGGGGGTTAATGTTTAAAAAAGTCGGTGCACTTTCCAATCTTCAAGTTATTGTCTATATGAAGAATGTAGTGGTGTTACCGCCGTAATAGTGTGTTGGCCTACCATACCGAATGGCCCAGGCTCAAGTATCAGAAGTACACATTTCTACCTTGACAAAGCTTTTTAGTCAAATTCATCTGCCTTGTCAGGTAGCTCCCACTAATTTGTTACCTACAAATTGGAAGAGAAGCTATACATTAATCTCCGCCCAGGTATATCGCGTCAAGTTATTATTATCATTTTACATCTAATTAATGGTAACCTACATAGTTCATGCATTTTCCAATATTCAACCTTCTCATCAACAATGCATCTGCCTTGATTGATGCCATTTGGAGCCCTCATAAAACATGTACTACGTCTCATCAATTTGTAGGAAAACAATAGAAGCAGCACACCACGAATCGGAAGGGAAGCTTTACCCTAATCTCCACTGAGTGAACCGATTCTTAGAATATTTTTAGAATATTGTCGACAATCTGCCAAGTCCACCTTTAAAATAATTTGTATCATACTTCTGGAAATGTTGAAGGTTTCTGCACCTGGTGGTTAAAAAAATTATGTATTCGAGGTTCAGAATGGCTAAAAAATACTCAAAATAAAACCTGCTTAGTCCAAAAGATATGTGAAAAGGTGTAACTACATACATTTCAGTATAAATTAGAATTTTGAAAATTGAGCCTAGATTTCACTAAATTTTTTCCCCTTTTACTAAAAAATATGTTTGAAAGGAGTTTGCAAATTTTTCTTATGCCTTGTGTCAATAAATCTGTATACATATATAAAATTCAAATTATGTATGTATATAGGTATGTATCTATAGACCAACTTGTGTCCTAAACTTATAAACTGATCTTAACCAAATTTAAAATACGCACTGAATATCTTCCAGGGATATGATATTAATCCCTACCACCTCCAAAATAACTGGGGATAACGAAAAAGGAGGCGGGCACCTCCCATATAACTGGAATTTTTTTTTATAGAAATGTGGGGTGAAACCCACGGGTATAAGCTAGTATCACATAAATATGTTTGCAGCACGAGCCACAGCCGAGTACTTGGGGCACTGTATTTAATCTTTACATACACAAATATTCCAAATTTTTACATTAAATAAGAATTAAGTCTCTTTATTATGTTCTTTAGTTGGAAATATTTAAATAAAATTGTATTTTATGACTCCATAGCAATACATGTATTTACGCATGTACACGATTATAAGAAGACTAATTTATTTGTAGGCCTAGCTCACAGTTCACAATTTTGACCTCCCTATTGAAATAAATAAAATAAAACATTTGGAAATAATGTTGAAAAAATGTTCCTCTCTAACATTTCATTTTTATTCATTCTTATCTACATACATTACAGCTTAGTTGTAAAAAGCTAGTATAGGAATTTTTCCACTGAATTTATCACAAAAGAATTTGTGGTTTTTAATTCTCTATTGCATAACAATAAATCTACAAGTCTCTTTTCATAAAATATATACACAAAATTTAAATAATTTTTAAAATTTGCTAAAGACTGGATCTAGAAATGAAGAATCTATTTTAATTTTTAACTTAATAATGTTTATATATTAAGTTCAAATTATCAATTGTGATAAGTGAAATTGTTTATACCCCACTTCAACTTTTGGTCTACAATACATACATTTTATTCAAAACAATAGATAGTTGTTGGTGTATGGCTCTAACAAGGAAAAGTGCCGAAAAGTGTTTGCCTACATAAGTATAACGAGCATATACAAACGTAAATAATCATAATCAAACTCATTGAATATTTATAAAGGTTTACCTTCGCCGTAGGCAATACAATGACAACTTGATGGCCGGAGTATGTGAGCTGATATAACTTATACAAAGCTGTAGACATATTTTTGTTGGACACTCTTCGACACTTTTTTGTTAGACAATTTTAGCTTTTTTGTTTTGGTTTTGCAATTTGTAATTCTTTACGGTTTTACAAAAATTATTTATATAAAGTATTTAGGCATTTGGCGATATAACATATTTGTTTGCGCAACGAAGTAGAGCTGCCTGGAAATGTTTGTATTTTAATTTTTTTTTTCTTTTTATAATTTCGATTATGGATTTATACTAATTAGTTTTACTCTATTCGGACTTTCACTGTTGCACTCGCTTTAAAGAAATATATAATTCACATTTACATTTATAAAAACTATAAACTATTGAACCCGTTAATTATATTTAATTTATCGGCTTACTTATTTCTCTCACATTTTTTATGCGAAACAAAACAGGCTATGCATTTTATTTTGTTTTTCTTAAAAACATCACTTAGATTCTTGTTTGATTTAAATTACATTAATGTTTGCAAGTTTTTGAAACTTTCAACGTTTTTTGTATAAACTTTGGATTATCCATATTAAAGACAGATGTTGTTATATGGTTGTACTTATACGAAAAATGGAGCTCAAGTCGGTCGCTAATTCTTACTTTCATACCTTCATCAGTATTAAGAATAATTGTTACTACTTAACTCGTTTGTTTTTTAATTATGATTGTTATGTTTTGTCTACTTTATGTATATACTTAACTAATTTCTAGTTAACACAGATTAATGCACTGGTATAGCTCTGGCAAATGGCGTACAAGAGTCTGCTTATTTTACGCATCTTCCTACATAACTCGCCTTCTAAACCTTAAACGGTATAGTTGCTTCAATTCTGTAGGTTAATTTTATGACTCGGTCGTTGGTCCTTCGGTCCCTGCGTATATATGTATGTATGCATACATATAGTATTTCACTAAATATTCAATAAACAAATTTATTCTTTCTTCCCTCTCTTGATGTAAACAGTTCTGTTTCATTTCTACAACTCGCCGCATTTTGAAAGCATGACGTCCAGTCTCTTGATAATTATCGTTTGGTTTTACTCTTATGACGACTCATACCCGAACCAGGCGGCTGACGTATGCTATTCACCACCTCCGCTAAACGAATTAAAATGTCTCACGCCAGGCGCTGCAGCACCGAATTGCAAACTCCATTCGAAGAGTCGACGCGCATGTAGTTGTTGTTGTTGCTGCTGATGGTGATGCTGTTGCTGATGGTGATGGTGATGCTGGTGCAATGAATGAGGATTTAAATTTAGGTGATGCATACCAGCCGCACTACCTACTCCTAAAACAGAGGATGCCGATGAGGGGGAAGAAGAGGGTGCTTGTAAGACACCACTGCTACTGCCTGCCCCGGGTGAGGTTTGCGGTTGCTGTAGATGTTGATGATGGGCGGAGGGATGTTGCAATGCTGGGTGTTGCTGATCGCTCGTGTGAAAGAGGTGTGGGTGATGGGCTGGATTGATATGCGGATGTTGGTGGGGGTGATGATGTTGATAGCGCATGGGATCGATGTACATAGCGGCGGCTGCAGCGGCCGCTATTGATGACGCTTGCTGTTGTTGTTTCACCTGATTTATATGATCGTTATCGTTTATATTATTGTTGTTGTTATTATTATTTGTATTGTTGTTATTAGTATTAGTGTTCGCACCTAAACCCGCACCGATGGGCGATTGCGGTGACAGCACATTACTTGTCATCGTCGCTGAAGAGCCCGCTGACGACGACGGCGTATTGGGGGTGTGTTGATTGTGTGCCTGGTGATGTTGTTGTTGTTGCTGCTGGAGCAGCGATGCAGGAGTGGACGCAGCTGCAGCTGAGTTCGACTCCTGGATTTCTGATTGCTAGTGCGCCGTTAACTGATGCCCGGTCGCTGACTGCATGTTTTGTGGGCTCAGCATGGGCGGACTGTGGCTATGACTATGTGTTCCCATTGGGCTTCCATGCATATCGTGATGAGGATGGTAACCACTATGCGGATGCATATGGCCAGATGGCATACCGTCCATCATATCGCCTCCCATCGTATTCGGTGGTGTCATTCGTTTCTCTTTTTGTCGTCGATTGCAGAACCACACTCGAACAACCTCCTTTTCTAGTTGCAGTGAATCTGCTAACGACGAAATTTCTTGTGCTGAAGGTTTGGGTTGCTTATGGAAATGTTGTTCAAGTGCACCTTTCACGCTTACTTCGATACTGGTTCGTTTCTTTCGTTTTCGGCCCTGTGCAGCAATTTTGTCTATGCTGGTGGGT
Organism: Merzomyia westermanni; assembly: GCA_949987695.1. Classification (NCBI taxonomy): domain Eukaryota; kingdom Metazoa; phylum Arthropoda; class Insecta; order Diptera; family Tephritidae; genus Merzomyia; species Merzomyia westermanni. The sequence continues at coordinate 78,628,944 of OX465291.1, forward strand.
GAGCCAGTTGTAGAATCAGCCTCCTCCAGCCATTTTTGTAAAAGAGGTTTTAATTTGCACATATTTTTGAAACTTAATTGTAGAGCCTCGAAACGGCAGATCGTAGTCTGGGAAAAGACGTTGCCATACAGTGTACCCAGCGCAAGTCCTACATCAGCTTGTGTAAAACCAAGTTTAATACGACGCTGCTTAAACTGCTTAGCGAATGCCTCCAAATCATCAGAGGTGGGTGTATCTTCTTCACCACCCGATACGTCGCGATCGCCCTGCAGATGATGAGGGTGTATGTGCAATTGTGGCGATTCGCCGCGTAGGGCATGATGCAGAGGTGTAACACCTTGATGATGCGCTGGATGAGCAGGGTGATGTAACATGCCATTCATCGCATGGTGGTATTGCAACGGAGAACTGCCTGTCGGTGCATAATGGGCAGTATGGACTGGTGCATGCCATGTATGCGGCGATGCCATGCCTTGTTGAACTCGCGATTGCTGTGATAAATGTGACATCTCCTGTTTAACAGCATCCGCAGGATGGTGATGTGAATGATGTGTCATTGACGCCCATGGATCTGAAGGGTGTAAAGCTGTCCATGGATTAGATCCCAAACCGGCTGTAGCTGTGATCGAACTAAGCCCAGCTGAGGAGACACCCAAGCCTCCCGCCCCACTACCACCCGCACCCCCAACCACTGCATTCGGACTAGGAGAGGAGGGTAATTGATGATGAGCCGCAGCGGCGGCGGCATGATGATGATGATGTTGCATGTATTTCATTTCACCCGCATCAGCTGCTGACCGAGGCGATGATGTGTGATAGCCACCACCCCCAAGTGCCATGTCTAGATCACCACTGGACGGTGTCATATATGAGGTGGCGGCCATCCCCACCGCTCTAGGGCTATTCAAGCCCTCCACGCTGGCGGGGTAGGGCTCCAAGTTGGGGCTCAGTTTAACGACCTTAAAAACCGATCTATCGAAAGAAAGACCAGTGTCCCTATGTTCATTCCACTCAAACCGTGAGGCAACCGTCTTGAAGTCTTTGTGTTCTACGTACACAGGCGAGAATTCGATGACGATACTTATCTGAGCAGCTCTTAACGGCTGCTCTACGCAATCAGTGTTGAAAGATCAGCTGAAGTAGCACGGCTTTGTGACTAATGACAGAATATCTCCAAAACAGTTTTAGTGCCTGCTTACTTAAAATATTTGAAGTCTTTATGCAACAAGTTGGAGGTGCTTTGAAGATTCGTTATACCGTCGGCTGGAGTTTGCAAAATATGTTTTCGCTAGCGGTAACTGAAGCCAGGAACAAGTCACATACACCAATTTTAAATATCATGCGCGAGGTTTTTAGGTATTTATTTATTCATATTATATTGGATTATGATTTGATTATTTGAACAAGGTTTCAGCTTTATTGGTCACAAGCGATTTAAAATATTCAATTGATTGGTTTTCATATTTTCTTCATAATTTTTATTCAACTACTGTGCCAAATGCAAGAAGTAAAGTAATAACCACTTATATGTACGTTTGTGTCACTATCGGTTTTACGACACTGCACGTGAAAACAACACTGTTATCACGATCGCGACGTTCTGATATTATTTTATATAAGCTTAAACTTTTGTTTGTAATATTATAACCACAAGCTGGCTGAATATTAAATCATCAAACTTGCTAAGTTATTTGACTAACTGGCTATGGTCCGCACAATAATTAATTTACTATTATATTTTTCCGGTTCAAACGCGCAGTCACAAAATTTTACGTGTAAACTCATAGAGCTATCGAAGTCAACTAACGTCATGCATCGAAGACCGAAGGCATCGGAGAGCAGCGTGTGGCAGCGCAATACAAACATACACATACACTCAACTCACAGTACACAACGAATATTACAAACAGTACGAGGAACGAAAACCTACAATGTCAACAACAGCATACCGGCTCAGCTGCAGGGAACAGCAGTCAACAAACCACCAGCAAAGCAAGCAGAGCCTGGTTCTCGGGCCAATGTTCAAACGAACCGGATGAAACACAGTCAAAACGAATGAGTGAGTGAGCAAATAAAGCGATGGCAGTACGGCAGCTCGTATCAGCAGCGGCATATCCAACAATACATTTGTATATATCACATTTGCAACCGTTGCTACTTCCAATGTGAATGTACAAGTGAAAGCAAAGAAAAAAGGTCGTCCAAACAGTAAGAGTGAAAAGTGTCACTAGTGTGGAATTTTCACAATAGTAAAAGAGGGGTAGATGGCAAAATACACCTTTAAATATAACTAGAGTAAATAGGACAAACTAGTAATTGCTTGTTTTCACCAACTGTTCAATAGAAGAAAGAAGAGCACACATAACTTGGTATGGAGTTGGTGAACATAAAAACTAAAAGTACTCCCACTAGACTTCTCCTCTTAGTAATGTGAAAGTGTATGCGAGTATTCAACAATAGATGATGAAAAAAGAGAAACCGCAACAATGGACGATTGGTAAAGAGTAATTTACTCACGCGCTCTGTCATTATTGTCACGGGCCCGTTAGACTGCGATAGCAGACATTTAAATTAAAACAGCAAAGTTACTACATATGTGCAAGTGCATGATTGTTAACATTCCAATGGCACGCCCACAAGCAATTGAATTCCAACGAAGCCGGACCGATGCATGGGAATGGGAATGCACTGATTTTATACTTCTTATGCCTTTTGAAGTAGCATGCACCCTCCAGTGATGGTCTGCCATGCTAGCAATGGTTGCTGTTGCGAAGAGCTACCATTCCAAAATTTCATAGCGGACTATAAGGACATTTCCGGTCACATCCGAATACAAGTCTTCGCATCTTACTGGATAACGCGAGACCACGCAGTACTTTTGTCAAATTCATGCATTCGAATTTTACAAGGTAGTACGCGGTGTCCATAACTTTGCAAGCATCTATCATCAATGTTATACGCTTAAAACTGTCACTGGCTTGTATCATGGCGGGAGCATTCTATAACTGAAACAAAAACAATATCGTGTCTACATAGGTACTTATGTATGTACAAACGCTTGAAACCATTATGCCAGGATTGCCATCAAAAATCAGAAATATTTGATTTATTTGTATAGGAATTCAGTCAATATTACTACGAAGACAGCCAAGATCAATTACAATTAGTTTTTGTATTCAAAGTGAGTTTACTGCTTAACTTTTCTATGCAATATGAAGTGCGAACAACGTAACAAGAGTGTACTACCTATGCAGCTTTCAGTTGAACTTCAGTGACATTGAATGCTATCGATAACAGCGCTTGCAAATATGACTTTTAGCTGATAACACCGTGTAGATATTTGTATAGAGAGCGGCAGATCATGCCACCCTCGAACCACCTAATAAAAACAAGTTTGCGAAGTCTAAACTTTTACCTCAAGTGAAACATAAGAATTGGGCATTTGTTTCGTTTAAAAGTGTTTCGTGAGTTTGAAAGTGAAAATATTTTCCAACTCTTCAATGTCCATTTTGACCAGAAAGTAGTGATATTTGTAATTGTTTGAGGAGCTATTTGATTTAAAATGAAAATAGAGTATTTCGTCGTAATTCTAATGTTTTTAGTATTTTTCGGAAGCGTAGCCTTCTAATTTCGTACCCACTGAAAAATGCGGTACGTGGTGCCAATATCTTTGTGGCAAACCCATATTTCCACACATACTAGTTTGCCTGTGAGTTTTTGGTGAACAAAATTATAGTAAAGTGTGAAAATTTTAGTTCAGGTTTTCATTTTATTATCTGTTGCCAATTTATCGCTTGTGAAAGCGTTACCATGGTAGCGATTTCCGGTGCCAAAAAGCTCCAGTTGCAATATTACCGGTAATGCTTAGAAAAAGTGATTCCTTGGCGTGGCGTCATTATTACTCATAGCTGTGGAAGTTGGCTTAGTGAAGGAAAGGCCACAGAATATACTATTGCATACTATTGACATATAGTAAAATTACATTTACATTAGCCAAACGAAAAAAAAATTTTAGCTTTAAGTCAATTTTTAGTAATATTTTTAACTTTTAAAGTCAGAATTATCAAAGAATGATGTTGAATTGGCCGGTTTTGAAAAGGCTTTCAAATAGTTTGTGATTTCTGTATGAAATTATTGATAAGAAAAATAGCTTAAGTATTGTCTTTATTCCACGAATTTGGTTTATATACCAAATTTTCAAAAATTTCCGGCTTCATTAAACGAATATATAAGCGGTATTGGCCTGTGGGACCCGCTACAAAAAATTCAAAAAGTTGCTATTGCCCCTTATAGGAGTTATCGTGTTATTTCGGGTTTGTTACGCAATATTAGAATTTTGTTCCAAATATATATCTAACTATGAAGTTATTAAGGAAATATTCAACAATGAAGCATGTCCCATCCGTTACAGTTATGGGGAAATAGTGGTTAAAAAAGGGTTAATATTGCTAATATGCATTGTAAAACTAAATAAACAAATATACTAGTTATGTCCAACAAAATTTAAAAAAAAACGCCGCGGAAAAACGTATACTAGTAAACTAGGTACTCAAAGCCCTTACATCTGAGTAAAAACTTTAGCAGGTGAAAATTCTTTAAATTTAATGAAACGAGAATTAGTTCCGCTTTTGAAATAAACTCGTAAGGGATTCCGCCTTTACCTCTTTGGCATACTCAATTTATTATAAATAGGTTTATTCAGTGCTGCAAATACACGCATGTCCCACCCGTTACAAGGGGCAGTACCGCCCGTTACACTTACATACTTTATTAACTTTTCGGATTATAGCCTTCGAAATATTTGAGCAAAATAAATAATGGTTGCATCAACATATTCCACATTTCGCTGTACGACCCGTTACGATGGACTAACCCATGTAACATAAAACCAAAAATTTATTAGCATATCTATAAAATAGTTCCACCCATATTCATAAAAAATAAAATTGTTTTATAAAGCTTTTTAAAAAGGCATTTCCATACAAATTTTGAATAACAACAGCTTTATAAACCTTTTCTTTTTTTTATGAATGTGGGGGTTCAAATACAGCAGCTTGACAACCCACTATTGAAAGGCGACTAGAAACCCGTTTTTCATGTTAACAAATGTCAATGGATTTCGAGCTTAGAATCTCAGTCATGTAAGGCAAGTAGAATACAATCAGAAATCGTGCCGGACCATATCCGGCAAAGAGCTGTCAACATCCACAACACTCCTCAAACCCTTAGGGAAGTGTTTTTGTCGCTAATCATACAAACAGCGTTGTGACTAGCAGTAGAGAAAATATAGAAAACAGATTCCAGAGCTATGTTTGTAATTTCTTTTAAATGTCGAACCAGTTGGTTGCTACATTGTGAATGTCAGTTGCAAAGCAATTTCACAAAGTGCCGCATTCTTAGATACAAGCGCTTATTATTTATGTATTATAAGACCTTCAGTAGCCTTAAGGAAAGAATAATTTCATTTATTTCGTATCCTGTACTTTTTATGTCAGATATTGCCTCTAGGCAGGTGGGCGATCCTTCGAGTGTATTTCTGACATTAAAGCTTCTCAGAAAAAAGTCATTGATCTCCTCGAAGATATATCGCGCCAAAATCAGAATGAATTTTAAAGCACTTCAAGCTCGCCTACTTCATTGAACTATAAATACTTACCAATTAATTCTTTTTTTGTAAATCTAACCAAAAACTTTGATATCTTAAATCACAATGGTCATATTACTAAATACTTGCAGTTTAAATTTGTTACAATACTGCTCGGAATACAATGTTTTGTTTGCTTCTGCTTTTAAAGTTTTTAACTACACATTTTTGTTAGCAAGATATTTACTTCCACAGATTTTTAAATCCCTTAAGTTCCTAAGCTAACGGTAGATCGGTAAATTCAAGTTTGAAAAAGTGGGCGTGACTATCATCCGATTTCGCCCATTTTAAATAGCGCTCGGAGATAAGTGTCAAAGAACCTGCATACCAAATTTCATTAAGATATCTCAAAATTTACTCAAGTTATCGTGTTAACAGACGGACGGACCGACGGACATGGCTTAATCAATTTCTCTTTTCGTCCAGAACATTTTGATATATATAAGTCAATATCTATCTCGATCCGTTTATGCCGTTATATACCACTGTAAGGCGACTATACTTAATATACCTTGTGTGCGTAGCACTACTAGGTATAAAAAGAGAAATAACCGGACCTTTCAAAGACATTTTCTTAGTTTACCGAATTCACGAGAAGATATACTAATCGTATTCCAATTGATTTGCAAAGAATTTTAGATGATATCCTCCCTGGATTCCTTCAGCATGTTGGAGGTGCAAAAAAAACCACCCATCTTCCAGAAATCGTTTCGGCTTTCCCTAATATTTGCATTTGCAGTCTAGTATTGGACTCCGAGGATCTTCAGTATTCATAAAAGTGGTACATGTTGTGTGTTCCATTTGTTTATTACTATAGTCACCCATCATTGCATTAGCCTGACGCAGTCCGACCGTCTGAAGCTAGTGTTCCTCTGTCATATCGTCTCTTCTTTTCTGAGCTCTTTTTATGGTGTGTGAATCTAAAGGTAGGAACAGTTCAGATCTTTTAGCCACAGCTTTTCACTTGCTTGATAGTTGTATTTTAAATTTTTTCTTTTATGTTGCGCCTTAGCAACTCCCTTTTCTCCTCCAAAATGCCGGAATCGAAAATTTAGCTAAGTTAGCTGCCAAAAAAGGTTAACCAACTTATGTATATAGTTAATGTGCATTCATCGCTAAAATTTGTCAAAAGAAAGCAGCCAAAGTTAAACTGATATTGACGCTCTGTTTAAAAACGTGTAATATTCATATATATGTATGTGTGTAGGTTGTGAAACATACTTACTTAGCCCGCCGTTACTCGCGGGGGGTGTAAATTACACTCCTCTAGTTGAAGTCTTATTTCCATATTTCTGCTCCCCATCCCCTCCCCCCTTTTTTATAGCAATTTAGAGAAGAAAAAACCTGTACATATCTCCGAAAAACCATGAATTATAAATTTTACATTAGGCTGTATACCTGTACCCGTATACCCTGCGACCAACCGCGTTCAGAAGCCAGTGTGCGAGTACGTAAATGCCGCTTAACCGTCTAAATGGTTCTGGCCGCCCTGCATATCGCCAGTCGTTTCTTAGCTCTGAAAACTGGCGTCAATTGGAAATACCACGGGATCGCACTTGGTGAAACATATCTATGGTAAAAATTTATTTCGTGGGATTTTTACTCATGGGTAAAATGTATTTTCTGTTCTGTGTAAACACAACATGATACAATTGTGCTAAGCTTGCATGTGCCGTAATAATAAATATGTTCGTAATAATAAGAGAAATCAGTCTTTATATAGCTCGGTATGCATTGTAAAATCGCCCGGCCTAATGTACATACTCGAAAATGCATACAAAGTTATAGATATGTATTTAAGTGTAAATTTTTCCTATCACACAAACAAAAATCCTGTTTACCATCCTCACTTCTGGCTATGTGAGGTTTTATGCTAAATGCGCACGCGTCATACTCTAAAAAAAAATATGATAAATAAATAACAGCGCAGGCGAAGAAATAATAGACAAGGACTTGTTGCGTAATTATTCCCGGCACTCGAAAAACCGTTTTGTGGTTGCACAGCATATGTACTAAAAGATGTATGAATGAAAAATTCAGACAAACTCGCTACATATGACTGCAGCGGCTCCTCTACAACTCCTTTCGCAATGGTCCAATCGTACGTGTACGGTGTGTGGTTGGCACTGTTTTGGTATGGAATCAAAAGTCGTAGCATAGGCAGATCGATGGTGGCGTTGTTGATGCGATTCAGTTGTGTTGATGGTGATGATAATGAGCCAGATTAACATTTTTTAAACTTTCTTGTGAATAGCATTAACCACATGAACGTAAGTAGTGGATACAAGGCATCAGCTTGTCCAGAATTATTAGCATATTATTTTTGACTTCACCTTTTATTATGGGTAGGTATAATTATATATATGTTTTGTTATAAGCATATTTGTTTTTTCTGGTTTATTTGATAATTTCAACGCTTTTAGTAGAAAATATCGATGAAAGTGTTCTTCTCTGCACCTGTTTCTAATGGATGTAGATATTGCAAGAAGGTTCAGGTAAGACTGCTTAGTCGACATTTGTGTCAAAACTAAGATTTGCTAACCAGGGCCTCAGGGTACCAGGCTTCAATCGATACAATAATTTGGTTTTAGTACAATAAAGTGCCAAATAACCGGCGATAGATGGTTCCATAAAATATGGTTGCAAAACCTCGGATGTACTTTCTCGCGTGAATAAAGTTGGAATCATAAAAACGTATTTGATTTCAAATATTAAGCTTTGGTTTTCTCGAAAGCGGTGCACCCGCCGGTCCACCGTCATATACAAAACGGTGGAAAATAGTTTTACAAAAAACAGTTGACATTTCTGTTTTGAAAAAAAAAACAAAAAAAGGGCAGCAAAACTTTAAAAGAAAATCGGGAAAATTGACCGCTATGCTCAACAAACTTTACAGAAAAGCGGTGCCGCTAATGACGGTGAGTTTGTTTAATTGGAGTGAGTTCAATGCATTCCGTTATTGCAACACAACCAAATTTTTATGCAGCTAAAGCTATACAGAATCAGTTCCAATATACGTTGAAGCGTAATTTTGTGTAATTGACGGGCATGTAACTTTAATAGTCGTACTGTAGTCGGTAGTGTTCCTTCGTACGAAAGGTACCAGGTTCGATTCCCACAAAGTTGATGAACTTCCAAAGCGGACAATAGGTCGAAAATTGGAAGCTAGTAATATATATTCGATAAAAGTGAAATAGACGAACATAAGCCTGGAACTCAGAAATCTAAGATGAAGATATTGCAAACCGTTAAGAATTTTTCTGATACGGGCCTTGCTAGGGGTTGACAAAAACGAATTTGGAACAAGGATAACCCAAAAAGTACCCGTAAAAATCAAATTAGACATGGAAATGAAAATACGAGTAATTATATCAACAGCAGTTGAATGCAATCGTTATTATTATCCGACAGTTCGTCAGACTTACCTTATTTAAATATAAATAAAAGTGTTGGCTTTTGTTACACGTTGGTCCAAGGAATTCAATGACCCTTATAAACGTTAATACATCGTTGGAAGGGCGATTTTGGAATACGCTTTATAAGTGTGGAACATGATTTACCAGGTTCATTCTCAAAAAATTTAATGATGGAGGCTCCCATTGATCCCACACTCTGTTGCTCGGAATCGCATATATTACGGCATTAAAAATTTATTGTTTCTATATGCATGTATGTTCAATTACATTTGAGCTCAACTTATAACATTATAGGACCTGGGTGACCGAGCCTTGCTCGGTATTTTTCGAATTTGTCGCATAATCTTACTTACCAAGAGCATAAATTTCCAAAATAGATTTCGAAAATATCGAACACTAACCACAAAAGGTCAATTACGCCTGTTTGGCGTTTAGGGCTCGATGATTCGACAAAAATTTTCTGTTTTAAAGGTTTTAAATTTATTTAGGTAATGCTATCCATTTATTTTAACATTTTTGACAGATACCCCATTTAAAATTGTGTCAAAAAGTTTTAAATATCATAAACTCATTTTGTATCATGGCTATGAATATGCTGCAAAGTATTTTCGAGTTGCATATTTGATATCGCTTTCTGGAATGTAAGTTTTTTTATCTACTTACAGATCAAGTAAGTTTTGAATAAAAATTATTAAAATAAACAACATAAACAACTAAAGTGTAGTGCTGCTAGATGTAGATTCAGCTTAATTCATTATTTTAAGTTTTTGAGTGATGTTTGCCATGTTATGTTATATTTATTCAAGTACCTCGAGATGCCACGAAATTATGTCCACATGCGCACTCCAAATTTCATCCAAATCGGTTAAACCGTTCCCGAGATAGTGGTCGATATAAGGAATAATTAAAATGCAGTCAGGTGGCAACCCTAGGTGGCAACCCAACTCGAAAATACTTTGGTTGGTATACGGCCTAAAATACCTTTCATTTGATACCCATATTCGCATATATTGCTTAACATTTAAAAAAAAAAATGATATAGGTAGCATTTCTGTGAACCACCCCAAGTGGCAACACCAAAGTAGAAAATCTGTAAAACAACGGATACTACCCATATACCAAATTTCATTCAAATCGGTTAAGTCGTTCCTCAGATAGTAGTGGATATACAAATATACAACTATACAAATATACAAATATACAAGAATAACTCGTTTAAAGTTATAAGATTATACTACTTAGTTTCTAAGATTTGTCGAAGCCGATAATCACCAACTAAATAAGAGGGGAATCTTGGCCTCAAATTTTCTTCTAGTTAAGTTTTTCCTACAAATCCTCGAAACGGGCCCTGAACGGCACCCGCTAGAATAACACTCGGAGGGACTGGCAAACACTGGCTAAAAGCAAATCTATATTGAACAAATTTTTCAGAAGAATTCTTATTTTAACGACCTCAGGACTTACGCCTACAAACCAGATACCGGTCAGCAATGTAGCCAAATACTAGGTTTCATTAATCTCTCGAACGGTGTAAAAAGTAGCTATTTTGTTCGGGCTGTGCGAAAATTTTAGCCACATGTGTTTCCCTTTAAAAAACTGCCTAATGTTTGGCTATCATGTAGTTGTAAATATGTTTTCAAATGGTTTATTTTTTGGCTGAACTATGGTGAAAAATATTCGTTCAGTTTGTTATTGTTTTGGCTAACATGTGGTGAAAGTTATTTGTTGAAATGATTACCGAAATGGCTGACAAATAGTTAATTTTACTAGCTAAATTGGTTAATGAAATAGCAGTTATAGCAGTGGCGTTAGCTTCACTCGCGCCCGGTGCACAATACCTTTTTAGCGCCCCCTTCACTCAGTTTCGAAACCACATATAATATTGCATCTATGTATATATGTAAAAGACAATAACCACAAAGCTACAGATTTGCAAAAATCTCCGCAAGTCACTCGAATACTGCAATTGGGGAAAAAATAATAAAACGTTGATAACTAAATGCAAGCCTACCAGCAGACCGCCCACGCTTCGCTGAGTTTTAGAACTTATAGACTGTGTCCGGTCTAAATCATTGTTTCTCCGAAACCAGTTGAGATACAGGACTTAATCAGATCGCTAATTGTAGCACTCATTAACACCTTTCTTTGATACCCATATTGTACCAAAACGTTTTGGGTCACCCTGGTCCACATATCGGTCGATAATTCCGAAGCCGGTCGAAATATCGAATTTAACTTTCGTTTTAAAATTTCCTGTTGACTTGACTAGAGTTTATACGCCCAACATCGGTAAGTTAAACTCTGGTTAAAAACAAGTAAGGAAGTCTAAGTTCGGGTGGAACCGAAAATTATATACCTAGTAGTGATCTATTATGGCATACCAATTTACCCAGGTTTATTTTAATACTTTTCAGTACGTTTTATAAAGCCAGCTGATTGTTTTCAATAAAAACACTTCTGTTTTCAGTTTTGAGGGGTAAATTAATTTATTTGTATATAAATAGCTACCCTACCAAGAACTACTATCCACATTTTTTTTAAATACCAATACATGCACATTTTATGTTTAAAAAATTTGCATTCTAACAGACGGACGGAGAGACCGAAATGGCTAAATCGACTCAGCTCATCGTTCTGATTGTTTCAGTATACTTATTGATGGGCCCATATCTTCTTCTTCTCATACTTACAAACATTTCATGTTCATTAAAGATATAAAAATCGAAAAAGGTATATAACTTCCCTGTTGCAGTGGGGTATTAACTACTTTCCCGGATATTTTGCTTTTGTGGTAACCGATTTGCCTATTTTTTGGCAGGAGTATACTACATACTATTGAGAACAGCTGACAAATTTTCATTGAAATATGTGATTGAAATTACAAGCAATCTCCTTTGAAAATAGCAGAACTTTTATGCTGAAAAGTGGGATGGGCCACGCCTACTTCCCCAAAATTCGCAAAATTTTTTTGCAGTCGACTTTTGCTTAAAAATCTTGTTATGTGTGTAAGATCTTATTGATATAACTTGCATTGTTATAGAAATATCGGGTTTTAAATTTTACAAACAAATTTTTCAAAACTATGTTAAAATACTGGACTGTTTTCAATTAAAACACCTCTGTTATGAGTTTTGAGGGGTAAATTAATTTTTAAAAAATATAAATGTATGACGCGATATACAACAGGTATATCATTAAAAACCTCCGACTTCGAACGGCATCTACAAAGGAGATGAATTTTTGCTGAGAAGCCTTTCATAGCAGAAAGACACTCAGAGAGTTTGCCAAACCACTTCCGAGGGGCCTTCCCCGTTTTGAAAAACTTTTCCAAACGACTTTGATGTTACCTGTCCCAGGACTCGAACCTTGGCGGCCACACCTCGGTGGCCACCATTAATTTATTTGTATATAAATAGCTTCCCTACCAACTACTGCTAACCACATTTTTACAAAATACCAATACATGCACATTTTTGGTTGAAAAATTTGCGTTCAAATAGACAGACGGACAGACGGACGGGGAGACGGACATGGCTAAATCGACTCAGCTCGTCGTCCTTATTATTTCAGTTTGCTTATTGATGGGCCCATCTCTTCTTCTTCTCATGCTTACAAACATTTCATGTTTATGAAAGGTATGAAAATTAAAAAGGTTTATCACTTCCCCATTGCAGTGGGGTATTAAAAACTTGCCCGGATATTTACTTGTGTGTTATCCGATTTGCTTAATTTTTAGCAGGAGTATACTACATACTATTAAAAAGCAGCTGACCAATTTTGATTGAAATATCTAGTTTAAACTACAAGCAATTGCCTTTAAAAGTAGCAGAATTTTTATGCTGAAAAATGGGCGGCGCCACGCCTACTTCACCAAAATCCTCAGCGGTAGAGTTTTGCTAAAAAAGCTTATTATGTGTGCAAGATCTTATTGAAGTAACTTGCTTGGTTGTAGAAATATCGCGTTTTACATTTTAAAAACAAATTTTTCAGACCTATGTTAAAAAACTGGCCGTTGCCGTTCACCGATTTCGGCAATTTTTACAGCAAACATTTTGCTTTATATGTTCAATATTTTCGCCGAATATCGTTTCGATAAATCAACTTTTGCCGGAGTTATGGCATAAAAAGTTTTGGGGGAAAATCCACTATAAAAGGGCCGGGACCACGCCCATTTTCAAAAATTTTTACTTTTCTACTTTTTTCGTTCACGGACACTTTGAAAGTGAAATAGAAATGATATAAAGCTTTTGCACGCAAAGTTATTGCCTGTTAAATATATCTATACGTGGACCTTGACCGATTTCGTCCATTTTTTTCCGGAACATATCTTGTATTAATGTAAATATGTGTGCTGAATATCGTTTCGATATCTTGAACGGTTTTTGATTTATGATTAATATTATTTCTAAATTTGACTTAATCAAAAGTGTGCGGTGCCACACATATTTTAAAAAAGTTATTGAAAAATGTATTTTCTGCCTTAACATGTACAGACCAAATTTTATCCTTATAGGTATTTTATGTACTGAATAATCACTTCTTTTGTATCTTCGAAAATATTCTATATATAAAAAGTGGGCGTGGCTGTCATCCGATTTCGCCCATTTTAAATAGCGCTCGGAGATGAGTGCCAAAGAACCTGCATACCAAATTTTATTAAGATATCTCAAAACTTACTAAAGTTATCGTGTTCACAGACGGACGGACGGACGGACGGACGGGCATGGCTTAATCTATTTCTCTTTTCGTCCTGAACATTTTGATATATATAAGTCAATATCTATCTCGATCCGTTTATGCCGTTACATACTACCGTTAGGCGAAAGAAGTTGATATACCTTGTGTGCGTAGCACTGCTAGGTATAATAAGAGGTGGACTAGCGTGCATTGTGCGGTAAACGTTTGGCTAAAAAGCTAGAATGAAATTCTGAATCTAAGTTAACTCACCACTGTGAAAATGGTCGTAATTCGTATAATCGTCGGTCTATTCATTTATTCTCAAGAAAACTACATGTTGGTTTTAAAAATAATTAAAAGAATCGATATTGATGGGAACTTTTTTCACAAAGTTAATATTCATCTAAAAATAAGGAATTTGTAGTGGCAAAACAGCCAAGCTGATATATCACTTACGCGGTTTTGCATGTATGCGTTACGCAGTTTTGCAGTGTCATCAACGATATGACTACAAAAAAAATTCAGAAAATTACCCAAAAAATAAATCAAAAATTTTATGATTTTTTATAGTATCCAAGCTTTTATGTACAGCGATTTCTTTCGTCAGTTCAAACATTATTTAATATTGCCCACGGGACATATTTCTATCAAGAATTTATTGCTTCCAAATGTATAACCTGAATTGCCGCAACGCCAATGCGAGTAGTTGAACGCACATCATCGGGTTTTCCCCTTTCGTCGAAATAAGGAATTGTACGAAATCTGATGAGGCGGTAAGCGAGTAATATCTTTAAGAAGAAACGATCAGTTTGTTCATCAAAACTGGCGTTATAGAATACAATTCAACTGACCTGATGTGGAACTATCAAAAGATTAAATCGGAACGCACTAGTTTCAGTGTAAATAATAATGGAGTGGTTCAGACCTGTCGGAGTATGTGCTAAGATCCTACTAGAATCAATATGGGTATGGGCGGTACGTATTTTTTTCTATTCCTCGAACAAAACTGCTTTTAGGTTCCTTAACCACGAAAATTTGTGCTTCCGCACCTGATCTTCAAGGTTTCTATAGTATTTTTGTCAGGGCTTTTAGGGGGTGTTTGCAAATATAAGGTGTTCAAAAGTAGCCACATTTGCACTTTCTGTGAGGCTTGTTTCCTGCCGTTGTGTTGGTGAAATAAAAACTCATTACTATTCTTTATTCACTTCAGAAATTATTGCTTTCTGCTATCTACTAGGCTGTCTGAAGCCTAGTGTTAATTTTAGGAGCTGAGGCATGGGGGATTTCTAAATTTTCTGTAAATGTTTTTTTCATACCGCGAAAAATTTGGTTAGACAGTCTCGTGCCTTATTTTCTAATTTACCGCGCTCCTCACACCCTTTTTTCTCAGTTGCGATCGGATGACAACACCTAACAAATATTTCACAAATGTATTAAACATATTTTCCTTCATTGTGCAGTTGTAAAATACGTTTTCCTGCTCAAAAAATGCTAAACGATTACTGTTCCAGCGACAACTACCTAGGATAGATGTGAAATTGAACTGAGAATAATAATTTCATAGAGGCATTCTATTGGCACTTGGAGCCTTTACTATTTTATTAGAAAATATTAGAAAATATATAGAGAGAATATACCTTTCAATAATGAAATACGTCTACATAAGAGAAATTTGTTCTTGCAAGGTATCAGCAAAATATTTTTGTGCTCTACTGTACATACATACATACATATATGTCATAAGCAAACAACACGAAAAAAGCTAGTTAGAAATTCAAATATATGTATATATCCCAGTTATTGTATGTAAATATAAACATGATCGACTTGTTCTTTTTGCGACGAATTTTTGATATGATTTAAAATACTATAACAACCAGTAAAATCACATTAAAACAAGTAAGGAACGCGCTGTCTTCGGCTGTGCCGAAGAATTTATACCTTTCAGAATACGCATTACGGTTTTAGTTGTCCAATCCTTACTTACAATAAAGTACAAACTCTGCTAAATTTTGATGGTTAATTTTAATTTAATTTAAGGATACGTAGCCCAAGCCCCGTTTATCTGAAAACTGTGTTGTATGGGGGCTATACGATATATTGGTGGAATTTTTGGTGGTTTCCACTACACACATTACATATGTAATAAGTAGTGTAGCTGCCAAATTTTGTGTTCCTCTCTATTAAATTGCAATAGTTATAGCCCAAACCCCATTTATCGGAACAATCGATTGCATGGGAGCTATGCTTTGTATTGGTCCGATCTCGTTGGTTCCCACAAATGAGTAATATATTACAAAATAGCGGCCCCATACGAAATTTCATTAAGATATCTCAGAAGCTGAGGGACTAGTTTGCGTTCAAGCAGACAGACAGGCGGACATGGCTCAATCGACTCAGCTCATCGCCCTGATCATTTCTGTATACTTATTGGTGGGTCTATCTCTTCTTCTTCTCATACTTAAAAACATCAGAGCAAAGTTCTAAAATCATTTCATGTTCATGAAAGGTACAATAATTTAACCGTTTGACAACAACAAACTATAGTCGACTAAGGAGACACATATCCATACATAAATACTACAATGTAGACAAGAAAAACGAGGCATTTTTTTTAAGGCAACCATTAACCAGTTACCGAGACATACAAATCTTGACCTTAACTGCTGCCCTGGGCATTGTGGCCCTTGCAGTGCGCTGCAAAGCATTGGTAGTGTCCTTGAGACTTTGTATGCCGCATCCACCTTCTTAATTTTTCGTGCCGAACTGGACTACTTAGTTCGAAATTGCAAAATACTTTGCGCAAAACTCCTGAAATGAAGTGAACGTTCCGTTTGCGCATTAAAACAACAATTTACAAAGAAAAGTAGAATAATATTCGCATGTGGTTCATCGCTTTGTTGCTACACCCCTTTTTTGTATATAAAGAGATACTCAACTGTGTCCCTTTATAGAATTCTTTTTTACCGTACAAGGGTTCTTGTGAATGCACCGAAAAACAAATTAGGTGGTGAAGAGCCATGATACACCCCTAAGATGTAGAAGTGAACATTAACGCCTCTATTCCGCCCTGGTAACAACATTATGATTGCCAGAAAAATGCATGCAACTTTTACACCATTTTCGTGTTCCGCTTGTAAAAGTATGCGGATAACGTCGTTACCACCAGAATAGGTGATAGCATCTTATTACCACGAAAAATTGTGCGTTTAAGTAAATATTTTTGTGAAAACTAAATACCATATACATCAACAATATTAACACTTTTTTTTATAAGGGCGTAGCTATGAGGAGGCTTAGAGGCGCTAACCCCATCAAGTTAAGTGGTATGCCTCTTTTAAAAGCCGACTATAAAGTATTCCCGAGTAAGTTCGGCCTAGTACCAGAGCTAAATATATCCGGCAAAAGGACAGGGCACATCGGCCAACACTCTTATTAACCTTCGGGGGGTTGTACAGTTACAAACAACAATAACCTACCCTCACTATATCTTAAGATGCTTAAAATTTTTAATTAGATTTAAAAAAAATTATTTTGTTCAAAAATAGTTATATTAAGCTGTTTAATACAGCTTCTGTGAAAGTACAAAGCCGTTAACAGTAACCCAAGTAGTATTTATGCTAATTGAGGACGTACCCGTTTAAAAATCTTGACTAATTTAAACTTTCATTAAGAGTCAGTGGCGTAGTGAGCTTAACTCGCGCCCGGTGTACAATACTTTTTTAGCTTCTCCCTAAATTTCTAAACCATACATCATTACATATATGGAAATATGTAAAAGACAATAACCATAAAGCTACAGACCCGTAAAAAGTTCTGCAAGTCACTGGAGAACTGCAATTGGGGGGGAGGAATAATGAAACCTTGCTAGATAAATATCGCTTCGCTGCGTCTCAGACTATGTCCGGTCTCAATTATTGTTTCTCTGAAACCACTTGAGACATGGGACCTAATCACATCGCTTATTTCAGCATTCATTAACACTTTTCTTTGATACCCATGTTGTACCAATACCTTTGGGTCACCCTGGTCCGCATATTGGTCGATAGCTCTGAAATCGGTCGAGATATCGAATTAAAGGATATCTTAAATTTGAAGATAGACGTGACGTGCTGCAAGTTACATTCAGATTCCTCCTATAAATGTTTCTTGAATATCTGCAATGTACAGACATCGGCTTGTTACAATTTTATTATATGTTTAGATTTACACTCATTATATTACTCTGGGACTAAATTTAAAATCAAATGGAATCAATCAAATAAAAACCATTGAACCATTCATTGTTTTGCGGTGCATTTGGTGCCCCTTTGTGAGTAGCGCCCGGGGCATGATAACACCCCGTGCACCCCCCTCCAGTTCGAATAGAATTATTATAATAGTTGTATTCGAATAGAATTTTCGATTTATTAAAAAGGTGTACAAACTTGAACACGTGCTGAAAATTTTCATAACCTCAAAAAAATGTTTGTGGACAAGAAATACATGATTTCCTTAGTAATTACATTTAAGAATGCGCCACCGTGAACTACTTTCGCAAATCTATGTTCGAAAATGAAAAATGTTGCATTTTAAATTCAGCATGAACACTAAATTACGCGGCTTGGCACTTTCACCGACAATTTGTAGTTACATATATTATTTCAATTATTTTGCATTTAGGAACACTTGTTTTAAATTTTATGTTAATACTCGTATGTACTTGAATTGATGCCCAAAAAATTTAATTGAGTTTTAAAACCTCGGCGTCCCCTCTTGTATGATAAGTTGGCTACGACCTTGTATTGTTAAACACAATTTCCCTCACCGTTTTTTTTATTCTCTCTAGCGCAGTTTTCGCGTTTGATATTGTTCCATGTGGACCAGAATCGTAATATAAAACATACCAGTTTTAAGAATTACGCAAGCAAAAATAACGAGAATATATTCTGGGGCCGACTACTATACTAGCTAACTTTTAGTCGTCTTATTGTGTCTAACTACTAGTTGGTTTCAAAGTCATTCAGTGTTCAATCGAAAAATTGTATCTAAAATTATTTTAAACACTTGAATATCAGATAAAAATACTTGTTAACAAAAAAAACTCAATTGTGTTTCTTTATGTCACTTTTTTCATTAAAATCAATAAATTTTCATTTCATATTTCGATTTGCATGCCTCAACATGGTTATGGCTTAAGCCATTGGTTTCTGACCATGACTGTAGCGCAGGACATCCACATATTTATGCATGATGTACATGAACACACATTACCCATATTATAATTAAAATTTATATAATAATTAAGTAATAAGTATAGGAATGAAAAGTACAAAAAATTGCCTATTATTGAGCTGGCTACAAGTCAACATAAAAGTAGTCAACTTGTAGTCAGCTAAAAACCCCCTCACTTTTTTTGGCGCCATCGCCATGTAAAAGTAGTCAGCTAAAAGTAATGTAAAGTAGTTAAGGGGGAAAACAAAGCTAGCTAAAAAATAGTGAACTAATAGTCGACTTGTAGTTAATTGCTTTTCCTACAGGGACTTTCCCCCTAAGCATTGCCAATTGAAAAATGGAAAACATTCTCTACTTTTACTTTCGTGTGACAGAAGTTAAAATAGCAATCCTTTCACTTTCCAACAGCAAACAATAATTTCATGGGGCTCTAAATACAAATACACATACATACATATACGTGCACGAACACATCAAATTACTCGTTTTACAATTGCATTATGCAAATTAGTTGAGCCTTTTTGCAACGTTCCTTTATTTTATTTTTTTGCACAATTACTCCGGTAATCAATTCGCAAAAATGAGGCGGAATGTACTAACCCCTGTGCGAAGTCAGTAACTCGTGAGAACAATTTCTGGTTCAGAACTAGAAATGAAGTGGCTAAAAAGAACTAGTGCGATAGACTCTAGATTCTTCGAACCGAAGCGTCCAGCACCATACTCGAGTAATCTACCCACTGAGCTACGGCAAAAAGTATACATTTATATACATTAGGAATGAATGGTTTAAAATTTTGGCTAAAATTATTAGTAGTGCATGAACTAACCGAACACACCGAAGGCCCAAGGTTCGACTCCTGGGAAATTTAATATCAAAAGTGGTTTGAAAAGTTTTTCAAAATGGGGTCGCCCGTAGGCAGTCATTTGGCAAATTCTTTGAGTGTATTTCTACCATGGGGCCTTCTTTTTTTTTATTTTTAACTAACCCCGTCCAAACTGCAGAGTTTGGAAATGGTTCAGAACTAGAGCAATAGTAGCAATAAACGAACTACATCCAAACTGTCGAATTTTTAACTGGTTAGGAACTGTCGAAAAGGTAATGCAGCGGGGGACAATTTCCACCGCCTAGGACATCGCCATGTTAAATCCGCCAGTTGATTACATGTATACGAGATTGAAGAAGCACTGGTAGGAGTTCGGAACGCACTAGAAGGGCACCAGTTTAAAACTAGAGATTTTCCCCGCAGGGAAGCATTAAATGATTATAGTAACACACAGATAAATACTAGCATGCACACATAAATATTTTCTACCTAAAACTCGGTTTTTTAGACATTTGAAGCTGTGATCATTCTTATGCATACATAAGTGTATCTACATGTTAGGCAATGACGTACTTCCGCGGGGAAAGTTTCGTGTTCAACCCCCACCCATTTCACTGAAATATTCCAGTGGAAAACTTCGAAACTTCTTCAGTTTGTAAAAATATAAGAATTTCTGAAACGGATCACTTAAAATTGTGAAATTTTTTTTTATACCCAGCGTGTACTAGTACACAGGGTTAACTAGTTTTCGTCATATAACGGTGGTTTGTAACGGTACAACATAATGGAGATAGATATAGAGTTCCATATATCAAAGTTGCCAGAGCTCATATTGAGACGCGTCACTCGATTGAATCAGTGCACCGTCGTCCAGATGTTGCCTTCGCGCTTTATAAGCGTACACGGCCTGTATTCCGCAGACAAATATTACCATCATTGTTCCAAATGATTTGGAGGTCGGCCACAGCACTATACCGCAGTCCATAGATTTAAACTAGGTTAGAATTTATAGTCTAGTCTAGATAATTATATATTGTAAATAGGTATAAGCTAGGCTAAAATTTAGCTGTAAGAAATAAATAAATAAATAAATAAAGTTCCTAGAATGAACAGAGGAATCCATTAAGACATGTCCGTCCGTCCGTGGACACGATAACTTGAGTACAAATTAGATATTTGAATGCAATTTGGCACAAAGGTTGCTTTCTGGCCAAGGTAGTTTTCTATTTAAAATGGCCGAAATCGAACCGTAACCACGCCCCTTTTTTCGATATTTCGAAAATTTCGAAAAACGTTTAAAATGAGATAATTCAATAATAAAAGTAGCTACAATAAAGAAATTTGATAGATTCATTTAGTTGACTGTCCTATTGACAATTTTCCCAAATTTTTGAAACCGGGCGTGGCACCGCCAACATATGAGTGAACAAATTTTCAAAATTCGACTGTTAATAACTACAAACCCGTTTATGCTAGGATAACATAATTTTGTAGCATGTAAATTGTTGTAAGTCCTTTTCACCTTCCTTATGGCCCCCTTGCTTTTATGTTAAAAGTATATTTGCGATTAGAACGAAAGTTAATCCGGTCCAGAATTAGTAAACACCGAGCTTGTTGGCTGAGAGAATCTTACAGATATTTATTGAAAATATAATTTTGTCACTTAACATAAAATTCAACTAACAGCTACCTATGTGTTAGTTCATATACTTTATTCTATGTACTTAATTCTATGAATTACATAAATATGTAGGGAACTGGAACCGCAGCTGTTTATATGTGGTTACTTTTGTTGTTGACTTTGTTTAGTCTATTGGCCGCTAGCACCTGACTGCAAGCGCTGCCAGCTGGCGTGGGAGCATAATGACGTTATTGTTGATGGGAATAAGCGAAATCGATTTTCGACCACGCCTACTTTTTAATAAAAGTTATGTGAAAAAAAGGCAGAAATACTGAACTGCCCATATCTCATTGGCTGATACAGGTAGAATGATATAATTTGGCAGCTACCTCAATTTTCTTATTCTTTATACGATTTTTGCAAAATTTTGGAAAATGGGGCATTCCACTTATGAGTCAAGCAATTTTCAAATTCGACTGTGAGACAGAATTACGAAACTTAGGTTTACTATGAACATGGAGAGTACGCCCACTGAAAATAAGCGAAGTCGGTGGGCGACCACTCGCACTTTTGTAGCAAAGTTTTCTAAAAGAGAGGTAGGAAACCGGAACATGCCATATCTCCTACACTCATGCAGATAGAATGCTAGAATTTCGTAGTTACAATAACCTGATGATCTAATTAATGAAATTTTTTAAATTTTGGAAAATGGGATTGACAGCGTCCACATATGCATTAACAACATGTCAAATTTAAGCTATTATTAACTTCAGAACCGTATTAGATAAAATTATGAAACCCACGATACAGGGTATACTATTCACGTTTTCCAAAATTATATTCAGCCTTTACTGTAACCAGTGAATCTAAGAATCTACTGCAAAAATTGCATAAAGATCGGTTGAGTACCTGGACGCTTATAAAAGCATGGGGTCGTGGCGCCGCCCACTTTTCCAAAATTATATATAGCCTATTCTGTAATCAGTAAGCCCAAGAATCTACTGTGAATATTTCAGAGAGATCGGTGGAGTACTTTGGACGCCAGACAGGAGACACACATTCATTTTTATACCTAGTAGTGCTACGCACACAAGGTATGGTAACTTTAGTCGCCTAACGGCAGTATGTAACGGCATAAACAGATCGAGATAGATATTGGCTTATACATATCAAAATGTTTAGGACGAAAAGAGAAATTGATTAAGCAATGTCCGTCCGTCCCTCCGTCTGTGAACACGATAACTTGAGTAAATTTTAAGATGTCTTAATGAAATTTGGTATGCGGGTTCCTTGGCACTCATCTCCGAGCGCTATTTAAAATGGCGCAATCGGACAACAGCCACGCCCACTTTTTATGTATAGAATATTTTCGAAAACACAAAAAAGTGATTACTCATACTATAGGGATAAAATTTGGTGGATACATTGAGACTGACTTTTAATTAAGTCAAATTTAGAAATAATATTAATCATAAATCAAAAACCCTTCAAGATATCGAAACGAAATTTAGCACGCAGGTTTCCAGGTATGCAAGGAATGTTTCAGGAAAAAATGGGTGGGATCGGTTGAGGTCTACGCCCACTTTTATATGAAAGATTTTGAAGAGGATCGTAGATATATTAAATAGGCAATCACTTTGCGTAAAATAGCTTTACATCATTTATATTTCACTTTTAAAGTTTCCGTAAACAAAGAAATCCGAAAACTTAAAAGTTTTTAAAATGGGCGTAGCCCCGCCCCTTCTATAGTGGACTATTCCACAAATTTTTTTATGCCATAACTCCACCAAAAATTGATTTGTCGAAACGAAATTTAGTGATAATGTTCTATATATAAAAGTAACTGTTTGCTGTAAAAATGGGCGAAATCTTTAATGTCCACGCCCAGTTTTTTAACATAGTTCAGAAAATTTTTTTTGGAAAATTTAAAAAGCGATATTTCTACAACTAAGCAAGTTATATCAATCAGATTTTGCCCACATAATAAGCTTTTTAAGAAAAACTCGGCCGCAAAAAAGTTTTGTCAATTTTGAAGAAGTAGGTGTGGCGCCGCCCACTTTTCGACATAAAATGTCTGCTGTTTTCAAAGGCAATCGCTTATAATTCAATATTGATATTTCAATGAAAATTGGTCAGCTGCTTCTCAGTAGTATGTATTATACTCCTGCCAAAAATTAGCCAAATCGGGAAACACACAAGCAAACTATTTGGCACGTATGAGAACAAGAAGAGAAAAGTTCACTAAAATGATCAGCACGATGAACGGAGTCGATTTAACCATGCCCGTCTCTCCGTCCGTCTATCTGTCTGTCCGTCTGGTTATTTGAACGCAAACTAGTCTCTGAGTTTTACAAAAGAATGCTGAAACTCGCTGTTTGCTTTCTTCTTTATCTATGCTATATTGTGAAAATTTCATAAAGATCGGTTGAGTTCTTTGGCGCCTATAAAAGACACGCATTTTTTATATCTATTTTTGTTACGCACACAAGGTATATTACTTCATTCGGCATAAACGAACCGAGATATATATTTATTAATTTATATCAAAACGTTCAGGATGAAAAGTAAAATATCCGGGCAAGTAGTTAATACCCCACTGCAAAAGTGAAAATGTATATCTTTTTTGATATTCATACCTTTCATGAACATGAAATGTTTGAACGCAAATACGAACTGAAGGTATAAAAATAGACCTGCGTAAAGTGGGATGACATAATAGATCACTACTAAGTATATAATGTTCGGTTCCACCCGAACTTAGACTTCCTTACTTGTTATTTATAAGATTGCCCACATGGTAGTAGAAAAAGTTTTAAACCTCTACAAGTCATAACTCCACAACAATTTACCAATTTACCACGACCGCTTTTACACAGCTGGGTATTTAATGTTCGGATCCACCCGAACTTAGACTTCCTTACTTGTTTTTGACTGTTGTTGTTTTTAGCTGCAAGAACACTCCCCGAAATTTTTGGGGAGTTTTGTCGAAAGCGACAGTCCTTTGCTGGATATGAACCCGGTACGCCCCGGTAGCTGTTTGGTACGACCAGTGGAACCTTCTAGGTCATGTGACCCCTCCTTCCGTAAGGAAGGAGAAGATGGGTAATGAGAGGTGAGAGGCATCGAGTTGCACGTCATTACCTTTGCGCAGATTAGTCGCCTCTTACGACCGGCATGCCTACCCCGGCCATATTCTAACCCCCTGCACGCAGGAGGTTTTCTGTTTTTTTTTTTATCAATCATGTCAGCATTTGGTGGCTTTTGCCAATACGAACAAATGACTATCTTTGATTTTTGAAAAAAAAAAAATTATATCCTGTTTTATAGCCAATTAAGTAAATAAGTATATTTAAAATAAAATGTTTTTGTAATAAAAATGTTTATCAAATAAAAAATGTGCTCTTGAAATGTTTTCTTAAACGATACTATTGGCATTTGAATTATCAAAATCGGTCCAGTACATCGGAAGGTATTTAACTTTGATATAAAAAGGACAACATTTTCAAGGGGCGATGAAACAGGATACCTACATTTCTTTTTTTCAATAATCAAAGATAGGCATTTGTTTGCATTGCCAATAGCCACCAAATAATACCATTACTGATCAGAAATAAATTTTCTAAATTTTAAGTGATGGGTTTCAGAAATTCTTCCCCAAAACCAAACCCGTCCATAATGTAATCCTAGATACGCCACTGTTATAAAATTTTAGTTGCGTGTTTCAACTTTAGTTTTGCACCTCATAGTATTTACTAGCAGAGGAGCCCTTTTATTGAATTTCATCAATTGACATCACAAAATATGCAAATTAGATTATTTTTGCGTCGATTTATCTCTTTGTACTTCACATTCAATGAGGATGCGCGAGCGCAGATGGTAGGTATGCAGTTTGCTCTTCGTACAGTTGGTGCATGCGCATATTAGTTTTGTGATGTTAATAACGGATATAAAGAAAGTGTCCAGGTGTGGCAAAAAGTATGTACCTTGTACATAAATGCATAACCGCAAAACGTCTTTAGCGAAAAAAGGAAATTTTAAAGTGAACTAATTTTTAGTAGTTAGGCACCTAATGCATAATATCACTGGCGGAATTACGGGAAGTTTGCTTGCTTCTCTCTCTGAAGCGAAGTTTCAGGCAACTTCTTTAATTCAGTTTCTTGCAACTTCTTTATTCTAGAACAGGAGTGAGAAATTGTTCGCGTGGTAAACGAAGCTAAATGCTGTCATAAGGCAAAGAGTCAGCGTGGTATCCACGCCACTGTTAGCAGTTTCTAAATAATAAGGACTTCGTTTACCTGGCAACCAGTATAAACACCAATAATGTCAGCCCAGAAATTAAACGACGAATTACGGTTGAAAAAAATGGTACTTCGGACTTAGGATGAAAATAACACTTTACGACACTTATCGGACCAATCCTGCTGATGGTGAAAAGCTTGGACACTGACAATATCTGAAGAGGCGGTTCGGGGCGTATTCAAGAGAAAGCTTCTTCGAAAGATTATGGACCTTTTCCCGACGACCAAAAAGATTTAATGAAGAACCCGTCCTTCTTGAATCTCGGATCCAAAAATGTTGTAGCCGTACGCTGACATTCTTTTTTTTAATTAGTTTGATAATGAGGGTGCAAGCATTTATTGATTCTTAAGTCTTAAGTTTACTTTTACAGTTCTCTAGATATGTCCATATCATCAAATTTCAACGAAGTATATGGAAATACATTTGCAGTTTAAAAAAAAAAATTCCCAATAGTGTTTAGAACTTACAATCAATTTCGAGGCGGCATAACAAAATAGGAATGTGCAAACAAACTTTGTGTTTTCACAATAACTATCGATAGTGAGTCCCGTTTAGACTTAAATAAAACATTTAATAGTTTCGATAGTGCTAAATAAAGTATCCGATATAGCGATAGTGCCATCGAGGGAGACTATCACTTCTAAGAGAGCCCAAAGTGGAGACCGATTTTGTGATTCCGTGGTGTTGCCGATTTCCGCCATTTGGCAAAGCGCAGACTGGACTTACGTCAGCTATTTTTCGAAGTGTTCGTTATCGGGAATATTTATTACTCGATTTGCTTAATTTTTTGCACAACGCAGTGTGGTACAGGAAATGTAATATAAAGTACTTATATAAGTTATGAAAAAATAGTTAAAAGAGTGATCAAGTCAATATAGATACCAAATTTTACCATCTCTTAAAAACCGAAAGAGGTGCGTTGTTATCGTCCATTTTCAGAAGCCATCTACTAATCATAAAGTAACTTGTGTTCCAAACTTTATTCTAGCACAGGTGGATATAAAAAATATATTGATATCTACTCTTAATTCTAGTGTGTCAACAGCATTACAGTACTACGCAACTACTACGAACGAAGAAAGCTTAACAGGCCTAGCTCTTTTGAGGACACATGTCGATATAAAAACTAAAACCGAAAATATAATTCAGACATTCGCAAAATGCGGAAACTGAAAGGTCGATTTTATAATTAAAAAAAAAACTATTCAAAAAAGAAAAATTTAGCAAAACAGTATGTAAGTAAAATCAAGTTATATATCGTTAGCTTAATACACAAAGGCCCAGACGAAAATTCAACAGTCTTTAAATGGTTGTTTGTTTAACCGTCTAAACGAATTTGACCTTCCAAGGAATCGCTCTCCACTTGGTCTTTCCAACGGAGTAGGGGCCGCTCTCTTAGGTGAGATGCAATTTCAAAAAAAGGAATTTAAAAGGCCTTTGTAAAGTAAGGTTACTATATCGTCGGTGACACTGCGAAACCGCATAACGCACAAATGTTTCTCCACAATGTTTTTCCACTACAAATTGCTTAATTTGAAGACGAATAATGACTTTATGGAAAAAGTTCCCTTCAAGATTGATTCTTTGAATTATTTTCCAAACCAACATGTAGTTTTCTTGAGAATAAATGAATAGATCCTAATGGCAGGGGCCAATAAAAGTTTTTGACACAAATGTCACTTACGCGGTTTTGGAAGTTAGACAGGGCAATGTCGAAATAACAGCCCTTGGTCGGATATAAAAACCCTAGTCATTCCGGTACGATAGAACCGGTTGTTGTGGGAATGTTGGATAAAAGAGGTGATACTTTAGGCAGGTTAAATACTCGCTACCACAACAACAACAACAACGCGGTTTTGCATTTATGCGTTACGCGGTTTTGCAGTGTCATCGACGATATGTACCTTTTTATTTTTTAGTAATTCAGAAAATTGTAAAATTTTTACACGTTTCAGGATATTTTATATAGCTTGGGTCACTAGGCCTTACGGGAAAATGTCACCTTGATACCTATCATTGTTATATTAAATAATAGGTAATTTGCAATAAAGTTTAGTTTAGTTATAGTTTTAACAGTACTCCTTAAACGTAAGGTTAAAAGGTACACACTGTTCATTGTTAATATAATATTTAAATTTTGCGAGAACAACTAAAGAAGATTAACCAGAGTGGCTGCCGTTAGTTGTTTAGGAAAAACAATACACATTTAGGGGCTAATGTTATAAATCTGTGTTGTAAACTTTTAAAAGTAAAAAAGCGAAATAGCAATATATGAGTGTAAATGTGAGTACATATTTATGTGTTTTTGTCTAAAACTGCTCGAGTTAACGAAAGAAAAACATAAAATGCGGGGAATTAAAAAGTTAGTCGCGCCACAATGTGAAATTGAACAAAAATTATAATTAACAAGTAAGGAAGTTCAAGCTCGGGTGAAACCGAACATTATATCGCAGGTTTATCGTCTTACTATAAAATAACGAAATAGCAGTAAGAGGTATATAATCCTGTGTGGCCACTAGGGTATACAATCAGAACGTTTAAATTTGATAAGTGGATGTGAGTAAAATAAAGGTCGTCGGCTCAAGGCATCCTATTACTTATTATGTGATATTGCAATATAGGATAACATTGACTAGATCCTGTAGCATTGCCTTACGTGATTTGTTGGCTTTATTGAAATGGCCCTAATACAAATTATAGATAATTAATTATATGATGATTTCGATGGCTCGGGAAAGATGATTGGAAGTTATGTAGCGTTATTGTTAATTGCTATGGAATAGAAACTGGAAAAGTATAACTATCAAGATTTGTATTTTTATTGTAAATTATAACTTTTTAATTTTACTTATAAACAAAAGCGTCTAAGGCATCTTATCTTGTCATCTAAACAAAAAGAGCTGCTTAAAACTTTTCTAATAGTTTCAGTTTTTGAATTACATTCGTGCTCCGCTCAACCGATTTTCGTAAGATAGACTTTATACTAATAATGTAGCATTTATTATTTATGCAAGTTCAAAAGTATTTAAAAACAGAGAACGAACATGTTAGATTGAAATAGTACTCACTAACTTACGAACATTAAGAATTGCAATGACAAATATTAATTTTTTCATCACAAGTACTTTACAACTACCCCTCCGGCCGTGTTCTGAATGAACCTTTACCTATGTATCTATATTGTCGAACACAGCTAATATGAGTTCTACGAGTACTACTTGATACTCGATGGTTCTGTATGTTTGAGGCATTTCATCAATTGACATGCTTGAAAAAAATTATTGCAGTCTATTTGGGAAATTCATACAAATTTCTTTAATAACATTTAAGTTCAATTACACGTTTTTTTTCCTTTTCCCTGCAATCACCCTTAGTAGTTGGCTAAAAGACAATTAAGAGTAATATACCCTATTGATATAACTTGTTTCATAGCAACATTAAAAAAGTGGAATTGGATCTCGACTGATTTCACGACAAACAGTTGCCATTATAGTATCAACATTCCATCACCAAATCTTATGAAAAATCATTTGTTGTTTAAGTTATGCCATTTGAAGTTTTGTGGAATATTGTATTATAACAAAAGCGTGGCCACGCCCATTTTCCTAAATTTGTATTTTTCATTTCACTTTGCAAGTGAAATAAAATTTGAGGCAAAGTTATTTTCGCAGAGATATTGCCTGTTATATTCGTATATGATCTGTTTAACAAAATTTTATATAACAGTAATCTGTGTACAGAATTTGGTCGGTGATATCTTCAACGGTTTGGATATATGTATGGCTTAATCAACTTCTCTTTCCGACCTATACATAAGTCAATATCTATCTCTATTGGTTTATGTCGTTAAGCTCTGCCGCTAGGCGAACAAAGCTAATATACCTTGTATGCGTAACACTACTAGGTATAAAAAAGTGAATAGAAAACATGAACATGAACAGCACCTTAATACCTTAACAACGCGCACAAATACCTATCAATACAATAGACAGCGACAATAATGGCAGCAACAGCAAAGTTCACATTGTGTTATGAACCGAAAGTGCATTTATTGTTCGTCCGACAATAATCAACACTGTCTCATTCTTAGTACTGTTTTACAGCTAACAAATGCAAAAAAACACCAAAAAGTAGTTTACAAACGAAAAAAATTGTCAGGCAGCGAGTTGAGCTGCTCAATTTCAAAATCAAAAGGGGTGCATATCATTAGCACGTAACACTGTGGCATGCAACATAACGTTGCTCACTTCATTTACCTAAGCACATCCTTATTTATGTATGTACATATGTGATTATGTATACGCATTTGCTTATATTTAGTAGAACCCGTGTGTAAGTACATATGTACATATATATATATACTCGATAGCTACTTCCAGCTTACATAAGGTTTGAATGTAAGATCCCTTAGGTGCTCAGAAAACGATCAATCGATTGGAATGACACGTTTTGAGTTTTTTACTAGCTTGTCGTAACATAGTATAAGAAGTTTGAGGTATTTATTCTAAGGCGAAATTGAGTTAGTGTCAGCATTGAATTTTCCGTGCTAAGATCTATATCTCCACAAATTTTCATGGATTTCCGCTTAATATTCTCTGAGCCGAAAACCAAACACCCAATATCGGTTTTGGGCTTTATTGAATTTGTAATAGCAACTTAACTCAATACTGGTTGAAAAAATCAGTTTTAATACTAAAATCAAATTTTATATTGTTTTGTAGTAATGCCCAAAATTAAATCTGATACAAAAATAATACTGTTTAATTTTTAAATATTAAAAAATTTGATTAATTTGAAATAGTAAAGGGTGTTTTTTTTAGGGGTATAGAACTTCGAATTGAAATAAAACACAAGAAAATCGTTTTAAGGTCCATCAGTTTGGCTTTATTGGAAGGATAATTTTATGCCATTAATGTTTAAATATGATTTCGGGCATGTGGCCGCCGCGGCTGGCTCGAATAAAGCCAATTCTACAGGTCCAATTTTCAACCACTTTTTCGAGCATATGGGGCCGTATGTCGGCAATAACGCCACGAATGTTGGCTTCCAATTCCCCTAACGTTTCTGGTTTGTTGGTGTAGACGAGCGACTTCACATATCCCCAAAGAAAATAATCCAATGGTGTCAAATCACACGACCTTGGTGGCCAATTGACAGGTCCATTCCGCGAAATTATGCGCTCATCGAATGTTTCCTTCAATAAATCGATTGTGACGAGCGCTGTGTGGCATGTAGCGCCGTCTTGTTGGAACCACAACTCATCCACATTCATGCCATCCAATTCGGGAACAAAATAGTCGGTTATCATGGCTCTATACCGGTCTCCATTAACGGTAGCTGCCTCTCCAGCATTATTGCGGAATAAGTATGGCCCAATGACTCCACCAGCCCATAGAGCACACCAAACAGTCAGTTTTTGTGGATGTAATGGCGTTTCACGGGTCTCATGTGGATTCTCTTCACTCCAAATGCGGCAATTTTGCTTGTTGACGTAGCCATTCAACCAAAAATGAGCCTCATCACTGAACAAAATTTTGCGATGAAAATCAGCATCGAAATCAATCTCATTTTCGGCCCATACACCAAAATCACGACGCATTGCATGGTCTCGCGGCTTTAATTCTTGCACAAGCTGGATCTTGTAAGGTCGCAAGCCAAGATCTTTGCGCAAAATCTTCCATAAAGTTGATGGACAAAGCTCCAATTGCTGTGCACGGTGGCGAATCGATTCATTCGGGTCCTCTTCAACACTTTGCTCTACAGCGGCAATTGTTTCTTCGGTGCGCACTGTTCGACGTCTCTGCGGATGCGTATTATCACATAGAGTAAACGTAGTGCGAAAACGATCCATGGTTAACCGAATTAATTGCTCTGATGGACGATTATGTCGACCATAAAATGGACGGAGCTCACGGTAAACTTCGCGAACTGAACCATTATTTTCGAAATAAATTTGCACGATTTGCAAGCGTTGTTCTTTTGTCAACCTGTTCATGATGAAATGGCAAACCAAACTGAACATAAATGACATTAGAGTTGCCAGATTTGACCACAAAATGCCAGTTTTATTTCTATTCGAAAAACAAACCTGTAAAAAAAACACCCTGTATATAATAATTTCAAACTAAAATTTCGTAAAAAAAGCAAAGTAGACTCTTTTGCTCTATATTTCTCTAAAATACTAATTTTAGTTTGGAAATCAAATAATAACATTATGTAATTATATTAACTCCTGCTTACTCCAAATTAGGAAAAAAGAAGCGGAGAAAATGGGATTGGTGGTGAACGAGGGCAAAACGAAGTACCTTCTGTCATCATGCAAAGAGTCAGCGCATTCGCGCCTTGGCAACCAAGCCACTGTTGGCAGCAATAATTTCGAAATAGTAAAGGACTTCGGCTCTGGGAGTATTCGAGAGAAAGGTTCTTCGAAAGATTTGTGGACCTCTACGCGTTGGCGACGGCGAGTACCGAAGAAGATTTAATGATGAGCTGTATGAACTTTACGCAGACGCCGACATAGTTCAGCGAATTAAAACACAGCGGCTTCGCTGGCTAGGCCACGTAGTGCGAATGAGCGAAGATGCTCCAGCCCAGAAGGTATTCTTATCGGCACCCGCCGGTGGAAGCAGAGGAAGAGGGAGACCACCACTCCGATGGAAGGACCAAGTGGAGACCGATTTTGCGATCCCGCGGTGTTTCCAATTGGCGCCAGTTGGCGCAACGAAGAAACGACTGGCGAGCTATGTTGGACGGTCAAAATCGCCCAGGCGGTTAGATGACCATTTAAAGAAGAAGAGAATTACATTAAGGGCGTCTTTCATAATAGCCGGTTTACGCTAATCGTTATTTAATTAACGTATTTCGTACGGTTAGCTGTTAAATTAACCGCCGATTAGCCTTAGCCGGCTTTTATGAAAGCGGTCCTAACGATTTGAACTTTCAAAAGCTCTCCTGAAAAGTAAATTACCTGATATATGATCTGTATATTTATCTCTTTCATGAACATGTAGCCCGATTCTGTAACTTTTAACCACGCGCCGAGCGTTAAGCTTATCGCCAAATTTTGGCGTTTGTTCTTAACGAAAATGCGATTCTGTAACTCTCCTTTAACGCCGCTAAACAGTTGAATCTTGATGGTGATAAAATATGGCAATACTTCTCGCTTCGCCGTATTTTGCACTAAATTACATGCAAAAAACTTAAAACAAATTTTGTTACTTTTTCCAAACACTAAAAGACTTGCAAATATATTAACGCTATTGTAAACACCTCGAAAATAATTCGTTAGTGAATAGGGAACAGCGTTAAAAATGGTGTTAAGCGAAGTTAACGCTAACACCTGGCGTTAAAATAGTTACAGAATCGACCTAATGGAGTCTTATAACAACTTCGGTCAGATGATTATAAGAAAAATAAGAGATGGCCCCATTAAGAAGTTTACCGAAGTGATTAGCCCTGTCCGCCTCTCCGACCGTCCGTTTGAACGGAAGCTATCCTCTCACTTTTAGGCTTAAATTTGGTATGCGGCAGAAATTTTGTAATATATTGTGGCGATTATTCTCAAGCATGTACAAGGTGGCGCAAAAGTAAGCTTCCGATGTTCAGCATATCGGTT
The DNA here is from genome assembly GCA_949987695.1 of Merzomyia westermanni. Taxonomy (NCBI): domain Eukaryota; kingdom Metazoa; phylum Arthropoda; class Insecta; order Diptera; family Tephritidae; genus Merzomyia; species Merzomyia westermanni. The sequence continues at coordinate 78,662,251 of OX465291.1, forward strand.
GTGGCACGTGCAGTGTGTGCTGTTGCACCGTCTTGTTGGAACCACATGTTTTCCAATCCCAATTCATCAAGTTGCGGCAAAAAGAACTCGTTGATCATTGCTCTGTAGCGCTCACCATTCACAGTAACCGTTTGGCCCCGACCGATTATTGGTCAAATAAATAGTCAGCAATATTCCGCGTTCTGGAGCAGTGTAGCGTAACATTGTTTATTAAGGTGTATTTCGCATGTGTCAAAACAGAACTGACGTTAGGGGCCAATCGCAAAATTTATAGCATTTTCTGATAGGAGGATTACTGTTGCGCCACCCTGTACCATCACTAACTCAATAACACTCCCACCACTAGTTATACACAACAGAGTTGACGATGGCTACTCTTATGCATGCAAGCGTGTACCTAGGAAGACGAAGAGAGATGGCGCGAACGTTTGCGAATACAAGGCAAAGAGGAGATGTCAATAAATAACACCGACCCTTCGAGAACACGAAGAGCGAACAACCAAGAAAGTTCTAGGTGCGTAGGCAAGCACCCTGTAGGACTATATAAGGCAGTGACCAAGCCAAGACAGGTTGATCTGTTTATTTTTCAAGTGTTGTTCAGTAAACTACTGCGAAGCTACCAAACTCTTAAATTTGTATTGCGGTTATTACTAGTAAATAAAACTAGCTATTAGTTACAATATATGTGCGTGTGTTTATTTGACTTTATAGTGATCGAACCCAGGATTGATAATCAAGGAATCGTCGAATTCGTCACAATATTTACCATTTGCCGGAAGCAGCCGGAGCGGACCAATACAACACATAACCTACATTGGTGTACTATCTTTTTACTTTCGATTGAATAACACTACCATTTTATGCTTCTGATTTATAATTTTCCTATTTTAGGCTAATGACGATGTACATTTTTATGAATATATGAAATTTTTGGATAGTGGATTATGCGTTTGAATATTAAGCCTATATACGAGTACATTTATGAAGTTGGCCACTTTTTTTGACGTTCGACTTTCTTCCTGAAACATGTTTATGTAGTTCACAATGAAAAAATAAAAATACTTTTGGGCCAGTTTTTTTGAAATTCTAATTATATTCAAAGTTATAGTATATTTTCGAAGCTCCATAGTATTTGCCAATTTTCCCAATGTTGGCCAAACCGATTTTACTAATTTTTGAAATATGTGTACAAGATAGTATCTTCTACCAAACTGCCTTTTTTTCTTGCAAAAATTATTCGCAAATTTTTACATATTTGAGACTTCTTCGTTACCGTCATATCGGTCTTTAGGACAATTTTGTTGGGAATTTCATTACAAACTATTAGCAGAAAAAAAAATTGGGGCCCAACAGTGGGAAGGCTATGTAGGTTTGTATGAAATTTTTTTTTCGGTACGTGTTGTGTACTATAAATGCTGAGATAGGCATTAATAGTACATTGTAATAAAATGAAGTATCTAGAAAAAGTTGTCATTACTATATCCTTCATTCTTCCTATATTATTTTTTTTATAACAGTGTTACGTACAGACACCCCCGATATTAAATAGCTCCTGTTCCTTTGCCGAGACTCAGTTTTTCTGCTGATAGTTATGGAATGTCCAACAAAATTATCCTTAAACACAATCTGACCGCGATGAAGAAATCCAAAAAATTGCGAATAATTTGCGAGAAATTAAACAAAAACCGTGGAACTTTCAAAATATGTTGGAGCTATAACTTAAAAAATAATTCGAGTTTTGAAAAATTGTAAAAAGCGTATTTTTGTTTAATTGTTGTGAGCCCTACCAATCAATTTCATTAAAATACATTACTTTCGAAAAAAATGTAGGTGGCTCGCTTCACAAATTTTCTAACCATTAGTCTTTTCAGACCTTCTACGAAATTCACTAGGATTTCAAGAGGATAGAACCGGTTTCGAGATATGCGTCCCACAGACCGAAATTATACCGTAATTTTTGCGGTCTGAAACTGCTGACGAATACAATGCATAGCTCCCATACAATCAATTGTTCCGATAAACGGGGGTTTGATCTAAAAATTTTGCAGGTTTTATATTGTGGCGAATATTCTCCAGCATGTGCCATCCCTAACTCAATAACACTCCTACCACTAAGATAGCATTAGTGTTTGCGAATACAAGGCAGAGTTAATGCCGTGTTTTAGAATGCAAGTGCAAGACCAATCCAGAACGGTGGAGACGCTTGTAGGTGATGAAACTGGCGCTCGGCCAGACTATAAAAGGAAGCATACTCGTACAAGCAAGGCAAGTGATCAGTTTATTTTCAAGTGTTGTTCAATGAACTACTGTGAAGTTACCAAAAACTTAAATTTGTATTGCATTTATTACTACTAAATAAAACTAGCTACTAATTGCAGTATCTGTGCGTGTGTTTATTTGACTTTATAGTGATCGAACTCAGGATTATTAATCGAGGAATCATCGAATTCGTCACAATAAATACCAGTGATTGCAAGGACTCCAAGGACATGGCTAAGTTGAATGAATTGGAGATCCAACAACTCAAGGAGGAATTGGAGCAACGGGGTTTTGAGTTACAATCACGGCACCGGGACAAAATGGAAGCAGAAGGCATTAGCGTAGACGAACATGTTTTTCATCCTGATATAGAAAAGGCAAATGCGAATTTGGAAAAAAAAGCAAGTGGCTCTAGATTCACCTACTGGTTTGGGTATGAATGCTATACTCGATGCAATTTCGTCGACAATTTCTTCAAAAATTACTCATATATCGACTAAAATAGAAGAAAAAGAGACGCGTAAGAAATCTCGAATGACATCCCAGATTTCCGCTCAACTAGACGAAACGAAGGCTTACATGAGATCTCAAATGGAAGAACAGAAGGAATATATCTAATCGCAGTTGGAAGAGCATGAGGCAAGGGTGTCATCGAAACTATAAGTGTAAAATGCAAAGATAACACAAGTGCGAGAGGTATTCAGAGAACGGCAAGACACAATTGAGGCCGAAGTGGATGCTTTGAAGGGCCGTATCCAGTAGCTGCAACTGAACCGTCCATCTGCCTTATCGAATACATCTTAGGGATAAATCCCCTTTGATGGTTCTGTTCCATTTCGGGCATTTAAGCTACAATTTGAGAAGACGCCAGCAGTGAATAATTGGGACACTAAAGACAAAGTTGCTGCCCTATTCGTGGCATTGAAGGGACCTGCAGCCGAAATCTTACAGACGATTCCTGATTTCTAGAGAAACAATTATTAAGCATAGATTGGTGCAGATATACCAAATAGAGCTACAGAATCGCTTCCAGAAACCTAATGAGACTTGTGCAGGAATTTGCATCGGACATCGAGAGGTTGGCCCGTCTAGCAAAGGCATACCCACCTGTAGAGAATACGGAGAGGGTAAAAATCCAATGTTTCATAAATGGAATACTTCGAGACGAAGTGGCCCACATATGCAAACCCCAAAAGGACATTCGCTGAAACGGTATCCCATGCTCTGACGCAAGAAACAGACTCACTTTTAAGTAAGCCAGCGTACAAAGCTCACCGCGGGGAAGTAGAACGGCCAGATTGGGTAGACGCAATTCTGGAAGCATTGAATGGGAAACAACATAAAAATGAAGGTGCCATTAAATGCTTCAAGCGTGGAAAGCCAGGTGACAAATCCCGTTATTGCGGCTCTGGCCCCAGTAATCCAGGCAATTCAATGGGACGAAAACGCAAAGCTTAAGGAAATGAGGCAATATTCCAAACAAGTAAATCGTTAAACTAAATCAAGCCAGCCGAAAGGGGCGTGAACTGGCTCCCACAATTGAATGCCCCATAATCTCTGTCTCACAAATCGGAAGGAAAGCTAATAATCTTACTGTTGGAAGATATGTGGACGGGAAGGAGCGTTTACTGACGGTGGATACGGGCGCGTCTCATTTCATCCATCATTCGATCTGATTTAGTCAACAAGAAGGTGAGACCATTGTATGGAGCAAAGTTGCGTACGGCCACTGGTGAAGACACCCAAGTCGTAGGGGAAGTAACATGTCAAATCGCAATTGGGAACGTGGCCCTTCTACACAATTTTATAGTGGCAGATATTGTTGACGAAATCATTGGTGTGGACTTCTTAAGCGAGCAAGGCATCAAGATCGACATGCAGAATCAGATCATGAACTATAAGAATATGGACTTGCCACTCAATTTTGGTTACGAAAAGAACTACGTCAGTAAGCGAGTAGTGGTGGGGGGAAGCCGACAAATTCTAAAGAAGTCAGAAGCGATGGTATCGGCAAAGATTAATGGAGATTATGGGACATACAAATTGTGGATTGTGAAGGCCGCAAACAATTCGGAGACGAAAACACTAGTTGGAAAAACCCTGGCTAAGACGAAGCAATATGTACATACGAGGTGTGTTCAAAAAGTATCGCGAATTTTGAATTTTCGCTGGTTACGTATATTCGAATTTCGAATTTTTGGTGGCGTTATGTTGGTACTCATGTCTCTCACTTATGCCGACAAGCTCGGCCATTTTGAATGTTCAGTTAATTGTTGACAGCTGATTTGCTTGCACGTGTTTTGGATCGTCTTCGATTTTTACGCGAAATTCGTACCAAAATTGCTCAAATGTGACCAAAAGCAGCATCGCATGAACATTGCTAATGAGATGTTAAACTCTGTCCGCGACGACCCAAATTTGCTCCACAGGGTCATAACTGGTGACGAATCATGGGTTTATGGTTATGACGTGGAAACCAAAGCTCAATCATCTCAATGGAAGCTGCCGCACGAACCAAGACGGAAAAAAGCGGCGCCAAGTTCGGTCGAATGTGAAAGTTTTGCTGACAGTTTTCTTCGATTGCAGGGGCGTGGTGCATCATGAGTTCTTGCCACAGGGAAGAACGGTCAATAAGGAATATTACCTGCAAATTATGCGCAATTTGCGGGAAGCAATCCGCCAGAAACGCCCGGATTTGTGGAAGAACAAAAATTGGCTTTTGCACCACGATAACGCCCCTGCTCACGCATCGTTGCTTGTGCGCGACTTTTTGGCCAAAAACAACACACTAATGATGCTACAGCCACCGTATTCCCCAGATCTGGCCCCCTGTGACTTTTTCTTGTTCCCTAAACTGAAGAGGCCCATGAAAGGACGACGTTACGCTTCTCTTGACGAGATAAAGGCGGCATCGAAGGAGGAGCTGAACAAGATACAAAAAAATGATTTTTTTAAGTGCTTCGAAGATTGGAAAAACCGTTGGCACAAGTGTATAATATCTCATGGGGATTACTTTGAAGGGGACAAAATAGATATTCATGAATAAATAAATAATTTTTGAAAAAACACAAAATTCGCGATACTTTTTGAACACACCTCGTATACCGGTAAGAGTACTTAATGAGTTCAAATCGCCAATTAAACTTTCCCATGGAGCTATCTTGGGACCAAGCCAAGAGATGGAGGTAGTTATCAATTGTGAAGGGCTGGAAAAAGACCATCGGAACAAGACAAAACCACTTCTACTCAAGTACTCGAGCATATTTGACAAGGATAGTTTCAGACCCTGCAAGCTGCACCAACTATCGCGGAATCGGTCTTTTGATTATCGCATATAAGGTCCTATCAAGCGTATTGTGCGAAAGACTGAAGCCTGATGTGAACAAACTGATTGGATCTTATCAGTGTGGGTTCAGACCTGGTAAATCTACCATCGACCAGATTTTTACAATACGCCAAATCTTGGAAAAAACCCGTGAGAAAAGAATCGACACACATCATCTCTTTGTTGATTTTAAAGCCGCTTTCGATAGCACGAAAAGGAGTTGCCTATATGCCGCTATGTCTGAATTTGGTTTTCCCGCTAAACTTAACGGCTATGCAAAATGACCTTGAGCAACACCGCCAGCTCTGTCAGAATTGGGAAGCACCTCTCCGAGCCGTTCGAAACTAAACGAGGTTTCAGACAGGGTGACCCCCTATCGTGCGATTTCTTTAATTTAATGCTGGAGAAAATAATACAAGCTGCAGAACTTAACCGCGCTGGAACAATCATATATATTATTTCTGTAAGGTCTTTTTATGTTAGTTCCTAATTTTCTGCTCTCAATCATCAATATTAATAAATAAGATATCGTTTTAAAGGTGGGGGTTAGCTCTACATGCGAAACCATGTTTTAATTAGCGGAGTGCTTTTGTTTAAGCGTATTTTATAAAAATGAATTCTTTAAAATAAACGATTGTGAATGCACAAAAAAATCAATTTGTACTGCAACGCTATTGTGACTGACATTCACATGCCTCGCGACATCTACATTTGAATGCTAAGACTGAACAGTGCGCCATCTACACTTGAACATTGCTAAAATAAGTGAATAAGACTGCGTTCACATTGGGTCATAAACTCGAGTTAAAGGGACATTTTTTGAGTTAATTTATATTGATGTTGTCAATCAACTCAAGTTTATGGCTCAATGTGAATGTAATATAAGTGGTGGGATTTCAAATAGCTGTTTGCGCATATTTGTATAATTTTTTAGGGTCTCACAACAAGTGTAGCTGAAAATCTTTATTTATAATTTGAGAAAAAGTTTGAAAAATCCTGGACCTGGACTAATAAAAGGTTTCAAACCATTTTTGTTTTTTTTTTTGCGCAAGGAGCGCACGGGCCCAGCTAGTATTTTATAAAAGCGTGCAACTGTTGGCATATGCTAACGATATTGATATCATTCGCCTTAACGACCGCGCTGTAACTTCTGCTTACTCCAAATTAGAAAAAGAAGCTGAAAAAATGGGTTTGGTGGTGAACGAGGGCAAAACGAAGTACCTTCTGTCATCATGCAAACAGTCAGCGCATTCGCGCCTTGGCAACCAAGCCACTGTTGGCAGCAATAATTTCGAAATAGTAAAGGACTTCGTTTACCTGGGAACCAGCATTAACACCAACAATAATGTTAGCCTAGAAATCCGACGAAGAATTACTCTTGCAAACAAATGCTACTTCGGACTGAGTAGGCAATTGAAAAGTAAAGTCCTCTCTCGACGAACGAAAATAACACTCTACAAGTCACTCATCGCACCCGTCCTGCTATATGGTGCAGAATCGTGGACACTAACAACATCTGATGAGGCGGCTCTGGGAGTATTCGAGAGAAAGGTTCTTCGAAAGATTTGTGGACCTATACGCGTTGGCGACGGCGAGTACCGAACAAGATTTAATGATGAGCTGTATGAACTTTACGAAGACGCCGACATAGTTCAGCGAATTAAAACACAGCGGCTTCGCTGGCTAGGCCACGTAGTGCGAATGAGCGAAGGTGCTCCAGCCCAGAAGGTATTCTTATCGGCACCTGCCGGTGGAAGCAGAGGAAGAGGGACACCACCACTCCGATGGAAAGACCAAGTGGAGACCGATTTGCGATCCCGCGGTGTTTCCAATTGACGCCAGTTGGCGCAACGAAGAAACGACTGGCGAGCTATGTTGGACGGTCAAAATCGCCCAGGCGGTTAGATGACCATTTAAAGAAGAAGAAAAGTTTCAAACCAGGCAGGACCAACGTTGTGAAACATAAAACAGATACTGTTGATGCAAGGCCAATTCACCAAGCTCCACGTAGTATTTCGTTGGCCAAACCCCAAGTGGTAAGGGAAATTATACAAGAAATGAGTGATAGCGGCGTGATCGAACCATCATGGAGCTCACCGGTAGTACTAGTGAAAAAGAAGGATGGAAAAATTAAATTCTGTGTGGATTATTGTAAGTTGAACGATGTAACTAAGAAATATAGCTATCCCTTGCCAAGAATCGACGATACTCTGGACTCGTTATCTGGTACAAAATGGTTTTCCACACTGGATTTGAAAAGCGGCTACTGTCAAGTGAAGGTAAAGGAGGAAAATAAAGAAAAGTCAGCCTTCAGCGCTGGAGAAAGGCTTTGGCAATTTACGGTAATGCCCTGCGGACTATGCAATGCTCCAGCTACTTTTGAGAGACTAATGGATCAGGAACTAAAAGGATTACATTAAAAACATCTTTGGTGTTCCTGGACGACATCATAGTGCTGGGAAAAAAATTGAGGAACACTAAAAGGAACTTGGAGGAAGTTTTCCAAAGAATAGCTGGTTTTGGTCTGAAATTAAGTTCCAAAAAGTGTTCCCTGTTTAAGAAGGAAGTAAGGTTTCTGGTCACAACTTAACGACGAGGGGGGGCATTTGCACTGCTAAGGAAAAGATCGAAGATTTAGAGGATTGGCCAAGACCGAGAAATTTGCATGAGATAGGGGCAAATGAAACAGTATAACTCTAGAGCGCCATTTGAGAGGATTGCCATGGATGTAGCTGGGCCATTTCCTACAAGCAAACTCGCTCTATTTCAGCAAATGTCCAGAGGTTGACCCTATTCCAAATCCAGAGGCAGAAACTATAGCAGAAGTGTTCACTAAAAATGGGGTGGTTCTGATCAATGCAGGAACTTCGAATCAGCTGTATTCCATGAAATGTGCAAGACATTGGGCATTCGGAAAACCCGACCACTGCATCCTCAGTCAGATGGCATGGTTGAACGATTCAATAGAACCTTGGAGGAACACATAAGGAAAGTGGTGGATAAGTTCCAGAAGGATTGAGATAGTCACATCTCATTGTTCCTAATGGCATATCGCTCTGCAGTACATGAAACAACGGCTCAGACTCCAGCAAAAGTAATTTTTTGGAATAATCTTCGGTTGCCAGGTGACTTAAAGTTTGGGATAAAGGCTGATGCAGAAAAAAATGCTCGGAAATCCACTAGCGTTTTGGAAGAGGGAAATGAGAGCAATACACTACCTCGTGAGACAACGGACCAAGATCATGAGCGATAAAATGAAAGCCAGGTACGACAGAGCAATAAATTCAGAAGGTTTTATGGATGTAGATTTGGTGTTGCTATACAACCCACAACGTAAGAAAGGATTGCCCCCGAAATTGCAGTGTAACTGGAAAGGCCCATACAAAGTCATTAAACAGATAAACGATGTTGTCTATGTTGAAGAACAAGACCAATCCAGAAAGGTGGAGACGCTTGTAGGTGATGAAACTGGCGCTCGGCCAGACTATAAAAGGCAGCATACAAGCAAGGCATGTGATCAGTTTATTTTCAAGTGTTATTCAGTGAACTACTGTGAAGTTACCAAAAACTTAAATTTGTATTGCATTTATTACTAGTAAAAAATCGAACTCAGGATTATTAATCGAGGAATGATAGAATTCGTCACAATACATTTTATATACGTAATGTGACTAGTGAAAATCAGCCAGATCGGACCATTATGTCTCATAGCCCCATAAAAAAGGTTGTTTTCTCAATAAACGGGATTTGGACTATATATCTTCTAATTTACAAGGTAACAACGTACAATTTGCACATTTTGTACTTTTGTAAGGATGAGGCAGTGAAAAGCATGAGTATTTATGAAAGGTGACTTTCTTCGGCTGTGCCGCTGCTGGCAGCATTCTTCTTGTTTTCAAGTAACATAAGTCACGTCATATATAGTAGATTGAAAACTTTTGGAATCAAATCCATTTACTATTTTTTAGATATGCTTATAAATGCTTTGGGATTTTAATAATTATTTTAAAAACAATAATGATTTTTTATGATTAATAGAAATCAAGAAGAGTCAAAGATAATAAAAAAAAAATGTTAATTACTTTTGATTACTTTTGATTATTTTTGATTATTTTTGATTGTTTTTGATTATATTTTGTATTGGAAATATGAGCGATGTGTAAAGTTCGTCCCAAATAATATAATACAAATAAAATAATACAAATATTCATAAAAAGTAGGATTGGTTTCTAAAGCTTTTTAAAGTGACATTTCCTTAAAATTTTTAAATTATATGAGCTTTATAAAACTTTTTTATTTTTTTGAATATGAGGGTAAGAATATACATACATACATAGTATTTAATAGTAGCACGTGAACATGCAAAAATCCAATAAGTCCTAAAATTAGAATTTTAGAGGAGGCAATTAAATCAGTTTTAATAACCGTTCAACATTGAATGTCCAAATATTAAAATACCGAAAAAATCAATTATAATGTACGTACGGTCCAGTCGACAAACATGTTTTTTTTGCATACCCTCACCATGTTTTGAAGATCAAATATCTTTATTCTTCAACTCTGTCACAGTAAATACTGAGCTGGACTTTAAAACCAGATCAATGTGTTATTGAGGTAGGTTTATACAATCATACTTTCGGAAAGTATAATAGATAATTTGGTGTTGGATTTTATGGATACGGATATTGGAGAATGTTTCAAAACGGTTAGGATCAGTCATGCCAACAAAAATTGCTTTTCTTTTTCCGAGGTATCCGTCAGAAACCAGATATACATTTTTAATATGTGGTTCAATATTATTTTGAATGTAATGCAGTAACATTGAACAAACATAATTTGCTCGTTTATTGGACATACCTTCATGGTACATGAATATATCGATTAAACTGTTTTTAAATCCTTTATGCCAAAACAATGAACCCACCCAATGAAAACCGTGTAAACTTTTCGCCAAATTATAAACAAAGTATGTGTCGTGAAAACCTTTTGGTATAAGAAATAAACCATAGTTAACCATTTTTTGGCGAACAAAGACGCAAGTAAAATTTTAACACATTTCAACACAAAATTTCTCAAGTGTTTTATTATAAAGCATGCACACAAATTAGGCTGAGCTGAAAAATAAAATTTCTGGAATCCGAATTGGTAATAGAAATAGCGACTATATACAAGTTACATACCGATGTGTACTACATTTAACGCCTACGGCAAAGTACTTCTAAAATTGTTACTCCATGGAGTACCTACAGGAGAGTATTATCGAAACTGACAACTCAGTCCAAAAAGTTCGCAATGATTGGGTTGTAATAAGCTAATAATGCTTTGCAAAGGCATATCAAATAATCAAAAGATTAGTTTTGATTGTTTGTCAAATTTGGTTTTGTAACAAACCGGTTTCGGCTTTCCGTCATCCTCAGTGTTTAGTTTCGCAGAACCAAATTTGACAAGGGATGACGGAAAATCGTCCCAATATACATCTAATCAATTAGTAATTCCGGATTTCTGAAAACAATTTAAATAATCTTAAATGCTATCCAATCAATTGATTACTCAATTCTAAAGGGAATTTAATGGGTCTGATCCAGACTAATGCAGCACATGCACCATTTTTTGCCGAGTGTGTTTAAAAAATTAAGCAGATACCCTGTTGCATACATATTTTTTGTGGCATACATTTATACATACATGCATATGAATTCATGTATTAGGTTTTATCTCTTCTTTTTTATACATATTAGAGAACGCCCAGTGGTTGAAATTCAACCACTAAACTTTATATTATTTTCATTATTTGCTGTACTTTTCATCTGCCTTTTTCCTTTCCTTTCTCTGTCGTTCCTTTCCTCTAACATATTTTTGTTTTCCTTGATTTCTTATTTTACTCTCTGCAGTCTCTATTTTGAATTTATTTTATTCTTCCCTTTCCGTACCCTTCCTCTCCTTTTCCTTCCCTTCCATTCCCCTCCTTTCCTTTCTTTTTCTTTACTTTCCTTTCCATTCCTTTTCTTTCCTTTCCTTTCCTTACCTTTACTGTCTTTCCCTTCACTTTATTTTAATAAACTTTGTTTTATTTTTTTTTAATCTTATTTAATTTATTTTATTTTATTTTATTTCAATTTACACAAGCCCAACCACAAATACAAATTAAGCTTCGGTGTTTAATACTCTTTATGAGTAATCATTTATTTTGTTTTTTTAACCCTGTTTGTAGGTAGCAGAAATGAAGTTTACATATTTGCTCATATTTGAAATTTGCTTGTTTATGTCTCCAATAAAGCAACTTTTCGTGCTCTCAGGAGAACCGCTGACACTGGGCAGCGTAGCCAGTGATCAATGCAATAAAAACAACTAAAGCAAAAATGCACGACACGTTTACTCACGCAACAGCTGCGATGTAGTGCGAATGCTTGTTATTCATTGGTCCACTACCAACTCTTCGCATTCACAGTGAGAGCCGATCACACGTGTAATACAAAGTCGTGCATGACATATTTACTCACACAACAGCGGCTCTATAGTGTGAATAAGTGAATGTGTAGTGGTGTGACTTTTATGTTAAATTTGTTATATTAAAATGATTTGTTAAATTTTTTTTATTTACGGATAAAAGTACACCTCAAAATTTTCTATCTATACATATAAAATTTGTATACCTTAGAACTATAGTTTAGCAGAAAACGGTTCCACATTGCATTCATCTTGTCTATTTATATATAAGATGTATGTATATGGGTTTGCAACATTTTTGTCACTATGCTATACTCATTAGCGAGAGAGCAAAGAACATAAATCTGTTCTATACTTGCTTATTGAGCCAATTAATTTTCACTTTTATTTGGTTTTCTGCAAAGTATATTCAACAAAGTAGTAGTAAACTTGACAGTTCTCTCTTTTCTAGAGGAATTATAACGTCAATTCAAAAAAAATATTAACCCTTTTTGCTTAAAAAGTTTGTAATTTTTATCAATTCATAGAAATATATTCGTGCGCGTGTGTCGCTTCTTTGCGAATTAAATAATTGAAAAAATAAAAATGAAGCGATCCAAAACAGTTACGCGTTGTGCTGTTTGAGGAGCAGTTCAGGATCTAGCAGTTGTTCGGTGCTTCAAGGCCCCTGATTGTGATGAAAGACGTCGACGGTGGGAACTAAGTTGTATATGCGAGTTAAACTCTAAATCAAGTGATTTTGTTCACTGCCCAACTCAAAGAAATGCTTTTAGGAAGGCACGCTTGTTTCCTGGTGCGGTACCTACATCATTCCAGCCGCAAACGACTGAAGGGCAAAAACTGTTTTTAAATGAGCAATCGTTGCATGCTAATGCACAGCCTCTGAATGTAAACTCAGAAAGGTGTTCTGCTTATAAAAACTATTGATCACGACCCCGATTTAGTATCGGCCTGGGGTCATTTTACCCATTGCTCAAACTGCTAGAGCTATGTAAAGACATAAACTTTAAAGAGCACGTAAAAACGTGTTTTTTAGATGCCGAATATTTTTTAGAATTAAGCGTTTAAACAAAAGATTGAGAATGCAAAATATAAACAAACGGCATTTAAAAATAAAAAAAAATGGCAGACGCCATTATGTAAATAAAGTTGTTTCCATTACTCACGCCGATAAAAAACTCTATGAGAAAACAAGTGCTTATCTTCCAAATATTGTCATAATGCTAAGGTCCTTAAAGAGATAGATTCCAAACCAGCACTTGGTCGAAAAAGTGATTCCGTTAGATTTCTAGCCTTTTAGGTGGTAACGCTGGTTCTCAAATGGACGAAAGCCTACAAACTAGAAATTATTGTTTCGCCTAGGATCTCCAAAGATTTTGCGACTTCAGCAAATCCGATTTAATTTTTTAATAAAAAAAAATCTTGAAGCCAAATATTGTGCTCGGGCCACAAAGTGTTAATCCGCTTGTTTATATTTTTTTGAAGTAAGAATTCCTACAAAAACAAAATATTTCAGTTGTCAATTCTACCTTGTTTAATTTGCCTTGGTTTTCTGTTTTCAAATTAATATCCTAGATAAAAATCGATTGTGAAATCACTAATACCAATAAAATTACAAGAAAAAAATAAATACATTCATATTAGGGATACCAAATTGTTGGACTTTTAAGGCGTTTTTATTTTTATGGTATTATAACTTTGGGCCGATTTTGTAAGTATAAGAAGAAGAATATATGGACACGCCAATAAGTATAGCGAAATGATCATGGCGATGAACTGAATCGGCTAAGTTATATCCGTCTGTCTGTTTGAAGGAAAACAAGTGAGGGACCTTGTAAAACATTAATTATTTGTCGGAACTCATACAATCGGACCAATACAACACCTAGCATAGTTGGGAAAGTAAAATTTTCCAACTGTTGTACTTATTATATATGTAATGGTCTAGTAAAAATCAGTAAGATTGGACCAACATAACATATAATCGACTGTACCCTGTGGGGTAGCCAGGATTTGAGGAAGGGGGGATTATAAAAAATGTTCATCGGTGACTGAAATTTGAGACACAATGGCCAGTGGCTTCGCCTGTGCCCATTCGTTCATGTGTGCATCTATCGTTCTTACCGTAGTGCATTTCTTGTCTATTCGTTTATTTCATGCGGATTTCATGATTCATTAAAATTTAAAAAATATACTTTCTGTATTTTGTAATTATCAGTGCATAATAAAGTTTTTTTCTGATAATGTATAATCTCTTCGTTGTAATATGTTTTTATATTTACGCGTACATATATTAATGTGCAAGTCAAAAAAAATATTATTACTTATAACTTAGACTTGCTTAACAAACATTTTTTCAGTTACTTCTTGTGTTGTAACCTCTTTAGAGTTTTTTACCTGGGAACCTGCATTAACACCAACAATAATGTCAGCCTAGAATCCAACGAAGAATCACTGTTGCAAACAAATGTTACTTCGGAATGAGTAGGCAATTGAGAAGTAAAGTCCTGTCTCGTACCCATCCTGGTTTATGGTTCATAAGCTTGGACACTGACAACATCTTATGAGGCAGCTCTGTGAGTGTTTGAGAGAAAGGTTCTTCGAAAGATTTATGGACCCTTATGTATTGGCGAGTGCCGAACACGATTTAATGACGAGCAGTCACTGACATAGTCTAACGAACTAAATCCCATCGGCTTCGTTGGCTAGGTTATGTTGTGCGAATGAGTGAAGATGCTCCGGCCAAGAAGGTGTTGTTATCGGCACCCACTGGTGGTAGCAGAGTAACAAGAAGACCACCACTCCGATAGAAGGACCAAGTGGAGACCGATTTGCGATCCTAGGTGTTTCCAATTGCCGTCAGTTGCCAGAAAGAAGAAACACTTGCGATCTTTTTTCGGCGGCCAAAATCTTTCAGGCTATCAGGCGCCATTTAAAGAAGAAGAGTTGAAAACGTGAGTTCTGCCGTTGAACTGGAAACGGGGAGATTTAAAAAAATCTGTAGCAATTTCTATAGGTTATGAAATGAGTCGCTGTGCAGAAGATTATATAGCTTCTCCATAAGTTGGTTTCTCTCTCTCTATGGCGCGATATACAACACGTATATCATCATAAACCTCCTAAGAGATTTTTGCGCCAAGCTTCTCTTCCAATTTGTGGTGTGCCGATTGGAATTTTCCCTACAAATTGGTGGGACCTACAGTTTTTTGCCGACTCCGAACGGCATCTACAAAGGAGACGAATTTTTGCTGAGAAGCCTGTCATGGCAGAAATACACTCGGAGAGTTTGCCAAACCACTGCCGAGGGGCGACCCCGTTTTGAAAAACTTTTTTTTTTTCAATTCACTTTTGATGTTACCTGTACCAGGGCTCGAACCATGGACTTTCGGTGTGGTAGGCCGGCAACACTACCTTCACACCACGGCGGCCGGTTTCGGCAACTATATTTTGGCTTCGAACAAGGGTTCATAAAATTCAGCAAGCTTAAATAAATACGTGGCATTTTTTTCACGAATACGTCGTAACTCCGCCACTAAGTCCCTTGCGAAATTCAAATTAACAAAAATGCCAAAAGACTCCGTTAACTATTTGAAAAAAAAATTGCTTTTAATTTTGACCTAAGAGTTTTAAAATACTAAGCAATAGTAAAAATGTGGGAAGTTTTATAAATTTTGCACCTTTCGCATAACAAAACTGACACAAAATCTTTATAAATAAATGCCTATAATTGGCACTATTTTTTGGTCTGGTCACTTATTATAGGTCATAAAACTGCATATTCAAATTATTTATAAAATTCTAATTAAAGACCGTGTAATTTTGATAAAACTTGGTTAAATTTAAATATTTGAAACTTTCTCTTACATGTTTTTTATTAGATCATTGTTTATACTTTTATAAAAAACTTGTAAAAAATTCTCGTCGGTATATATTTTCCGCTACTGTTTGCTCTGATTAAATTAATGAGCCTGCACACACTAGTATTTTCAAACAGTCTGAAAGGTTTGGAAAGACTATATAGGCCTAATATTCAAACGCATATTCCACTAACCAATAATTTCATATATTGTTTTATTTTGTTTTGTTGTTTTTCCGACAGGGTGAATGATTGATGTATATTGGAACGATTTTTCGTCATCCCTTGTCAAATTTGGTTTTGAGACATATATTCGTAAAAGTGTACTTTAAAATAAGAAAATTATAAATAAAAAGCTTACATTGGACGAAGGGGGCGGATCTATACACCCCACGCCACTGGTTGTACCTATAAACGGTGGATGGGTTACATATCTTTCAATTAAATAGGTAAGAGCTTATTCAAAAACAAACTACAGTAAACATTAACCTTTATTCAGTCAACATTTTCACCAAATTTCGTTTCAACAAATCAATTTTGGTTCGAGTTATGTCATAAAAAGTTTTGTAAAATCAGAGCTGGGCGATAAGGATTACATGCGTAATCGATTACAGCTAGGATTACGATTACAGTAATCGTTAATTTAGATAACTAGGATTACGATTACGTAATCGTAATTTCAAATTTTTTAAATTACGATTACAATAATCGTTAATTTAGGTACTTAGGATTACGATTACGTAATCGTAATTACACTTTTTTTAAATTACGATTATTGTAATTGTTAATTTATGTACGTAGGATTACAATTGCTATAATTTTCATACACAACTTTTGAAATTATACATTTTTTAGGCAACCTTGAAAAAGTTTTACAAATTTTGATACATACATATATGCTTGCGTAAATTACTTGTTCGTACTGCGGGAAAGAGTGGCAGTATTTTGCATTTGATAGTAAATATATAATATAGGAGTAATTTGTTAAATTTTACAAAAACAAAACTTCCCAACGTCAAAAAATTTTTTGAAAATCTGTTAATTTAGAGATTTCTAAAACTGCCGACAAAGTGAAAGCTTTAAGTGATTTTATAATATGAACATAGGAAGCTATGAATTTTATTTCTAATGAAAAACTTGCTTAGCGGTCAAGTCTTTACGCGCCGAGTCTGTTAGTATAACGGTGATTATCGAGTCAATCAGGCGTTTTTGCAATACAGGTTCATATACGCTTATACCATGCCCTTTCTGAATTTTCTTTTGAAAAATTAATCTCGCTTAAGGCCAATTTAGAATTAGGCTATACAATATAACTTTGAATTTCTAAAATTTGTCGATGTTATTTGCGCAAAAATGTGGCAATATTAATTTCTTAATTTTAGTTATTTACTTAATGTTTACTTAAATAAAGGTTCACGGAAATCTGATCTGAAAAGGAATAATTATTAAAAAATCCTAAGCAACGAATACAGTAATTGTAATGTAAAACATATGAAATTACGATGACGTAATCCTTAATTGTTGAAAGTGCGATTCCGATTATGGTAATCGTAATTTATGTTTCCTAGAATTACGATTACGTAATCATAATCGCGGTTCGATGGATTAATGATTATAGTAATCGTAATTTAGTTTTTTGAAATTACGATTATTGTAATCGTAATCGTCTTGTAATCGTAATCCTTATCGCCCAGCTCTGTGTAAAATAATCCACTATAAAGTTAGATAAAAGTTCCCGTTTTCCAATTCCAACCATTTTTTAGCATTCCTTGAAATATGGGTAAAACTATGTATGCAATTTAGTTCTGATATATTAAATGGTTTTTAATTTATGATTGACAATATGTGCAAAATTAACTTGTGAAAGTGGGCGGTGCTACGCCCATGTTCAAAAGATTCCAAAAAAATGTATATCAATAAGATTTCTCAAGCTATCGTGTTCACAGATGGATGGACGGAGATGGCTTAATGGACTTCCCTTTTCCTAATGAACATTTTGATATACGTAAGTCAATATCTATCTCGATTCGTTTGTGGCTTTTCGCGCTGCCGGTAAGTGAATAAGACTATTTATTATACCTTGTGTGCGTAGCACTACTAAATATAAAACAGCATAGTTTCAAAAAAACCTTACGAAATACAAACTATCTAGTTCGTTTTCATTAGATAGTATTTAGTTGGGTGGCCGTCCTGGTGTGGCGGTAGTGTCGCCGGCCTACAACACCGAAGGTCCAAAGTGCGAGTACCGGGACAGGTACAATATTTCGAAACAGGGGTCTCCCCTCGTCAGCCATGACAAAATTCATTCCGCCAATTTGTGGGGAAAAAATTTAAAGCCGCACACCACAAATGGGAAGAGAAGATCGGTACAAAAATCTCTTCGGAGGTTTCAGATATAGATTGAATGTTAGTTGTATTTCGTAGTTTTTTTTCCATAGCTAGCCCGTTCAACCCGTTTTTATCTTGTCTTTTTCCTGTATTAATTTAATGAAGTAATAACAAAAATCTATGGAAAGCTTACATTTCGCAGTTAGTTTAACAAGGACACTGCATTTAAAGTTAGATGGTTTGATGTTTATTTGCAAGCTGAAAAAAACTAAACAAGATTGTTTTTTATATTGTATTTTGTTAGATTTTTAACATAGTTTTCCCGTTTGCACCAATTCGAAAAGTGAATGTGAATATCTCTTTTTAGGAAAAAACAGTAGTGTCATGCGGGCTTTCGGGATTTCTTTTGTACAATACTAGCAGACCCCGCAGACGTTGTCCTGCCTAAAATTTGACTTGCCGACATTTAACAAATTGTACTCCCTTCCTCCCCACTTGGCGCTTCGTCATCATTTATTCCCATATCTCAATTTTTCTTTCTACTTTTTATTTTCCCCCACCCCCCTATCCAATTATTTTTTTTACATTTAATTCTCAAATTTTCCATTCCTTCTCCTCTTCTTCTCCCTTTTCCTCTGCGTTTACTGATATGTACATAGTTTCGAAAATTTAGCTGTTTAATTTGTTTACGTACCATACCAAGTAAATTCCTAGCTGTAACGAACTGCAGCGTTATATAACCCAGGGGTTTTCCAAAAACTATACACAGCCTGAGTCATGCCCAGCGAACTCCTGAACATACCGTGAGAGCTGCAGAGATGTCGACAATACACTCTGGATATTAATGAAGCACACACAAAACACAAAATATGTGGCGTGACACCGCTCACTTTTCCAAAATTATATAAATCTTGACTAAGTGACACATATATTCAAACATCATGAATTTAGGCCAAATAAGTTCAGAGTTATGACAAATTGAAATTTTATATAGCTTGAGCCTGTACTGTAACTAGTGAACCCAAGTATATACTGGGAAAATTTCACGAAGATCGGTTGAGTACTTTTGACGCCTATAAAGGACGCACAGACACACCTTCATTTTTCATTTATAAGATATAAAATGCTAATGATGGTAAGCAAAAGAAAATTGCTTTTGTTAAGTTTAAAATAAGTGCTAACCCAGTTGATGTTATAGAATATGTTACAATTAAATAAATAAAAATGGGAATTGAATAAATCCACAGTTTCGTGTTAGTTGCTAGAAAGTATTTTAAGTAAACCCAGCAACAAAGAAAATTAAAACAATTAAAAGTATTGGTACATTTTGCAGGTTTGGTACATTTTATATACGTAATGTGGCTAGTGAAAATCAGCCAGATCGGATGAACATAACATGTAGCTCCTATATAATCGATAGTTCCGAAAAATTGGTCTTGGGATATAAATATTGCAATTAAAAAGCCAGGAACGTAAACTTTTGCAAATTTGGTACACAATAAATGTATAATGTGGCAAGTGAAAATCAGCCAGATCGGATGAACATAACATGTAGCTCCTATATAATCGATAGTTCCGAAAAATTGGTCTTGGGATATAAATAATGCAATTAAAAAGCTAGGAACATAAACTTTTGCAAATTTGGTACACAATAAATGTATAATGTGGCAAGTGAAAATCAACCAAACAACATATAGCTCCCATACAATCGATTGTTCCGATAAATGGGGTTTGGGCTATAACTATTGCAATTTATTAGCGGTGAACACAAAATTTGGCATCTACAGTACTTATTACATATGTCCTGTGTGTAGTGAAAATCATCAAGATTGAACGAATATATCGTATAGCCCCCTTACAACACATTTTTCCGATAAACGGGGTTTGGTCTATGTACAAGGTGGCGCAAGAGTAATCCTCCTATCAGAAAATGCTATAAATTTTGCGATTGGCCCCTAAAGTCAGTTCTGTTTTGACATTTGTGTAGTAAACACATGCGAAATACACGCTAATAAACAATGTTACGCTACACTGCTCCAGAACGCGGAATATTGCTGACTATTTATTTGACCAATAATCGGTCGGGGCCAAACGGTTACTGTGAATGGTGAGCGCTACAGAGCAATGATCAACGAGTTCTTTTTGCCGCAACTTGATGAATTGGGATTGGAAACCATGTGGTTCCAACAAGACGGTGCAACAGCACACACTGCACGTGCCACAACCGATATGCTGAACATCGGAAGCTTACTTTTGCGCCACCTTGTATCTTTAAATTAACAGGGTAAGACAATCAACAAAGAAAATTAAAACAATCAAAAGTGTAGCATACTAACAAAAAATTAGGATAATTTGCATACATACATCCTACATATTAAGTTCTTAGTACCATATTTTCAATTCCGAAGGAAAGAAATATCGGGATTTGCGGCACCTAAAACCATCCGGGATGGGCATCTCTGTATCATGTATACATATGTATGTATTTATTTATGCAGAACAGGATCTAGTAAATGATTGAATTTATTGCTGCCACGGTCGCCGTTCACGCAAAGAAGCCGAAAAAACGACAAACCCATGTACATATGTTTCAGTAAACTGTGTGGAAAATCTTTCGTTCTGAACTGGTTCACTTCTAGTGCGTCCCGAACCCCTACTAGTTCGCCTTCAATATCCTTTACATGAAATCCACACTTCCGAACTAGTTAAAAATTCGACAGTTTGTTTGAAGTCCGTTTATGGGTACTTTTACGTTGGTTCAAAACCAGACCAAAGTTCCACCCGTGTAGACTAATACGATTCCCCCCTATTTCAATACAGCTGGACTAGTGCATACACACTCCGTTTTTCGATCGTTCGGAACAAGGAAAAAATTATAAATATACAACTGAAAAACCTCAGATATTATTTGCTAATTACAGTTTGAAGACAAATTAGTTAGATGAAACAAACTTTTTTAATTTTGTACAATATAAAATTTAATATCATATTTACATTTCGTTTTTTCACAGATTGAACTTAACCAATTAATTTCTTCTTAAACATCTTTCTTGTCATAATATCTGCCCGACTAATAGATAAAATAATAATAAAAAAAATAAAAATTTACATTTCTTTTTCTAAAAAATGAAACCTGTTATAAATTTTGAGAATCCTAGTTAAAATATTTATTTTATTTATTTATTTATGTTATTTTTACAAGGAAGACCGATGGCCGAATTAGCCTAAACTTACAATTAACTTGACTTGACTACGTTTACAAAAGAACTCAAAGTAAATTATTCAACGTGTCCTCTTTTTGCAATTTTTTTTATTTAGCGAATTGCCTTCTAATTGCCATATGCTATACAATATATGAAGAAGTTTTATTAAAAATATTGAAATAAGTTACATGGTAGCACAGTTCTCTCACGTCTCTCTTTGAACTTAGAAACCTAACTCGGCAACTAACAGTCTGTACTTTTCGAGGTTTGTAAGTTAAGTTATTTTCTGGGTAACTACGTACACCTGCTGCTAATTTCTTAGATGTAGGGTTTTCAAGTCAAGTTAAGTCTAAGTCTAGGCTAATTCGGCCATGAGTCTTTAATTATATACTTACAAAGGAAATGTATCTTAAACTATTATAAAAATAAACAAAGAAAATAACTTAAAAAGTATACAATTAAAACATTTTTAGGTCGATAAAGCAAAGATAGGACTTTAAATTAAAATGATAGTTATGGGTTCAGAAAAGATAATACTACTGTAAACAAATATTTCGAAACCTTCTACGAAAGTCCAAAACACTATTTTAAGAATCTTTTATCTAACCTTTTATAAAATTTTGAAGCTTGCGGATATCTAGGGGATATATTTTTGAGTGGAAAAAATACAAGTATGTTCCCAGTAAAACTGAAGCGAGGTCTCCCCAAGCGATGAATAGGAGAGCACTCTCTTTGAACAATGGAAGATATATTTTCTTTTTTTGCTCTTATGCTACTCTTTGTGGAGAGGGTAGTCCCCTTAACATCCTTGGAATGTGAAATGTTTCTCCCATTACTGTTGGGAGGTGAAAAGGAGTTTTTTTTTATTATTCGCCCTCCTAGGGCATGAAATGTTAAAAGGGAGTATGCAAAATGATATGGTAATGCACAGAAGTATGGGGAGTAATCCCATACTTGCAAGGGAGTACTCTAGGATTAATAAAACGATGATCCCAGGTTGCTTCTTTTTTATTTCTCTCTGCTTTATTAATTTCATATACTGTCTATCACTCTCTTTGGTAGTGACCCACTTTTTTTTTGATAGTGATACTTTTACCAGAAAAGTTGCTAATATTGTAGATTTTTGCTTAAAAAATCTGATTCTGAAGTTTTTTTTTTTTAAATTATTATTATATAAGATATTGACTATTGAATTTTTAATACTCAAATTCTTTAAAACTAATTATTTTCCGTTTCGATTGGTGGATTTAGCTGAAATTTGGTATGACCAATAAATAATAGTCACACTTCTAAATGTAAGCATAATTTTTAAAATAGTGCTTAATTTGTGGAAAATAGTAACAATTTTTTTAAACAAATAAAAATAAAAAAACCTTCGCCACCAAATTTCAATTTTTTTTTGCCTAAATACGATTGATATATTTATCCTGAATAGATACAAAAAATAAAAAAATTGCATATTCCCATAGGTCAGTTGTTATGTTAATTTTTCTAACCAAGTAAAGCGCAATTATAAACAAATTAAAAAAAAAATTATGACATTTTTTTTTTCAAATAGGATTGATATTTTTTTATGAATAGTTTTGTAAAGGGTGTTTTTTAGGGGTATAGAACTTCGAATTGAAATAAAACACAAGAAAATCGTTTTAAGGTCCATCAATTTGGCTTTATTGGAAGGATAATTTTATGCCATTAATGTTTAAATATGATTTCGGGCATGTGGCCGCCGCGGCTGGCTCGAATAAAGCCAATTCTACAGGTCCAATTTTCAACCACTTTTTCGAGCATATGGGGCCGTATGTCGGCAATAACGCCACGAATGTTGGCTTCCAATTCCCCTAACGTTTCTGGTTTGTTGGTGTAGACGAGCGACTTCACATATCCCCAAAGAAAATAATCCAATAGTGTCAAATCACACGACCTTGGTGGCCAATTGACAGGTCCATTCCGCGAAATTATGCGCTCATCGAATGTTTCCTTCAATAAATCGATTGTGACGTGCGCTGTGTGGCATGTCGCGCCGTCTTGTTGGAACCACAACTCATCCACATTCATGCCATCCAATTCGGGAACAAAATAGTCGGTTATCATGGCTCTATACCGGTCTCCATTAACGGTAGCTGCCTCTCCAGCATTATTGCGGAAGAAGTATGGCCCAATGACTCCACCAGCCCATAGAGCACACCAACAGTCAGTTTTTGTGGATGTAATGGCGTTTCAAGGGTCTCATGTGGATTCTCTTCACTCCAAATGCGGCAATTTTGCTTGTTGACGTAGCCATTCAACCAAAAATGAGCCTCATCACTGAACAAAATTTTGCGATGAAAATCAGCATCGAAATCAATCTCATTTTCGGCCCATACACCAAAATCACGACGCATTGCATGGTCTCGCGGCTTTAATTCTTGCACAAGCTGGATCTTGTAAGGTCGCAAGCCAAGATCTTTGCGCAAAATCTTCCATAAAGTTGATGGACAAAGCTCCAATTGCTGTGCACGGTGGCGAATCGATTCATTCGGGTCCTCTTCAACACTTTGCTCTACAGCGGCAATTGTTTCTTCGGTGCGCACTGTTCGACGTCTCTGCGGATGCGTATTATCACATAGAGTAAACGTAGTGCGAAAACGATCCATGGTTAACCGAATTAATTGCTCTGATGGACGATTATGTCGACCATAAAATGGACGGAGCTCACGGTAAACTTCGCGAACTGAACCATTATTTTCGAAATAAATTTGCACAATTTGCAAGCGTTGTTCTTTTGTCAACCTGTTTATGATGAAATGGCAAACCAAACTGAACATAAATGGAATTAGAGTTGCCAGATTTGACCACAAAATGCCAGTTTTATCTCTATTCGAAAAACAAACCTGTAAAAAAAACACCCTGTATATTGCCATTGGTGAACATGGTAAAACACATTGGTATATAACATAGTCCATCATTTATTTCAGTTTTTCAATTATTTTTATATTTTATTATAAAAAAATTATTATATAACTAGTGGTATAAAATATCTTTAGCCCTCTTATTGCGGCATGTTTGTTTCGTGGTATACTTATTTATTAAGGGTAACCGCGATTGGTTTTTTTGTCCAAAAACAATATTGCACATCAAGGTATTGTA
Source organism: Merzomyia westermanni (assembly GCA_949987695.1). Lineage (NCBI taxonomy): Eukaryota > Metazoa > Arthropoda > Insecta > Diptera > Tephritidae > Merzomyia > Merzomyia westermanni. Next base: position 78,686,795 of record OX465291.1, read on the forward strand.
GTTTTTGGGCTGATAACAATGAAACGATCGCGTATCTTTTATTGGTTTGGCTTCGGAAAATCGCTGTTCCAAATAGCTTCGATGATTTTCATGTTCTTCGTTTGTGAACAGATAAAAATTAATATTTTTGAAAAAGTGTTTAGCCCAGTCGTACAATTGCTTTGGAGTCGTCAAAAGCAGGTCAATATCTTTTTGCAAGGCCGTAAAAAAAGCATGTCTTTTGACTGTGCCTCCTATTCCATCGCAAGCACCTTTGCCGTGGGAAGTGGCAAAAAAGTGCCACTCCGCATCAATGCCGAAATCATTTTTATGGTGAAGTAAGTTAAGTAAATTGTACTTGTTTTTGTATTGGGACGAAGCTCCATCCGAAAAATAATAAATTTCTTTTAAATTGCTTTCACCAAATTCCTCTTTTAACCGAGAAATTAATTTTCCATTAAACAAATGGACGGCTACGGAGTCATGCTGTAAATTTTCCGAGAGCATTACAAAGTTTTTGTTGTATAAAATTCCTTCTTTTCTATAGTAAACAACGCGGACATGAAGCATCACTTGATCCTTACGCCAATGTTGCGCCTGAATTTCATTTTGAATTTTGAAAGTATAATTTTCCGAAACATCCTCAGTAATAATAAATTCGCCTTCTCCCATGGTAGCTTTCAGATTTCCCAAATGCTCCGCCTGAGATTTAGCAATATAAACGTGCTTTACCAGTATGAGCAAATCCTTTTTAATATTTTCTATAAAAACTCCGCTTGACTCCGTGACGATTGAAAACTCACACCTACAAAACAATAACTATACAGTGTTAGAGGTTCCTAATGAATACCATATACTTTAAGTACATACCGATCAGTCGAGAGCCACTGGTGAAATGATATATCGTTAATGCTGTGGTTAGTCAAAATTGAATTGACTTCATTCAAAATTTTTTCTGGACCAGGGCATTTTTTACAATTTAATAAGAAACATTCTGAACTAGAGTCACCGCAAAAAATTTTTTCAATCCAATCGTGATAATTTGCCGAGAAATCAATTTTTTCTTTAATAATTCCTGCCTTAGAGCCTGCATTTTTAGCCTCATATTTTGGTGTATTTTGCACACACAAACATTATGATTACCTTTGGCTCCAACTAAAACACATTGAGGTGGCCTTAAATTTGGTCAAAGAGATTTGCATCTGAGGAAATTCCTTCAAAAAGCGGCAGTGCAACTCATTTAAGTTGCCCACCAGTAATCGTTTCTGCCATTAATAAATATAGGGTGTATCAAAATCTAAATATATTAAAAAATTATTATTTTCCAGAGCTAAATTTACCGTGGCATGTTGGCGTTTTCCTTCCAAAACCACTGATTTTGAGTCTCTTCTACCTGGTAAAACACGACTTATTTCATCTCTTAAGTAGAAATTTTTAACATTTTCTACTACGGACTGGTCCATGTGGCGCCCAAGTTTCGAATCGGCATGCGATGCGTATCCATTGTTTTGACGTACATAGTTTCTTTGCACGAGCTACTAAACGACGAGAAACACCAAAGATTTTTGCAGTCTTACGTACGCTTAGGTCTACGGGAAAGAAAAATCTTTTCGGATTTCGAAGCTTTCTTCCTAAGTGCGATTTTCAAATCATGAGCCCATGCTTCCTTCTGAATCGTTTCCAAAGACCTTCCACAACTAAGTTGCGATTGAATTTTGCTCGACACTTCAGCAATTTTTATTTTCATTTCACCAGAGATTTCCAATTTAAGCTTTTTTCCAGATGATCATGTGATCGACTTTACTAGGGACATTACCTCTTCGGTGCCAGCCTCTTTGCAATTTTCAGGAACATACAGGCTATCACTAAAAGAACTGTCGACATCGTCGTCATCGGTTGATGCTGCACTATACACAATATTGGCATTTTCACATTCTTTTATCTGCACAATATAACTGCTTTTGTATACAACTGCTTTACATGATAAGCAGATGTAGTTCCCGATTAAATTGGCAAATCTCTTATCACAATTCTTTTTCACTAAGTAAAGATTTGTACGCACACGCATATGTTTTTTTTTTTAGAAAAGGGTTGCAACACACACTTTGTATAGGCATCTTTAAAACTACGATTTGACGTACGAGTATATGTGTAAATATGACAACAACGGATCTTATTCTCAAAACAGAGCGATTGCTTTCTTTTTGAAAATCGCTTTGAAAAAACCATAGTCACCTTAATTGAAAAAGGCCTTACCCTACCCAAAAAATTTAAGATTTTACAGCACCACTAAATTTTCAAGTTAACTACATGCAGATGAGGCCTTGAAGTGTGGCATAGAGGTACTCACTCCCGAATTCCTAGCGGTAGAATGAAATAGCACACAATCGTAGGTAGAGTATGAACAAAAAAAAAAACTCTCAGAATTTTTTTATTGATTTTTTTTAATAATAATTGCGCTTTACTTGGTTGGAAAAATTAACATAACAACTGACCTATGGCAATATGCAATTTTTTTATTTAGGATAAATATATCAATCGTATTTAGGCAAAAAAAATTTAAATTTGGTGGCGAAGGTTTTTTTATTTTTATTTGTTTAAAAAAATTGTTGCTATTTTCCACAAATTAAGCACTATTTTAAAAATTATGCTTACAATTAAAAGTGTGACTATTTTTTATTGTTCATACCAAATTTCAGCTAAATCCACCAATCGAAACGGAAAATAATTAGTTTTAACGAATTTGAGTCTTAAAAATTCAATAATCAATATCTTATATAATAATAATTAAAAAAAAAAAACTTCAGAATCTGATTTTTTAAGCAAAAATCTACAATATTAGCAACTTTTTTGGTAAAAGTATCACTAGCAAAAAAAGTGGCTCACTTCAGATAATTTGAGCCGTACATAAAAAAGACGGATGAGTCTTAGTTCTACAATAATATGAAGTAAATAAATAAGTAAATAAATAAATAAAAGGATTTAAATAGTTTTATAGAGTTTTTGAAATTTCGTTACTTCCGCACAATGTTTCAAAATATTTGTTTATATATTCTCAATATTTGTTTATATATTCTCAATATTTGTTTATATATTCTCAACTGACGGTTTTGAACTAAAGAAAATATAGTTCTTATTAGACATTTTATCTCTATTTCTGAACCAGAAATAGTTCTCACTAGTTGCTGACTTCACCACAGGGTACATAGTCAAATGTGCGTTAAAATTTAATCAACAATGTTAACGTAAAATACTTTAAGGACAATTTAGAGGGACCGAAAACGATCCGGAAACGGATAAACATCTATAGTTCTGCGAGTCCTTCTGTAAAAATATATGTTCTATTGTAAATATGCATTATTCTTCATACTAGAGACTACCCATAGCTGGAAACTCAACAACGAACGTTTTTCTATAGAAAACTATCTATAAGAAAAGCTATGACGGTTGTCTCTAAACATTTTTCCTACTCTATTCAATTAAACAACTTTTAATAATTAATTATTTTATTTCAATATTTCTATTTTTACAAGCGACAGATCGTGGCGTTGTTTTCTTTTGGTCAATAAAAACGAAAGGAAGAGTGAATAACTTGTAATATAAGTTTCATTTATTGAGGTATATGTATCTTTCATACAATTTGTACTTTTTCTATAATTCTTTGCTACTTTTTAAGATAATCCACACCTGTCGCTGCTGCTTTCATTGTAATAAAGTAGCCAATGCTTGACTACAGTTGTCGCATAAATTTGTTTTATTGTAGCTGTGGTTCCTAGCCACCGTATTCAATGTGTTCAGCCCTAATGTGTGATTGGATTTGTAGGCAAGTGATAGTTTCGGTTTGTTGTTGGTAAGAGATTTGCTGAAAATCTCCGTAAGTTTGGGTATGTATGTGACGCTAAAGTATTGTTTTGTTTCTACTTCTTCATTTGTTTTACTTCGTTTGCTGTTTATTTCCATTATTTTCTGGTCAATTATACTCTTTATTACGGTGCTCGGATAGTTGTTATTATTAAATATTTCGGTTATTTTTCCAATATTTTTATCCCAAAATTTTTTGTCGCTTATTGTTAACACCTTGCTAATTAGATTTTTTGCTGTATTAATTTTGTAATTTAAGGGCTGCGATGAGTAAAAATTAATAAGACGACCGGATGATAAGGGTTTTGTATACCAATCAAAAAAGAGATTTCCATTGTTGTTAAATATTTTTATGTCCAGAAAGGGAATGCCCCGATCTTTCTCCATTTCATGCGTAAATTGTATGTTTCTATGGTAACTATTGAGGGTATTCAGAATTTGTTCTACTTCTTTTTTTTCTTCACTATTGCAAAGATGTCGTCCACGTATTTTACTAGAAATTTATATTATGCAATCATTTTCTGGTGTATGTTTTACAAATTGAAAAGACCCAGTTGAAAACCTGTGCAAACGGCTTCAATATTTCAGATATGCATTGGAGCTTTGTATGCGTACCAGTATATATTAAATTTCGTTTATTTTTTACACGTATTGCTTCTCAGAGAGCATGCATACTATATCCATTCATTTTTCACTACTCTGTATATTAAGGCTGAAAGCTGACCCTACTAACCACTGCTAACCACATTTCCCAAAAATACCAACAAATGCAACATTTTTTGTTTGAAGAATTCCCCAAATATTGGAAATATGACAGCTGTTTTCATAAATTAATTTATGTCTGTCAAATTTTTTAGAAACACACAAAGAGGTAAAATCAAAATTTTTATATAATTGCAATTTTTGTTACAATTGGTTTTTATTTACTCACAAGAAGCTGATTTCAATAGACAATTGCTTAAAGCTGTGCCGTTTTCTTTGCCTTTTTGCCCTGCAACTTTCAATACCTCTTCAAATGAAAGATGCAATGATGGAGTCTAGAAAGCGAAAGATGTCTTGTTTTGCGAATGAAGTTTATTTAAACACCTAGGTGCACCATGACAGCCTGGAAAATAGTATTAAGTTCTAATAAAGAGAATATGAAAATTTTTCTTGTCGCCTACACAACAAAGAAGGAAACTTCTCCTTCGGTAAGTATCTTTGTCAGCTTACGCCTTGTGAACGCCGTAATGCAACTTGATCAAGTCAGCTGGTCTTGTGTGCTCCGCTGGAAGATCGCATTCTTTTGCAGCTACAAATGATGCATTTGTTTATATGAGAGAGTTCAGCTGGCGGGATCTTATAAAGAAGCATACCGATTGGTATCCTTATTTGCCGTGAAGGTGGCTCAATTTATGTATGTAAGTATTTAATGCTTTTTAATTATCTTCAATTAAATATATCTGAAAATAAATAATAAAATTTATCTGTTGTGAAATTTCATTGAAAAAATGTATAGCTATTGTCCATTTGACAATAGCCGGTATAACTGGTATTTTCCGTTGTTTATTTATACAAGGTTTGTCAGCCATTGACGTTTTTGACAGTTGGCGACTTGAAGCTCCCTTATTAAATGTCATCTTATTGACATTCATCGACTGTGTTGCTTCTTTACAATAACGTTTGAAAATTGTACTGAAAACCCAAAATCTCAATAAAAAAAAAATTGCAGCAAAACTGATTCTTGTTTTGCTTTCATTTAAATTTTCTGATATAGTTGAAGTTCGTAAGTTTGTTGGAAAATTATGAATTTTGAAGCGGATTGTTAATGAATATATCGATTTTTAGCTAAAAGAGCGGCAAGTAAGTTTTAGGGCCGTATTCACAATCTTCGGTTAACGCTAACCGGGGTTTAATTGATATAAATCGTACGATTAATTGTCAAATTAACCGCCCGTTAACGTTAACTGGATTTTGCGAAAGCGTTCCTTAGTCGATTTCACATAATATATAAAATTAAAGCAATAAAACTACAAGTCCATACCTAGCCTCCTAGATGTTTCAGGAGTTGTAAAATAGCTGTGGAGCTTTGGCTTTAGGATGGAACTCCACGCTACGATGCATTACACCGATAATTTATAAGAAAAGCTAGTGCACAATACAGGTATCTCCAAAAGTTGTTGCATACAAAATTAGAATCAATAAATCAGCGCAAATACTAGATGTATATATGTATACTCTCTCTATGGCGCGATATACAACACGTATATCATCATAAACCTCCTAAGAGATTTTTGCGCCAAGCTTCTCTTCCAATTTGTGGTGTGCCGATTTTTGAATTTTCCCTACAAATTGGTGGGACCTACAGTTTTTTGCCGACTCCGAACGGCATCTACAAAGGAGACAAATTTTTGCTGAGAAGCCTGTCATGGCAGAAATACACTCGGAGAGTTTGCCAAACCACTGCCGAGGGGCGACCCCGTTTTGAAAAACTTTTTTCAAATCACTTTTGATGTTACCTGTACCAGGGCTCGAACCATGGACCTTCGGTGTGGTAGGCCGGCAACACTACCTTCACACCACGGCGGCCGCCATATGTATACTTAAGCGTGTTTATTGTATGCACCTTACCAAATTTTAAGTGAAGTAAATCTAGTTGTAGTATCCAGATAAGATAATAGATAAATAATTAGATTAATTCAATAGTACCTGGGTGACCGAGCCTTGCTCGGTATTTTTCGAATTTGTCGCATAATCTTACTTACCAAGAGCATAAATTTCCAAAATAGATTTCGAAAATATCGAACACTAACCACAAAAAGTCACTTACGCCTGTTTGGCGTTTAGGGCTCGATGATTCATTTCATTTCATTTACTTTATTTGTCTATGATTTCATTAATCTTACAGACTAGATTTACATTCAAAAAATCTGAAATGCTAATAAATTTATTTTATACATAATAAGAGTAAAGTTTAGAACTAAAAGACGCTCTCGGGAGTGCGAAGTCAAGCTAAAAAAGATCCTGTTGTATTCATTGAGGGCCCTAGATATAGGATCAACATTGTGATAATTAGCTCTGATTACTTTTACATGGAACGGATATTGGGCACGAAGGGTTCTGCCCGGGACATTGAAGCCAATTTGCGATAGTAGTTCCGGGCAGGCAACCCAGCCACATATAAGATCATACACAAACAGCAGAGACTGTATAGAGCGTCTGGCCGCAAGCGACTTCATGTTTATGAGGGCGCAGCGGGCGCGGTAAGAAGGTAATGGTTCTAAAAAATTAAGCGGTTGGAGAGCGAATCGAGTGAAACTTTTCTGTACTCTTTCCAGTCTTTGAGAATGAGGGGAATAAATTGGGTTCCAAATTATGGAAGCATATTCCAGCTTTGAGAGAACTAAAGAATTATATAAAATTTTTCTGGTATATGGATCTTTGAAATCTCGCCCATATCGTCGCAGGAATGCCAAATTGGAATATGCCTTAGGTAGAATGGAGCTAATATGATTCGCGAAGGTAAAGCCAGAGTCGAACATTACTCCCAGATCAACAAATTCCCTGACGCTAGAGAGATTATCATCAGCAATGGAATACGCGGAATTAACCGTATTGAGGTTTTTCGAAAGCGTCATAAAGAAACATTTCTTTATATTAAGGCGTAGATTATTTATAATGCTCCAATTTGTTAATCTATTTAGATCATCTTGTAAAAGGCGCACATCTGACATGCTCGTAATTGTTCTAAAAACTTTTAGATCATCTGCGTAGAGAAGGTATTTTGAACTTCTAAAACAGGTTCCAATATCATTTATAAAAAGAAGGAATAAAATTGGCCCGAGAATACTACCCTGAGGTACCCCAGATGTGGCAACGAATGAATAAGACTTGATATTCTCAATTTCGACGAACGAGGTTCTATTAGTGAGATAAGACCCAATCCAGCGTAAAAACGTAGAATCGAAACCCAATTGCTCAAGCTTGCACAATAGTATGCTGTGGGTGACAGTATCAAATGCCTTCGCGAAGTCAGTATATACTCGTACAACATCAACTTGATGTCCTTTTTTGAACGACGAAATGCAAAAGTGAGAAAATGAGGCTATGTTCGTAACCGTGGAGCGACCACTGAGAAACCCGTGTTGACACTCATCTATGGATCCTTTTATTGCAAAGGACAGCTTCTCTTTTACCACTTTTTTAAAGAGTTTCGAGCAAGTGGATTCGACAAAAATTTTCTGTTTAAATGTTTTAAATTTATTTAGGTAATGCTATCCATTTATTTTAACATTTTTGACAGATACCCCATTTAAAATTGTGTCAAAAAGTTTTAAATATCATAAACTCATTTTGTATCATGGCTATGAATATGCTGCAAAGTAGTTTCGAATTGCATATTTGATATCGCTTTCTGGAATGTAAGTTTTTTTATCTACTTACAGATCAAGTAAGTTTTGAATAAAAATTATTAAAATAAACAACATAAACAACTAAAGTGTAGTGCTGCTAGATGTAGATTCAGCTTAATTCATTATTTTAAGTTTTTGAGTGATGTTTGCCATGTTATGTTATATTTATCCAAGTACCTCGAGATGCCACGAAATTATGTCCACATGCGCACTCCAAATTTCATCCAAATCGGTTAAACCGTTCCCGAGATAGTGGTCGATATAAGAAGGAATAATTAAAATGCAGTCAGGTGGCAACCCTAGGTGGCAGTCCTACTTAAAAATATTCTGGTTGGTATACGGCCTAAAATACCTTCCGTTTGATACCCATATTGCTTAATATTAAAAAAAAATTCAGAAAGGTGGCAACCCTCTAAGCTTCCTTTAGTGGCAGCATCCAAGTAGAAAATCTTAGAAGGAAGCATACTATCCATATACCAAATTTCGTCGAAATCGGTTTAGCCGTTCCCGAGATAGTGGTCGATATCTGAAGGAATAAATAAAATGCGGTCAGGTGGCAACCCTAGGTGGCAACCCTACTCGAAAATACTTTGGTTGGTATACGGCCTAAAATACCTTTCATTTGATACCCATATTCCCATATATTGCTTAATATTAAAAAAAAAAAATTATATAGGTGGCAACCCTGTGAACCACCCCAAGTGGCAACACCAAAGTAGAAAATTTTAAAACAAAGGATACTACCCATATACCAAATTTCATCCAAATCGGTTAAGTCGTTCCTGAGATAGTAGTGGGTATACAAATATACAAGAATAACTCGTTTAAAGTTATAAGATATATAAATGTACTAGTAGATCCGTCAGACGTTGTCCTGCCCAAAAATTTACTTACCTGCATGTGAAAAATTTTACTCTCCTTTCTCAGCTCTCGCTTCTTATTCTCCTGCCACTCCATTTCCCTCTCCTTCTTCCTCTTCCACGAAGATGCTTTGGAGTACAGAGCAGACCTTCTAATAAGAAAGTTGGGCCTTTCTGGATATGTTTCATGCGGCGAAACAATATCTACATATATGGAAGAACGGTCGAACGACATTAAAAGGTTGGCAAAATTTTAAACTCTTCTCAGGAATACCTATGAAAACTCGCCATAATTCGATCGCCCTTGGAGTTAATCTCGTATAATTTAAGATATCTGAAAAACTTTTACTGTCCAAACCAAGTTTTACAGGAAATAAAGTGGTTTTAAAATGCTTCCCAAAACACGAACATTTTACTCATAAGTTAAATTTAAAAACCATTTGCGATTCAATAATCTTTAAACGGCAATTAAGGCAATTTATTTCCTATAATTTAAAAAAGCATGTGTATCATATTTGTTAAAAATATATTTGAATTAGAAAACTACATTCTGGACTTTTCTACTACTTTTAACCCAAAGGGGAACTATTATTTCACTTTTTTTGTACAGTTCGTAAATGCAACTATGCTAGGTGACAATTAGAGAGCTTCAAGTCTGGGCCTTTACTCTGTAGTTCTACTCGAAAGGCTGTTCTACTCGATAGCAAAAGCGATTCTAATACACATAGACACTCTGTAGTTCGTTAGAATTTACTTTAGACTTTGAGGCTTGTTTTGATCGACCTTTCCAAAACCCGAAAATAAAAATTTTTTTTCAAAAAACTGTTATCGCCAACGTTTTTAGCGCATAATTTTAAGTGGGACAGGATATATAAGACAAATTCGTTTTCATCGAAACATTTTTGCATATATGCTGAAAAAACCCTTAAAAAAAACATGGCGAAAGGGTAAATTTTTTGACCAAAGCACTCCCAGAAACCCAAAGAATATTTTTTTTTCAAAAAACTGTTATCGCCAACGTTTTTAGCTGACATTTTTGGGTCGGACAGGGTATACGTACATCAAAATTTTAAAATCAAATGAAAATTTTTTTAGTAGGTGAAAAAAACCTTAAAAATCAAAGTCGAAAAAAGTATAAAAAATTAAATTTCGCAGGCTCGAAAATAATTTTTTTGGGTGTGCGTAGTGGAACTTTTTTTTCCTGAGCCCAAAACCTTTCGAAAAATCGATGGTGCGATATCGGTTAATAAACTGGAACAATAATGAATGGTTTGTGGAGCGTAATACTTACCAAGTCAAGTACAAGTACTGGAAATACTGAAGTACTGGTACTTACTTTTTACAGGTCTGATACGAAGCGGCCCGTCCCGCATTACAGTTGCGTGCTCTACCCACTGAGCTACGGCGCGCAATGAATGGTGTGAGAAAAATATACTTTTGTACTGTGTATATGTGTGTTGTTGTGTATATGCTTTTTTCAGTTAAGTTTCAAATGTAAACCGAAAGAAATTGAGAGTTGGTGTAGTTAATTAAAAGGTTTGGAATTTACTACAAATAAGTTTAAACAATTGCGTAAAACATTGAATGGTTTAAAATTCAGGCTCTAATTATTAGCCGTATAAAAATGGACGTAGAAATAGCCATATCCTCGTATATCCATTGTCTTATTAATATAACGCCTTTTTTTTATGAGTTTATCCTGTTTAGCAAAAAACGGTAGAACAAACATTCACAGCAACTTAGCGCTCTACCGAAATCTGCAACACGAAATTATTTTTCCATAAGAAAGGGTTTTTTACAAACCAACTTCTTTGCATACTTTTCATATTATGCGCAGAGAAAATCTGTCTCTACCTCGAGAACTATCGCCTTTAGAAAAGCCTAAAGAGACACTGTCGATAGGGTATTTTGTGACAAGCAAGGTAGAAGAACATTTTGGATAAATGTAACCATTACGGAGATAGCTGCTAAAAAGGGGGGAAAATGCACTTTTAATTAGTGCAGCAAATTATGCTCTACATAATTGTTTGATGTTTTTTCCACATTTCATCCTTACTAGTAGTAACCTTCCATAATCCGATTTTTTGTCTATCTCGACTGGACTATTACTCTTTGCAATGGCGAGCGACAACCCTCCCCTACCCTATCACCAATTTACCCTTCTTCTTCCAACACTAGCACGGACGTAAGCCAAGGCCACCAGCTTCTGGGTGTTATTGTTGTTATTGTAATGACAAAAACACTCCCCGAAGGTTTTGGGGAGTGCTTGCGAACTGACAGTCTTTGGCCGGATATAAATCCAGTACGCTCCGGTACTCCCGTGCGGTAATGCCCGAATGTCGTGGTAGCGATAGGTCATGTCACAGAGATGGGTAATGAGAGGTGAGAGGCATCATATCCGTCGATCCATCGATTTGCACGTCATTATCTTTGTGCATATTAGTCGCCTTTTAAGACCGGTATGCCTACCTCGGGCATATTCTAAACCCCTAACCCGCAGAGGCTAATGTCAAATGTAACTCATGCCTTGGTTTATACCACCTGCTAATATGCTCTGAACTGGAAAACAGGAATTTGTGGACCGGCACGTAGTTTGCGCCATGTTGTAGAGCCGCGCTGGCTACAACGTTGGCCTCCTCCTCCGTGTAATGCAGCTTAACTGCAACTGCCTTACCGGCAAGGTAACGGAAATAGCTAACTTCATGAAGCGGCATAACATCAAAATAGCCGCAATATAGAAAACAAAGCTAGGTGCCCGTCAGATCATCGGACCTGTGGCAGCTACAACATCCATCGGAGCAACCATGCGAGAGGATTTGGGGGCGCAATACCGTCTATTTTAGCCTGATGTCGACCGAGTGAATACCGCCTTGACATTCGTGCGTTACTCAGAGGCGATAATCGTGTATTCCTCGGAGACTTCAACTCACACCATGCCCTTTGGCACTCAAGCTTACTAGTCGATGGTAGGGGACTGGAGCTGGCAGAACAAATAGATGATTCGACGTTTTGCATAGTGAACGGGGATGCCCCCACGAGAGCAGCGGTACATTGTTAAAGCTCGCCGGACCTTAGCATCTTCAGCGCTGGTCTCATAAACTGCGTTAACTGGCGACCGATGTTGACTCTTGCATCAGATCATTTACCGATTGTCCTCTCAATCGATCGCCCCACCTCTGAAAATTGCACTTTCACTTATTTTAACAAGGCTAACTAGGTTGGTTTTCTTAACTTCACCGAGAGCTCCTTCGCTGCTCTTCCCACCCCGTCTGTCGTACGAGAAGGGGAAAAGTCGTTTCGCATGGTCATAGCTTCAGCCTCGAATCAATACATTCAACGTGACCATGTGCGACGCTTCGACCCTACGTATCCCCAAATTCAGGATGTCAATGCGGAAATCAGACGTCTCGTCAACACAAGCGCGCTAAATGGGAGGAGCACCTAAGGTCCTTTAATCTCTCTGCTGGTGTTGACAAATTATGGTCCACTGTCGAATCCGACAAAATATCCATCGCCTTCGGGGGTAAAGTCCAGTCGAAACCGAAGAGATGCGCGAGATCTTCATGCTGGCAATTTGTACTGCATCCGCCAGTTGACAAGAAAATCAGACGCGCCACCAGGGAAGCGCACAATCGAAAGGGATCTTACCCTTACCATCACCACCACAGAAGTTCAGGAGGCCATTCGGGGGTATAAAGGCTCAAAATTGATCGGCCCCGACGGTATATCCATGCTGATGTGAAAACATCTCGGCGATGAGGGAGTAAGTTACCTCGAAACTGTCTTCAATTTGTCCATGACCGCCTTTGCCATTCCAGAAAAATGGGAGACAGGAAAAGGTGGTGACGCTACTAAAGCTTGACAAGCCGGCTAACAAGGGGAGTCTTATGGACCGATATCGCTCCTCTCGCCAGTAGTGGAGACCTTGGAGACATTCTTGCTTTCTTACTGCACCGCTAACTTGCGGCTCGCCGAATATCAGCATGGTTATGCATAGCACTCAGTTTCAACCAAAACTGCCCTAATTATAGGACTATACTGGTTGGACTTGACATGTCGAAAGCTTTCGGCAACTTATTAATGACCTTGAACAGTCAACTCTTCCCCCTGTCTAAAACGTCGGACCGCCAATTATGGAATTCAGAGGCGAACGATCAAAACCACATATAATCAAACAAGGGGTGCCACAGGGTGGTGTCCTATCCCCGCTTTTGTTTAATTACTACAGGTATAAAATGAAAACTTGGAACAAAAAATCGCGAGAATTTATATTCCAAGTTTTCGCCTGTGCCACTTTTCTCAAAATTATCAACATAAAAAAGCAATAACAAAAAACCGAGAAATCCACCATGATCACACTACTAACTGTCAAATGGCGGAAGTGGTTCATGCCTATGGTAAGGAAGAATAGAACTAGAAGTCTAGATGACATCAAAACCAGCGTATTGTTAGCTTAATGGTCCCGGAAAATCGACTGCCGAAAAGATCAACCTGGTGCGACACTTGGAGTCTCTGAGTCTTAATTACCTCCAGAAAATGAATGTTGAAAACATCAACCACATAGACACTTTGCGACAAGAGATCAGTTTAAAGACAGTGGTTTTCGTTGTTGCAGTGACAACCATTACAGCCTTCCTAGTGATCTGGCTGATCCTAAGCATCCAAGGAAAACGTTTCGCAAAAAAGATGATGGATCTTGCTATACGGAAAATTACTGAGAGGATCGCGGACGACCCTCACTTAGGAGGGGAGGAGTTAACACAGTCGAATGCTCTGTAAATTGTTTAGACTACATTGTTGCATAGATTTTCGCAATTTAGCCAAATATTAATGAAAAACTATACTCGATACTTCCACTTGTGGAATCGATTCATAATAAACAATTCGAACCATGGGAAGCGCTGAGCTAGCATACTCGCAGGCAAATATCAATACCACCTATATCAGCGAATAGCGGCGGCAGCGGACAACATCATAAGCTGCAAGCACAACAGCAGCGACGACGACGACGGTGACGGCTATAGCTATAGGGTAGAATAATCAGTTCTCAACACTGTTTACCCCTACTAGCTTGGCATCTTCTTTTGCGAATCGGAGTGAATGTACTCCGAGAGAGTGAAATGAAGGAAATCGCATTCAGAGTTGTTTTAAAGTAAAAACTACAACTAAAAATTTCAATTTAAACTGAAACTTACATTCTGTAGGAACTGATAAGGTGTTATAAGTGCTTTATATTCAATAATTAAATATTAAGTCTTCACATTCAATATTGCAGTATTTAAATTTGATTGTTTTATTATTGCATACAACGCAGCCTGTGTGGTTTGTGTGTGTGTGCAGATTCGGAGTAACCCAGCTTACCAAAGTCGGAGCGCTCCGAAATAATGATCCAAAAAGAGTCCGTAATTGGAGCTTTTTTGGAGTGTTATTTAGTGAACATCAAAAAACCCACTTTTTTATGAAGATTCACGGAGCCTTGGGAGAAGAAATGAATATTGTAGAGCGGATAAATGACAAGGCTCACTTATATGAGCGATTTGGAGCGTTTTCTGATCCTTTTTGTTGTAGGCGTAAAGAGAGTTGTGAGAAAATAAACGTTGGAGAGCGGATGAACGGCAACGTTCAATTAAGTGAATGTTTTAGAGCATTTTCTGAAGTTTTTTTTATTTTACCTAACTGAACGTAAAGATTATTTTTTTTTCTGAATGTTTATCAATAGTCGAAAGTTGGAAGCCAACTTAAGTGCATTTAAAATAAAACAAATTCAAATTATTTAGTAAATATAAACCAATTTATATACGTTTATAATACCTTTATGCGTAGATATGTATGTGCATAAAGTGGTAGCAGGAATAATAGAAACAAAATTGGGAGGGGTTTTACTCATAAAATATATTTATTTATGTGTTTTTAATAAATTTCTTTTAAAATAAAGCAACATCTTTTACAGAAACCACATAAATCAAATTTTCAAAGTTAACACAAAGCTCAGGAAAGTTTGTCAACGTTTTAAAAATTGCCATCAAAATTTGATAAATTTTCCTGATCTTCGTGTTAACTTTGAAAATTTGATTTATGTGGTTTCTGTAAAAGATTTTGCTTTATTTTAAAAGAAATTTATTAAAAACACATAAATAAATATAATGAATTTTGGATTTTTTGCGACCTTTTTTATGTCACGAATTTTGTGTTAGCTGGCTCGAGGTCAAATTTAATAAAAACAAGTTTTATTTGCGAGGTTACCCAATATATTTCAATCTCCTTCGGAGATCGTCTTCAGGGGCTAAAACAATATTTAACAATTTTAACATTCTCATACATCAACACAATAAATAAATAAATACATACATACATTTAATGTGAATTCTAAGCACACAGCCTCCGTTTAGTTCGCCATGCAATTTTGAACTGATTTGATTTTTTATTTTATACTTTTTACAGTCTAGTAAGTGTTGGTATATATGAGTACATCCCTCTATATCTTTCTTGTAGTTTAATCTCTTGTTTTCAGCTAAGTTAGTAATGTGGAGCATTTCTAATGTGAAACGTTTATTATAATGTTGCTCTTGTTGTTATATGATCACTGATTCAAAGTTTGGTTTGCGGCCGATCTCCGCACAGTGGGCCGCAAGCGCTGTTTTTTGTGTGTTTTGTGATTGTATATTTTTAATGTCCGATCGGTGGCCTGCTATTCGTGTTTTGAGTTTATTTTTGGTTGTACCCACATATTCTTTGTCACAGTTGTTGTTTTTGTCACCCCCACATGAAATTTTATACATAAGATTACTTTTTTCCATCTTCGCCACTTTGGATTTCATATTATGGAAAAACATATTTGTAGTGTAGGTTGGTTTATCTGCAATACCAACTGTATCCTGGTCATATATATTAGAAGCCTGTAGTCTATCCGAGAAACCGGGTATGTACGAGGTGTGTTCAAAAAGTATCGCGAATTTTGAATTTTCGCTGGTTACGTATATTCGAATTTCGAATTTTTTGTGGCGTTATGTTGGTACTCATGTCTCTCACTTATGCCGACAAGCTCGGCCATTTTGAATGTTCAGTTAATTGTTGACAGCTGCTTTGCTTGCACGTGTTTTGGATCGTCTTCGATTTTTACGCGAAATTCGTACCAAACTTGCTCAATTGTGACCAAAAACAGCATCGCCATGAACATTGCTAATGAGATGTTAAACTCTGTCCGCGACGACCCAAATTTGCTCCAGAGGGTCATAACTGGTGACGAATCGTGGGTTTATGGTTATGACGTGGAAACCAAAGCTCAATCATCTCAATGGAAGCTGCCGCACGAACCAAGACCGAAAAAAGCGCGCCAAGTTCGGTCGAATGTGAAAGTTTTGCTCACAGTTTTCTTCGATTGCAGGGGCGTGGTGCATCATGAGTTCTTGCCACAGGGAAGAACGGTCAATAAGGAATATTACCTGCAAGTTATGCGCAATTTGCGCGAAGCAATCCGCCAGAAACGCCCGGATTTGTGGAAGAACAAAAATTGGCTTTTGCACCGCGATAACGCCCCTGCTCACACATCGTTGCTTGTGCGCGACTTTTTGGCCAAAAACAACACACTAATGATGCCGCAGCCACCGTATTCCCCAGATCTGGCCCCCTGTGACTTTTTCTTGTTCCCTAAACTGAAGAGGCCCATGAAAGGACGACGTTACGCTTCTCTTGACGAGATAAAGACGGCATCGAAGGAGGACCTGAACAAGGTACAAAAAAATGATTTTTTTAAGTGCTTCGAAGATTGGAAAAACCGTTGGCACAAGTGTATAATAAATATCTCATGGGGATTACTTTGAAGGGGACAAAATAGATATTCATGAATAAATAAATAATTTTTGAAAAAACACAAAATTCGCGATATTTTTTGAACACACCTCGTACACCACGGATTTATATATTAACGGCTTTTTTCTCTCTTTTCGCCCTCCTGGGATCTATCTCTTCGATATGAATCATACTTTTTATAATTCTAGCTGGAAAATCGTTCATTTTTAGGATATTCGTTATGCGTTCCTTATTTTCCGGGTGGAAAACTGCGTCGCTGGTATCCAAAACCCTTCCTATAAAATTCCTTGCCGTGTGTATTATCATGCTTTTTGGATGTTTCGATTTATAGGTTATTATGCGTCCTGATGATGTGGGCTTTTAGTACCAATCAATTTTAATTTTATTATTGATTCTATACACTAGAGAATCCAAAAACGGTAATTTATTATTATTTTCCAACTCCATAGTAAATTTAATATCTTTGTGGTACGAGTTTAGGATATTCAGGGTTGTCTCCATTTTTTCTTCCTTCACTACTGCAAACACGTCATCTACGTACTTACTAAGTAGCCTTGTGTTTGACAATTTTCCTAATATTTCCTCCATTATTATGTCAGCAACTATTGGCGATGCTGGGGATCCCATGGGAAGTCCCTTTAGTTGTGTATATAATCCGTCTTCATATTTAAAGTATCTATTTTCTGAGATACAAAAAGTAACCATTTCCATAAATAGCTTTTTGGGAATTTCTGTGTGCTGTTTAATATCTTCCCACTTTGACCGTATAGTCTCTATAGCCAAGTGTGTTGGTATACTTGGAAAAAGTGATATTACTTTGAACGACACAAGTCGTTGATCATCGTGTATATCGGTGTCATTAACCTTGTGTTTGAACTCTATTGCACTTTTAACATTAAATTTAGATTTGTTTGTCAAGTTTTCTAAAATTTGGGTCAAGTATTTACATAAATTAAAGGATGGGGCGTTTATCATCGAACAAATTGGCCGTAAGGGCATCGATTCTTTATGAACCTTGGGTAAGCCATATATTCTTGGGGGCAGAGCTGTGTGTGTAGTCATCTTATGTTTTTCAATGTTTGTTATAAGACCTAATTTGTGTAACCTATCTACCCGTTGATTTTTTTTCGTTTGTAACCGTAGTGTCGGGTCCTGACGTAAACCTCTATATGTTGATAGATCTTTCAATAAATTATTCATTTTGACCTTGTAATCGCTTTTTTCCATTGCATCTCGCGAAGCACAATATGGAGCAACACACAAAAATCTAAATTTGAAAGGTTGAGGAGCACGAGAAATGAACAAGTACTCAAAAACAATTACAATGCCCATTGGTTGGTAAACAAGACCAACACAAATTTCCCACCTGATGTTGAAGCGCTGCTAGGCAAGGGTCCATAGTTCGCCCTTCCAGTGCCAAAAGAAAAATTCCCGCTGTTTAAATGCATAGCAGACGGAAAAGAATTGATACAGAGCGCAAAGAATAAAGAGCAACAAGAATCGGCAAGAACAAAGTTATCATTTTTGATAAAAGATTCTCTAACCAAGCACAAATGCAATACGACGGATCTAGCAATAAAGAAAGTATAGAGTGGAGCGAACACATAAATTTCTGAAAGAAAATAAAAATATTATAATTTTGAATGCAGACAAAGGCAATGTCACGGTAGCAAATTGGAAATTGAGTTGGGTTTTACGCCGTGCGGTTAGTTTAGGTTGCTCTCATACAATACAATTTGTATGTGCATGTGACATTTTTGGTAGAAAATTACCAGAGTGCGTTTATATTAGGTTGGGGTGATAGAGGTTAGACAGGGTCCTTCGAGCCGGATTCGAACCGGAGACTTATGAACTAAGCCGTCTAGGGGGGTGAGAATGTTTAAATGACATAAGCTATAATTATTTCTTTCGTTTATTTCATTTACTCTCTTGTAATTCGCAAGCAGCTTATGAAATATTTCGAAGATATAGTTTATGTTTTGTTATCCCAAAGCGGGGTTTTTCACAGGGAAGGAAATGAGGAAGCCAATCCCGCGCAATGCCTCAGAGCCAACAGTGCTCGCTTCCAATTAATACATACAAGGTGTAACAGGTGCGCCGCACCCCGTTCTATATAGAACAGATAATTTAAATAAATAAAATTATAATTAAATAAATACTAGAAAATGGTATAGGGAGCCCTAAACATTTGCTCCGCACACCCCCTTTTCCTCTCTAAACCAATAATATAATATAAATAATAAAATAAAATTATAAATAACTCAAAAAAACTACTCGCCCTCTTAAAAGATTACAGCTCAATCATATATATAAACGCACAGCGTGAATTTTATGTAAAAATTTTCTCATGTTCATATAACTTGTATGAGAGCAACCGAAATTGAATTCCGTGCGTTGTAAGCTAACTCAAAATCCAAAATTTTTGTGCGTGACATTTTCAATTGAGGTTATGTTAATTTTACGTATTGTTGTTTGATAATTTTTGTTATTTTAACGAATTGTTTTACAAAAATATATTTATTTAAAATGTGCACCAAATGTTGTAAATGTAAATTTCAATTTATATATATTAAAACCATTCATCTTTCGACCAACATTTCGGTTATTCAAATAATTGCGTGTGTTGGCAAACGCTGTGTGTTTATATATGGTTGAGCTGTTAGACATTTATTTTCTTAACAAAAAAGGACTTTAAAATACTTGGTAAATACATGGACTTGTGTTTTCGATTCAAAGTACAAGTATTGCTGAAGTAGTAGTGTAGAAGTGCGTTCGAAAAAAATTTCACCTTTATTTTATTCAACAAGTTTTTTCTAATTTATTTGATTTGAAAATTTTTTTCGTAGCATGATTAGAAATAAATGTCAGAAAAATACTGTTTGAAAATATTTTCGCTAACCGCTTTAGTTTACATAAAAATGGCAAGCGAATTGGAAGTAAGATAAACTACTATTCTTAAAAGTTTTCAAGACCACCCTCAGTGGATTTTCAAAAAAATTGCTCGAGAACTTACAGTAAGACCGAAACCCGTTTCGAAGGTCTTAAAAAACTTTAAGGACAAATTGGCTGTTCCCCATAAACCAGGTTCGGGTAGAATAAGGGCATCAGTGACCAAAACATGAAAAAGAAAATCATCACAGAACCCCTAATATTTCAGACAGAAAACTAGCGCAGAAGGTGGGATGTTCCGAGTTTTTTGTCCGTAAAGCAAAAAAGGAAACTGGTTTCAAAACGTTCAAGGTTCAAAAAGTTCCAGACAGAAACTCTGTGAAGAATGTGGAGGCAAAAATCGCGCAAAAAAACTAAAAATTTGTTTCTTTGAAAAATTCAATTACTGCATCATGGACGACGAGGCGTATGTTTTAGCCGACTTTTCGCAGCTTCCAGGCCAGGAGTTTTACACAGCAGACTCGCGTGGGAACGTGGACGAAAATTTAAGGCAGTCAAAATTGCCTCGTAAATTCCTGGTTTGGCAAGCAGTCTGCAGCTGTGGAGAAAGGAGCAGTGCTTTTGTAACTACGGGAACAATAAACTCCCAAATATACATTAAAGAATGCTTAGAAAAAAGAGTAAAGCCTTTTCTAAGAGGACATAAGGTTTCCACTTTTTTTTCCTGACCTAGCTTCTTGTCATTATAGCAAATTTTCTTTGGAATGGTATTCAAAAAATAATGTGTTGGTGCCTCGAGAAGCAAATCTGCCCAACTGTCCAGAACTCGGGCCAATTGAAAGGTACTGGGCATTGGTCAAAAAGAAACTAAAGCAACAAAAAAGTAGCAAGGAATGCCAAAGACTTTCGGGAAAAGTGGAGTTCACCAGCTCGAAAAGTGTCAAATACTACTATAAAGTTATTAATGGAAGGGGTGCGCGGAAAAGTTAAAACGATTTTTACAACAATAGTAGTGACAAAGTTGTTGATATATAATAAAACTTGTAATTATAATTACCAATAACAGCTAGTTTTATTTTCAAAATCGGACTACTAGTTTACGATATTTGTCATAATTAGTAAATGACAATTTTTTCAAACGCACTCTTACTTCACGTTATGAAGTACTTGTACAAGTACATACTCAGTACTTTACAGATCTGTACAGTACAATGCGCCATTGCCCTCTTCTGCTGCTTTGGAAGTATGTTTTTCGATTGCTGTTCTTCATGATTCGGGTAATTTCCTGATAATATTTTCGAAAAATTTGCTCTTCTTGAAGGCAGCTTTTTAAAGCTAGTTTAGTGATTTATTGTCTTCCAAGCTCACGCTGCGAAAACCTAGGTCCAGTTTCTGTTCTTTACAATAACTATAAAAACAATCAGTGGCGATTTAAATCAAAGCAGATGGAAATACTTTACAGCTCTGGTGTTTTTATACCAACCTATCTATATATTTACATATGTACATTTCCTTTCCACTTTATTGCTTTTGTAAAGCACTTTTTTATAACAATTTATTTTTTTGTACTTCCTTCAGTTTTGACAATTCCTGATTAGCTCAAAATGTGTACTAAACTTTTTCGCATTCAAAGTTTAATTTAATATATCGAGCCCTAACAGGAATTTAAGTTTACAAATATGAAAAATTTTAAAGCCAAATGTTACTTACATCATGGTAGTCTTTGGTTTATTTTTGTAATGTTACATATTACAGATGTGATGTTTTGTGAGATCGTTTTAAATAAGCAGAATTATCGATATCCGTCAAAATACTGTGACGAATTCGATGAATCCTCGATTACTAATCCTGAGTGCGATCACTATAAACTTGTGGTGGGAGTGTTATTAAGTTTGGGGATGGTACAAGGTGGCGCAAAAGTAAGCTTCCGATGTTCAGCATATCGGTTGTGGCACGTGCAGTGTGTGCTCTTGCACCGTCTTGTTGGAACCACATGTTTTCCAATCCCAATTCATCAAGTTGCGGCAAAAAGAACTCGTTGATCATTGCTCTGTAGCGCTCACCATTCACAGTAACCGTTTGGCCCCGACCGATTATTGGTCAAATAAATAGTCAGCAATATTCCGCGTTCTGGAGCAGTGTAGCGTAACATTGTTTATTAGCGTGTATTTCGCATGTGTTTACTACAGAAATGTCAAAACAGAACTGACTTTAGGGGCCAATCGCAAAATTTATAGCATTTTCTGATAGGAGGATTACTTTTGCGCCACCTTGTATATACAGCCCTGGATTTACACTAGGTGCTCTCGGAGCACTGGCACAGGGCGGCAGATTTTGTGGGCGGCAGATTTCGAAACATAAATTAAAATTTTTACAAATATTTTTGATAATGGGCTCAATTTTGTTTCTGTACGAATCAAAAGTTTGACGTTTGTGTTTAGAAATCAATAGGAACCACTAACTCAAAGTGACGCGGTTATTCACCGTGGAAAGTGCCTAAAACTGTGCCACAAAAAACTATTTTATGTAAACTCTCTCTCTATGGCGCGATATACAACAGTTATATCATCATAAACCTCCTAAGAGATTTTTGCGCCAAGCTTCTCTTCCAATTTGTGGTGTGCCGATTTTTGAATTTTCCCTACAAATTGGTGGGACCTACAGTTTTTTGCCGACTCCGAACGGCATCTACAAAGGAGACGAATTTTTTGCTGAGAAGCCTGTCATGGCAGAAATACACTCGGAGAGTTTGCCAAACCGCTGCCGAGGGGCGACCCCGTTTTGAAAAAACTTTTTTCAAATCACTTTTTGATGTTACCTGTACCAGGGCTCGAACCATGGACCTTCGGTGTGGTAGGCCGGCAACACTACCTTCACACCACGGCGGCCGGCCGTAAACTGTAGTACCCTTTTATTCTGTTTAGCTCTTTTCATCAGCAGGGTTAGAACTACTGAAGAACAATCGTAGTAAGTGACGAAATAAATCTTAATAAAAGTCATAATTTCGTAGTAGATTGTTTTAAAGTATATTTTTTCAAAATCCGCAGTCAACTAAAATTTGTACCTTTTACCTCTCAATAGTTTTTATTTGGTATTTTCACTATTACTCTTTTTTGCCAACATTTTTATTACTTTTTATTTAGATCACTCCTCTCTTAAAAGTCTATGGTATATTTTGAAATATATCGTAAACATTTTCGTAGTATTAAAATTTTCGAAGTAACAGCTCTGACAGCTATTCTGTTTTTCCCAAAAATAGATCATTTTTCGATTTGCCTGTCGAAGTGAAATGGAAATTATTAGGGAGTCCAAGGCGATTACCAGAATAGTAAATATTCAACCGTGGGTTGTTTACTTCAAGTTGATTTGAATATTTTTTGGGACCCTCTTGCTTTACTTGAGTACTAGATTCTCCGGAAAACTGTATACATTTTCTTGGGTAGGCTTCCTTCAGTATATCTTGCGGGAAAAACATACAATTTTTCCAAAATTTTTAAGGCTTTAGTTATTCTTACTAAACATTGCTTAACATATGTAGTCGGGAAACATTTTTCATGCTATGCTCCGCTTAGTTGAGTATGAGTAACACGGCCTTTACTACTTACAGAATACCTATCATTCTTTTTTCAAATCTAAGAAATCGTAGTAGATTATGAGTAAAGCGTAGAGGCGAAGTAGATTTCCATTTTTCCAAAAAAGTAGTGAACCCGCTACGATCGTAATAAAGTTCTAACCCTGGTCAGCACTGATCAGCTGTGATTTTATTAGCAATTAACTCTGAAGTTTTTATAATTTCAATCGATAATAATCCTTTTGGGTGAAATAGTTTCTTTATATTTTGAAAATATGAGTGAAAGCGCAAAAGATTAAGCGGTGCTGCATATAAAAAGCGAGCTTTGGACAAAACTAAAAAAGAAGTGGAAATTTCGAGCAAAACTACGAAGCTACATCATTTTTTCATTAAAGGAGGTATGTTGCAATAATTTTGGTAACTTTTGCAGGAATTTTTTAGGGCTTTAGTTACTTATATACAAATATTTCAGTTGTGAATTGCATACGTAAAATACATTTTAACTATATTTCATGAAGATAAAACGGCGGCATTTTTAACAGGGCGCAGAGCGGCATTTCAAGTAAATCCGGCCCTGGTTACATACTTGGGAATATTCGCCACGCTGCCCTCCACCTAAGTCTTATCCAATCAGGCACATTACCGGAACCAAATGCAGCTAGCCTTTCTAAATGGACCACCTTCAACTTATTCCGTGGCCTTCCAATAGTTTGTATGCGATAGACAACATCGTTGATCCGCTCCATGACTTTGTACGGGCCTTCCCAGTGACATTGCAGCTTTGGAGACAAACCTTTCTTACGTTTTGGGTTGTATAGCAGCACTTAATCTCCTTATTATTGCTTTGTCGTACCTGGCTTTCATCTTAGCAATCATGATCTTGGCTCGTTGTCTTACAAGGTCTTGCATTTCTCTCATTTCCTTTTCCAAGACGATAGTGGATTTCCGAGTGTTAATTCCGGCATCAGCATTAATCCCAAACTTCAAGTCAGCAGGACACCGAAGATCAATTCCAAAAATTACCATTGCAGGAGTCTGACCAGTTGTCTTATGTACTGAAGAGCGATATGCCATCAGGCACAAGGAGATGTGAGTATGCCAATCATTCTGGAACTTATCCACTACTTTCCTCCTTAGATGTTCTTCCAATATTCTATTGAATCGTTCCACCATGCCGTCTGACTGAGGATGCAGTGCAGTAGTTCGAGTTTTCCGAATGCCCAATGTTTTACACATATCATGGAATACAGCTGATTCGAAATTCCTGCCTTGATCAGAACACTTCTGCTATGACATCTCTTTTGATGGTCGCTCGAGATGTTATAGTCATCAGCCGCACATCTATAATGTCTTCTTTGGCCTCAACTTTGGAACAATGCTTGCATTCCAAGTGACATGGCATTTCAGTGGGTGCTACCTTTGCGATGCTCTATGAAAAAGTCATAACTTTGCAGTCGCGCTATCCACGGTTCCAGTTGACCTTCTGGATTACGGAACTGCAGGAGCCTTTCAAAGCTGCGTGGTCTGCCCTGACATGGAATCGCTGCTCATAGAGATACTTCTGGAAATGTGGAAACTCCCTGTACCAATGCCAACAGCTCTCTCCGTGTTGAGACCTTGAATCTTTTATCAGATGTGCTAACATTGGGGCAGTGCATAGTCGCTACTTCAAGGTTTGGAAAGCCACTTAATGTTCCTTCTTCCATTCAGAGCACGTAGTTTTCGTGGTAAGCTCATGGGGAATACTATCTACGCTGGCGAAATTCGGTACAAATCGGCGATAATACGTACACAGCCCAAGGAAACTTCGTAACTCATGCAAATTCCTCGGCCTTGGCCAATCCCTTACGGCTTCGATCTTTTCTTTCGCAGTGCAGATTCCCTCCGTAGTTACCTTGTGACCCAAATAACTTACTTCCTTTTTAAACAAGGAACACTTCTTTGGACTTCATTTCAGACGATGATGTCGTCCAGGTACACGAAACATGTTTCCTAATGCAATCCTTTTAGTATCGGATCCATGAGTCTCTGAAAAGTAGCTGGAGCGTTGCATAGTCCGAAGGGCCTTACCGTAAATTGCCAAAGCCCTTCTCCAACGCTGAAGGGTGTCTTTTCTTCATCTTCCTCCTTTACCCCCACTTGCCAGTAGCCGATTTTCAAGTTCAGTGTGGAAAGCCATTTCGTGCCAGATAACGAGCCCAGAGTATAGTCGATTCGTGTCAATGGATAACTGTCCTTCTTCGTTACGTCGTTCAATTTCCGGTAATCCACACAGAACCTAATTTTTTCATGCTTTTTTTTAACTAGTACTACCGGTGAGCTCCATGGACTAGCTGATGGTTCGATCACGCCGCTATCACTCATTTCTTGTATATTTCCCCTTACCACTTGCAGTTTGGCTAAAGAGAGGAGGAGCTTGGCAGATTGGCCTTGCATCACCAGTATCTATTTGATGTTTCACAACGTTGGTTCTGCCTGGTTTGGAACCATCCTTGTCAAATATGCTCGAGTACTTGAGTAGAAGTTGTTTTTCTTTGTTCTGATGGTCTTTTTGAACTCACTAAGTACTCTTACCGGTACACGTCCATCTTGTTTTGTCATAGCCATGTTTTTTCCCTCTAGTATATCCGTCTTTGATTTGTTTGCTGCCTCTACAACCCAAAATTTGTTTGTCCCTTAATCTCTATCAATCTTTGCCCATATAACTGCTTCTGACTTCGGTGGACTTTTTCGGCTCTCCTCCACGAGCACTCTCTTACTGACATACTTCTTTTCGTAACCAAAGTTGAGCGGCACATTCATATTCTTATAGTTCAAAATCTTGTTTTTCATGTCAATCTTGATGCCTTACTTGCTTAAGAAATCCACGCCAATTATGATTTCATCAACAATGTCTGTCTATGAATTTATGCTGTACGGTGACGTTCCCAATTGCAATTTCACATACTACCTCGCCTAGGACCTGGGTGTCCTCACCAGTCGCCGTACGCAACTTTGCTCGATGCAATGGTCTCACCTCCTTGTTGACTAAATCGGATCGAATGATGGAATGAGATGCGCCTGTATCAACGGTCAGTAAACGCTCTTTTCCCTCCACAAATCCTCCAATGGTAACATTACTCGCTTTCCGTCCGATTTGTGATACGGAGATTATGGGGCATTCTAGTGTGGCAGCCAGCCTTCGCCCCTTGCGGCTGATTCTCCTTAGTTTAAAGGTTTGTTGGATTGAGAGACTTGCTAATCTCTTTCAGCTCTGCTCTTACGACCACCTGCGTTGCTGGAGTCTCTGCAACCGGTGCTGCAATAACGTGCAATATGACCAGATTTCCCGCACTTGAAGCATTTGATGGCACCATAATTTACCTGTTGCCTTCAACTCAATGCTTCCAAAATTGTGTCTACCCAGTCTGGCCGTTCTACCTCCACGCGGTGAGCTTCGTACGCCGACTTACTTAATAGCCAGGCTGTTTCCTGCGTTAGAGCATTGATACCGTCTCAGCAAATGATCTCTTTGGATTTGCATATGTGGCTCGCTTCGTCTCCACATCACGTACTCCATTTATAAAGCTTTGCATTGTTACCCTTTCTGTGTATTCTACGGGTGCTAGATAAGCCAACCGCTCGATGTCCGATGTGAATTCCTGCAATGTCTCAGTAGCCTTCAGAAAGCGATTCCGTAGCTCTATTTAGTCTTTCTGTTTCGATGCTCGCTACCTCTCAACTGCACCCATCAGGGCTTCATAATTATTGTGTTTACCATCGGGAATAGTCTGTAAGATTTCGGCTGCAGGTCCCTTCAATGCCACGAACAGTGCAACAACTTTGTCTTCAGTGCCCCAATTATTCAACGCTACCGTCTTCTCAAACTGTAGCTTAAATACCTGGAAAGGAACAGAACCATCAAATGACGGAGATTTTACCTTGAGAGTATTCGCTGAGGCAGATGGACGGTTCACTTGCAACTCCTGAAATTCGATCACTATAAAGTCAAATAAACACACGCACAAATACTGTAACAAATAAATATTTTTATTTACTAATTAAAAACGCAATGCAAATTTAAGAATTTGGTAACTTCACAGTAGTTTACTGAACGACGCTTGAAAATAAACTGATCATCGCGCATGTTCCGTGAAAAAGAGCTTTTTGGGTTCGTTGGTATATAATGTTCCTATTACTTACGTTTATCCCTAAGAATGCAATTAAAAAATAGAAATTTAAAAACAATAACTAAATTTAATAATTTATTCATATTTCAGACAATAATCAAACTGTCCTGTACATGTTATGTAACTAAAACAAAACTCTATGGGCCGGTTTCACCAGCTCGACTTAACGTAGTTAGTAGAGTTTTTCACTTTTTCGGTTTCACCATCTAACTTAACTAAGTCTCAACTGAGTCAGCTTGCCAGCTGACTTATTCTCGACTAAGTCAGTGTTGTCGTTCAAAACATAAATGTCAGTAATGCTCCAATTTGTTTTGTACAATGTCCCAGCCGGAAAATCCGTCAAGCATGACTTTAACGGCGTATGCGTAGATGCATGTGATCGCTTGTTTTCTAGCATGCAACCATTACGAAACTATCGTTTTTAATTAAGCGCTAAATTTTGTACCTTGCAACTAAATAGAAATGGGTGTAAAATCAATACATTCCTTCGTGTATGGCCATACATGCCCATTTCGCACTGGGGTATTGGGATGCGCAGAGTTGTCTGATATGAAAAAATACTACTATGCTGATCGGGTTGTTGTGTTCAAAATTATTTAAGTCGCTCAGTTGGTGAAACCCAAAATTAAGTTAGTCTCGAGTCTGTGCTAACTTAAGTCACGACTTAGTTTTAGTCTTAGTCGCGTTGGTGAAACCGGCCCTATGCCTACTTAAGGATTTTTCACGCTGAACTTGAATCAGTGCCCATAAATGTGCCACCATGTATAGTTTTAGAGGGAAGCAAGTGTGAAATCCCGGAATTTATATAATTTGAACTATCGCCACGTGCTTAGGGTCCATAATCATAATTTGATTTGTAGCTAATTTAAAGAAGTAGGTTTAGCCTATATAATTAGGCACAGGGATATATCATAATACTAGATATACATTGCACCGCATTTGGCAAATTAAAATGAGTCAGTTCAAACCCATTTACATTAGTTCATTTGTTTGACATTTCCTCTATGCGAAACTTCAAACGCAATGCGTTCGAAAAAAATGTCACATTGTAACGGCCCAAATGCGAGCGAATGCGATGAAATCAGTCATTTGGGAAATGCGATTTGTATATGGAAATGTGATGCATTTGTAAATGTATAATACTCTATAATTAATTTACACAATTTCCCAAAGTGATAGAAACTGAAAAACTAGTTTCTTTGCTAAATTTTCAAAAATTGTAGATATTCTGTAGCAATAAGGGAAAACTACCAAAAGAAATTAGTTGAATTTTTCAGGAGAGCGCTTTAAAAAGGATGTATTTCCATAGCCAGTTTTTGGTCGCCATGTTAACTACTTGACAATTAAAGAGATTATGAAAGTTTGTGCTACCAGTTCCATTAAAAAATCTTGTTTGGGTCGCTTCTTATGTTTACAAATAAAACTATTGTTTAAAAAGTTATTGAAAAGTTTGTGTAGGCTAAAAATCTTTGCATGGGAAAAGAAATATCAAATAGAAAATATGAGCTGTTAATTTAGTTACAAACTAAATATTTATGCAATACGTAAATAGTTATCGAGAAGCTAATCTGATGTTGATTTTGCCCTCAAGGAATAACCCCATGATTCTAGTGATATTTGGGAAGCAGATAAAGCGGGTTCACAATTTAAACCAGCGAAGACCAGCGATAGTATGTGCCGTATAAATAATATTGAGGCCCAGCTCATAATCAACTTATTCGACCCTCAGATGGTATATGTTTTCAGCCAGTAGTGGCAGTTATAAAGACAAGATCTAAAATACTGGCCCGTGAACTATTCTTCTTTTCTATCCACCTTAACCATCACCTTTCCATTTTAAATCCCGAACCACTAGACTCCGGTTTTTTTTGGCATTGGTCGCGTTGCGATTACTTCAGTGACAGTAACCGTCAACTTTAACCCACCAACTCCTCTGACACACTCCTTGTCACCACACCGTACGTTATAACTAACCATCGCCTGGCACATTAATCCCGATAGTAAACAAATATTTAGTGTTATATCTGGACAAACACAACAATGTACAGAATTACTTGGTTTTATCCCACCAAGGGGTTTTATATATAACAGCGTTTAATCCGTCGCACTCTGCGTTGCCAGGGACTAGGCCGGGCAGACTATTGTTACACCATGAGGGAAGGTAAGGGGCTACAATATGTCCAGTATATATTCCAAGGCTTGCACCCATAAGTATTTTTAAATGTATAAATAAATAAACATTTTAAAACCCAGAAATTCAGTTCTATCATCCTTGATCTCTCACATCTGTCTTTTAGGCCCGGTTTTTCAGTCATTGGTTAAGCTCAGTTTAAACTAAGTTTGCTTAAACTCGGCATAAATTTAAACTCCAGTTAAACTGCAGAGCGGTTTTTCAGTGAGAGTTTAAGGCCGCTTTTTAGATTTGTTTTTTATACGGCAACATTGTTTTTTTTTTATCTAGATACGGCAACAGATAACATTTGTTTACATATTCAACGCCATTGCTTCTCCTCAGTATTGCAATAGCTAGGATTTCGCTAATTTCTGCATCACTATAATCACTTTCGTCAGATGATACATCCATTATTTAATTAAATATAAAAATATCGTCCTTTTTTAATTGCGTTCAGTTTATTGTTTCACAACCAAAACCATCAAATATGCAAACAGCTGACAGGTTAACTAGAGTTTAACCCTGCCAAATTGGCCGCTTAAACTACGTTTAAACTTCGTTTAAAGTTGACTGAAAAGCTGCGTAACAAGTTTAAGCTTAGTTTAACTGACAAATTGAGTTGAACTTGTACTGAAAAACCGGGCCTTAAATGTTTACATAAATATTGTGTATTTGTATCATTTTGTAGCTTCCACAAACAACTATTTTGCAAAATCCCCAATATATGGTTAAAAATATGCCTTTACCGTATATCCGATTGGGCAACGCTATGTTAAATTTTGACACCCATAGAACGTCAATAATCTCTTTTTCAATTAAAAATTAAATAAGATTGACAACCTAATTCTGGCAATGGAACTTCTTTCTTTTTTATACCTTTTGGTGTAAATGTTTTAAATTGAGATATACTTTATACAAAATGGTGTTTATATTTCGTTTTTCGTCTAAACTTGAGTTTGGCTGTTTCCGTTAATTGCCACAGATATGGTATTAGTCGGCCTGAAAGTATAGTACAATACTATATAGTAAATACGTTTTGCAACCCTTCTGCCCTGGCACATACAGTGGTCATTCTGAAGCATTCGTGGTAACTTTGGGTTGCTTAGTTAAGGCGCAAACCATTATTGAGGCCAAAAGTGGTGAAAACACAATATACATTCCAACACAGATTTAGCTACTTGGAAGTTGAGAGAGAACATGAGCGAATATTAGGATAAGAGTAAAAGCAACCCCATCTTTCTAGGAGTAATTACATTAGACAGCCTCAATTTCTCAAAAAGCGAAATTTTGTTCGCTTGTGTGCTTTCATACTTCTATTTGACATAAAATTTTGCATGTGGAGATTTGTTTAAAGTAAAATGCCTTCATTTATCTGACGCTTTTCTTTTATTTGGGGACAATGGTATGTCAAATCTTCTATACAAAATAAACTGGTACGTTGTTGTCATTTGGATATCGGTTCATAAACTAGAACTTTGGCATACTAGTTTATGCTTTTACTGCATTGTATATATTGGAGCTCGTGATAATCAATTAATCGAATATTCGAATGCTATAACATTCGCTTTTAAAATTCGATTAGTTAAATTCGAATAATAGCCCATCGTCGATTATATATTGTTACAAATATAATATACATAGGTACAAGGAAGAACATCAATAAACTTAAACAAGATCATCTATGAATTTAGAATGCATACAGTTGTAAGTGGGCAAAACGTTTCAATCAATATATTTCATAAATCGATTACTGTTGTAAAGTAAATTCAGGAGACTAATACTATGCGGAAATAAACCGGCTCACCGCGGCTTAACAATATTTCCAGATATCGAAAAATTACGCTCAGACTCCGCCGATATAGCTGGTACACCCAAATATTTCATGGCCAAACTAAACAGCTGAGGATAGACTGCAGAAAGATTTTTTCATAATGTTCAATGTACCATATAATGATCGATTTGTAGTGCAGCCTTAAAGGAATCAATTTGCAGTGAAACCTCCCTTGGGCGGACACTCAACGGCAGTCAATTTTTGTCCGCCCAACAGAGATGTCCCCATAAGGGAGTGGGTAGGTATTTTATAAATCTTTTAATGCTCACCATTTTTTCATTTAAATAAAATATACTTACATATATAACATTCATCAAACAAGATATGTGTATATTTATTACTTCCAAACTTTATACAAAATAGAACAGTTAGACGTATTTTGGAAAGTTTGCCTCGACGACATACCTCGTTTTTTAGAGCCAAGGTTTTGTTTGGCAAAGCTCTGAAGAAGGGGCCTGTCTCGTCAGCATTATAAATATCCCTAGGGCTATATCCAATCAGCATTGATTGTAGTTTTCCCAAAATTTCTTCACATCTAGCATATCAGCAGCAGCACTTCCACCGCAAATGTACCGAAAAGGTATGTTATGTCTAATACGCCATTTTTGTAGCCAGCCGTTAGAACCTACGAAATCATTGACACCGAGTTTTAAAGCTATTTCTTTATCCGTTTCTTGTATTATTGGCCCAGATATGGTCCAATTTCATGAAGGACCTTTTACTTTCAACATTGCTTCCAGACATCCATTTCCCAATTTTAAAACCGATAACAGAAATCGGATTAATTTTCTATAAACTTTACATACATAATTAGGTCTATTTTTATTCGCTAGAAAATGATTTAACACACGGCAAATAAATTGAAGTTACATACATGGCATAGTAAAACAGGCAATAGCACGGCGGCCATGTTGGAAATTGTTTCTCTAAAACATCAGAACAACAAAGCACATGTTAAAATGTAAACAAACCGATTGCAGGCAAGTTTGACAGTTTATCAAAAATTAAAATGAAAAAAATCTAATCAGCTGTTAAGACGATATTACCTGAATAGGTATGTCATGGTTACATATGTTTCACGATTACCTTTCGGCTAATGTACCGGAACTGTTTTCCTCACTCGCGTGTACGATCTCAGTTTTATCTTTTAAGTTCAGGTTTGACCTCGCCATCGTTTAAGTGTTTGCACTATCACCCAACATAATTCACTGAGCAAACCAAACTAGGCATGCACTTTAAAAAAATATTTTAAAGAAACACGGGGGATCCCCTTTTTCATTTATATACATAGTATGTACACAACCAATACGACGCTTTTAAACTTCTTTATAAATGTAACGAATGTTTCGTTGGCTCGTTTTATATTGTTATATAAACCTATATCTTGTCAGCCTATGAGGAGTTCGCGTCCGCCTAAGAGAGGTTTTTGTTTGATTTGTTATGAAATTAAATCTCTTTGTCCGTTGACAAGAGGCTCGCGTTCGTTCAATATAGGTTTTTGGTTCAGTTTTATAGCAAATGACTGTCCGCGTCCGTCCAAGAGATATTTCGCCTAAGGGATGGAAATTTGTTCTAAAAATTGTATTTTAAACTTGGTGAATAAGAAAATGTCCGTCCAAAGGAGGTATCCGTCTAATAGAGGTATGCGCTAGGAGAGGTTTCGTTGTATTTGTTTGGTTTTTCCAGTCGAATAAAAATTCCATATCCGTAGACTCTATCTGTCTTGATATTGATCTTGTTATCAAAATTCCGCCCCCAACTTATTCTTTTCGCACTTATTTTCGAAAAAAAAAAAAACAATTTAAAAACATAAAAATCAAAAGCATTTTTGTAAGAAAATTTACTTTCAATGAACGAATCTGCCAATAAAGAAATCCGTCAGAATTTTTTATTTTCGGCCAACCTGTTCTGAATACCTTCTAAAGGAAATATTTGTAGACTGTCAGTTTGAATAGGATTAGAACATACTGTAATTGATATTAGAAGCGTGGGGCAGTTGAGCAGGTAAACAGATTTGGTATCGTGGAGGACAGACCACATTCCGGGCAAACATTCGGGTTTGGGTTGAGTCTGGATAATTAAGAATTTTATCCAGATAGAAGTTGGGCCAGAGTTTTCTCTCCGTAGCTGACAAAAGAGTTTACAGACTTTGCGTGCATGCTGTTGAAGGCCTGCCGGTGCAACTTTGGAGCTATTACGGATCACATTATAATGCAAGCGGGTAGGTAGAGAAACTTTACCGAAAAAAAAATTGCCATGTAAAGAGACATTTCCCAATGTTATTATCAATGTAAAGCACAGTTTTTGTAATTTTTAATCCAAAAAACGGCAAATTTTGCACGTTTTGTGTTACTTTTACGTAAAAAATATCAATTTGATACTTCAATGTAAAACATTGTAATGTTAATTAGCAATGTTAAAATCACATTGCAGTCTTTACATATGAATTTACCCTTACAATGTTAGAATTGATCTGAACGCTATTAGACAGGTACCAGTTAAATGGTAAGCCAGATAACCTCTCGGCCTGACTTTTGTTTGCGTTGTTTTTGTTTTGTGTTTGCGTTTGTTTTCTCAATTAGTTTCTGAAGAGCAGTGTGCCAAATCTAGCCATGTGTTTGCTGTGCGTGTGCACACGTACAGTATATGGCATCCCTTTCTATCGCATGTAAAACCACATATATCTGCACTCTTCACTCTCATTATCCATAGTAAAAAGTTTGATTAGCAGTAACAATGCCACCGCTAATGGTTATGAGTATGGCAAACATGCGCCAGGCCTAATGGTTATGAATGGCGGAAACTTCAAATATAGCAAACAATGAAAAGACAATTATTATACTTTTCATGAACATGAAATTTTATTATAACTTTGGTCCGATGTTTGTAAGTATGAGAAAAAGAACAGATAGACCCACCAATAAGTATACCTAAATGATCAGGGCCATGTCCGTCTGTCCGTCTTTCTGTTTGAACGCAAACTAGTCCCTCAATTTCTGAGATATCTCGATATAATTTGGTCTGGGGCCGCCATTTTGTAATATATTACTCATTTGTGGGAACCAACTAGATTGGAGCAATACAACGCATAGCTCCCATACAATCGATAGTTTCGATAAATGGGTTTTGGGCTAGAAATTTTGCAATTAAAAAGCTAGGAATGTAAAATTTTGCAAGTTTGGTACTTATTATATATGTAATGTGTGTAGTGAAAATCAGCCAGATCGGACCTACATAACATGTAGCTCCTATGCAATCGATTGTTCCGAAAAATGGGGTTTGGTCTATGTATCTTTAAATAATCAGTTTTGCAGAGTTTTTACTAATGGTGAGTAAGGAGCGGACACTTAAAACCGTGATGCGTATTCATGAAAGGTATAAAGTCTTCGGCACAGTCGAAGACAGACCTTCCTTACTTCTATGTATTATTAGATTTGGTTTTTAATGTTTAATATAATTGAAAATTACAAAATCTTCAGGTTCACAATAGTCAATAAGTTCTATAAATACATATTTATATCACTTAACACTACAAAATATAATTATACTCCTTTTGAAAATTCCTTTGCTCGTCCATCTGAAAATATAAAATTTTAGGTTCATAAATATATAAACCAGGACTTGACTTGGTAAATAACAATAATTAGCACTATATACTTGCCTTATCTGGGCGTATTAGTGGCAATTTCACTGCAAAACTCATTGTTAAACATTTTATAAATTTTTTTAACTACGCACTTA
Organism: Merzomyia westermanni; assembly: GCA_949987695.1. Lineage (NCBI taxonomy): Eukaryota > Metazoa > Arthropoda > Insecta > Diptera > Tephritidae > Merzomyia > Merzomyia westermanni. The sequence goes on from OX465291.1 coordinate 78,722,069, forward strand.
CATTTTGCTCACAATATGAAAGAAGATACACAAAGAAAAAGAAAAAGTTGACAGAAGCCCTGTGGGGAAAATCTCTAGTTCTGAACTGCTGAGCATCTGGTGAGTTTCGAACCACAAGTAATTCGCCTTCAATCTCTTTCACATGTAATCAACTGGCGAATTTAACATGGCGATGTCCTGGGCCGCTGCATTACCTTTTCGACAGTCCCGTTAAAAATTCGACAGTTGGGATGTAGTTCGTTTATTGCTAATATTGCTCTAGTTCTGAATTATTTCCAAATTCTGAAGTTTGGATGTAGTTAGTTTAGAATTAAAAAAAAAAATATTTGGAGAAGCCTTCCATGGTAGAACTACACTCGGAGATTTTTGCCAAATGGCTGCCTACGGTCGCGACCCCCGTTTTAAAAAATTTTTTCAAACCAGTTTTGATGTAACCTTTCCCAGGACTCGAATCTTGGACCTTCGGCGTGATAGTCTAGCAACACTACCGGCACACTATTGCGGTTAGTTTATGCACGGCTAATAATTTGAGCCTACATTTTAAACCATTCTATCATAATCTATACATATGTAACCTTTACTCACACTATGTATGCATGCGCCGTAGCTGAGTGGGTAGAGCACTCGATTCTGATGCGGGATTCGCCTGTTCGAATCCTACCAACTGATAGTTTTTTTTTTTTGTTTATTTATGATTTCAAATTTTAACCTTTCTTAAGAACGTTACAAGATCAAAACATATTTCCAAATACGAATCTAAATTTTATCAAACTTTAATGATTACACAACTGCCGGTTTCGAACTAGTGAAAATCTAGTTACTATCTCACTATTTCTTATTAGCCACTTTATCTCTAGTTCTGAACCAGAAATTATTCTCTCCTAGTTACTGAGTTCCCCACAGGGAAGGCTTTGTGTGTATGTTAGTAATTTACAATTTTTGCTTGCATGTATTAGTGAGTGTGGTTACCCTATAAAAAACCATGGAGCATCAGAGTACTCCAACACTTATCCTCATTCATATAAAAAAGGTGGTCCAATTTACATAGTGATGTCCGGTGATTGGATCACCTAATCCTACTCGGAGTACCATTTACTTTGCTTCCGAATAGTCTATAGGGCACCTACGTTGAAGTACTTTGAAAATGCTTCAATCAAATGGAGTATTCTTTGGAGTATGAAGCGGAGTATTTCCGTTTTTTGCAGGGTAGGCCCGTCCAGTAGGGAAGTAATGAAATAATAACATTGAAAATGTTGAATATACATGCTAGTTAACAGGTGCGATGTTACTTTTACATGAAAAATGTCAAATCTGTCGGTAATACAAATCTAAATTGCTAAGAAACAATGAAAGAAAGACATTAAAAAAGGTAAACTTGAAATTTTTATTTGCACTTTTAGCGAGATGACGTCAAATAAATAATTGTTGTAACTTGCAGTGATAACACGCTACTTTGTTGTTTGTCTGGTATAGTGTGTAACTACTACGCCTCATGGAATCAGAAGGTCACCAAAATCATCGCTTATACTGATGACATCTGTGTCATTAAGAGGGGAAAGTTTCCGCAAACCTTCGCAATTTAATGGAGGGGCACTATCCAAAATATCACACTGGGCCATAACCTCAGGTTTGGAAGTTAACCCGGATAAAACCGAGCTTATCCTTTTCACGAGGAGGTACAAAATACCAAGTCTAACACCGCCAAGAATTGGTGGTACATCTTTAGCGTTTAGCGATGAAGTCAAGTATTTAGGAGTCGTTCTAGATAGGAAGCTCAGAAGGCCGCAGCGGCAAGCCCAGAAGGCCGCAGCGGCGTTGTTTACCTGCAAGAGGGCAATTGCTACCTCCTAAGGGTTCTCCCCTCAATCATGGGCACTAACCCCACAGTAGGCACTGACTTATGTACGTCAAAGAACGTATTCGTTAAGAACTATGTAGTAGACATACCATCACGACAAGACTGGAGTATGAGGCAGCATACGGTCCCGGGTGAAACCAACATATTCACCGATGGCCCTACGCTTGATGGGAAGATGGGAGCGGGCATATTTTCACCGGATCTGGGTCTAGAGGTCTCTTTCCGCCTTCTTGATCATTGTAGTGTGTGCCAAGAGGAAATGCTGGGAATACACAGGGCTGTGAACCGTCTTGTGTCTATGCCTAAGAATGGCAAACGGGTTTTTATTTTCTCAGACAGCCAAGGCGCACTACAGGCCTTGGACTCATTCGTCGACAACACTAAATCGGTCACTTATTGCTGCAGATCTCTTAACGAGATGATATTGAAGGCAACTGCGGAGCAGACGAGGCACTACCGACCCTATTCTTCCGGGAAATGATTCGGTAGGTATACCCATGGCCACTTTCAGGCTTCGTGTGAATACAAGCACTATAAGAAATGCAAATGAACTATGGGCATCCATCTCATCGTGTAAGACATCCAGGCTAACTTGGACTTCATATGATAAGGGGCGTACAAGGGTGCTACTGACCCTACACAAACCGGGTTTAGCATCCTTTACAAGGGTTCTAACAGGGCACTGTTTAATAGGCACTCACGGTGTTAGAATGGGGGTAACGACCTTCGATTATTGTCGCAGCTGCAGATGTACCGAAGAGGATAGCGTCCAGCACCTCCTTTGTCAGTGTCCAGCAGTCAGCAGACGGGGGTTGGCCGTTCTAGGTACACCGTTTTTACACGACCTCACTGAGGTCTCAACATGTGAAGTCAAGACTTTAACGAAATTTATTAATTCCACGAAGTGGTTGGACACTTCGTTGTAGGCATGGAAGGGGTTTATTGAGACCGTATAGGGTATCACAACGGGCCCATTGGTGGCCTAAGTGTCGGGCTGTTTCCTTGGTGTTTCAGCTCAGCCCTTGCAACCTAAAGTAACCTATAGAGTGTACATTATTAATTATATATATGCGTTGTTCAATAAACATGGAGGAAGATATATTATTCCCAGCAAGTGAAAATTCGACAAGGATTTCTTTTTATATTGAGCATCCAGTGGACATTGCGCAAGTCATAGAGGTGTCTGAATTTTTATTTACATTTTTTAATTGATATATATATCTTTCTTTTTAGAGCGATTATTATTATGAAAGAATGTACCCTAGCACAAGGGACCATTTATTAAACAAATGGAAAACCGTTCAGTTAAATTGTGTAGCCTCTATAGAACACATATTGAGGATAAACAATATTCAGAGTTATTACAGCTCCTGAGCCCTGACGTGGCTAATTTACCCTATGTATTGGACAAAAGTTATCAAACTTACAAGAGTTTTATGTGTGTTGTGACGATACATTATACAAGTGTAGTTCTTTTGTAGCAGCCTTAGATGTGTGCTTTAAAACTTATAAAGGTTTTCATCTTAACTACCCACTGAATCTGTACTCATATGGTATTTTTTACAGAAGCAAGTTTATGAAATATGCACACCTTTCGATATTCATCGTTCAGCTTTATTAGAGTTTATAAAGCTTTTTTTAAAATAGAAATGGACTCCAAAATCTCTTGTTTTTTTTGTAGGCAAAATTTTGATGAGTTTGCCAATATTGTACTGCATTTCCGATTGAGCCATGGCTTAAGCCATAATGATAGTTTTCAGTGTACTTTTACGCATTGTGACCAACTCTCTTTCAACTTGTCAGCTTTTCGAAAGCACTCTAAAAAACACATAGAAAGATTAAGTTCTCTACATCTAAAGCTAGTTTATTCAACATCATTTCCTCCACTTGCAAGTAATTTAACAAATGTGGGGCCTCTTCAAGCTGACTTTCAACATATAACGAGAACATGTACTTTTCCTCAGATAAAATTGAGCTATTACAGACATTTGAACCATTCACAATGCCTTTACATTCAAAGACAAATATTAGAAGGAAAGATGTGTTATTTGTTCAGCAAGGCTGAACTTCAAATATAACACAGGCTATTGAGTCTAGAGTTGTTAATCACATACTCGTAGCCGCAAAAGAAACGTTTATAGAATTCATGTATTTCTGCAATAATCCTTTTGAAAAAATTAAATCGGAATACAAATTAATACAAACCCTCTGAATCAGATAATTTTGCAAGCCAAAACTCTTTAACATTAATAACGACATTACTGAAGGGTGTAGGTACAATGACTATTGAATTTCAGTTTCGTAAAGTTTTTGAATTTTGTGAACTCTAGGTCCTTTAAATATATAGTTAAATTTTACTCTGGAAAAACAATTATACCATTTTTCATTTATTCATACAATTTTGAAATAATCAATCCGTTAGGCAGTCATTCTAATACTGATTTAATTTGTGGTGCAGTGTGACCAGGAGGTCAATTCTGGTTTTGCGTTATCCTGAAGTGAAAAGTAAGTACGTCAACTCACCACGATTTTCGATTCTCATTTTACTTTAAATTTTCGATTTGAAGTGAAGTGAAAAAATTGAACGCTTATATAAATTTGGCGTTAACGTAAAATTTAAAAAAAATTCGAACATCGCATTTTTTACAAATTTAAAGGCTTTCAATGATAAATATTACTTCAACTCTTACAATTCTATAATAAACTATCATTTAGCAAAAACAACTTGTGTCAACGACATTGGAAATGTTCTTCAACAGTTTTCACCGCAAATATCAGAATCTCATTTTAGAGCGCAGTGAAGTGAAGAAAGGACAGCGTCATGTGATAACTAAAGTGAAGAATTTTTTTCACTTCACGTTAACGCACAACCAGAACTGACCCCCAGGTTAGCCCTTTCGATGCTAGACTAAGCCTTTTTTTTGTCCTTTAGCCTCATAATTTTGGTTTTAGCTTAGTGGCTTCTTTCTAGTCTTTTTTTACTCCAAACCCTTATGCTCCCCCCACCATATTTTTCATACAACTTCGAGGAATATATAAAATTAAAGTTGAATATAGGTAGTATTGATGACGAAATACAAAAAAATTCTTCGTAAAAATTGTCAGCTACTTTTAATGGAGTTGATAACTCAATTGCGACATCGCCTACCTGATAATATGAACTCTTTACAAAAGATAAATTTGTTTCAGTTGATAATTCTTTGAAAGTTACAAAGCCGAACGTATTTTCTCACTTTCATAAAGAAAAGTCTAGGTATTCTGCAAAACAAGTAGCATTGACTGAGCTGCAGTGGCGAGAAAGCTAATAACCGTACGGTGGAAAAATGTGACCTCTACCATTGAATTTTGTGCGGAAGTCCGAGAACATAAAAACTCATTAAACGAACCCGCTTTTTTTAAACTGGTCGAATTTAGTGCCATGAACATTTTAAAAACTAAGTTAAGGAACAGATTAAAAATTAAAATGCTTAATTCGCTGCTTAATATTAGATGTTCGTTAAAACGCTTATGCAAATGTTGCACTGATTTTGAAATTACCGATGACCTCATCTTCATGATAAATACACAAACTTTGTACGCAGACTCAAGCTCTTCTGATTCATCAGACTAAGAAAATATTATATAATTAGTTTGTATTAATTTTTCTATAGTATGTATTTCTTTGAAAAAATTCCTAGTCAAGGAAAATGTGCCTGATATGTGTTGAAACAAGAATAGTTCCTTTAAGTTATGTCTACAGCTTTATATACAAATTGTTTAAACTAAAATACAAAAATTTTAAATGGATTTGGTAAAAAAAAATGTCTGACTTTTGTTTAGCTTCTTTGTTTTTAATTTTAGCCTTTTTAACCTTTTTTTTTGCCGATTAGCCTCTTTTTTTCTATCACCTGGTCACACTGTTGCGGTGTATAGCTTCCCAACACTGCCGCAACATTCTTGTCAAATTTAGATTACATATTTATTGCAGGGTATTTTAAAAGCTTTGATCAAAAAGTGTATCGTAATGATTCATCTTTGAGAGATTTATTTTTTAAATTTAAGGATCTCGAAGAAAACGGGTTATTAATAAACACACACACGAATTCCACGCGAATTCATTCTTGCTATGTGAAATGAAATTCTCGGATTTACTTCCTTGGTTCAAATTATTTTTGTCGTTTCTGCAACAGACATAAGAAAGATGTGTGTTATTATTTCGTAGATTACCCAGACTTTTATAGAAGTGAAGAGAATTATAATGCAGACTTACCGACGCAAATTTCAAACCTGCTGGTATGAAAACTAACTGCGATCTTTTCGAGAGAATATGCAGATATGACATATGTGAACTTTTGAACTATTTTATTTGCAAAGAAAAGATGTTCTCACTTGAGACCTTTAACTACAGCAAACAAATGTTTAATAATGGAGAAACTAAAAATCTTCAATCTTTCTCCCCCTTTACACTTACATAGTACATTTAAAACGTCTGTACGTGAAATAATGTGATTTATGCCTTTCTTTCCTCTCATTATTGGATAATGCATTCCTATAGGGCATCGAGTTGGCAACTATTACCCAATAGAACTTGAATCGAGATCTCCCCAAGCGATGAATAAGAGAGTACTCTCTTTGACATCTTTTTGGAACAATAGAAGACATTTTTTCGTTTTCTGCTCTTATGCTAATCTTTGTGGATGACTAGGAGAGATATCCCCAAGCATCCGTTCCGATCAATAACATAGATTTCTACACTCTATGCCCCGATTTCACTAATTTTGGAGTAACAGGGGAGAAGCTATTAACAAAAGACAAGTAAGGAAAGGCCTGTCTTCGGGTGTGCCGAAGGCTTCATACTTTTACTTTGAATACGCATCACGGTTCTAAGTGTCCGATCCTTAGTTATTTTACGAATAATAGCCTGAACCCAATTTATCGAATTAATCGATTGTAATTGAGCGGCCGCCGTGGTGTGAAGGTAGTGTTGCCGGCCTACCACACCAAAGGTCCATGGTTCGAGCCCTGGTACAGGTAACATCAAAAGTGATTTGAAAAAAGTTTTTCAAAAACGGCGTCGCCCCTCGGCAGTGGTTTGGCAAACTCTCCGAGTGTATTTCTGCCATGACAGGCTTCTCAGCAAAAATTCGTCTCCTTTGTATATGCCGTTCGGAGTCGGCAAAAAACTGTACGAGTACGTCCCACCAAGTTGTAGGGAAAATTCAAATCGGCACCACACAAATTGGAAGAGAAGCTTGGCGCAAAAATCTCTTAGGAGGTTTATGATGATATACCTGTTGTATATCGCGCCATAGAGAGAGAATTGAGCTATATGTTAGTTGGCCCGATTTGGCTGATTTTTATTTACCACGTTACGTATCTTATATATAAATAGACAAGATGAATGCAATGTAGAACCGTTTTCTGCTAAACTATAATTCTAAGGTATACAAATTATATATGTATAGATAGGAAATTTTGAGATGTACTTTTATCCGTAAATAAAAAAAATTAAAAAAATCATTTTAATATAAAAAATTTAACATAAAAGTCACACCACTACACATTTACTTATTCACACTATAGACACGCTGTGTGTGTGTACTTGCTTTTTGTGTACTATGCTGAATCGTGAGCATGGCCGAGGAGTTGCTTTGTAGGAAAAAATTAAGAGCCGTAGTAGTGTGAGTAGACTTGCCATGCATGTTTTTGTGTTATTCGTGTGGTCGGCTCTCACTGTGAGTGCGAAGAGTTGGCAGTGGACCCATGAAAAATAAGTATTCGCACTATAGATGCTCTGCTGTGTCATGCATTTTTGCTTTAGTTGTTGTTATTGTATTGATTACTGGCTACGATGCCCAGTGTCAGCTGCTCTCCTTAGAGCACGAAAAGTTGCTTTGTTGGATACATTAAACAAGCAATGTAAAATATGAGCAAATATGTAAAATTCATTGCTGATACCTACAAACAGGGTTTACAAAAATAAAATAAATGATTACTCATAAAGAGTATTAAACACCGAAGAAAATTAAAGGAAAATAGAGGAAAGGAAAAGAATTGAAAGGAAGGAAAATTAAAGGAAAGAAAAGGAAAAGGAAAGGAAGGAAAGGGAAGGGAATGGAAAGGATAGGAAAGGAAGGAAAATTAAAGGAAAGAAAGGAATGGTAAGGAAATGAAAGGAAGGGAAGGGAAAGGGAATTAAAGGAAAGGTAAGAAAACGAAGGGGAAAGAAAGAAAATAAAAGGAAGGGAAGGGAAAGGAAGTTTGAGGAAAGTAAAAAATAAAATAAGAGAGTAAAAAAGAAATCAAGGAAAATAAAAATATGTTAGAGGAAAGGAACGACATAGAAAGGAAGAAAAAAAGGCGGATAAAACATACCTACAGCAAAAAAATAAAATAAAATAAAGTTTATTGGTTGAATTTCAACCACTGGGCGAACTCTAGTATACATAATATGTCCTAAATCTTCGAAATTTTACGTTCCTATGTTTTTAATTGCAAAAGTTATAGGCCAAAACCCGTTTATCCGAACAATCGATTGTATGGGAGATATGCGTTGTATTGGTCCGATCATGTTAGTTCCGACAAATGATTAATATATTACAAAATGGCGGCCCATACCTAATTTCAGCCAGATAACTCTAAAACTGTGGGACTAGCTTGCGTTCAAACAGGCTATATCGACTCAGCTCATTGCTCTGATCATTTCGGTATACTTATTGGTGGGTCGATCTCTTCTTCTCTCATACTTACAAACATTAGACCAAAGTTAAAATACCATTTAATGTCCATGAAAGGTATTATTACTCCCTGCTATATATTTTTGGAGCGAAAGTAGAGATTTTTCCAATTTCTAATCCAAGCTAAGAGGTTTTGAGTAAGCCGAATTTCTCTGCCAACAAAAGAACCAAAATGTTCAACAAATAAACAGGTGATCAATAGTGAGACGTAAAAGAGGTCGCATCCATGGATAAGACATTGACTGGCACTTTATTATATTTTACGACTATTAAATCGATACTGGCCTTTCACTCTGGTATGGAAAATTTCACAATTAAAATATGTAGCTTTACAGAGGCCTCTCGGCTGGAATCGATAAAAATGGTTTCTTCTTCAAACAAGGTCTGTAGTTAGCTCCAATCAATGGGGGAAACTAAAGAGTATACCACCACAAATTGGAAATGAAGCTCCTCCATAAAAATTGTCACAATTGCCTTATTACTTTTTTTTACGTAGTGGCTTATATGTAGTTAAAATATCTTAAACTTTAATAGTGGGGGTGTTACATACTTATTAAATTTGTAAACAAGAATAAATGTAAAAATATGAATATGTTTATGATGTATTATAATTATTTGGTTGTTTGTCGTATTGGTAGAAGATATTTCCGACTCTCTTTTCACATCAGCTTTTTCATATATAAGGCGTTATTTGAAAATTTAGTCTTTGTGAGGTACTGTTAAGAGCATCGTCAAAATTGTATATTCTTTGGTTGTATATGAATCGGAATCGTTGCACTGTTTAGGTCCTGTGAGATGAAACCATTTGCTTTTCTATAGGCCAAAACTTTTTTGTAAACAAATTGAACTTATTTCATTGAGGTATTGATTTTATACGGGCCTTACTATAGTGAACTCTCAGTTACTGTGCCAGGTGAAAACTCCTTAAAACCTTGCAAAAACCTATAGTTTTGTGATTTCATCGAAGGATACCTGTAAAGATAAACCGCCTTTTAAGTGAAAATATCTCCCACTATATGATTTTGCTGAACTTTGCTTCTAAGCACTACCAAAAAAGCTATGGCCCGATGATGGGACCATTGATATATATAAACAAGTAAGGAAGTCTAAGTTCAGGTGGAACCGAACATTATATACCTAGTAGTGATCTATTATGGCATCCCAATTTACGCAGATCTTTTTTAATACTTTCAGTTAGTATTTGCGTTCAAATAGACAGACGGACCGACAGACGGACCGACAGACAGGCGGACGGAGAGACGGGCATGGCTAAATCGACTCCGCTCATCGTGCTGATCATTTTAGTGAACTTTTTTGTTCTTCTGCTCATACTTACATACATTTAATTTTTATGAAAGGTATGAAAATCAAAAAAGGTATATAACTTCGCTATTGCAGTGGGCTATGAACTACGTGCCCGAATATTTTGTTTGTGTGTTTTCCGCTTTGGCAAATTCTTGGCAGGAGTATAATACATACCACTAAGAAGCAGCTGACCAATTTTCATTTAAACATCAAGATTGAATTATAAGTGATTTACTTTGAAAATAGCAGAAATTGTATGCTGAAAAGTGGGCGGCGCCACGCCTACTTTTTTAAAATTGAGGAAAATTTGATTCGATTGATATAACTTGCTTAGTTGTAGAAATATCTCTTCTTAAATTTAAAAAAAAAATTTTCAGAACTGTATTAAAAAACTGGGCGTGGACATTAACCGATTTCGCCAATTTTTACAACAAACAGTTATCTTTATATATTGAACATTATCACCAAATTTTGATTGACAAATCAATTTTTGGCGGAGTTATGGCATAAAAAGTTTTCTAGAACAATCCGCTATAAAAGGGGCGGGGCCACGCCCATTTTCGAAAATTTGTATTTTTTGCATTTCTTAGTTTACGGAAACTTTAAAAGTGAAATATAAATGATGTAAAGCAATTTTACGCAAAGTTATTGCCTATTTAATATATCTACGATTCTCTTCAAAATCTTTCATATAAAAGTGGGCGTGGACCTTAACCGATTTCGTCCAGTTTTTCGTCGAACATTCCTTCCATACCTGGAAACCTGCGTGCCTGATTTCATTTCGATATCTTGAACGGTGTTTGATTTATGATTAATAACTTTTCTAAATTTGACTTAATCAAAAGTGGGCAGTGCCACTCCAATTTTCAAACATTTATTTTATGCCTCAATCTCAATGTATACTCCAAATTTTATCCTTATAAGTGTATTATGAACTGAGTAATCACTTTTTTTTGTGTTTTCAAAAATATTCTATATATAAAAAGTGGGCGTGGTTATAATCCGATTTCGCCCATTTTAAATAGCGCTTGGAGATGAGTACCAAGATATCTTAAAATTTACCCAAATTATCGTGTTCACAGTCGGACGAACGGACATGGCTTAATCAATTTCTCTTTTCGTCCTGAACATTTTTATATAAATAAGTCAATATCTATCTCGATCCGTTTATGCCGTTACGTACTGCCGTTAGGCGACTAAAGTTAATATACCTTGTTTGCAAAGCACTACTAGGTATAAAAATAGTGGTGGTAAATTTATGTACTAAAACGTACTTATTTTGCGAAAAAAACAATACTTTTGCGGATACAACATTTGCTCCACATTTTCAGATAGCTGGATGACACAATAAAGAAGAAATTTGAGCAAAACAACTGACACCTTACTTTACTTTGCGTACCTGGAAAATACACCCGTACACACCATTTCAGATAGCGTCTGTCTTCTTCTGTCTGTTTTCTGTCCCTTTTTATTTACTTCACCTTGTTTATTACACTATGCAATCGTATAAATATGAGAAATAAACACAATCCAGTAAAACTTAAAGCGAGATCTCCCCAAGCGATGAATTAGAGAGTACTCCCCTTAACATCCTTTCGGATCAATGACAGGGATTTCTACACTCTGTGCTCCCATTTTACTAACCTCGGAGCAAGAAAAGAAACAAAATTTTAACAAATGGAAAAAAAAATTTTAAAAAAAGAAAAAGCTTCAATTGTAGAAATATGAAAATCAAAAACAATTTAAATAAAGATTTAAATTAGAATAACTATTGTTTTCCATAATCCCATATATGCGGATATAAGAGGTATTTCTGTATGAGTTCTATTCCATTTCTTACATTCCTTTATTTGCTTCCATAGAAGGCTTGAGGCATGATTCTTCAAAGATCTTTCATTTGTCTTTTAAGAGGAATATAAAATGTCTCCCTCATAACTTTCCTGAGAGGTTTTCTGAAATTCTCCAAAGCTACCCCATTACTCGACTACGATTTATAAAAAAGTAATAACAAAAACTCCATTATGGTTTTTTGGGAGGTGAAAGGGAGTTTTTATATTACTCGCCCTCCTAGGACATGCAATGTTAAAAGGGAGAAATAGCCAAGTTTTACTTACATGTCGCCAAATAAGTCGATAACTTAATTTCAAGCAAAACGAAAGCTAAAAAAATTACGGACAATGTTCTTTTAACGCTCATATGTATTTAAAAGGTGTTCTGAACATACTACATAACATGGATCAGGGCTCCCTTTGGGATCGGACTAGGGCAAGTTTTTGGTTTCTTGGCAATAACTTTTCACGAAAAAAATATTTCTTTTCCGCTTTCGATTATTGATACGGAGGTCAAAACGCGTCATTTGATACCTTTCCCGATATTTTTGGAGGTGTTTTAACAGTTACCATATTTAATTCCAGGCATGATAAATCTTTGGATTCAGGTCGATTTTGATTTACAAAAATATTTATAGAAAAAAAATCGAATTTTCTTTAAATATTTCAAAATTGTTGGCAACCGTTTATCAATTTCTTTGCAAAGGGGGATCGATCCCCCTTCGTCAATGAACTACAATTTTTTTATCTATTGAATAACACAATACCATTTTATGCTTCTGATTTATAATTTTCTTATTTTACTAATGACAAAGGGCAGTTTTATGAATATATGAAATGATAGGTTAGTGGATTATACATTTGAATATTAAGCCTACATACATATAGGCTTCTTTTCAAACCCTCTACAAAATTCACAAGGATTTCAAGACGATAAAACCGGTTTCGAGGTATGCGTACACATTGATTCTGGTAGTAATATAATAACAGATCGAAATAATACCGTAATTTTCGAGGTCTGGTATTGCTGAGCTAACACTCTACTCCCTTATCTCTCACGTCTTTAAAAATCCGAATTCAAGCGGTCTGAAAGTACTGGAGTAGGCAGACTCAATAATTTAGTCAGAGCACATAACGGCGAAAAAATAGATGGTGACGAGAGTGTTTACACATTTTTTATAAAAGTATATCCCATTATCTAATAAAAAACATTCAAGAACAAATTTCAAACATTGTTCAAAACCAATGTGAATTTAACCCAGTTTTATCAAAATTTTACACTTTTTAATCCGAATTTTTATAAAAAAATTGGATTTGCAGTTTTATGACCTATTAAATTTTAGTATTTATAATAAAGTGCCAGGGTGAAGTTGGTAGAAAATAGTGCCAATTATGGGCATTTATTGGTAAATTTATGGTGTCAGTTTTGTTATGCGAAAGGATCAAAATTTAAAAAATTTCAACATTTTCTCTATTGCTCAGTGTTATAAAATTCTTAGGTCAATATTAAAAATAATTTTTTTTTTAAATAATAAACGCAGTCTTTAAGTATCTTTGTTAACACAATGCGTTCTGCCTTTATGTAATGAACTTCAACCAATAAAAATAGACTTAGGGGCTTGTAGTGGATTTCGCAAAAAACTTAGTACTGGAGTTACGACGTATTCGTTCCGACAAACATGACTTTGAAAAATTGTTCAGAACTTGTGACATGGATATTGTAATAAAATAGAACCGATTAAAATTTAGTCAAAGTCTGCAACATGTAACCTAGATGTTTATTTCAAGATTACTGTTCTTTATCCATTCATATATCGATCATATAATAATGGAAATAGATAGTCGATTCACTCAACATAAAACTATCTTCAGAGATTTCGCTGAATTTTATGAACCACTTGTTCAAAACCAAAATATAGTGGCCGAAGCCCATTTATGGAGAAGGTTCTTAAAATTGACATAATCTTCCGATAAAGCCTGCGTTTTACGCACTTCAGAGCTGCGACAAAACGTCATTTCATAACTTATACAAATTGCTACAAATTTTTTAAACTCTCCCGTTTCCACTTCTACAGTAGAACTCACCTCTTCAACCCTTCTTCTTCTTTAAAATCCGCTTAATCGCCTAAGCGATTTTACCCCTTTGCCATAGCTGGCTACTCGTTACGTCTTTCTGCCAATTGGAAACACCACGGGGTCACAAATCGGTCTCTACTTCGTCCATCCATCGGAGTGGTGGTCCCCCTCTTCCTCTGCTTCCATCAGTGGGTGCCGGTAAGAATACCTTCTGGGCCGAAACATCTTCATTCATTCGCACAATATGGCCTAGCCAATTAAGACGCTGGGCTTTAATTGGTTGGGCTATGTCGGGGTCAGCATATAGCTCATACAGCTCATCATTAAATCTTCGAAGAATCTTTCTTTCGAATACTCTCAGAGACGCCTCATCAGATGTTGCCAGTGCAAGCTTCTGCAACATAAACCAGGACGGGTACGATAAGTGACTTAGAGAGTGTTATTTTCGTTCTTCGAGAGAGGACTTTACTTCTCAATTGCCAACTCAGTCAGAGGTATCACTTGCTTGCGTGAGTGATTCTTCGTTGGATTTCTAGGCTGACATTATTGTTGGTGTTAATGCTGGTTACCAGGTTAAAAACTCTAACATTTTCTTTGCGACGTCCCCAAATCCTGGCTACGCCACTGGTCAAAAGTATTAAAGAAACGGCGTATGGACAATGAGTAGGCCTCTAATAAAAAGTTAACTAATTTACGGATTATATTTATTGACTTATGTTTTATTATATTTTTATTGCCAGCTTTACCTGAAATCCGTTTTTAGGTGAATAATGAAACACGAGGAATAATGATGCGAGGTGGATCGCATGAAACAAATTCAATGGTAGAAGAGTTTATGCTGTTAGCGAATTGTACTGCTGCAGAGCATATATGTACAGAGTCATCCACGTCCAGCGCCTAGCAACCTCGAGGCACTTATTAAAGCACCGAGTCATCAAGGCTTTGAAATAAAAATCGAATCGGGATTAGAGCTGAGCAGTTCATTGCATTCTTGCGTGAAAGCAGATAATGCGTATTTCAATACGATGATACGTATCCTAACGACACGACACAAGACAGTTCAATGCCTAAGTTTCATAGAAAATTATCGATAGGGGTGTCAAAAGGTGCGTCTTCACCACAGCATCAATAATCCGAGGACGGAAATTAAATTATTTATTTCTATTAAGTGACATTTTCATGTGGTAGTTTTAATGTCACATAAAGGGTGTTCCGACGAGTGTAGAATGTGCTCTGCGCTGAAATACGGGATGGCGTAGCCGGTGTTGGACTAGCTAAGGGTTATTTTTATAGCGCGCAGCCAAAGGCCGTCAACTCGCAAAGGTGTTATGCATATAAATACCAGGGATCATACCCCCGGGTTTGAACCGATTTAGGACAATTTTTTGCCGATAACTTTTCACAGAAATAAAATTGTTAATTTCCGCTTTCGAATTATTAAGATCGGCTTCAAGCCGCGTCTTTTGACACCCCTATCGACAATTTTTGACGAAAATTAGGCATTAAACCGTTTTGTAAAATGTTACCGATGGAAGCCGTGTATTTTATTAGTGGTATCGTCCAATCTCAAGTCAAAGTTCGTTTGTGGTACGGGGAGATGGGAAAAAATTTGCAAGAAATTTGCTTTCAGAATCGCTATGTGTATGAAATATTATATTTTCGAAATAAACAAAAATTGCAAATATACTATAAACTCCAATAATGTATTGACATGTGGACAAAATGTCTACAAACTTAAGCTTTTGCTATTCATAAACTCTGAAAACGTTTGCAATAAATTTGGTAATAGTTTACGACCGCCACCGAAGTAGCCCTGTACCACCCTGTACTTTTCACCATCCAAACTCCCAAATTGCTCCTAAAATAAAAAGTGTTATTTCTTTTTAAATTCCTTTTTATATTTTGTAGAACATTTTAAAATAGCACTGAAAGTTGTACTTTTCAGAAAAAAAGTGTAAGTTTGGTACACTTTTCTATTTTTGATAGTTGATTTTCATTACATTCGTGTGGAAATAATATTATTTCGGTGCAATTCTGCCGTAAGTTATATATTAAAATGCAATTTTTTTTTATAGTTCTGATAAATTTAGCTATGCATTTCTTTAACAGGTCTAATCCGCAAATATTTTCGTGTAAGTTTCCACTAATAATTGAGTTTCTGTTATTTTTGAAATTTTTTTTGAATTTCGCAGGATTTCCTGCCCAGCCGTTTATAGCAGAAGTAATATACATAAATAAGTTAGTATATATATTTAGTAGTATAGTACAGGATTTTGTACAAACTATTAACTTCTGTCATATCAGATCATTTAACGCAGCCGTTTCTCGTAGAAGTTAGCTGTTATACAAGGCGGTAAAGTCCACATAAAAATTCTATTGCCATATCAACGCAGTGCTTTATCCTCAGAGTAAGTTGTAACTAAAACCATAAGTGCTGACCTACTCGCTTTTACATAGAAGTTCTAGTTTAACAAATTGTGTGTACCTTGTGGGGAAAATCTGTAGTTCTGAACTGGTTTGCTTCTAGTGCGTTCGCAACACCTACTGCCTTCGATCTCTTTTACATGCATTGAACTTTCGAATTTAACTTGACGATGTCCTAGGCGGAAGAAGTTGTCCCCCCCTGCATTATCTTTCCGACAGTTCTGAACTAGTTAAAAATTGACAGTTTCGATCTAGTTCATTTATTGCTACTATTTCTATAGTTCTGAACCATTTCCACTTGATTTATGCGTACTATTTCGTTGGTTCTAAGCAACTTTAAATGCTAACTTCTCTAGTTCTGAACCATAAATTGTTCTCACTAGTTGCTGACTTCCCCACACGGAAATGTATTAAAATGCGCATATATTTTTTTAGGTAATACTTAATGCGAATCTACTGCGTTCTGTTATCTATCACCAAAAATATGGAAGAGCTTATTTTAATAACATTAATAGGCATACAAAACTTCTAGGACATGCACATGACTCAATTGCAATACAATAATTACCATACAATAATATTTAACTAACCATAAATATAAACATTTTTAACACACGTTTGGGTCAATCGACAATAAGCGAGGTATATGCATGTATACTTTCTGTGTATAAACCACAATAATGCCGTATTGTAGTAACTACCCTGCCGTTAAGCACCAAACTAGTCAGGATACATACCAGTATACAACTAGAATTTTGTGGCTGGTACCGAAACAGTCCAAAAAGGACTAATCTTGGCTGTTTGGGCTTGGTATACACACTAGTTTTGAAGTAGTCTTCAACTAGTTGGTTGGGCTGCAGGGTAACTTACAACTGTTTTAATAAAAATAAGATGTACAACTTTTAAACATGTTCTTTTTTTTGTAGTTTATGTAAAGGGTTTCAACTTCTTTGAAACCTGTGCTCAATCCGCCCGTGTTCTGAATTTCTTAAAATAGATGTAAAAGTTATCGGTGACTTTCTAAGCCCGTAACACAGAAATTTTGGCTGAGCGCGAAAACATAGAAACTGACGAAACTGAGTGGATCCAGATCAACGATCTTTCTGCTGAACATTTGACCTATTCCATTTCTGGAGAAGTGGATTATTTCGAAGATTCTAGCTTTTGTCCCCCGTCAAGCCACGAAAGTAATATAGAAAGCCTAAAAGAAGATGCTTTGGAGTATACGTTGCTGGATATACTATACGAAAACTAGGCCTCAAAGAGTACATAGAAAGTGAGCCATCGAATAACTATGTGCACATATCCATGGATAGCGTTTCAAAAGGCGGACTTCTCAAGCCAAACGCCGACTTCTTAAAACAAATAAAGCTACTGGAGTCAGTTTTAATGAAATGCACAATTTGTTATCATGCTGCGAACAATTGAATATTAATCAAGAATTACAACATCACTGTGTTTTATTTTACTTGGGAACGGATATATATATATATTATGTCCAGACAATTTTTTTTCTTTACTTTGCACCACTTTTCCCGAAAAGAAGGGGTTGAATACTATGTAGTCATCAATGGCGCATTAACCGCCTAAACGGGTATAATATTGCTTACAAACTGTATATTTTTTTCTACTTTAAAGTCTTAATTAAACAGCTTCATCAAATGTAGTTATTCCAATATATTAATACCTTTTTTACAAAACGGAATACATTTTTTCCCCTTTTTCCTCTAAAAAAAATGTATGTATAGCACGATATACAACAGGGACATGATCATAAATCTCCTAAGAGATTTTTGCGCCGGGCTTCTCTTCCAATTTGTGGTCTGCGTATTTTGAATTTTTCCTACAAATTAGCGGGACCTACAGTTTTTTGCCGACTCCGAACGGCATCTACAAAGGAGATGAATTTTTGCTGAGAAGGCGTCCTTGGCAGAAGTCCACTCGAACAGTTTGCCAAACAACTGCCGAGGTACGACCCTGTTTGAAAAAACTTTCTCAATCCACTTTTGATGTTACCTGTCCCAAGACTCGAAGGTTGGACGTTCGGTGTGCAACACTACCGCCACATCACGGGGGCCCCTTCTTCCTCTTCTTTTTAAAAACAGTCATGCTGTGCTGAGTGTCACATTTGAGAAAAACGCTACGTACAAAATCTCTGGTAATTGAGTCATGGTGTGATCTAAGGTATTTGTGTGCAGAACACCTTCCTAAGTTGGCGGCCCTCTGCTGCGATTTAAGAAAATAACCCTTAGTCGGACCAACACCGGCTAAGCGATACCCAGTACTTCTTCGCAGAACACACTTCTGCTCTTTTCGGCACACCCTATATCTGCGTCTACAACAACCATATGGAAATGAGAGAAAATTTATAACTTTGCTTGCAACTGCTTGATACCTTTCCCGATATTTTTGGACGTGTTTTCGCACTCTGTGGGGGTCGTAAACAACTACCATAAATTTGTCAAATTTTTGCATGTGTCTGTGCATATGCACAACACAGGGTTGCATAACAAAGTACTTCGCTAAAACCTAGAAATAAGTTTGACTATTCAAAACATATATCTTAGAAACTTTCTAATTGTATAAATGCCAGCTATAGGTCCGTTCGTGATGCAAATAATTATTACAAACTATCATGATTTTTGTATAAATCGCGTTCGTGATGTTTAGCAAGTTTGTTGGTGAGGGGAAATTGAGCGAGCGAAATGAAACTTAGTTTAAGTTTGCAATCAAGGAAATCAGCTGATTTTTACACATGGTTACGTTGTTTTCAACAAAATAGTTTAGTTTTATGTGTTGAATTGCATATGTTTTCAGTTTTTATGTATAATTTTTTTAAAATATAGCACTATAAAATGCAAAAAATATTTTTACTCTCAAATTTATGCAATTTGGTTTGTGCGCTGCATCGTGGCAATCCGCTGATACTCAAGCATGTTTTGTTTTCAAATTTTTCGAGAGAAAATAAGTAAAACATCTTGATAATCTGTTTGCTGGATAATTGTTGCTGCACTTTTACCAGAACACACCTTATATAAAATTACAAAATTACTCTTTGAAGTTTGCTAACAAACATTTTTATAAAACAAATGACAACTTTGTAACGAAACGTTGTGGTTTGAAGCCTTTTCTGTGCGTATGCACTATTTCATAGTTATAGCCGCGAGCAAAAAAAAATATATACAGGGTGTTTTTTTTACAGGTTTGTTTTTCGAATAGAGATAAAACTGGCATTTTGTGGTCAAATCTGGCAACTCTAATGTCATTTATGTTCAGTTTGGTTTGCCATTTCATCATGAACAGGTTGACAAAAGAACAACGCTTGCAAATCGTGCAAATTTATTTCGAAAATAATGGTTCAGTTCGCGAAGTTTACCGTGAGCTCCGTCCATTTTATGGTCGACATAATCGTCCATCAGAGCAATTAATTCGGTTAACCATGGATCGTTTTCGCACTACGTTTACTCTATGTGATAATACGCATCCGCAGAGACGTCGAACAGTGCGCACCAAAGAAACAATTGCCGCTGTAGAGCAAAGTGTTGAAGAGGACCCGAATGAATCGATTCGCCACCGTGCACAGCAATTGGAGCTTTGTCCATCAACTTTATGGAAGATTTTGCGCAAAGATCTTGGCTTGCGACCTTACAAGATCCAGCTTGTGCAAGAATTAAAGCCGCGAGACCATGCAATGCGTCGTGATTTTGGTGTATGGGCCGAAAATGAGATTGATTTCGATGCTGATTTTCATCGCAAAATTTTGTTCAGTGATGAGGCTCATTTTTGGTTGAATGGCTACGTCAACAAGCAAAATTGCCGCATTTGGAGTGAAGAGAATCCACATGAGACCCTTGAAACGCCATTACATCCACAAAAACTGACTGTTTGGTGTGCTCTATGGGCTGGTGGAGTCATTGGGCCATACTTCTTCCGCAATAATGCTGGAGAGGCAGCTACCGTTAATGGAGACCGGTATAGAGCCATGATAACCGACTATTTTGTTCCCGAATTGGATGGCATGAATGTGGATGAGTTGTGGTTCCAACAAGACGGCGCTACATGCCACACAGCGCACGTCACAATCGATTTATTGAAGGAAACATTCGATGAGCGCATAATTTCGCGGAATGGACCTGTCAATTGGCCACCAAGGTCGTGTGATTTGACACCATTGGATTATTTTCTTTGGGGATATGTGAAGTCGCTCGTCTACACCAACAAACCAGAAACGTTAGGGGAATTGGAAGCCAACATTCGTGGCGTTATTGCCGACATACGGCCCCATATGCTCGAAAAAGTGGTTGAAAATTGGACCTGTAGAATTGGCTTTATTCGAGCCAGCCGCGGCGGCCACATGCCCGAAATCATATTTAAACATTAATGGCATAAAATTATCCTTCCAATAAAGCCAAATTGATGGACCTTAAAACGATTTTCTTGTGTTTTATTTCAATTCGAAGTTCTATACCCCTAAAAAAACACCCTTTATATGGGGGCATAGTCTTAGTTGAAGTTAAGTATGACCTAAATTTAAATAAAGCTTTTTTGGCAGATAGCCCATATAAAATTGTGTTTAAAACGGAAAGATAACCAACTTTTGACCTTGTCACATTTGCATACAATTTTAAAAGGTTCCACTAAAAGCTGTTGACATTCATCAATTACACCGCGTTATACACATTCTGTCCTATGAACCAAATATACTTTTTCGGAAAAGGGAGAAAAAATAAAAATACACGTGTATCGGCGATTTTCATCTACACGTCATAAATTTTTTTTTATGTATAACACTTATTATTATTTTTTCTCCCCTTTCCGAAAAAGTATATTTGGTTCATAGAACAGAACTAAAGCTCGTTTTTGTAACGCAGTGTTATAGAATAAACTTCCAGCGTCATTTATAACGGCCATTTTCTCAAAAACAGGTTTACGCTAACCGGCACTTTGTTTGACTAATAACCGAGGAACTTCTGTCAATTAAACTGCCGATTAGCGTTAAAAAGTAAAGTGGGAAAAGTAAAAAAGCACCGGCGTGCAAAACAAGAATTGATTATTGTCTTCGCCGTTTCTGTCTAACTTCTCGTTAAGAAGATACGTACCTACTTAGAATTTTTTCTTTAAAATTTAAAAATGTTTTTATCGGGCAGATAAATTTAAAAGTTTATTTGAAAAAAGGCCCTAATGTTTTTTTATTTTGTTTCCTTTAACCTATTTAATGTGAAATATATTAAAATTATAAGCTTAAAGTTCCATGTTAAAATATTTTCAAACGAATTTAAATTAGAAAGATGTGCAACACAGCAACACTTTTGTGCAAACATGAACCCTGTTTCATGTTTTTACGGTCTTGCACAAAACCCTGGTTTGTCGAAGTCAACGAAAACAACAATAGCAACCCCTAAAAAATTGTCCGAAGGTACCCATTCGGCGTATGTTTCTCTACCATTCGGCAATGGCAGCCATATGGAAGTGCCTGAGATGTAAACAATGACTCCATGTTGATGTACCCGTCTAACGTTTGACACATAACATATCACACTTGTATTGATACACAATGGTTACATCACCTTTGGAAATCTTTAACGATTAACTTTTCTCTTTATAATAAAGTATGCCAAAATTTGCTTCATCAGGAAGACATTGTTCCTCAAGGAATTAGTATCCCTCTTCTTGACAAAAGTGGATTTCGTCACTCGTTGACATAGTCGCCAGAAAATTGGCTCCAGTACATAACATTAGTATGTATGCCTATGCACATATAAATTTTCTTAACATATTATACGAGTTAGGATACTATGTATTGATCTGCTCCAAACTCTCGTTTTGCTTTCTACTTCATTTTCTCGTAATATGTATTGGCGAGGTGTAGATAAAGGATGAAAACAGAGTTATAATTATACCTAAAAAATTTACTCAAGCTTCATAATATTTGAATAGTCGCCAAAACAATCGCCATCGCCAAATTTTCATAATTTGGTCGCCAAAGTTTATAAAAAGGCGCCAATTTGGGGACAAGTCGCCAATACTGGCAAGCCTGATGGTAATACACAAAAGTATAGAGAGTAATAGTGAGCAATTCAATACTCGCAAGGGAGTACTCCGGGATTAATAAAACGATGACTCCTGATTTTACTGGGTATTAACTCTTATCAAAATTATGGACATTCTACTTAATCCTACTGCGTTTAATTCTTACAACTTTGAAAATTTGCCAACATTGATTTAAATTCATAATGAGACCTTTATAGTACAACTTTTTAATATCACTATGTTCATATAACACAGCAATCAGTAGGTCGATTCTGTAACTATTTTAACGCCAGGTGTTAGCGTTAACTTTGCTTAGCACCATTTTTAACGCTTTTCCCTATTCACTAACTTTTATTTTCAAGGTGTAACAATAGCGTTAATATATTTGCAAGTGTTTTAGCGTTTGGAAAAAATAAAAAAATTAGTTTAAATTTTTATCATGTAATTTAGTGCAAAATGCGGCGAAAAGAGAAGTATTACCATATTTTATCATTATCAAGAGTCAGCTGTTTAGCGGCGTTAAAGGAGAGTTACAGAATCGCACTTTCGTTAAGAACAAACGCCGAAATTTGTCGATAAGCTTAACTAACGCTCGGCGACTGGTTAAAAGTTACAGAATCGGGCTACAGGGCCTTTAAAGCATTTGTGGAGTTTTAGATACGAATCACAGAGAAGCCCATTCCTTAAGTTTAAAGTCGTCAGTAATATTCAGTTCGTTTCTTATAACTTATTCAAGAAGCTTACCAGGCACCAGTACGTATCGTCAAACTCAGTATTTCAATATCTAAGATTGGACTTTATTTAAATATATTCAAAATTTTGCAAATTTGAAGGTACAATTCAGTAATAACTTATTCGTAAAATGTACACATTTCTGTAAAAACCGAAGAGAATGAATGAATGAATTTATGTCATTGGGAGCGAATATAAGGTAATTGACTATTCAGAACATTTTCAACAGAATCTAAATACGAATTGTTTCAAATAATGAGTATTCGAACTTTTACTAACAGACCCGGCAGACGTTACCCTGCCTAAAATTTTAGTTGCCTACATTAAACAAATTGTAGAATTTAGTCTTATAGTTTTATTTTATATAGTCTGGGGGCGTGACAGCCCATTTTTTCAAAACTATATATAGCCTATGCTGTAACCAGTGAACCGAAGAACATACTGTGAAAATTTCATAAATAGCGGTTGAGTATTTTGGAGCTCTATAAAGGGCACACATTATTTTGTATACCTTCTATGAACATGAAATGGTATTATAACTTTGGTCCTATGTTTGTAAGTATAAGAAGAAGATGAGATAGACCCAGCAATAAATATGATCGGGGCGCTGAGCTGAGTCGATTTAGCCATGCCCGTCTGTCCGTTGGTCTGTTTGAACGCAAACTAGTCCCTCAGTTTTTGAGATATCTCTCTGAAATTTGCTAAGGGGCCGGCATTTGGTAAAACATTAATCATTTGTCGGAACCAGCAAGATCGGACCAACATAACATATAGCAGGTATGGTACATATTATATATGTAATGTGTAATATACACTTGTGCTCATACAATTAAACCACTGTACTGAAAAATAATATTACAAAGAGAAAATGATTCAAGTTATTTTGCAATTTTAATCTCTTAAGTGCAAAAATTAATTATTATCTTCGCAACGTTTATAGAGGTGGACGAAATCCCGTTTAATTTTGTCGTTAGCGAAAATTAAGCCATTTTAGAAAATACTGTGATCTGCAGACAAGATGAGGTCACTTACTCCAAAAAAATTTAAGTTTAATCAGTTAAATGTTTTTAAGGAGATTATTTCAAAAAAATTAAGCAAATGGCGAAAAACAGAAGTTCAACTGCATACGAGAGAAATATATGGGAGAGTTTCCAGAAGTGTAAGAAAAGTGTGTAAAGTAACAGAAGTTTTAGGTTTTTCTAGATAAGAATGCGAAACGCAATACAGTTTTATCAAAAACACAAAACTTTTGCCGATGTACCCCGAAAATGACTAAGAAACACGACCCCGAACAAAAATCGGCTAATAGTTCACTCGGGTATACTGGATCCTTTTAAGGCATACACGGAAATACGGGCATATATAGAACAGTGTTATAATATAAAAATATCGTCCAAAACAGTCCTCCGGCGATAGGCGGAAAAATCCTTGAATAGACGTATCGCATGACGTTATCAAAATGTTTCTAAAAAAACATCAACCGGAGGCTAGACTTTGCTAGAAAGTATCACCAAAAAGATGCAAAATTATAAAATTTAATCGTATCGAGTAAGTTTTGTGTGTTTTGAAATAATGGTAGACCTTATGTCAGACGCCCGCCGTTACAGGAACTGTACCCCATGTACACAAAAAAACCGTTAAACATGGTGGCTCATCCGTGATGGCATGGGGATGCTTCACCCCATCTGGGGTAGGTCCGGTTGTACCAATTGAAGGGAAAACTACGGGCGAAATATACGAAGATATTACAGCGGACCACTCAAAAGGAAATTGCTCTGGAAATGTATCGCTTTCTTTGATTTTCCAATAAGATAACGACCCGAAACAGTGTTCTAGGGTTGTTAAGAGCTGGCTTAGAACCAACAGTATAAAACTTCTCGAGTGCCCCGCACAAAGTCCGGATTTAAACCCCATAGAAAATCTATGAGGCATTATCGAAAGGCCAGTCGCGGGAAGAAACCCCCGAAATAAGACTGGTGTATGGGAAATCATAAAGAAAGAATGGGAAAATACTTCGGCCCAATGTAGCCCACTTGTGGCTACCATGAATAACCGCTGAAAGGAAGTAATCTTCAAAAATGGTTCTCCAACTAAGTATTAGTTGAAAGAAGGTATATTTCGAGAAAAAAACCTAAATTTTTTGGCATTAATCGGGTTTTTTCACAGATGGCTTAATTATATGAGCACAAATTTCATACCTACGAAGGTAAAATTTTTTTATGTTCCAACATTTTAATTTTAACTTCTGAAATAAGTAGACAAATTGAATTGAAGCGCATTTCCGTTAATATTTTTGGGAGTTTTAATAAAAATTGCGGAAAAAGAACTTGTATACTTTGTAGCTCCCATATAATCGATAGTTTCGATAAATGAGCTTTGGGCTATAAACTTTTAAATTAAAAAGCTAGGAACGTAGAACTATGCAGGTTTGGTACTTTTTAGATATGTAATGTGTGTAGTGAAAATCACCCAGATCGGACCAACATAACATATAGCTCCCATACAATCGATTGTTCCGATAAATGGGGTTTGCGCTATGTATCTTTAAAGTAACAGTTTTGCAGAGTTTGTACTAATTGTTGGTAAGAATCGGATGTGTATTCATGAAAGGTATAAAGTCTTCCGCACAGTCGAAGACAGCCCTTTCCTTACTTGTTATTTATAAGATTTCTGACGGAACAATCTTAATTAGAAATAAAGTGTTTTAAGTTTAAATATATGTTCTCATAAAATAAAATTGTTAAATTTGTGTATTTAATTTCAGGAACCCGCGATAATGATTATTTTTATATTCTTAATGAAAAAAATCGAAGGTTTTCCAGTAACGGAGGACAGTTTAAAGTATATGAACGTGCATGTCTCGTCATGCTCAGCGGAAATCTGAATTTATTGAAGAAAATTTAAGCAAAACCTAGATAAATTACATCTACGGGTCAATTCTATGCGTAACCGGTAATTTTGTTCCTAACCCAAAATCGTAACCAATTCAAGTAAGGCCTTACGTTTATTTAGTTTCTCACTTTTTTCTTTCCAAAATATAAATATCAGCTGTTTTTTATGGTTACTTCGAAGTTACCACTTATTTAGGTGGTTACGAAATTCAGCGGCAACTTTAGTCGGCAGAATACCAAAAGGGTGTAGGTAGGTAGGTAGGTTACAGTGGCTACTAGTGAACGGACTAGCACACATAGGCCCCGTAGGTCCCGTTGTGGTACCACATGGATCTGACTGACCACCTACTCAAACCATTTTGTGGATTCCGCGAAGCGCAGAATATCCTTTGGCTTAATTCTTGATAATTCGCCAAGATGATAGAAAATACCCGACCCCAGATATTTCAACCTATTGCCCCACAGCGCGGGACATTCACATAGAAGATGCCTTACTGTTTCAGGCTCCTCCTCGTCTCTACATTTTCTGCAGAAATCATTATAGGGAATGCCCAACCTTTCCGCATGCCTGCCTAAGCCTAAATGCCCTGTGAGAAGTCCCATAAGTAATGAGAGTTCCTCCCTTCTGAGTTTGAGTAAGTCTTCGGACCTACTCGCGATAATCTCTGGCCACACCAGTTTTGTATGATTGCAGGTACCTAGGTTTTCCCATCTTTCCCTTGCCTGTTTGAGGAATCTATTCCTCGTTAAGAGCTTGCTGGTTGCGAGGGGGATGTACCCCCTCTGGCTAGCTCATCTGCGATCTCATTTCCTGGTATGCCACAGTGTCCAGGCACCCATACTAGGTGAATTGAGAGCTGCTCAGCCATCTCGTTGAGAGATCTGCGACAGCTCTCCACAGCCCTGGAATTGCATGTGAAGGCCCCCAGCACCTTGAGGGCTGCTTGGCACATCACCGCTATTGATGTTCACTGTCTTCAGTAATACTACAGTTTCCTGTATAGCGTCCACCTCTGCCTGGAAAACACTACAATGATCAGGTAGTCGGAAGTCAAAGTTTAGCCCCAGCTGAGCGGCGCAACCCCCACCGCCTACCTTGTCATCAAGTTTTGAACCATCTGTGTACAAATGGATTGACCCGTTGTCCGGAGGAGAACCTTTCTCCCAGAATTCCCTTTTAGGTGTTCGGATATCAAATTTCTTCTCGAAACAGTACTTCGGTATGTAATAGTCCGAAATATGTGCAGGGAGATTTTTAAGGATGGACGAGTGACCTTCACCAAGGGCCCTCCATCTTGGTAAATTCCTAATTCGCAGTGCGGAGTACACCGCATATAATTTACCGCCTATGTCAACCGGTAGAATGTTAAGGACTGCATTCAGTGCCTCTGCCGCTGTTGTGCGTAGCGCCCCACTAACACATATGAGCGCACTTCTTTGTACACTTTGGATTGCGATAATGTTGGAGCTCTTCTCCAGGCCCGTCCACCATACCAGGACCCCATACAGAAGAATTGGTCTTACCACGGCAGTATAGAGCCAAAGTGTAACTTTGGGGGACAACCCCCATCTTTGTCCTATGGCAGCCCTACAAGAGTATAGGGCCACAAGAAGCTTTTTAGCGCGCTCCTGGATGTTCTCTTTACATGTGAGCTTTTTGTCGATAATAACCCCAGGTATTTTGCGGAATCACCCAATTTAAGGTTGGTATTGCCTAATGTCGGTAGCCGTAGCGACGGAATTTTGTATTTGCTAGTAAACAGTACCAGCTCTGTTTTGGCCGGGTTAACACCTAGACCTTTATTCCCAGTCCACTCTTCGACTAGCCTTAGGTTTCTTTGCATGATATCACATAGCGTTTGAGGATATTTACCACTCACAACCACCGCAAGGTCGTCTGCATAAGCTATGACTTTAGACCCCCCTCCACCGCCAAGGTTTCCAGCAATCCGTTGACTGTAGCTACCCATAGAAGAGGGGAGAGGATCCCACCTTGTGGCGTGCCTCTGTTGACGACTTTGTTCACCGACACCCCGGCTAGGTCAGCGTGCACCCTCCTACTCGCCAGCAGTTGGTGCACGAATGACACAAGCCAAGGCTCGATACCCAAAGCCGCCAGGGCTGTCATGATCGCTTCCGGCGGAACGTTGTTGAAAGCCCCCTCAATATCCAGAAAGGCTATCAGTGTTAATTCCTTACTCGATAGAGATTTTTCTATATGCGTGAAGATGTCATGTAACGCTGTTTCTGTGGATCTACCTTTCATGTATGCATGCTGCGATGGTACGACTTTGCTCTCTAGCTTATCTCTAACGTGAGGCTCAATTAACCTCTCCAGTACCTTAAGTTGGAAGGACGCCAGACTGATAGGTCTGAAGTCCTTTGGGCCAACATGAGATGTTCTACCTGCCTTAGGTATAAAAATTACCCTGTAGTTTCTCCAAGGGTTGGGGATATAATTGAACGTAAGCACCCCTTTATAAATCGCTAGCAACCCTCGGGATGCTCAGTTCCGTTGATTGCTGAAGTTGTACGGGCGATATCTCATCTATACCCGGTGCTTTAAATGGCTTGAAAGACCCAATGGCCCATTCGATTCTTTTATGATTGAGGTACTGCCCTAGTACACCATGATCCCTATAAGGTTGGTACCTATGGTCGCTTTCCGCTTCTGGAAAGTGGGTATTAAGGAGGAGTTGCAGAGTTTCCTCCCCCGTATCTGTCCATGACCCATCTGGCCTTTTTAGACACCCCGGCGAGCTATGGGGTGATTTGGATATAATCTTCCGTAACCTCGAACCCTCTGAGACTGATTCCATGCTGCTGCAGAAATCTCTCCAGGAGGTTCTTTTTGATTTCCTGAGTTCCCTTTTGTACTCTCTAAGCTGTTCCTTGTAAACTTCCCATTTCACATCCTCCTTCGAGGCTTTTGCATTAATAAATGCTTGTCAACACAGCTTCCTGTATCTATTTACTTACCCCTAGCCCTTTTAATGGGGCTGGCTTTATCTAAAGCCAATTGACAGGCTTTAGTGAACTTTACCACCAGTTCCTCAATTTCCTTAGTATCCCCAGGCGTTTCGGGGCTTCAATCTGAAAGGTACTTATCCAGTTCCTTATTATACAGTTGCCAGTCGGCATTCCTGAGGTTTCTATAGGGGGAGGAGATGGACGGTGCGCCTGCCAATTCAAAGCGGATGTAGCGGTGGTCGGAAAAGGAGTGGGGTGTAAAAGTTGCCAGAAACTTCTTTGGCGGTAAAATAAATGTTGTTACCACAGTAGAATTGACCCGATAATCAATCTTTTTTGAGTTAAATTTTTTTGATCAAAAATATTCATAATTTTTTGAGTTTTATTTTTTTGCTCGAAAATAAAACTCATGTTTGAGTTTTTTGATGAAAATAAAACTTATTCCTTGAGCGGTATTTTATCCTTCAAGAATAAAAATTAAATTGTAAGTCGAAAAACTCAAAAAGCCTATTTGCATGCCAACCTATGTACTTATACATATGCATGTGTCTATAAATATGTTTTAATTATTGGGTACATATGTTGACGATATTATACCAACCAATATTTATAATCAATTACTTGCCAAATAGGCGAAGCGGCTTTTTGAGTTTTTCAATCCGTGAAAAAAATTTTAACTCAAAATTTAATTTTTATTCTTGAAGGATAAAATATCGCTCAAGGAATAAGTTTTATTTTCGTAATGTTTAAGTTTTATTTTCGCTCAGCAAAAATAAAACTCAAAAAATAAACATTAACCTTAATCAAAAAAAATGAAACTTGAAGATACCATCTTTAATTTAATTGAATTTGCAGAATATTTCTAGTCTCTTTAAATGTAATCTAAATACGATTTTTTTAGTTTTATTTTAACTTGTACCTTGACAATTCATTTATATTGTATTTCTGTCAAACAAATTTTAAAAAGAAATTATGTGTTTTTTGTCAAAATGTAAGATCCCATTGGATAAATTACCTCACGAAATGGAATTTAATACAAATTATTTGTTTACTTTTTAGTTTAAGTATTAATTACTTTTGTGTGCATGTGCATATGTAAATGAAAATTAATTTACACTAATAAAATTATAAAACAAAATTATTTTCAATGTTAATTTAAACAATCATTAATTAATGTTAATAAAAATTCATTCCTTTGTAGATGCCGTTCGGAGTCGGTAAAAAACTGTAGGTCCCGCCAATTGCTAGGAAAAACTAGAAGAAGCACACCACAAATTGGTAGAAAAGCTTGGCCTTTATTTCCGCAGGGGTATAAAGCGCCAATTATTTATTTTTATAACTTAATTTCAGTTTTTAAATAATAGGCAACTCAATTCAAATATAGGTATATTGGTTAACAAATAATAATAAAAAAATGTGTTATTCTTAATCTAAATCTAAATTTTTGGGTAAGAATGCCTATTTATATGGCCAATTTTGATTTGTTATTGTAACAAAAAATCGCTAGAACAAACACTCGTAGAAACTTAACGTTCTACCGAATCCCCATAAAAAATTCACTTTTCCATAAAAAGTTATTTTGACACCTTACCAAATATACCTCAAAAATCAACTTGTTTGCATACTTTTTATATCATAACTAAACTATTTATGTTTTCATTCGAATAAAAGATTTGGTAAGACTATATGTCGCACCCTAAATTAAAAGGTGTCACAACTAAAAATCGGATAAACTTCAACTTACAAGCTTTTGAACAGCACAAATTAACTTAGTTTTTAGAATTAATTTGGAAAAACGGCCGTTTATGCGGTGAAGATTATAGCCACTTAAAAATAATGTTATGTATTGGTTGGAGGTCTTTTTATTACAAGGCCACGATATGTTTCTGTCATAAGTATACGTCACCGTGTGAACGCAAATTAAATTGGGCACCCTGATCTAATATTTGATGTCTAATGTTGCCAGTATTTATTTGCTCGGCTGGCTAAATTAATCAAAAAAAATTGAATATTTCAATAATAAATATAAATTTACATAAGGGAAGGTGAATGTTTTTATTTTCCTTACTCTATAAAAAGAAAATTATTTAATAATTTCGAGTTTCAACGGAAAAATTTTACTTCCTGCAAAATCATTAAAAAAAACGAAAAGCATTTCGAAAGGGGTTTTTCCGGATCCTAGATCACCTTAAAAAATCATTTTAATTATTGTTGAAGCAGTGCCAATGTTAATTGATATAAGAGAAAAATTACAACGGATGACATGCTTCAAAGTCACCAACTTCTCATCAAACTCTACTCGGACAATGGAATGCGAACCGCTGTCACTATGAAATTTCCCTCTAATGTGCCATTTTTATGTTTTTTATGTTAACTCAAGGAAAGTGGAATATTTTTGTCTTCATAGAACAGTTTAGATACAGTCAAGTTTTTTTTTTGCATGTCAACACTCTGTGTTATTTGTTATGCACCCGCATTGCTTCAATTATAGTTAAATTTAATTGTTGTTGAAGCAGTGCTCGTTCGCATCCCAGTATCATAACTTTAGTCGCATAACGGCATAAACGGATCGAGATAGGTATCGACTTGTAAATATCAATATGTTCAGGAGGAAAAAAGGAATTGATTAAGCCATGCCCGTCCGTCCGTCTTTTAACACGATAACTTGAGTAAATTTTGAGAATGAAATTTGCTATGCAGGTTCTTTGGCACTCATCTCCGAGCGCTATTTAAAATGGGCGAAATCGGATGATAGCCACGACCACTTTTTATATATAGAATATTTTCGAAAATAGGAAAAACGTGATTATTAAGTACATAATACACTTATAAGGATTAAATTTGGTGTGTACATTA
This sequence comes from Merzomyia westermanni, assembly GCA_949987695.1. NCBI lineage: Eukaryota > Metazoa > Arthropoda > Insecta > Diptera > Tephritidae > Merzomyia > Merzomyia westermanni. The sequence goes on from OX465291.1 coordinate 78,753,756, forward strand.
ACGTTAAGTCAAAAAATAAATTTTTCAAGAAATTTTTGAAAATGGGCCGTCCACTTTTGATTAAGTCAAATTTAGAAATAATAATAATCATAAATCAAAAACCGTTCAAAATATCGAAACGGAATTCAGCACTGATATTTATATTAATACAAGGAATGTTCCGGAAAAAAATAAAATCGGTTAAGGTCTACGCCAACTTTTATACGAAAGATTTTGAAAAGGATCTTAGATATATTTAATAGCTTTTCGTGCAAAAGCTATTCCAGTTTCAAAGTGGGCATGAAAGTAGAAACTCGAAAAATATAAATTTTTGAAAACGGGCGTGGCCCCGCCCCCTTTATAGTGGATTATTCCACAAAACTTTTTATTCCATAACTTCGGGCAAAATTGATTTATCCAAACGATATTTGGCGAAAATGTTGTACATATAAATATAAATGTTTGTTGTAAAAATGGGCGAAATCGCTCAACGGCCACGCCCAGTTTCTTAACATAGTTCTGAAAAATATGTTTGTAAAATATAACATGCGATATTCTTATAACCATACAAGCTATATCAATAAGATCTTTCACACATAATAAGCTTTTTAAGAAAAAATTGCACCGCAAAAAAATTGTGTGGAGTTTGGGGAAGTAGGTGTGGCGCCACAAACTTTGCAGCATAAAAATTCTGTTTTTTCAAAAGCGATTGCTTGTAGTTTGAACTAGATATTTCAATCAAAATTGGCCAGGTGCTACCCAATAGTATACAGTATACTCCTGCCAAAAATTAAGCAAATCGGATAACACACAAGTAAAACATCGGGGTATGTTTTTAATACCCAACTGCAATAGGGAAGTTATATACCTTTTTGGATTTCCATGAACATGAAATGTTTGTAAGTATGAGAAGAAGAAGAGATGGGACCATAAATAACGTCACACCACAAGTCGGAAGGGAAGCTCTCCGAAAAAATCTCTTAGGAGCTTTATGATGATATACCTAATGTATATCGCGCCATACATTTATTTTTTTTTTAAATTAATTTAGCCCTCAAAACTCATAACAGAAGTGTTTTTATTGGAAACAATAAGCTGGCTTTATGATACGAACTAAAAACTATTAAAATAGACCTGCGTAAATTGGTATGCCATAATAGATCACTGCTAGGTATATAATGCCCGAACTTAGACTTCCTTACTTGTTTTTTAGTTAAAACTACCCCTCGAGGTGGCCACCTAAAAATGTTGAGTTATTATTTTATCATCCTTTCATTAATTTCCGATGTTTGTAAGTATGAGAAGAAGAAGAGATCGACCCACCAACAAGTATGATCGGGGCGATGAGCTGACTCGATTTAACCATGTCCGTCCGCCTATCTGCGTGTGTAGTGAAAATCATCCTGACCGGACCAACATAACACATAGCTCCCATACAATCGATTGTTCCGATAAATGGGGTTTGGGCTATAAATTTTGCAATTAAAAAGCTAGGAACGTAAAATTTTACAGGTTTGGTACATGTTATATATGTAATGTGTGTAATGAAAATCACCCAGATCAGACCAACATAACATATAGCTCTCATACAATCGATTGTTATATATGTAACGTGTATAGTGAAAATCACCCAGATCGGACCAACATAACATAAAGCTCCCATACAATCGATAGTTTCGATAAATGGGTTTTAGGCTATACATTTTGCAATTAAAAAGCTAGGAACGTAAAATTTTGCAGGTTTGGTACATGTTATATATGTAATGTGTGTAATGAAAATCACCCAGATCAGACCAACATAACATATAGCTCCCATACAATCGATTGTTATATATGTAACGTGTTTAGTGAAAATCACCCAGATCGGACCAACATAACATAAAGCTCCCATATCACCGATAGTAAATTTGGCAATTAAAAAGCTAGGAACGTAAAATTTTTTGCAGGTTTGGTACTTTTTAGATATGTAATGTATGTGGTGAAAATCACCCAGATCAGACCAACATAACATATATCTCCCATACAATCGATAGTTTCGATAAATGGGTTTTAGGCTATAAATTTTGCAATTAAAACCTAGGAACGTAAAATTTGTGTAGTGAAAATCACCAAGATCGGACCAACATAACATATAGATCCCATACATTCGATTGTTCCGATAAATGGGGGTTGGGCTATAAATTTTTGCAATTAAAAGCTAGGAACGTAAAATTTTGCAGGTTTGGTACATGTTATATATGTAAAGTGTTTGGGGAAAATCAGTCAGATCGGACCAACATAACATAAAGCTCCCATATCACCGATAGTAAATTTTGCAATTAAAAAGCTAGGAACGTAAAATTTTTGCAGGTTTGGTACTTTTTAGATATGTAATGTGTGTAGTGAAAATCACCCAGATCGGACAAACATAACATATAGCGTCTATGCAATCGATAGTTTTGATAAATGGGTATTAGCCTATAAAGTTTGTAATTAAAAGCTAGGAACGTAAAATTTGTGTAGTGAAAATCACCCAGATCGGACCAACATAACATATAGCTCCCATACAATCGATAGTTTCGATAAATGGGTTTTAGGCTATAAATTTTGCAATTAAAAGCTAGGAACGTAAAATTTGTGTAGTGAAAATCACCCAGATCGGACCAACATAACATATAGCTCCCATACATTCGATTGTTTCGATAAATGGGGCTTGGGTTATGTATCTTTAAGTGATCAGTTTTGCAGAGTTTTTACTAATTGTGAGTAAGGATCGGGCACTTAAAGTATCGGGATCGGGCACTCGTTATAAAGTCTTCGGCACAATCGAAGACAGCTTTTTCCTTATTTGTTCATTTTTAACTTTGTGCATTACTCAAAGTTAACAGACGAAATACAAAATCTGAAAAATTACAAAATGCTACTACCAGTTTTTCTCTGTACTTTCTTTAGGAAACAGGTTTGAGGGAATGAACATAACAAGGGATATTTCTAGTATTTTAATCGAAATCGAAAGAAATAACTCAGCCGGTTTCAGAGTTATCGACCAATATGTGGACCAGGGTGAGAACATATGTTGGAACAATATTGGTATCAAACGAAAGGTGCAAATAAATGTTGCAAGAAGCGATGTGTTCCATATCTATACTGGTTTCGGAGATAAAATTATCAAAATGGAACTCAGTCTTTATGAGTTGTAAAACACAGGGAAGCGTGGTTATTAGTATAATATAATTTTGGATTGAGAGTTGTTTCATTTTTCGTTGAACTTATTTTGTGCGCAATATATTTCATTTTATTTTGATTTTTGTGTTTTATTATAAAAACAAAAAGTTACAAATATTGCGGCGTATTTAATTTATTAAATAATTTTATTTCTTCAACTTACATACTCGTATGTGTTATTTTATTTTTATTGGGACTTATTTAATTTTATTTTATTTGGATGGTACTATTTTAATTTGAGTGCCTGTAAATATTGTTGGGAGTATGCTAACAAATTTGGTTTATCATTTGTTTATGGATAGCGCATCCATGTTTAATGATGAGAGGATTATCAACTTTCAATTACATATTTATAATTAATATACATACTACTACATACTAGAGCTCCCACACAGCATATATTTCGAAGAGTGTTCTTGTGCCTTTTTCATCGAGGATTTTCATAGCCGCTGTACAGCTTCAGTTAACGAGTTTTTATATAAATTTTCTCCAACAAAGTTTCCTAATAAATAGATGTTTGGCTCATAAGCGAAAGTGGAATGTAAACAGTGGCGTAACTACAGGGTGGCTGTTCGGAAAAGTACCACGGACCGCCCGCCGGAAAGCGCCTCCAGGTCAGAGAAGAGTCGCAACTCTCAACATTTATTGTGCGAAAATACTCGACAGCTAAGCAGATGAGAGCAATGACGATATCTGCCTGATAAAGAAGTAAGAAAACTACAATTCTGTTATGTTGCTGGGTTTCCATTTTAACACTTTAAAAAGCATAGAAGCAACTTCTAAATCACTTTCATAGAAAACCATGGATTTCTCAAATATTCAAAGGGTAGAAGAACTTGAAAAATATTAACTAAAGATTTAAAAACAGAAGAAAGTTTGTATTAAGTAAACGTATTCTATCGTGTATTCTACATCATCATTAATCAACTGAGATCACGTTTCTTTGCAGTGGATGAAATTGTTTGAAATGCTTTGCAAAATTTTAATGATACTGATTTGATTGCAAAAGGCTTCAGCATTTGTCAATCAATATAAAAAAGGCATATCTATTTTGTTTTCCAGGGAAATTCTCAGTTTTAGATCCTATTTCAGACACAAGATTAATAAAAAAAGCTTATATAACAAATAATAAAGGTGAAGAGGGGTAAGTAACTAAGCTATTCTTTGCCCCGAATAATAAAAAACACAGTAACATGTCCCGAAGTTTCAACTCTAATGACATTAACACTTTTGCTAAACAGAAAGTGCTGAGAAAGGAATAGTAATAATTGAAATTGCGTAGAGAACTTTACATTGTAGCGAAGTAATTATGATTTTTGGTGCAGCTTCTCTATATTGTGGGGTTCCATCGTACGATTTTTCTACGGGCCACTAACGGTATAGTTACGCCACTGATCGTATCTAAATAATTAAGAATTTGAAAAAGTTCAAAAAAATTTCAATCAAACAATACCACACTGTAAAAGCATTTATTTTAACGAGCGAAAGTTAGGTATAACCAACAGCTAAATCGAAAAACTTACATACATCAGAAACATCATCGAAGAGCAAGTCACTAAAACAAAAATGTTGCTAGGTGACAGGTAACTCGAAGAAACAGATACCTTTCATGTGTATGCCACTCTATTATAGGCACACAAATCAAATAAACAAAGTTTTAGATAAAGAGTCTAAATTATTAGCTACAGATTAATGTCATCGATTTCTAAATATCTAATGCCCATTTAAACGAGCTCTTTTGCATGTGTGGAGAAATAAAACGTGTTAGCCCCTTAAGCATACAATTTTGTTTTGGAAGTAGAATCTGACGGATTAGTCGGCATCGGCTAGTATCGGCCAAACAATTAACTTCGCCGATCATTTTTTGACCGGGTGTTAAATTTTGTAGGTACGCCACTGTGTCTCTATTATATATTACTCTATCAACCGAAGTAGCAATTGTTTTATAACTCGATTTTATATACTGTCACAGGTTGACTGAACCCGAAACTCCATATGTCAACGCGAAAGGAAGAAGTTTTCAAATGACCATTAAAAATAATGCAGATATCGTTACATAGATACATATCGGTGCCTGTTGGAGACAGTTTATTCCAAGGCCGCCACGCCCCGCACATAAAATCTAATGATACGGTTTGTTAGTTTACACATAAGGCTAATGTGAGTATACTCGTACAATCTCTTTCGAATTTAGATAAGGGTTAAGGTACTTTTACACGATAAGTCATCGCCAACTGTCACGTTTTCGATACATATGTACTCGCACCTTCTGTCAAATTCATATCATTTACTTTGTATTTACACGGTATGGTTTTTTGTGTGCAAAAAGTCGAAGAACAGCTGATTTGTATATAAGTCAGAAACCAATATATTTCGCACGTAAGTAACTTTTGTTTCACAGCAGATTTTTTCCTCTTGTATTTAAACGGCAAGATTCTATTTCCATACAAAAAACTAACAGATACATCTGACAAAACATATCGTGTGGAAGGCCTTTAGCGCTAAATTTATATAAAATTATTTAATTTTGACTACTAGGTAAAAGCAAACAAATGTGTAAATTGTGCCTCGTATTTGTATAAGAACTAATGTTTTTGGTTTTTTTTACACCTTTTTTAAAATCTATATCCTAAAGTTTGCAAATGATATATAATATACACATAAATTCTTATGCGGTCAGCTGAGGCTGCTTATTTTTCCTACTATGCGTACAACAGGAATTTTGAATGAACTATATATCGTCGTTGGCAATGCAACCGCGTAACACAGTTTGTATGTTTTTCAACTATCAATTGTTTAATTTAAAGACGAATAATTACTTTATGGAAAAAGTTCCAATCAAGATTGATTCTTTTGGATGTTTCACAAACCAACAAGTAGTTTTTTTAGAATAAATGAATAGATCTTGATGACAGGGGCCTATAAAAGTTGCTGACACAAATGGTACTTACGCAGTTTTGCATTTGTGTGTTACGCGGTTTTGCAGTGTCAAAGACGATATGTATTTATTTTATTGGGTAATTGTTTCCTTTAGGAGACAACTGCTAAAACATGTCCAAAAATATCGGGAGAGGCATCAAACAATGCATTTTGACTTCGGTATCAACAATCCGAAAGCTGATTTTCAATTTTTTGTTTCAGTGAAAAGTTATTCGCAAAAAACCAAAAAATTACCCAGGTCCGACCCCAAATAGGGAGCTTGATCCAAGGTATTTATGTGCAGAACACATTTCTGCGTAAGCGGCCTTCGGCCGCGCTTCAAAAAATAACCCTTAGCCGGTCCAACACCGGCTACGCGGTCCACAGTATTTCTGCGCAGAACACACTTTTGCACCTTTCGGGTCACCCTAATCTGTGATTACAACAACCATATAAAAATTACAAAAAATGTTCAACTTTGATTGCAAATATCTCTTCACTGAAACAAAAACCGAGGTCAAAACTTGTCTTTTGATACCTTTGCCGATAAATTCGGACGTGTTTTAGCAGTTGTCTCCTAAAGGAAACAATTAGCTTTTATTGTTATTGCAAATTATGTGAACAAATTTTTAAACACATATTTTGCACGAATTATTTTATATATTCTTGAATATTTGTTTGTTTTGATATTAAGTAATTTCTTTATGCTTTTCTATTACTAAAAATATTTTTATACAAATAATTTTTTACATATTCGAGAGAAATGTTCTTCGGAAGATTTATGGTCCTTTCCGTGATGCCAACGGCGAGTATCGAAGGAAAATGAATTATAAGCTTTACGAGCTTTAAGTAGATATGACTATTTTGCAGCGAATAAAAGGCAAAAAACTTCGCTATCAGGGTCATGTTATGCGAATGGGCAAATAAGCACCGGCCCAGGAGGTTGGAAGGAAGAGCGACTGAGCTACTCGACTGAGATGGATAAAAACATTTGAAGGATGTCATGACCTCCCTTGATACTTCCAACTAACATTTATCGCTATAAAAGTATAACTGGCCTTCTTACATATGCAACGGCCAAAATCACCCAGACTGTTAAGCGACAATAAATCTGTGGCATTAAGCGGAAAAAGTCAACCTCAAGTTTTGGCGAAAACGAGATAGTACCACCATTGTGTTCTCCGTGCTAAGATCTATAATCACAGAAAATATCACTGCTTTTCCTCAAACATTTTGGATTTTATGGACAAAAAACCATATCTCAATAAATACATTTACACTATAATTTCAACTTTCAAAGCGCTCTACTAAAAAGTTCAAAAAAATTACTTTGGTAGTTTTCCCTTATATAGAAGGATGTGTTCTTTAAGAAATCGGCATCGGCATCGGTATCGCAAAAAAAAGAAGAATCGGTCGGACACTAGTTGGAAGGCAATCAAATTGTTAACATCAAATCATGGAAACAAATTAACAAACTTAACTAAAACCTTTACCCCCACCCATCTACATATCCATAAGTTTCCCGTTGATGTCGTTGTTTTCACTTCAACAAGTGGTACTACTTTGTTATATGCATGGGCTTGGTATTTTGCTCCTATAGTTTCATCAACAACTTTATATTTTATTTTCCTGGAATGCCTGTTATAAATAAAAAATCGAAAATACAACCAAACAGCCTTCGGATACATATTTATTAAATACTGGTTGGCGGCTCTTCTATTTTACGATTTTCTCTTTCATAGCGCTATTCTTTGTGCTCCCTGACCGCTGTTATAACATACATATGTACACATCTAGAGATCCACGAAACCTTTCATATTTATAAAAAGAGATTTATACTTTTTTTTTTGGAGCCGTGTGGCACACATTTTCAATATTTGTTGAATCATTCTTTGAAGTAACAAATCACTGTGTAGTGGAAGTCTTTTGTAATGATGCTTCAAAAAGTTAAACCCAAAAAATCGAACACCATATATGAATTACATTCTAAAATGTTGCATATTTGTTCGGTCACATTCATTAGAAAAAGCCTCATAAAACTATAGCCAAAAAACTATAAAAATCCCGAGCTAAGGAAATATAAACTATCGTTACTTTGAATATTAACAACTTCGAATAATTGAGAACTAAATATACTTAACTTAGATATTTAGTATTCTCATCTCAAAAATGTTTCCGTGTTTCATGTTCAGTACAATTTATTATGGGGAAAACAAAAGAAAACCGACAAGCATTCAAAATTTTCCACAGTTTTTTATCAGTTTTTATGCACATAATCTGATAGGATTTTTTAAATTTTGAATTCTGCTTTCATGTGTAGACGAACGAGTGGCTAGAAAACCATAGGTTGGGTGGGATATCTCAAATATCTGTGGCAATAAGGGAAAACTACCAAAGTAATTATACCTTTCATGAAGATGAAATGGTATTATAACTTTGGTCCGATGTTTGTAAGTATAAGAAGAAGAAGAAGAGATAGACCTACCAATAAGTATACAGAAATGATCTGGGCGATGAGCTGAGTTGATTTAGCCACGTGCGTCTGTCCGTCAGTCTGCCTGTTTGAACGCCTCAAAACCTCAGTTTTAGAGATATCTCGATAATTTTTGTAAAGCAATAATCATTTGCCGGAAACAGCATGATCGGACCAATACAACGCATAGCTCCATACAATTGATTGTTCCGATAAACGGGTTTTGGCCTATAACTTTTGCAATTAAAAAGCTAACAACGCAAAAAAAACGCTTTGAAAGTTGAAATTGTAATGTAAATGTATGGAATTGAGATATGGTTTTTTTTACCATAAAATCCACAATTTTTGAGCAAAAGTCGTGAGATTTTGTGTGTAGATATTGTTAGTGAAACTGCAAAGCCGGAGAGTACAAAATGTGTTTACTTCAGAATGAACAGTTATCCAAAAGGAAAATTCCTACAAAGCAAGAATCTTTAAATATTTTTCGAACCCAACTAAAGAAGGGAATAATAACACCTATATTCCAATTCACTGAAGCATTTACGGGTTTGAAAATTTTATTTGGCTCATTGCATATATTATGGCTTCCTGTAAAACAGCTATATTCTTTTTATATCTCTAATTTCTATGCTTCATATTCGATAAACTATTAGTCCATCATACCATCATATGTCATTGTTATTATCGTTTTACTAAAAAACACCCTGTATTTCAAAACAAAAATAACTTACCTTAATATAAGAGAGAGGAACATTTACCTGCATATAATAAACGCAAACATGTTATGCGTTTATAAAAAAAATTTTTTTTTTACTCTAATTAATTTGACGTTCTCGGCTACTTAGTTAAGGGAATATATAACCTAGGCGTTCCTCGTCGACAACTTCTGTACTAACTTTCATTACCTAGAAAATCTAAGTTAATAAAGCAATACTTTATAGCTAGTATCGAGCGCTGCTATTTGGAAATATTGTCCAGGTATTTTCATAACATCAATTGAATTTTGTAGATTCTACATGACCTCCAATCGACAATTTGAGTGTATGGCGTAATGTAGAAATCTATCTATCTATTGGGAACGTAGAATTTCCTAAGCTTCGCGAAGGTGCAATAATTGCTCTCGCTGAAATAATGTTTTTTGCGTCACAATTTTCTGTCTCTGTTACTTTTGATTATTAAATATTTTCTGGATAAGAGAAGTCAGAATTCTTTTCTACAACCGGTCGAATGGTTAATTGTGCGTCAATGGGTTATTCTAGTACCCAAGAAATGTATTTGAAGATGTTTCTTCTTCCGTCAACTGCTGGGCCTACATGCAAAGGTCAAGTGAGTCCCCTGACAGTGTTCTTTTTGAAATTGTTTAGTGCAGTGTTGTTTTTGAAACTGGTTTTGATGGATATCAACGCAGACCTATCGATAACAGTTGTTTATAACCTAGATATATATTTTGGGCTTAAAAGAGCAGATACTAAAGCTTTCCCAGTAATTGAAATTAAACTTCAAAACTTTATTTAATATTTTTCTTTATTTCCTGTTCTTTTCCTTTACCTTATCGCTTTAACTCCTTGCTGTTTCTTTTCTTCTGTCCTTTACTATATTTTTCTTTCCTTTCCATTCTTTTCCTTTTCTTTCTTTCCCTTTTCTTTGCATTACTTTCCTTCCCTTCGCTTTTTTCCTTCCACTCAACATATGTTTTCGTTTTTAAAGAACTTTCTTACTCTGATTCTGGAATAATTCGCGAATACAATTCGATTTTATGGTAATAGCTTTGGAGTTAGTTTCGCACCGATCTACAATATTGTCAGTATGACAAGTGTATAGACAATTATTTGGAGGTCTTTATGACAGACAGGTAAATGTCACAACGCACAGCTGATCGATTAAAGCACGGTTTCCCAACTTTTTTTTGGTGAGGCTCCACGGGCTATTAATAATTTAAATTCGTTTTCCAGCGGTTGCAAATTAGTTTCTATGTCAGATTTCGAATT